>OU618555.1:9246252-9871252 GCA_914829495.1 Eilema sororculum | reverse complement strand
GCGGCTGCAGTTACGCATGTAATACTTACCCTCTTTGTGTTTTTCAGCCGATCATACCATCATCCCGGTGGCAAGAAAAACCATTGAGACCCCTAAATTCAAAATTCCAATTTTAAAAACTGCACATCTTTCGGTAAGTTTGGAAACATATTTTTGGCAAACTAGTTTTTTTCTTTTTTTCTTTTTTCTTTTTTTCCCCCTATTTAGTTGCTTCTGTGTTATACAAACATATATATTTATTGTGGTCTGTTCACATAGTAATTGTACTGTGTCAAACTTTTAGTCTAGAAATTTCTGTGTCTAGCATTCATGGTTTTGGGTTTATACCTGTGTATTATTAAGTAGTTAGTAAAAATACATAGCTGCTTTGTACTGAATAGACTTGAGTAGATTTGTAGTTAACTTTTTAACATTTTGCTGAATACCTACATCACTTGTAATTTATATAAAGAAAATTTCTATAACTTCAACTATAATTTGAACATCTGGTATTCACTTCATTGGGTTGCTGAGCCAGTATTCTGAAGATATTTATCTGGGTGATTCTATAATATCTACCCAAAATCAAGTAACATAATATAAAATAATAGTAAACTTTTTGTAACTACCTCCTAATTTATTAATCTAAAGAAAGTATACCTGGTGTCATATTTCTTGGACAAAGCTATTCTTAAATTTAGTTAATATAGTTTCTCTATTCTAAATTATTAGATTTTTGTAGCTACCGCACAAATTGTGACCTAGAGGAAGCATATTTATTGCATTATCTGTTAATATTAGTTGATTTTGTCTCTGTGGAAACTTCATTTAACCTACATTTATAATTTATAAACCTGTTGTGAGTTGAATCTCCATTACTGTTAATTGTTTCTTGGACCACTATGGCCCAATTACAGAAGTGTATTAACTACCTTAAGAAAGATGAACTTTTTAATGAACTCTCTGCCATGGGGGTTACAGCGGATCCGGATGCGACGGTTGTTGGCCTGCGGAGTGAGCTGCGCACTGCATTGCGGCTTGTCCGGCGTGGCAGCATTAAGGCCATCGCCACGGTACCTGCTGTTGCCGCCTCTGAGTTGGCTGTCTGTGAGCCTAAAGTTCTCGAGCTGGAAGGGACACTCTCTTCAGGTGAAGTCGTTTCAAATAGTAATTGTCGGACTAAGGTTGCAGTGAGGGCGAACTACCTTCTCACTAGGTTAGCTAGGTGTGGTATAGACTGTCCAGATCTTTTAGATATCCGTGGCCGCTTGGTTAAAATTCTGTCTGTGGCTGAATCAGATACTGACTCTGACTCTGAGGGTTCGGATAGAGAGTCTGAACCTATTCATCGTGACCGCGTAGGTTACACCTCGCCTGTGGTGGGGGGGGACCGTTCGAGGCGACGTGACGCGCCTAGTTCTGACACAATTAGTGGTAATTTAGTAATAAGGGATAGACCCGTAAATTTAAACTCTTTTAATATAAAATTTGATGGCTCTGCGTGTGTACGTGTATTCATTGAGAGACTGGAAGAGCTTAGGTGTGCTCGGGAAGTCACCAAGGATAAAA
The DNA here is from genome assembly GCA_914829495.1 of Eilema sororculum. Lineage (NCBI taxonomy): Eukaryota > Metazoa > Arthropoda > Insecta > Lepidoptera > Erebidae > Eilema > Eilema sororculum. The sequence goes on along the minus strand of OU618555.1, from coordinate 9,869,704 downwards.
TCCTCTCAGCTTTCTCTGACCTATTGGACGGTCCGGCTTTATCTTGGTTCCGCACCAACAAGAATGACTTTACCTCGTATGAGGGCATGTTGGATGAGCTGAGGGAGACTTTCGACCTTCCCGACTACGATTACCGTCTCAGAAATGAAATTAGGCAGCGTACACAGGCCCGATCTGAAACATTAGGCATCTACATCTCTACGATGCAGGCCATGTTCTCAAGATTAACGTGCAAAATGCCCAGTGAGGAACAACTGGACATTCTGATGCATAATATTAGGCCCGATTATATGAAGGAATTGGCTCTTCACGAGGTAAACTCGATAATCGACCTGAAGCGATTGGGGAAGCGCCTAGAACTTGCGCGTGCTAGGGCAGAGGCATTCCAGGAACCAGCGTTAGATAAGTTTGGGATCACCTCGGACTTACACCATTTTAAGAATAAAACTGTTCATAAAACTTCCCAGCAGGTCTCTGCCGTGGCCGGTCCTACGACCTCAAACGAACGAGGATGCTTCCGCTGTGGTGAAGTCGGCCACACTGCATATGGCTGTACACAGTCAAGGGAATTGGTGTGCTTCCGGTGTGGACAGAAGGGAGTCAAATCGCCTGAGTGTCCGAAGTGTAATGCCAAGCCAAAAAACGAGTAAGTCAGGGCCTTATTAAAAGATCACCATTCGATTCGGAGCGAGCTTCTCTGTCTGATGCATTCTCTGATAGGGTTCTGTTCTGGGCTCTGTTTACCAAACGGGATAATGACATAAGACCGTATTTAGTTGTTAGGATCCTGAACTTAAATGTTCTAGGTTTACTTGATTCGGGTGCAGCTTGCTCAGTACTGGGTAAGGGAGCGCACCACACTTTCTTGGAATTAGGGTTTGAGCTTGGAAGCATCAGCCCTAACTTTAGTTTAACTACAGCAGATGGCTCTCATTTGCCATGTCTGGGCTGTATCTCTCTGCCTATTGAATATAATTCTGCTGTCAGAGTTATTAAGTTCTATGTTGTTCCAGAAATCACTACTGCTATGATATTTGGAGTAGACTTCTGGCAACAATTTCAATTAGGGGATAGATTGATCTCCCAGAATATCAATCTCTCCAACTTTAGTGACTGTAATCCGGTAGAATCTCTGTCTCTTAACAGTGGTCTAGAGGATTACAACAATTTAACCGCTGATCAGAAGCGGGTAATTAACAGCATTATTGAGAAATTTGATACCATCAACACGGACAAGGTGGGTCTAGGTCGAACATCTCTGGCGCATCATACTATAGATACGGGCGATAGTAAGCCAATCAAGCAACGGTATTACCCGCTCTCTCCCCTGAAGCAGAAAGCCCTGGAAGAGGAACTAGATCGGATGCTGGAGATGGGAGTAGTGACCCCGTCTCAGTCCGCATGGAACTCACCAGTGGTGATGGTGGAGAAAGCGAACGGAGACCTGAGATTGTGCCTTAATTCTCGGAAGCTCAATTCTGTTTCTAAAAGCGATGCGTATCCGTTACCTTACATCAACCAAATTTTAGACCATCTCAATAATGCAAAATATTTGTCTTCTATTGATTTAAGTGCGGCGTATTGGCAGATTCCGTTTGATTCGCCCCAATCCGCCGAGAAGACCGCCTTCACTGTCCCCAGGCGAGGCCTTTTTCACTACAACGTGATGTGCTTCGGACTTGTAGGTGCTTCCGCCTCGATGCAACGCCTCATGGACCGTCTATTTGGCCCAGAGTTCGATAACCGAGTGTTCTCCTTTCAAGACGACATAATCGTTGTGGCCAGCACCTTTGAGGAGCATGTGGACCTCTTAAATAGAGTCTATCAGCGCCTTAAGGATGCGGGTCTCACGATCAACATGCGAAAATCGCAGTTCTGTCGTAGCGAATTGAAGTACCTCGGGTATTTTGTCGACAAGCATGGCCTGCGGACAGACCCAGGTAAAGTTGATGTCATTCTCAACTATCCTACACCTTCCAACGCTAAGGAGGTGAAAAGATTCCTGGGTATGGCTGGGTGGTATCGGCGTTTCGTGAATAATTTTTCTAAGATTAGTAAACCCTTATGTAAATTAACTTCTAAGAATATAAATTTTGAGTGGTCGCGTGAAGCTGAGGAGTCTTTCAATCTGCTGAAAGCCGCTTTGGTCACCGCTCCTATTTTGAAAATGCCTGATTACTCACTACCTTTTAGGATTCTCAGCGACGCGTCATCCTTCTCTGTGGCTGCTGTACTGACGCAGACACATGAGGGAGTGGAGCACCCTGTCGCATATTGTAGTCGTTCACTCAACAAGAACGAAGTCAACTACAGTACCACTGAGCGAGAACTCCTGGCTGTGATCTTTGCTTTGGAACAGTTCAGGCAGTACGTGGAAGGACAGAAATGCACTGTGGTTACTGACCACGCCTCACTCCTGTGGTTCCACAAACTGAAGAATCCGACAGGCCGCCTTGCGCGCTGGAGCATGAGGTTGAGTCAGTTTGACTTCGATATAGAACATCGAAAGGGTAAGGACCATGTGGTACCTGATGCTCTTTCACGAATTCAAATTGACACAATCGACACCAGCGTTACTAAGGACTCTTGGTATCTCCACACTCTGAACAGTGTGAAAAAGAACCCTAGGCATTTTCCCAACTTTGATATACGTGATAACCGTCTTTTCAGATTATCAAAAAATAAATACTCTCAGACCTCTGATTTTGATTGGAAGCTGGTGGTACCGTTGGAGGACAGGTTGCCCCTGCTCACCAAGTACCATGACGACATACTCAGTGCCCATGGTGGCGTATGGAAAACCCATAAACGCCTCGCTCTCAACTATTATTGGCCTAAGATGTACGAGAGCGTTAAGGAATATGTAGGCAAATGCGAGACATGTAAGCAGTACAAACCTGTGAACACATCTCGCCCTGGCCTCATGGGTAATCCAAAGCGGGTGTCTAGACCGTTTGAGGCCATCTCTGTTGACTTACTGGGTCCATTTCCTACTTCCAGCAAGGGAAATGTTCACTTGATTGTGGTCTCGGACTACTTTAGCAAATTTGTCATGTTGAGTCCTATACGGATGGCTACAGGCGTTGCAGTCGCGAGATTCATAGAAAAGAATGTTTTCCTAGTCCACGGGGTATGCAAAACCATTTATATGGATAATGGCCCACAATTTGTGAGTAAACAATTTAAGGACTTACTACTTAAGTACAATGTGCCTAACATTTATTATAACCCCAGATACCACGCGCAGACCAACCAGGCAGAACGAGCTATTCGCAACGTGGTTCAGGGAATTTCTTGCTACGTGAAGTCGCACCACAAGAAATGGGACGAGAACCTCGTAGAACTCCAGTGTGCTCTAAACACTGCTGTGAGCGAAGCCACTCATTTCAGTCCGTATTTTCTTGTTCACGGTAGGGAATTCATTGGGGATGGAGTTCTTTATAGGCAGGAAGAGATTCCTTGCCATCCTAACACTGTCTCCATTGATAGTCCAGTGTCCTTTGGTGAGAGGTTGAAGGAATTACATCGTATCTACGACCAGGTGAGAAAACACTTAGATGTTGCTCACCGGCGTAACGAAAAATACTACAACCTCAGAAAAAGGCATGTGGAACTGAAAGTGGGACAGATTGTGTACAAAAGAACCTTCTATTTGTCTAACAAGGCCAAGAACTTTACTGCGAAGCTGGCGCCTAAATTTATGAAATGCATTGTAACCGCCAAACGCTCGCCTTTAGTATATGAACTGTCGGATTTGGATGGTAAGGATCTGGGAGTTTATCACATTAAGGATATTTTGAAGTACAGTGAGGAGGAACAGCCTTCTGATCCTTCTCCTTCTTCTGTCGGTGCCGTCTCTCTGTCACTCGGCTGATCGTGGGAGTGCCACTGTGCTTCGTTCGGTCTCTTTCCACCCTAAGCCTACTCACTAACCTATATGAAGGACATACAGTGATCCGGGCAGTTAATAGGGTGACACTTCTAGAGTGCTTGGCTTAGTAATTTGATTTTATTTGGTTTCTTTAGTTAGCTTTTAGGTTCGTGGTTGTTTGTTTGGAGTTCGTGGTCTTCACAACTAGTGTGGTCATCGCGAGTTTTGGAATTTATTTTGATATCTCTCAGTTGAGATCCTGTCGCTGATATTCCCTGCGCATACTACGCAGGGAATACTGTGAGGGAAGGGGTGGTGTAACATTAGATTTTATCTACTGTAATTTGATTACTACTAGCGCCACCTATGGCGGTCTCAGTGGTACTCACATCAGTTAGTCGGTGCCTCGGTGTAGGAACTTTTGTACTAGCTAAGCACTAGATGGCGTTCGATTTCTTTTATGTTTTAATTATATGAAATTGGAAATACTCATAGCACCTAAATGGGAAAATTAATTGTTTAATTATAGGCTGTCTCATTTAGGTTAAAATTAAATTTCCTCAGTTAAATTAGACAGGTTCGAATTCTGCGTGCTCGGAACAGTTGTATTCAGGGAAGGAATGTGAGTATGATCCGACCAAGTCAAAAAGTTGCTGTACTTTGTCTGATTCCTACTTGGCTGGGTGATATTAAAGTTGTTAGGATTTCGACCGTGATTTGGTGTTTTTTGATCATCGTTCGCACTAATTTAACTTAAAAAAAAAGTGTATTCGAGAACCTTCGAATGATAGGGGTATAAAACTGCGGCCCCGGCTAAATATAAATCCTTTTTACTCTCTGAATTGTGACTGGAACGTCTGTATTGCTGTGTCTTGGAAAATACTTTATACTTAACTAAATTCTTTGTTGCCCAGTTTTTGGTAAGTGTTTTTACTTGTATTTATCGACAGCCTTCTGCAATCTAGACGATTCTTAGTGTTATTTCGTTCTTAGGGTTCCTAGTACGGGATTAGAGGACACCTTGGTTCTCAAACCCCTTCTCAGCGTGTTCTGTGGTCGAGTTCCCAACTGCTGTCGGCGCAAGCCTGTAACCTCGACGTGAAGCATCTTGGCTGGTCGAGAGTGCGGCAAGAGACGTGCGCAGACGCCGAGCAGGCCGACAACCGGGGTCACGTATTCCCTTTTTCTCTAATAATTTTATGTAACTTTCCTATAAATCTCTATCACTTCACCCTGCAAGAAATAACTGTGTCAACGGTGGGTTGACCGAGGTGTACTACAAATACTAGCCATAACACTCTGGCTACCTACTGCAAGCAGGTCACCGTGGTGCAGCTGGTGAAGACCTACTCATTTTTGTATTTCTATATGTAACTATATTGTTTGTAATCCTCTTTTGTATAATTTAATCTCTCAAGTAATATATGTATGTACAACAGAGGTAATAGTTGTTTTCTCTGAAGTCTCCCTGGTCTCCCACACGCACGCACACTATTCTCCTCTGACAAAAGGCGCCCTGGGATCCCATAGAGCTCGTGCATCTCTCTGCTGGGTCAGCCGGTGAGTAGTCCGTCTGACACGTTCAGCGGTTACAAATTGGCGCCCAACGTGGGGCTAACTCTCTTATCTGTGGGTGCGCTGTGTGTGGGTGTCTGGAGAGTTCGCTTTGGAGGAAACACTACCCTCCGTCTGACACTACCCAAGACGCTAATTGGTTGTGCGGCTGCAGTTACGCATGTAATACTTACCCTCTTTGTGTTTTTCAGCCGATCATACCATCATCCCGGTGGCAAGAAAAACCATTGAGACCCCTAAATTCAAAATTCCAATTTTAAAAACTGCACATCTTTCGGTAAGTTTGGAAACATATTTTTGGCAAACTAGTTTTTTTCTTTTTTTCTTTTTTCTTTTTTTCCCCCTATTTAGTTGCTTCTGTGTTATACAAACATATATATTTATTGTGGTCTGTTCACATAGTAATTGTACTGTGTCAAACTTTTAGTCTAGAAATTTCTGTGTCTAGCATTCATGGTTTTGGGTTTATACCTGTGTATTATTAAGTAGTTAGTAAAAATACATAGCTGCTTTGTACTGAATAGACTTGAGTAGATTTGTAGTTAACTTTTTAACATTTTGCTGAATACCTACATCACTTGTAATTTATATAAAGAAAATTTCTATAACTTCAACTATAATTTGAACATCTGGTATTCACTTCATTGGGTTGCTGAGCCAGTATTCTGAAGATATTTATCTGGGTGATTCTATAATATCTACCCAAAATCAAGTAACATAATATAAAATAATAGTAAACTTTTTGTAACTACCTCCTAATTTATTAATCTAAAGAAAGTATACCTGGTGTCATATTTCTTGGACAAAGCTATTCTTAAATTTAGTTAATATAGTTTCTCTATTCTAAATTATTAGATTTTTGTAGCTACCGCACAAATTGTGACCTAGAGGAAGCATATTTATTGCATTATCTGTTAATATTAGTTGATTTTGTCTCTGTGGAAACTTCATTTAACCTACATTTATAATTTATAAACCTGTTGTGAGTTGAATCTCCATTACTGTTAATTGTTTCTTGGACCACTATGGCCCAATTACAGAAGTGTATTAACTACCTTAAGAAAGATGAACTTTTTAATGAACTCTCTGCCATGGGGGTTACAGCGGATCCGGATGCGACGGTTGTTGGCCTGCGGAGTGAGCTGCGCACTGCATTGCGGCTTGTCCGGCGTGGCAGCATTAAGGCCATCGCCACGGTACCTGCTGTTGCCGCCTCTGAGTTGGCTGTCTGTGAGCCTAAAGTTCTCGAGCTGGAAGGGACACTCTCTTCAGGTGAAGTCGTTTCAAATAGTAATTGTCGGACTAAGGTTGCAGTGAGGGCGAACTACCTTCTCACTAGGTTAGCTAGGTGTGGTATAGACTGTCCAGATCTTTTAGATATCCGTGGCCGCTTGGTTAAAATTCTGTCTGTGGCTGAATCAGATACTGACTCTGACTCTGAGGGTTCGGATAGAGAGTCTGAACCTATTCATCGTGACCGCGTAGGTTACACCTCGCCTGTGGTGGGGGGGGACCGTTCGAGGCGACGTGACGCGCCTAGTTCTGACACAATTAGTGGTAATTTAGTAATAAGGGATAGACCCGTAAATTTAAACTCTTTTAATATAAAATTTGATGGCTCTGCGTGTGTACGTGTATTCATTGAGAGACTGGAAGAGCTTAGGTGTGCTCGGGAAGTCACCAAGGATAAAATCCTCTCAGCTTTCTCTGACCTATTGGACGGTCCGGCTTTATCTTGGTTCCGCACCAACAAGAATGACTTTACCTCGTATGAGGGCATGTTGGATGAGCTGAGGGAGACTTTCGACCTTCCCGACTACGATTACCGTCTCAGAAATGAAATTAGGCAGCGTACACAGGCCCGATCTGAAACATTAGGCATCTACATCTCTACGATGCAGGCCATGTTCTCAAGATTAACGTGCAAAATGCCCAGTGAGGAACAACTGGACATTCTGATGCATAATATTAGGCCCGATTATATGAAGGAATTGGCTCTTCACGAGGTAAACTCGATAATCGACCTGAAGCGATTGGGGAAGCGCCTAGAACTTGCGCGTGCTAGGGCAGAGGCATTCCAGGAACCAGCGTTAGATAAGTTTGGGATCACCTCGGACTTACACCATTTTAAGAATAAAACTGTTCATAAAACTTCCCAGCAGGTCTCTGCCGTGGCCGGTCCTACGACCTCAAACGAACGAGGATGCTTCCGCTGTGGTGAAGTCGGCCACACTGCATATGGCTGTACACAGTCAAGGGAATTGGTGTGCTTCCGGTGTGGACAGAAGGGAGTCAAATCGCCTGAGTGTCCGAAGTGTAATGCCAAGCCAAAAAACGAGTAAGTCAGGGCCTTATTAAAAGATCACCATTCGATTCGGAGCGAGCTTCTCTGTCTGATGCATTCTCTGATAGGGTTCTGTTCTGGGCTCTGTTTACCAAACGGGATAATGACATAAGACCGTATTTAGTTGTTAGGATCCTGAACTTAAATGTTCTAGGTTTACTTGATTCGGGTGCAGCTTGCTCAGTACTGGGTAAGGGAGCGCACCACACTTTCTTGGAATTAGGGTTTGAGCTTGGAAGCATCAGCCCTAACTTTAGTTTAACTACAGCAGATGGCTCTCATTTGCCATGTCTGGGCTGTATCTCTCTGCCTATTGAATATAATTCTGCTGTCAGAGTTATTAAGTTCTATGTTGTTCCAGAAATCACTACTGCTATGATATTTGGAGTAGACTTCTGGCAACAATTTCAATTAGGGGATAGATTGATCTCTCAGAATATCAATCTCTCCAACTTTAGTGACTGTAATCCGGTAGAATCTCTGTCTCTTAACAGTGGTCTAGAGGATTACAACAATTTAACCGCTGATCAGAAGCGGGTAATTAACAGCATTATTGAGAAATTTGATACCATCAACACGGACAAGGTGGGTCTAGGTCGAACATCTCTGGCGCATCATACTATAGATACGGGCGATAGTAAGCCAATCAAGCAACGGTATTACCCGCTCTCTCCCCTGAAGCAGAAAGCCCTGGAAGAGGAACTAGATCGGATGCTGGAGATGGGAGTAGTGACCCCGTCTCAGTCCGCATGGAACTCACCAGTGGTGATGGTGGAGAAAGCGAACGGAGACCTGAGATTGTGCCTTAATTCTCGGAAGCTCAATTCTGTTTCTAAAAGCGATGCGTATCCGTTACCTTACATCAACCAAATTTTAGACCATCTCAATAATGCAAAATATTTGTCTTCTATTGATTTAAGTGCGGCGTATTGGCAGATTCCGTTTGATTCGCCCCAATCCGCCGAGAAGACCGCCTTCACTGTCCCCAGGCGAGGCCTTTTTCACTACAACGTGATGTGCTTCGGACTTGTAGGTGCTTCCGCCTCGATGCAACGCCTCATGGACCGTCTATTTGGCCCAGAGTTCGATAACCGAGTGTTCTCCTTTCAAGACGACATAATCGTTGTGGCCAGCACCTTTGAGGAGCATGTGGACCTCTTAAATAGAGTCTATCAGCGCCTTAAGGATGCGGGTCTCACGATCAACATGCGAAAATCGCAGTTCTGTCGTAGCGAATTGAAGTACCTCGGGTATTTTGTCGACAAGCATGGCCTGCGGACAGACCCAGGTAAAGTTGATGTCATTCTCAACTATCCTACACCTTCCAACGCTAAGGAGGTGAAAAGATTCCTGGGTATGGCTGGGTGGTATCGGCGTTTCGTGAATAATTTTTCTAAGATTAGTAAACCCTTATGTAAATTAACTTCTAAGAATATAAATTTTGAGTGGTCGCGTGAAGCTGAGGAGTCTTTCAATCTGCTGAAAGCCGCTTTGGTCACCGCTCCTATTTTGAAAATGCCTGATTACTCACTACCTTTTAGGATTCTCAGCGACGCGTCATCCTTCTCTGTGGCTGCTGTACTGACGCAGACACATGAGGGAGTGGAGCACCCTGTCGCATATTGTAGTCGTTCACTCAACAAGAACGAAGTCAACTACAGTACCACTGAGCGAGAACTCCTGGCTGTGATCTTTGCTTTGGAACAGTTCAGGCAGTACGTGGAAGGACAGAAATGCACTGTGGTTACTGACCACGCCTCACTCCTGTGGTTCCACAAACTGAAGAATCCGACAGGCCGCCTTGCGCGCTGGAGCATGAGGTTGAGTCAGTTTGACTTCGATATAGAACATCGAAAGGGTAAGGACCATGTGGTACCTGATGCTCTTTCACGAATTCAAATTGACACAATCGACACCAGCGTTACTAAGGACTCTTGGTATCTCCACACTCTGAACAGTGTGAAAAAGAACCCTAGGCATTTTCCCAACTTTGATATACGTGATAACCGTCTTTTCAGATTATCAAAAAATAAATACTCTCAGACCTCTGATTTTGATTGGAAGCTGGTGGTACCGTTGGAGGACAGGTTGCCCCTGCTCACCAAGTACCATGACGACATACTCAGTGCCCATGGTGGCGTATGGAAAACCCATAAACGCCTCGCTCTCAACTATTATTGGCCTAAGATGTACGAGAGCGTTAAGGAATATGTAGGCAAATGCGAGACATGTAAGCAGTACAAACCTGTGAACACATCTCGCCCTGGCCTCATGGGTAATCCAAAGCGGGTGTCTAGACCGTTTGAGGCCATCTCTGTTGACTTACTGGGTCCATTTCCTACTTCCAGCAAGGGAAATGTTCACTTGATTGTGGTCTCGGACTACTTTAGCAAATTTGTCATGTTGAGTCCTATACGGATGGCTACAGGCGTTGCAGTCGCGAGATTCATAGAAAAGAATGTTTTCCTAGTCCACGGGGTATGCAAAACCATTTATATGGATAATGGCCCACAATTTGTGAGTAAACAATTTAAGGACTTACTACTTAAGTACAATGTGCCTAACATTTATTATAACCCCAGATACCACGCGCAGACCAACCAGGCAGAACGAGCTATTCGCAACGTGGTTCAGGGAATTTCTTGCTACGTGAAGTCGCACCACAAGAAATGGGACGAGAACCTCGTAGAACTCCAGTGTGCTCTAAACACTGCTGTGAGCGAAGCCACTCATTTCAGTCCGTATTTTCTTGTTCACGGTAGGGAATTCATTGGGGATGGAGTTCTTTATAGGCAGGAAGAGATTCCTTGCCATCCTAACACTGTCTCCATTGATAGTCCAGTGTCCTTTGGTGAGAGGTTGAAGGAATTACATCGTATCTACGACCAGGTGAGAAAACACTTAGATGTTGCTCACCGGCGTAACGAAAAATACTACAACCTCAGAAAAAGGCATGTGGAACTGAAAGTGGGACAGATTGTGTACAAAAGAACCTTCTATTTGTCTAACAAGGCCAAGAACTTTACTGCGAAGCTGGCGCCTAAATTTATGAAATGCATTGTAACCGCCAAACGCTCGCCTTTAGTATATGAACTGTCGGATTTGGATGGTAAGGATCTGGGAGTTTATCACATTAAGGATATTTTGAAGTACAGTGAGGAGGAACAGCCTTCTGATCCTTCTCCTTCTTCTGTCGGTGCCGTCTCTCTGTCACTCGGCTGATCGTGGGAGTGCCACTGTGCTTCGTTCGGTCTCTTTCCACCCTAAGCCTACTCACTAACCTATATGAAGGACATACAGTGATCCGGGCAGTTAATAGGGTGACACTTCTAGAGTGCTTGGCTTAGTAATTTGATTTTATTTGGTTTCTTTAGTTAGCTTTTAGGTTCGTGGTTGTTTGTTTGGAGTTCGTGGTCTTCACAACTAGTGTGGTCATCGCGAGTTTTGGAATTTATTTTGATATCTCTCAGTTGAGATCCTGTCGCTGATATTCCCTGCGCATACTACGCAGGGAATACTGTGAGGGAAGGGGTGGTGTAACATTAGATTTTATCTACTGTAATTTGATTACTACTAGCGCCACCTATGGCGGTCTCAGTGGTACTCACATCAGTTAGTCGGTGCCTCGGTGTAGGAACTTTTGTACTAGCTAAGCACTAGATGGCGTTCGATTTCTTTTATGTTTTAATTATATGAAATTGGAAATACTCATAGCACCTAAATGGGAAAATTAATTGTTTAATTATAGGCTGTCTCATTTAGGTTAAAATTAAATTTCCTCAGTTAAATTAGACAGGTTCGAATTCTGCGTGCTCGGAACAGTTGTATTCAGGGAAGGAATGTGAGTATGATCCGACCAAGTCAAAAAGTTGCTGTACTTTGTCTGATTCCTACTTGGCTGGGTGATATTAAAGTTGTTAGGATTTCGACCGTGATTTGGTGTTTTTTGATCATCGTTCGCACTAATTTAACTTAAAAAAAAAGTGTATTCGAGAACCTTCGAATGATAGGGGTATAAAACTGCGGCCCCGGCTAAATATAAATCCTTTTTACTCTCTGAATTGTGACTGGAACGTCTGTATTGCTGTGTCTTGGAAAATACTTTATACTTAACTAAATTCTTTGTTGCCCAGTTTTTGGTAAGTGTTTTTACTTGTATTTATCGACAGCCTTCTGCAATCTAGACGATTCTTAGTGTTATTTCGTTCTTAGGGTTCCTAGTACGGGATTAGAGGACACCTTGGTTCTCAAACCCCTTCTCAGCGTGTTCTGTGGTCGAGTTCCCAACTGCTGTCGGCGCAAGCCTGTAACCTCGACGTGAAGCATCTTGGCTGGTCGAGAGTGCGGCAAGAGACGTGCGCAGACGCCGAGCAGGCCGACAACCGGGGTCACGTATTCCCTTTTTCTCTAATAATTTTATGTAACTTTCCTATAAATCTCTATCACTTCACCCTGCAAGAAATAACTGTGTCAACGGTGGGTTGACCGAGGTGTACTACAAATACTAGCCATAACACTCTGGCTACCTACTGCAAGCAGGTCACCGTGGTGCAGCTGGTGAAGACCTACTCATTTTTGTATTTCTATATGTAACTATATTGTTTGTAATCCTCTTTTGTATAATTTAATCTCTCAAGTAATATATGTATGTACAACAGAGGTAATAGTTGTTTTCTCTGAAGTCTCCCTGGTCTCCCACACGCACGCACACTATTCTCCTCTGACAAAAGGCGCCCTGGGATCCCATAGAGCTCGTGCATCTCTCTGCTGGGTCAGCCGGTGAGTAGTCCGTCTGACACGTTCAGCGGTTACATTGTATTTATTTAGATTTACCCACTACTTGGCTATGCTGGTACAGCCACGTTCTGCAGAGATCGCCAGGTTACGTCGGTAACCAATATCCTGCCACATCTGCTGGCCACGGTAGGAGAGGTAGATCGAAAAAGTGCTAGTTTGGCGTGATAGGGGATGACATACGTGCCAATAGCCTCCTTACTATGCCCAAAACCATGTGAAGTGGAGACGCTGGAAAGCAGATCCCGAATTCCGAGTTAAGAGCCTCGGATGTGATTGGAACTAACATACCTAAAAGATGATAATGATGACTTCTTACTTATATATACTTAGTATTTTTTGCAGCCTCGCCGACGTACAGTAATTTCTTTCCATAAGAGCAACTATTCTACAACTCATGTCAGTGGCAACAATTTAATATTCAACACATCCTCCGTCGCCGTCGCTTCTGTGCAGGTATAGGGGCACAGTAAGCATGAAAAAATCAATTGTCTGCAGAGGTGTGTACTCAAGTGACATCCAGGAACTACTGCAACTTCTAGATCTAACTATACTTAACATAATACTCTTGTGATCCGCTCCGCTTATGAGCATAGCACCTTCCTCAGGCACCTCACGCGCTCCGAGCCGCGAAGAATGAGAGATATAACGCCGAGATGAAGGTTTTTAAATTCACGGCAAGGATCTTCGCCGGAAGGACGCCTCATTTATTAAAAATTTTCATTTATTAATGGTATTCTTTTCAAATCATATTATCATCTATTGAGTGGAAATATTTAGTGAATGCCTATAATTTTTGAAAAATTTACAATCATTTAAATTGCTGGAATTGAATATCTTCTATTTAGTTGATGAAAGGAGGTGAATATGGGTCTCAAATTGAGCCCTGGGCTACAGGGTTTAGAGCAACCTCTCGAAAGGGTCCATCTCAAAACCAGGGCTGGCCCTGAGTCAATCGAAATGCCATTTCACACTTTTGGTTGGATTATTCCCGTTGGCCACCACATAGTTGGCCACCACTGGTGGACATTGGGACATTTTATTACGTTTTATCCCAATGGCCACCAGTGGTGGTCAGCGGGAATCAAATATTGGAAATGTTCCCGTTGGCCACCACATAGTTGGCCACCACTGGTGGACACTGGGAAATTTTGTTACTTTATGTCCTCAAGGCCACCACAAAGACAAATAATACAACTAGGTAGGTATGATAGAAAATCAACATTTATTAAATATTTCCTAACAATAAAGTAGAAAAATAAAGTGTACCTAATAATAATTCGGTAAAATCAAATTCTATCGGTTCGGTAAAAACAAATACTAGGAGGCAGTCAGACAAAGACATAACAGAATCTTTTCTTCAAGTAGATGAAAATAATACCTACAAAGTGCACGCAATGAACCTAGAAATACAAAACGAATGGTTAACACTAGGTGAATTTTGTATTCCCATAGCCTTAAAATGGCGTACCTTAATATACGACTGGTCACCGGCTCTCCTTAAATTCTATCTCAATGCATTCCAGTTGACCCTCCCCGACCAAAGCAATCTTGTCAGATGGGGAAAAGCCACAGATAAAACATGTAACTCATGTGGTGAAGCAATTGGTACTTCTAGGCACCTACTGGTGGGTTGTAGGACGCTATTAGACCGGGGTCATTACTCGCGCCGACATGATAAGGTATTAGAAATCGTACGTGAGGCGGTAAGTTTCGCGGTAGCTAGAGCGAAAAAGGATTTAACCACAAACCAAAGAAATGACGTCGCGTTTGTAAAGGAAGGCAGTTTCTATCCCTCGTACACACTGCGCTCACGCACGATTATCTCGAAAATAAGTCATAAGTAACAAGTATGAAATTACTTTTATTATGTATTTCTTATTCAATACAAATTTGAATAGGTACCGTAAAATATGGAAATTATATCAAATAATTTATTAAATAATTTAAATCTACATATACACACAAATAATATACTTAATGCCTAATAATAATCATTTATTCAAGTTTTAAGATGTATACAGGTGTGGACTGGAATTATTTTAAATTCTAAACGTAAGATTGGTTTGAACGTAGGTAAGTATTTAAGAAGTAGGTACCTACCTACCCCAAATGCAAACTGTAAACCTTCTATATTAGGATCAGTTGCAGAATGTGCACCATAAAATGTAATAAAACTTTATTCCCGCTGACCACCACTGGTGGCCATTGGGATAAAAAGTGATAAAATGTCCCAATGTCCACCAGTGGTGGCCAACTATGTGGTGGCCAACGGGAATAATCCTTTTGGTTGGTTCGAGTCCGACATAACTACCCCCACCTGCCAGTGCAGTCTATTGGTACCTGAGTGGATTTCTACACAAAAATAAAAGCTTTTTAGATTTATTAGAAAAACAGTTCTGAAAACACAGCTCTGTGACAGACCGTCATTTGACTAGATAGCTGACCGGATAAAGCGACGGCTACCACCTGGTTCGAATCCTAGGAACTGGATTTTATTTTGGGGAGTCCGTCCGTAGTTACGTCGGAAGCCGGGTCTAGCGAGAGGCCGGGCTAAATCCCGCTAAACTTGGAATGATAATCCGGAATAATATAAATAATTAAGTACTGAATACACGACTTCGGTCATGTAAGGAATAATAGTAAATATCTTAGGTTACGTACACATGCTACGACCGGTTACTTCAGCTGCTATCCTGCTATCATGCCAAACAACCATAAAATGTTCACATCGAGAGAGGCAGGTCTTTACGACTTACTGCCCTTATGACTGATACGCGTACCTACCTATGTCCACTGTCGTGACATGTTAAAGTAACAATAAATAGTCCGAGTCCAATGGGTACCTTAGATAAATTGAAGCTAGAGGCCTACCATGAGACATCTGGACGTGACACAAACGTGACACTTTGGTTTGACCTTACCAAATTCGCTCGTGGCTCATGTAGCTTCGAAATTTCGGTTGTTTCATGGTAGGCCCTCTGATAATGAGGCCTGTTCTTTGTTTTTGTTTTTGTTTCATTTCGTCTTTCAGTTTTCATCTGTCACTCAACGTGACATATCTGAACATAAAATGAATTCATTGATGCCGATTGATCTCCCCAATAATATGATTCTTCATCCTTCAGGCGAGGTCGGCTTGACCTCAAAGGTTTCGATGTGTTTATACAAGGATTGAAACCCCCCTGGTAGGAGATTGCAATAGTGGATCATTGTAGAACACTTCAGTCCCCGTGAAACTTAGTATGAATAAATAAAAATAAGACATCTTGCTGAATTCTGTAATGCCTAATAACTATCTACATTAGTATAAACTTAATAATAAAACTATAAAATAAATTATGTCAAAAATTAAAACATTAAAAAAGTTTAAATTAGCTTCGAATAAATGCTTCTGAGAATCGTTTTTCTAGATCTGTTAAATCTTCGTCCGGAGGTTCTAAGGGTTTGGTTTGTAGTTCCTAGGTTAAATATTCCTCATGCTTATTGTTCTTCTTGGCGGCTGCGGGTAAAATCTACATGTTTCTGAGAATTGTTCTTTTAGATCACTTATATCATCTACATCCGGGGGTTCCCAGGGTTTCGTTTTTAGTTCCTAGTTTAAATATTCCTCATTTTTGCCTTTTTTACTTCTTGGCCTTTTCCTTCGCTGCGGATGCGGGTGCAGCAGCGCCTTTTGGTTTGGGTGGGTTGGACATTAGGATAATAATCTCAACCTTGGTGTGTGAGCTTTCTCTCTTGGGGTGGTAGAACCGCACGTCATTGCGGTTCATTGGCTCCAACGGAGTATTGTGCCATCCATAACTGAAAAGAAACAGGGGTTTTATCAATGAATATTTTTTCCTATCCTATAAGTATTGAGGTCCGCTTTATCTGCTTAAATGTAGGTTCATATCTCCGGTTCTATTAACTACAGTCTAACTTTTGGTCACACTTAGGTATATTTTTTCTTTCAAACAAATAAAAATCCGTGCAGTAATTTTTTCATATATGAGTAAATAATACGTTCAATATTGGAAGTACGTAGTTATATAGAAGATAAAATTTCAAAGTTTTTGAAGTTGTTTAATATTTATAGATTAGTGAAGATGATTACTGTCGGAACACATAAGTGAACTACGTTTATCCTTTTACCTGAATTACGTTTAGACACGGAATTCCCCACAGTAGCTTCTTAATAATAATAAAATAAATAATAATAATAAAATGCTTACACCATAGCTTCAGTGGCAGGCGCCGGGTATTTGTTCTTAGGCCCCTTAGCTCTCGATTGCGATACATTGTGCGCATAATTGTCCACTTGCTTGGTCTGCTGCGGGGTTTCGTTGGTGATTTGGTCGTGTCGAGCGTAAAACTTGGTCGATACAGGTATAGCTGAAAAATTATCAAGGCTACTATAAAATATTCGATAATTCGGACACACGAAAGAGGTATCATAAAATCACTTCGGGTTTCAGTCGAACCGAACCGTCTACAGACCCGATTTCGAGATAAATGTAATCCATGGAATTGATTACTCAAAAACTGCATTCCATAACTCTTTTCAGTTATTTTGGGTTCGTGACTTAGGCCCCCAATGACTGACGCTCCTATAGTCAACGTGCTTAATCAGATTTTTTAAAATTTGTTAGTTCGTGTATTTTTTTTTTTATTCCACAACATTCTACACAACGCTATACCCATGGTAAGCTTAACTAGCTTGTGTTACGGAATCTAAAAAGCGGATAAACATACCTAGATCCTTTTTTTGTAAATACATACATATAATACAGAGAAACATCCAGGCCAATGCAAATAGCCATATTCATGCATATTTACTATTTACACTGAGCGGAGATCGAACCCGCGTCTCCTGTGTAGCAGTCGCGTTCACTACCGCCACGACACAGAGTCTGTCGTGTTTGTGTGTAAGATAAATTCTGAAGCCTCCTATTCACTAGGCAACAAACCAACACATGTTGCGCAACAGTTCCTCTAGACAAGTGGCAATACACTGGCCGGCGTATTATAGAATAGAAATAGAACGCTGGCTGGTACGGCTTCGTTGGGCAACGTCTGATGTTGCCAGCTGATGCGCGGCTTGTTGCTTGTTCAACGATTATTCATGCGTGGATAGTCAACATTGTTCTGTTTTGTTGTGGGACGTTGTTCAACACTGTTGGGCAATGTGGCGCGCAACTATGTTACCTAGTGAATGGCTTTATACTAACATCCGAAATTAGGCCGGTATATCTTGTAGTTCCTGAAGTTCTTCACCTCTCGGTAAATGATCTCATTGAGCATGTGGATGTCGATCGCAGGCCGCGTACCAAACGTGCACTTCCCGCCCGCAGCCATTGTTGCTTGAAAAATAATTGTGGATATGTAGTTAATTATTTTGTCTGTCTGTATGTTACGCTTTCACGCCTAAGCCACTGAATCCATTTTGATCAATTTGGTATAGGGTAGATTAGACCATGAGAAAGGATATAATTGGTAGCGATAGCTGACATCCACGCGGGTGGAGCCACGGGCAAAAGCTATTTTTTTTTATAAAGGGCACGTCAATTTGAAGTCATCTCGCCTGACGGTAAGCTAAAGGCAAAGTCTCGGAAAGAGGGTCACCATTTAATTAATAGCGTACATGATTAAGTAAGCTTACTTATAATATTATCACAATAATTTCAACTTTGTAAAAAAAAAATATATATGATATCATGTAATGTTGGTACTATTCCATGGTGCGTAAGCGTTGGCGCCCACCGAACTGCAATTAGCTCACGCACATTTTAAGTGTTAGTTAAATATCATCCTTATGTATGTACATTGCAAAATTTAATTGCAGCTGCCGCGAGCATAGATTTATATATTATTATAATCTAGACGTATATTCAATTTTGGAATGTATTATACATACTTAAGGTAGATATTTAACTAACACTTAAAAAGTGCGCGAGCAAATTGCAGTTTGGTGCACTCGGTGAATTTATACAAACTTACCTGATGTATATTAATAAAAAGTTGTAAGATAAAGAAATACAAAACTATATAACAGCCGTTCAGAGGCATCAAAAAATCTCTTGAATGACAATGTCATTCATTATAGAATTTGGTTTACATCTCTGGTTCCTCGAGTTCTCTATGGAAAGTGCCTAAGTGATTTTTTATACTACTTAGGTAGCAAACAACCACACAGCCACCTTGATGGGTACTAGATGGGGGTACAAGTGATTATATGCAACACTGGGGACATCACACTGAGCTGCGTATCCTTTTAGAACCTACTAATAAATGCCCTTCTTCATGAACCCCATATTATAATCGCTTAGAAAAGTCATAGCAAGGAGTTCATTCAACAGCTTAAGCATGCGTGGGATGAAGTTGTAGATCTTCTTACCTATATCCATACTTATATTATAAAAATGCGAAAGTAACTCTGTCTGTCTGTCTGTCTGTCTGCATGTCAGATAGAATAGTAGAATAAAAGTTATTCTTAAACCACTGAACCGATTTTGATATAAGAGTAGATGAGACCTATTAGACCTTGAGAAAGGACATAGGCTATATTTGGTCACGATAACCAATATCCACGTGGGCGGAGCCGCGGGCAAAAGCTAGTTGGCTATATCTAGCCATGCACGCACGGTATCATATTAGGTGGAGAATAACGGATATATCTGGCGAAGGATCTATCACATATGGTGGTCGATCTACTATTTAGAGTGGCAGATCTACCTAATGATTACCAAAAATATATAGTCTGTTTCGTATTAAGTTGCACCATTATTCAAAACTAGCCGTCAGTCGCGGCCCCGCCCGAGTGGAAGTCTGATCCTGTAGCGTGATAATATTCCTATGTTGGTACCTGATAACGTAGGTTTCTAATGGTGACAGAATTTTTGTAATCGGTCCAATAGTTTTTTAGTTTGTTTATACTGTTTATTGATGGCACTTGGTGCAATCTGCTACACAAATTGAGTAAGACACTTTTTACTTTCCACTATATTTTATTTTTAACCCTCGACGCAAAAACGACGGGGTGTTATAAGTTTGACGTGTCTGTGTGTGTGTGTGTGTGTGTCTGTCTGTGGCATCGTAGCACCCAAACGGATGAACCGATTTGGATTTAGTTTTTTTTGTTTGAAAGGTATATTAGTCGGGAGTGTTCTTAGCTATGTTTGAAAAAAATCGATCCAAGATGGCCGCCGCTACAACATGTCTGAATTCATATTTCTTCATAACTACCTCAATATGGGTATCAAATGAAAGAGCTTGACTAGTAGATCAATTTAAAAAGTATAAAATAAAAATTAAATTAAAAATTTAAAAAACCCCCGTCACAAAAAACACCTCCAAAAAGTTGAAAATAAATGAATAAACGTGTTTCCTTCTTCCTACAGTCCCGGGTCATTTAAACGGGGCGTGAAAAGGCATCTGATGAGGCCGTCAAGCTGAGTGCCACCACTGTTAACATGGTACATGTTTACGATGGTGACCCTCTTTCTGAGACTTTGTTTAGTTTAACATCAGGCGAGGTGAAGTCAAATTGACGTGTCCTTTATAAAAAAAAAATCTTTCCTCTTCATAATCTAATAGGTATATAAAATTTCCATGTCACAATGTTAGTTTGTGTGCATATTGGGTAGGTCTGAGAAGCGGACAACATTTATTTTTCATACCTCTAAATGGTGCAGCGGGAACGGGATCTGACGCCACGAGGGCAATAAAAAATTGGCGGTACGAAGTTCGCCGGGACAGCTAGTATTTAGTATAGAAGTATAAATATAGATATCGATGCATCACAAAGTCCTAGCCGGTCTAATGCTAATGCTCTTGATTACGTGGCATAGGGGGGTAAGCATAGGGGGGTAAGCCCACCCGTGGCTCATTTGCCTCGCCACACGCTAAGCTGAAACACGTGCCCGAGCCTTTTAATGTCAGATGAGAGAGTAAATTAATTCCCTCATCGAAACTATATTGATGATCGTGCGTAAAAGGAACCTATGCAGAATTGGGGTAAAATATGTTTCTTATTTCTCACCTATTAAGTAGTAAAATGGAAATGTGAGTTATGCAAACAAGAGAGCCTTTTTTGTGCGGGTTTTTTTTAAAAGGGCATTAAACGGTTCTTACCACGGAGAACAGAGTATGGTTCTTACAGAATCGACAGCTTTTTTTTCGTGCGGAAATCCCCTCAGACACCTCCCCCGCCGAAGCCGGAAAGGGAGGTTACGTCCGACTCGAACCGACTAAAACCGTACGGCGACTGAGGGTCGTGGTGCTAGGCCGGAGGTGAGGTTGTCATCGACATATCCCTCGCACCCCGGCTGACCCAGGGCCATCCCTTACGGACAGAATCGACAGCATGAGCAAGTGTGTGTTTAAATGCCTTCTTTGACATGTTGCCGTGGGGTACATTCTAGCTTCACAGTGCTCACAGACAATGAAGTCATCCTCACACGTATGACTGGAAACGCTGCTTACATTCAGATAGGAAAGGAACTCCCACGCGCGCTTAAACTGTGGAATGGACTCCCTGCTGTTGTCCAAGCGACTACAATATGGGGTTCTTCAAGAAGAGCATTTGAAAGTTCTTACAGGATCGGCAGCACGAGTGTGAAGGGCCTGGTGTTGCATACGTCCGGAGGCCACATAACCACTTCTCATTAAGGTGACCATGTGCTTGTCTGTCACCTAAATGGTAAAAAACTTTAGAGTTCCTTTTACTCTTTCCATAGAGAACAACAGAGAACCAGAGATGTAAACCAAATTCCATAATTAATGACATTGTCATTGGAGATATTTTGGAAGCCTCTGAACGGCTCTTAATTTTGTATTTATTTATAACTTTTTGCATTTAATATATATCTGGTAAGTAAGTTTATATATATAAGTATAAAAATTGAAATTCCTTATTAGTTCTTAAACCACCATTCCACGGTACGCGATTGCACGGACAGTGCTCGTCATCGCGAACTATACGCACCAGGGTATGTAGCTCCTCCATGAGGGCTCGTGCACACACCGCGCCGCCAACAACGCGCCCGAACGTTTGATTTTATATACCACTAGCTGTTGCCCGCGGCTCCGCCCGCGTGGATGTCACTTATCGCTAAATTAAGATTTAAACTATCCTATCTCTCAAGTTGGATCGAACTGCACATGGTGTGCGAATTTTATTATAATCGGTTAAGTGGTTTAGGAGTCCATTGAGGACAAACATTGTGACACGAGATTTATATATATTAAGACTAGCTGATGCCCCCGGTTTCGCCCGTGTGGAACTTGATTCCATTCTCGCAACTCATAGGAACCTATTTCCGGGAAAAAAATGTTCTGCATACGTTCCTTAAAATTTCTGTTAGCCTAGTATTCTATGCAAAAAGTACCAGGCTCACAGAATTACCTATTCTGTGACGAAGGGGCTTTTCCGGCAATTATTCGAAATTTTCTCACCGTAAAAACCATCCTTGAACTTCAACGAACATTTTAAAAAAATAATTGGCCAAATTGGTCCAGGCATTGTTGAGTTATGCGCTTACAAACACATTTAGCGATTCATTTTTATATTATAGACTAGACAGTTGTTAGTAGTACATTACTGGGTTACTACAAAGTTAATACTTGTTAATAATCCCGGGGAGATGGGCCTCGTCAGCATTGGGCTGCAACCCGTCTAAGAGAAGGAAAACTCTGAAATCAAACCCGGGGAGATGGGCCTCGTCAGCACTGGGCTGCAACCATCTAGGAGAAGTTCACTCCGAAATAAAACCTACTCTCAGGGAGCATACCCGAGAAAAAACCCCGATCCAAGGTGTTAGCCGACCCGTGCCGAGGATTCGTGACCAGAGGGCAAGCTGGTGTAACGGAGGGTGTCTGTGTTGGCGGTCACAGGTCACACTCAAGATTCCGCCTTACCTCCGTAAAGGGCTCTGCGGGGGTGGACCATATTTTCCCTTTGACTCGTGGGAACGCAATGGTGATTAAAGAAATAAATCAACCGCATGGCGGCGACGCGGTACGCCACCCGTCACGTCTCGTTTCCAATGGGGGTGAAAAGTGGCTCACGGAAAGCCGTTTTGCTACGTTGAATGTTGGAGGTGGAATGGAAGAAAAAGTGAACGATGTTTGTCAGATGATGGATGAAAGAAGGATTGATGTTCTTTGTGTGAATGAGACGAAGAGGAAAGGATGTGGCACCACCAAGCACGGACCCTACACCGCGTACTGGTCGGGAGTACCGAGTACCGACAGAGCTTGCCAGGGAGTTGGTGTCATCTTGTCCGCTAGAATGGCTGAGTGTGTGAATGTGTTCAAATGTGTGAATGCTAGACTGATGTGGATGAGGATGAAAGTTGGACTCACTCGTATTTTTGTCGTAGGGGTTTATGCTCCTGTAGACTCCGGTACGAGTACGTCCCAGAAAGTACAAGAAGAAAGAGAGGAGTTTTGGGAGAGTGTAAGAGATGTCTTGAGAGAATGTAAGGATAATGAAAGAATAATAATGTTAGGTGATGTTAATGGATGGGTGGGACTGAAACGTGATGGATTTGAAAGGGTTCTTGGCAAGTACGGAGATGAAAGAGTAAATGAAAATGGTAAATGTGTGCTTGAAGTATGTTTGGAATGGAACCTTTGTGTGTCAAACTCTATGTTTGAACACAAAAGGATTCATATGTATACAAGAGAAGCTAAGAATGTCAGGAAAAGTATGATTGATTTAGTAATAGTGGATGAAAGATTGAGAAAAAATATCCTGGACACTAGGGCTTATCGCGGTGTGGGCATCCATACAGATCACTTTTTGGTTATATGCCGTATAAGTGATCTCTTTAAGGGATGGAGACATAGAAGGCGTGAGCCCGTAAGTGTTCTAGAAAGAATAAAAGTAGAAAACTTGCAAGAAGATAAAGTGAGAGAGGAGTATAAAAGCAAATTGACTGAAAGGTTTCATGACATTGATAGTATTTGTGAGATTGAGGAGTTGTGGAAGGTATTTAAAGATGGGATTGTGAGTGTGGCTTCCCAAGTATGTGGTACAAGTAAGAGAAGTAAAGTGCAAAAGGTGAAGCATGCATGGTGGGATAAAGAAGTGCAAAAGTTGGTATTTGAGAAAAAGAAAGCGTGGCTAGACTGGCTTGCAGTCAGAGCTAATGAAAGAATGCAGAAAGCTACGAATGAGGATGTGGATGAAGCGAAAATAAATATAGAAGACTGAAAGGGCTAGTGAAAGGAGTGATTGCCAGAAAGAAAGATGAACAAAAAGACGTGTTGGATGAAAGGTTATCTGAGGATTTCCAAGCGAATATTAAGTTCTTTTGGAAGTCCATTCGTTCAGCCAGAGGAAAAACGCAGAGCTCCGAGTTGAACGCTATCAGAGACCAGAATGGAAGTATTGTAAAAGGTGGAGAATGTGTGTTAAAAAGATGGCAGGACTATTTTGAAAGCTTGTTTGAAAGAGAGGATGGTGTACAGGCACTAACCTCGGTGATGGATGACCATGTCAATGCTGATGAAAGTGGTATTAGTATGAATGAAGTGGTGAATGCATTAAGAAGTATGAAAGCTGGAAAAGCAGCGGGATATGATAAGGTGACAGTCGAGATGCTGAAGGCTGGACATGGCCTCGTAGCAAGTCAGTTGTGCCGCCTATTCAACATGTGTTGGGTTAACGGTCGTGTACCAAGTGATTGGTGTAAGGCCGTTATAGTTCCACTTTACAAAGGAAAGGGCTCGCATCAGGACTGCAAAAACTACAGGGGCATTAGCCTACTCAGCATCGTCGGCAAACTGTATGCGAAAGTGTTGATAGAGAGAGTTATGAAAGAAACCGATGAGAAAATATGGGATGCACAAGCGGGTTTTAGAAAGGGAATGGGATGTACGGATCAGGTCTTTTCCTTGCGAAGCATAGCCGAAAAATTTTTGGCCAAGAGTCAAAAGGTCTATTGCGCATTCGTGGATTTGGAAAAGGCCTATGATAAAGTGATGAGGAATGAACTTTGGTCGGTACTGTCTATGTATGGGGTGAGCAGCAGCCTTATTCGGGCTCTGAGGTCTCTCTATGAGGACTCCAGTGCTTGCGTGAGGATACATGGGTCATACACTGATTGGTTTCGCATCCAAAAGGGTGTAAGACAGGGATGTGTAGCGTCACCATGGCTGTTTAACTTATTCATGGACAGTTGTTTGCAAGAGTTGAAAGATAAAGAATGTGGTTTAAGAATGAATGAGTTACTCGTCAAATGTCTTCTCTATGCTGATGATCAGGTTTTACTTGCGTCATCGGCAGATGAGTTGCAGGAGATGGTAACAACTATGCATGGAGCTTTTGAGAGAAAAGGAATGAAAGTGAATGTTAGTAAGACAAAAGTTATGGTTTTTGAAAGAGATGAATGCGTGACAGAGTGTAAGATTTGTATAGATGGAGAAAGAGTGGAACAAGTGAATGAGTTCATATATTTGGGAACATTGTTTACAAGAGATGGAAAGCATGAAGAAGATGTTGAAAGGAGAGTGACAGCTGGAAATAGAGTGAATGGGGCACTGCACAACTTTATGAGCAGCCGGAAACTGTCCGAAAAGGCACGACGGGCTGTACATCGAGGAGTGTTAGTGCCGACTCTTATGTATGGTAGCGAAAGTTGGGTGTGGCAGAAAAAGCATCAGAGTAGAGTGAATGCAGTAGAAATGCGTGCGTTGCGAAGTATGTGTGGATTGACCTTGAGAGATAGAGTGAGAAATAGCGTGGTAAGAGAGCGATGTGGAGTAATAGAAGATGTAGTGACGAGAATTGCGAAAGGAATGTTAAGATGGTTCGGTCATGTTGAGAGAATGAATGAAAGAAGACTAACGAAACAGGTGTATGAGGCGAGTGTGGAGGGTACTGTCGGTAGGGGAAGACCTAGGCGCACATACCTGGACCAAATCGGGGAAGTTTTAGAAAAGGGGCAGGTCAGGAGTACCCTAAACCGACGAGCATGCATGAAGAATGTAATGAGAGTGAATGAAGCGAGAGTAGTATGTCAGGATCGTAGCAAATGGAGATCCGTGATCTCTGCCTACCCCTATGGGAAACAGGCGTGATTTTATGTATGTATGTATGTATGTAATACTTGCGGCCGGTAATGTAATATGAGCAAAATCAAATACTGGCGAATAGCGGCGCGGTGGGGGTACGGTCGCGAGCCTTGTACACAGCAAGGCGGCGCGGTGGCAATGCGTGCGAGACTGTCTTCCCGTGGAACACCAGCTTTCGTGGATAATAAGATAAAGGCGTAATGTACTGTAGCCCATTTCCGTAGCCATCACTTATGTCCCATAATTCTGTGAAGGTGTACAGCATAATTCGCAACGCGATTAGCTATTATGTCACATTAACTTACCACAAATATAACCACTACCGTGTCAGTATTAGGATATACCTATAGGAATCATAATTATGAGAGTGTGTAAAGATGTTTGTTATTCAATCATGTCTAAAAGACTGAACAAGAATAACAAGCATCTGCAGTGGTGCCAAGAGACAGCCAGCACAAAATAACGAAGTCCCACAATTACTTTTCAAGTAAAAATGCCGGCTGCGAGCGGAAAGTGCACGTTTGGTACGCGGCCTGATATAGACATCCACATGCTCAATGAGATCATTTACCGAGAGGTGAAGAACTTCAGGAACTACAAGATATACCGGCCTAATTTCGGATGTTAGTATAAAACCATTCACTAGGTAACATAGTTGCGCGCCACATTGCCCAACAGTGTTGAACGTCCCACAACAAAACGGAAAAATGTTGACTATCCACGCATGATTAATCATCGAACAAGCAACAAGTCACACGTCAGCTGACAACATCACGCGTTGCCCAACGAAGCCGTACCAGCCAGCGTTCTATTTCTATTCTATAATACGCCGGCCAGCGTATTACCACTTGTCTAGAGGGCCTGTTGCGCAACATGTGTTCGAAGTTTGTTGCCTAGTGTATAGGAGGCTTAAGAATTTGACTGACATACAAACACATGAAATAACAAATAATAAAAAAATACAGATTAGGGGCGTCGACCACGGGATGTCATGTCAGTCATGAACTCAAAATAACCCCACTTGAGGACGGTACTTTCGGGTAAGGCGAATACACGAAGCATATTTATCTCGAAATCGGGTTCTTAAGACGGTAGGTGTGATCGTTCAGTTCGGCTAATACCCAAAGTGATTTCATGATACTGGCTACTGGCTAAATGATCCGAATTTTCGAATGTTTCATAATAACGGCTTGCTATTTTTCAGCTATACCTGTATCGACCAAGTTTTACGCTCGACACGACCAAATCACCAACGAAACCCCGCAGCAGACCAAACAAGTGGACAATTATGCGCACAATGTATCGCAATCGAGAGCTAAGGGGCCTAAGAACAAATACCCGGCGCCTGCCACTGAAGCTATGGTGTAAGCATATTATTAATATAAGTGCCTGCCAGCAGTACCAACTGGGCCTCGATTCTGCTATTATAAAAAACGGCATTAAATAATAGACTTTAAAACGATGCAATTAAAGTTCAAAATTAAATAACTTTTTGCAGAGTAATTGGAAAAATGGAATTGTTTCATGTTGGACTTTAGGTATATAGAAATAAAGTCTAAAATTTAATGTCATTTTTGCAATGACTGCGGCACCAGAATGGTTTGGCTTTAGTAGGATCGAGGTCCTGACCTCTACAGTCAATTGGCGATACCGAAGTTTTGGAGTTAGACTAGTTGGCCTTTTGGGGCTCTTACTATCCATGAGAACCTACACCAGGGATAAAAGTAACCTATGTGTTACTCCAAACTATAATCATCCTCACTGGTCTGCATCAAATAACTATCTATTGTCTTGCTTAGACTACAAATCATATTCTGTCTACCATGGTCAGACTATACATAACTTTGATTGCAGTCAGTTAAGTGCAACGGGTGATATGACCCAAATTTGCGATTTCCGAAATCCTAGCCGCTTATAGCTAGCTTAGCTTATAATATTAGTAGGATAGTAAAAAAATCCATTGATCAAACTATACACAGATCCCTTGTTTCTTTTCAGTTATGGATGGCACAATACTCCGTTGGAGCCAATGAACCGCAATGACGTGCGGTTCTACCACCCCAAGAGAGAAAGCTCACACACCAAGGTTGAGATTATTATCCTAATGTCCAACCCACCAAAACCAAAAGGCGCTGCTGCACCCGCACCCGCAGCGAAGAAAGGGAAGGCCAAGAAGTAAAAAAGGCAGATATGAGGATTTTTTAAACTAAGAATTAAAAACGAAACCCTGGGAACCCCCGGATGTAGATGATATAAGTGATTTAAAAGAACGATTCTCAGAAACATGAAGGTTTTATCCGAAGCTAATTTCAACTTTTGTTATTATTTAGATTTTTGACATAACTTATTTTATAGTTTTATTATTAAGTTGATGGTATACTTATTAGGCATTACAGAATTTAGCAATATTTCTATTTTTATTTATTCGTACCTACCACGTTTCGCGGGGGGATCTTGAAAGGTGGACCGAGGTGTTTAGCATGGATCTTGCAATCCATTATAGGGAATCAAAGAGCACTGGCTATTCCACTTCCATTCACGTGTATCAGTAGATATATGGTGTCCCCGGTACCGCCTGCCGAAACACTCGAGGCCAAGGTCTCCTCGCCTGAAAAATGAAGCGCTCCGTCGCTGTATATCATATTCTCAAAAGACCACATTCGTAAAATATCATATTCGCAAAACATGATATTCGCAAAATATGATATTCTCATAATATCATATTCTGACAACATCATATTAGCAAAATATTATATTCGTAAGAAACCATATTCGCTATAATATCATATTCTTAAATTACCACATTTTTAATCTAAAAGTAACATCAGGGAAAAAATCAAAAGGTAATTAATTTTATTTCTATATATGATACTGGCTGACCATGTATTTTCCTTTGAATAATAAACACAGTATATATGCATCAGGTTTGATTTATTATGTTATTGCTTTGCGAGCTTAGTGCAAATTAGGGTTAGTAGGTGAAAATGAACCAACCTAATTCGAATAACAACGAAATGAATCGAAAACATCGAAAAAAGTGAATCTTCTAGGGTGGGACTCGAACCCGCGATCTTTACCTTACCTTACGGCTACCGAGACACGCCCGATATGACTGAAATTTCCCTTCTATATTATTTTAATAATGCAATAATTATTTATCGATGTTCTTACGAACTATCGGAACCAATGAATGATTTTACAATCATTTTTAAACACGGATTTTCGTTTACTCCATTCAAATATTTGAATTAACTTTTTATGCGATATATGTTGTTTTTTAGTTTTTCTGTTAGTGACAATAAATATTCTCAGACGATTTTATCTAGTTTGTTTAATTTTAATATGAATCAATATTCTATTTCATAATAATAAATGTTTAATTTCTCAAGCCTAGTGGTATGGGTAATGGACTGCTGAGACGAGGTCTCGGGTTCGATCCCAGGTTTACTATGGCACACACCAATGACTTTTCAATGCTTTTCGAAGTTATGTGTGTATTTATCGCAGGTTTATAAGTGCCCGGTTAATGGCAATAGGCTCGCCACCTATTACATTGGGACCTAAACATAAACTGGCGAAATGTGGGTGCTAGCACCTCTGCCTACCCCTTCGGGGAATACAGGCGTGAGTTTATGTTATGTTATGTTATGTAATTTCTCAAAAACATTAGAACTGTGGTGTGGTGTATTTGTTGTTTACCTGACTGTACTCAGAATAGAGTCTTTTGCGTTTATCATGTTACACGAATGTCGTATTTTGCTACTATGATGTTCTCAGAATATGATATTAAGAGAATATCATATTTTGCGAATATCATGTTTTGCGAATATGATCTTTTACGAATGTGGTCTTTTGAGAATATGATATACAGCGACGGAGCGAAATGAAGATTGATTCTCGAAACTCTGACGCAGGCTTATCTCTTCAGATGGGATTAATGTAGAGATTATATTCTCTTTGACAGCAGGTCAGACGACTTGAGTGCTCTATATAGGTATAATCTAATAGTTTGTGGCTAAGAGTGAAACGATAAAAAGAGAAGCCAATGGAAAAAATCATGTCCCAGAATAACTCTGCTAAATCAAATGGAACAAACGTTTAAGGCATTTGTATTCACCTATATACATACACAATTTAACACACTTCCGTATATACCTGTATGGTTAGAAGGTAATCTGACGACGAAGTAATCTATCCGCTATCCGAGATTACTCTCCGACCGCCAGCTAAACGAGTTAACCAGCTATTAAAATTAATATCCGCACCTGATGCTTCCTCGCAGCTAGGTGGTGCTAGTTACAAGGCGAAATCTCGAAATAAGTAGATACTCGTCATTCGAATACATAGGGAAAATTGAAATGCTTGAGTGGGACTTGAACCCACGAAATTCCCTTACAGGGAGAATGCTCTTCCAACTGAGCTATTGAGCCACACCGGAATCACTTCAAATTTCCCTTCTCTTTATGTCAAGTCCCGTGGTGCCCTTCAAGTCCCACTTGAGCATTTCAATTTTCCTGATGTATTCGAATTTTAAAGTTAGAGTCTGGCTAATGAAAGTAGGCCCTGCGGCCCTGGAATTATTTGCGAACTTTTTATATAGCAACTCTGTATGAACGTCAACGTCAATTTGACAAGGTTGTCGTTCGGTATCTCTGTTTACAAATTGTATGCGTTTGTGTAAATTGTGATTCTAATTACGGCTTAAAATGAACAAATCTATCAAAAGTGGTGTACGAAAGATGTTGTTTTGCATGATTGGCAAGTTCAACGAAATACAACAACAGCGTGATGCCGCGTTTAAACAAAAACAAGATTGTCTACGTGTGGTGTTGAATTTCATAGGTTAGTAGACAATATTATTTTGATACTTTAAACACCTACCTATCCAGTCGTCCTAATAAAATTTTGATTTATAATTTACGTATCCTTCCAAATAAGTTACCTACGCTTCTCTATGTATTGAATAAAACTAATTATATTCATTCGTATATCGCATCAGTCAACCAATAATTCATTTTAATAACATCACCTATGTTTTACGTATACTCATAATGAATTTTAATTTTAAAACGATTACCTTTCTTTAACAGAGAATCTGCAAGATGTCGAAGGAGTTAATGAAATAGTAAGAACTATTGAAAATCTCACTGAATTAGAGCAGAAAGATAGGATAATAACCCAGAATCAGTACTTAGAAGAAATAGCTTCAATGACTGGTAAGTTTTTACTATACACTGATGTTTTGAAATTATGCCGAAAAAAACCTTTGCATTTTTACTTACTAATACCAAGAATTAATTACATATTTCGTATTTCTTCTTTGCAGAAGTGAGTGTCAGAACACTTAAAAGAGTAAAAAGGGAAGGTGCAGTAAATGAAGGTGTCTGGGAGTACCCCGAGGAAGAAACGTCCACGGAAACCTACTGTGTCTAACCTAGATAACTTTGACATAGATGCTATGCGTAACAAGATAAACGAATTTTATATAGTTAAAAAACAAGTTCCTACACTGAGGACACTGTTGGTGGAGTTAAAAGAAAGTATTGATTTTAACGGATGCAGAGAAACTCTGCGCCGCTTGTTATTAGCCAATGGCTACGAATTTAAAAAGAATAAAAATGAGCGTTCTGTATTAATAGAACGCTATGACATATATCTGCTTGGAGACATAGATTTTTAAGAACTATAGCAGGAAAACGTGCAGAAGACAAGCCGATCATTTATGTAGATGAGACTTAAGTCCATAGAAACTACAAGCCTAAGAAGTCATGGCAAGGTCCTTCAACTAGTGGTGCAATTGAAAATGTTTCGACCGGGAAAAGGTACATTATAGTTCATGCAGGATCAGAGAAAGGCCCCGTACCAAACTCTTTCTTAGTGTTTAGTACTAAATCAAAAAATGCTGATTATCACCATGACATGAATGCTGAAAATTTTAATAAATGGCTTAAAGAAAAACTTATACCAAATTTGGAAGAACCAAGTGTAATTATAATGGATAATGCTAGTTACCATTCGGTAATTATAAATAAGGTTCCTAGCACACAAACGCGTAAAAGTAATATAAGAGAATGGCTTCGTGATAATGGAATTCAATATGAGGACTACCACACGAAAGCAGAGCTGTTGTGTGTTGTAAAACGAAATACGCCTGATCCAAAATATGAAGCTGATGAAATTTTAAATCAATGTGGTCATGAGGTGTTGAGACTTCCACCTTACCATTGTGATCTAAATGCGATTGAGCTTGTGTGGAGTTTGGCAAAACGTAAAGTGGCTAGCAAAAATATTGCAGTTACTACAGCTGCATTAGAAGAGATAATTAAAGATTCATTTGAAAACGTAAGTTCTCAGGATTGGAAGAAAATGACTGATCATGTGATACATATTGAAAATAAATATAAAGAACGTGATAAAATAACAGAAGAAAATTTAGAAAGTTTTATTATAAATGTTAGAGACAGCGAAACTAGTGACAGTGATGAATCTTTTGGCATTGAAATGTTAGAATCTGATTTTGATTATGATGAATAAAACTAAGTTATTATGTGTGGAATATTATCGTATTTTATTTCCCTATTTATTTTCGGATTCTGCCCATATTTACCTCATATACCAACACCTATATATTCCCTAACATAATTTTCTTATACAGTCTATATATATGATATTTTTAATAATGAATTGCCAGGTATCAAAGTAGGTTATTCCAATTCTCATAGTATGATTTTAGTGTTGTATGCATGTATTTTTTAAATTTGCCGCCAATATTCTGGGGCCAGCTTTCGTTAGCCAGAGTTTCGTAGGCCAGCTTTTGTCCTGTCATTCTGATATTGATAATTTTGTAAAAAACAAATGTAAATAAAATTCATTAAAAATAAACATGGATCGTTTTACTCCGCAAGAACGTGGAATAATCGTGTCAATGTTTTTACGGAATAATTCATCAGTGATAAAAACACAACGTGAATTTCGTCGACGATTTCCCCACCGTCCGGCACCGATTGGTCGCACAATTCGACGCTTTGCCACACGCCTCGAAGCATTTGGCTCAACATTGGATAGACCTAAGTCTGGCAGACCAAGAACAGGCCGTTCAGCCGAAAACATCGATGCTGTGCGTGAAGATGTGGAAGAGTGTCCAGAAACATCAACGAGGCGACGTGCCACGCAATTGGGCATTTCCAGACGGACTCTGCAGCGTATTTTAATCAAAGACTTGAAGATGTTTCCGTATAAAACTCAGATGACTCATCAGCTGCTGTTCATTTTTAAATCCTAATGCGACAAAATTTCATGGCACAAATATACATATATAAAAATTAATTCTCGTTTTCTAATTTAGAAAAAAAGTTGTAGCTGAACCAAATAGGCTCATTACTTTTGCGCCACCCAGTATATAGCTGCCCCTTTAGACTCTGCAGGCCACTCTTTATACAATCAAAATTACTCACACTAACTACCCTATACATCCTCGAAACTGGGCTCTTTGTCAGGAAACATCCACACCAGTTCGGGAGCGTTGATGCAAATAGTCGTTTCAGTCAGAGATCCAACAAAACTGGCCATAACGAGATGCCAGACATCACTATGTCACAAAAAGGCATGCAACATGTGTGTAAAAATATACAAATAAAATCATTCAAGTACTCATCATAATCGTCTCAACAATGTTCCTGGCAGCATCCGAGGTTTTTATCTCGGAACCTGCAGACTCCTCTCGCCTTTGGTATGACTTATACAGCCTTTGTGGGAATGATCACCGTTTAACTGCCCAAACATTGAGAGGACAGCCTGCACTATCACCGTGCACCGGGTTGCTGGCTGGTAAAGATGGCTTGGCTCTAGCTATAGATGTAATAAGCCGCGTGTGCCGAAGATGACAGAATGATTTCTTCAGTGTGCTTGTCTGCAACCTCAGTCAATACGCCATGCCTGAGACGTCAATACGCCTGAAATTCAAAACGCCTTCGTGCCAAAACGTCTGAAGCCCAAATCGTCAGAGAACCAAATTGCCTGATTTTCGAATAAACCTAATCCCAAAATGATCAAATCCCAAATGGACTGAGTCCCAAATAACCGAATAGCAACATGACTGAATTTGGCAGCCGCTGACATTTCTAATTTATAGTCTGTTCAAGCATTAAGTTTAATTTGAACATAGACTTTGATAATATACTACGTTTTTGAAGTGAAATAGTTATGTACCAGCACATAATTCGCAAGTGGGAGCTCAGCAGGGGGACACACGGGGTTCATTGGTCTTCAGCCTAGCCATCCATGGGCTTGTCTCTGTGCTTGAATAACCCCTTGATCTTTGATACCTAGATGATGGTATCATTGGCGGCAAGCCTGAGACGGTCATCCGAGACCTTGAGGTTTTGATCCCGCGCCTCGGCGAGCTGGGTTTGGAGGTGAATCCGGCCAAGTGCGAGGTTTTCACCTGCAGTAAAGAAGCTCGCAACCACTGTACACACTTAAAACCCTTGTTTCTGGCCTTAGGCGGCACCTTCAGCCTCCTACAGGCTGTTTCTGAGGCCATTTCTTTACGCCAGCTTCTTCTCCTTACTGCCCGGGAACAGTTGACGAACCTTTCAGCGCACTTTGCCGTACTGCTGTTTCCAAAATCACGTCCCTGCTGAGGACTACACCAACCTGGCTCTGTCCGGATGCCAGTATCATACTTTACCTTACCCCTTACCTTAGCCTAACTGCAAATTTGGTTGAACTTCGATAATTTCTGTGAAGTTACTGCCATCTAACTTACATTCATGCATACAAAAATTTGCATTGAGTGTGGATCGAACCCGCACCCTCCTACGCAGCGAGCGCGTTCACCACC
Source organism: Eilema sororculum (assembly GCA_914829495.1). Taxonomy (NCBI): domain Eukaryota; kingdom Metazoa; phylum Arthropoda; class Insecta; order Lepidoptera; family Erebidae; genus Eilema; species Eilema sororculum. The sequence continues at coordinate 9,835,219 of OU618555.1, read as the reverse complement.
AATACGCCACAGAGGCTGTCAAAATATCTTTGTATTAAATATATAAAAAGTAAATTTCAGTCATTTTATGAATAAGGCATTAGGAACTTCAGGCATAGTGGGAAGAAGACATTTTAGGATTCAGGCGAATCGGGCCTAAGTCATATTGAATTCAGACATCTTGGGAAACAGACGGTTTGACATTCGTTTATAGTGCGATCAGGCATTTTGGGAATAGGTTGTACTCGACCGGACCCCACCAATCAAAGAATATGTGGACCCCTTAGGTGGAACCTCTTAATTTCGCGTTTAGTTCGAAATAGAAAGGTCAAGGACAAACTGTCCTGATTTTCAAAACATTTCCAATTTGCAATTATTATACGGCTATATATAACCTGTCAAGAAAGTCATTTATTATTTTCATCTGTGATTATGGTAAAGAGAAAGAGGGGATCCTAGTGTATCCTACGTAGACAGAGAAGAACATAGACGAATTGATAGCTTCCATCGCATTCACACAAGAAAAAGACAAACTTACGCCAACGTTGTGTGAAGAAATGAGACAGAGTGACTAGATTTTCTGTCTCCTCTGCCGTGTCGGTTTTTACTACGGCCAGCAAACTAGTTCGCGAAACAAACCATAAAGAAAAATATGTACGAAAGTAAACAAACTTGACAGATTTTCGGTTTACTTTTATTCGTGTATTTATAACGCAATAATTGTTCTTAGACGTGCTAAAATATACGCAATTTGGTGTTGTAACAGTTATTCAACATATATAGTAAACACAACTGAAGGAAACATGGGACGGTGCAGTGTTTTCAATTGTAAAAGCGATAGTGAAAGGAAATTACCAGGCGTATCTTTTCACTCGTAAGTAAATACGTTTTTAAAGTTAAAGGCCCTTTCATACACATGCCACAGTGTATTATTTCATGTGAAGTACATAATGCATATAATTCCATTGATAAAATAGTCTAAAACAGCAAATAATAATTATCATAACCTACGAAATAAATTTTATTCGATGTTGCCAGGTTTTGAATGTTTATTTGTCCAATATTATGGGTACTAATATACATGTTGTAGGTACTTCTTATAAATATGATGAAATATTCTTATGTATGTAGTAATATCATAATTGTATTACAGTTTCCCGGAAAATACAAATTTACAACAAAAATGGATAAAGTTACAGGACGTACAAATTGGTTGCCAAAAAAGTCATCAAAAATATGTAGCAAACAAAATAAGTAAAAATCGCGTAATTATGGAATATGAGTACCGTCGTGGCAGCAACGCGACACAAGCGGCATGCAACATCAACGATGTTTACGGAGCTAACACTACAAACCAAATCAACGCTGGAAGCTCTCCGTCATCCGCCCTACTCACCAGACCTTGCGCCTACAGACTACCTACTACTTTTTCCAGAATTCGGGTAACTTTTTGACGGGAAAAAAATTCAATACCCGAGAGACAGTACAATGCCTTTGAAGAATTTGTTGCCTCCCGGCCAGCTGATTAATTTAATACAAATAAACAATACATGAAAAAAATCGTTTCATTTTTTTCATACAAAATGGCAATTTCATTGGTAAAGACCTAATCCATACTAATATTATAAATGCGAAAGTAACTCTGTCTGTCTGTCTGTCTGTCTGTCTTTCTGTCTGTATGTCTGTATGTTACGGTTTCACGCTTAAACCACTGAACCGATTTTGATGAAATTTGGTATAGGAGTAAATTAGACCACGAGAAAGGACATAGGCTATGTTTGGTCGCGATAACCGACATCCACGCGGGCGCAGCCGCGGGCAAAAGCTAGTATATATATAAAAGTACTATTGTTATCACACATTTTTAAAATACCTAAAGATATCTTGTTTTGAACTATTAAACGTTTTGAAAATTTATGTTTTTTACTATTACCTATATATTACAACTCACTGTAAAGAATTTTATCCAGAAATAGAGATCACGATCTCCCGAACTTAAAAACGGAGACAAATTTTATCACGAATCAGGCGTCAAATAAGGGGTTCACAAATAAATTAATATTTTGCTGGCAATGGTACACGCAAATTTACTTTTCACTAAACATTTTTTTTCTCTCATAACTCATAAGGCGATTGGCACACTGCAACGCTTGACGCCGCGCCGCGTCGAGCGTTGTTGCGCCGACGCGGCGTCGCTCGCATCGCCTCTACGGAGCTCATTTTGTATAGAAAATCGCGGGGTCCCACACACTGACAACGCAATCACGCGCGTTGCTGCAGAATACGCAGGCGAGGTGAAGTCAAATTGACGTGTCCAGTATAAAAAAAAAAAAGTACAAGCAGAAAACGGGCGTGATGGCGCGTAAAACGCGAGGTATGGCACACTGAAATCTGCCATCACGTGCGTGATTTTCGAGGGATTTTTAGTCCGAGAGCTGTTAGAAATTTCCGTGTAGGTGTTTGAGACGCGTTCAAAATATATATTACTAGCTTTTGCCCGCGGCTCCGCCCGCGTGGATGTCGGTGATCGCGACCGAACATAGCCTATGTCCTTTTTCATGGTCTAATCTACCCCTGTACTAAATTTCATCAAAATCGGTTCAGTGGTTTAGGCGTGAAAGCGTAACATACAGACAGACAGACAGAGTTACTTTCGCATTTATAATATTAGTATGGATTGCAATGCAACATGTATTTAACGTCAAATTTAGAGCGTTTTCACATCAACCGACGTCCGATATCCGATATCAGACATCCGAGATCGGAGGAAGTCAAATATCGATGCCCAATATCGGGTATTGGAGCCGACACCACTGTTTTGGCTCGATATCGAAACACGCAGAGACTGCAAGCGACTTTCAACCTAAATGGCATTTTCTTAGTTACATCTCTTTTCGCGTTACTAGATGACGCTGATCACGAATATAAGAAAAAAATTAGTTACCTACTATGTCATGTCAATAACGTCGAAAATTACTTGCACTTCTTATCATTTTCTTTTCATCTCTAGCGTCCCCATTAGCTCGATAGCCCAGACTATGTTAGTCTGGGCTATCGAGCTAATGGTCGGATGGCTTTATTATTCAATATTGTACTTTACTTTTCTCAAAACTTACTTCACACACCTACCTACCAAAAAAAATCTAATATCTCTCGGACTATACTAAAAACGCCGCTCCACGCGTGACAGTAGAAAATCTGCGCGCGGATTTCGATCTGCTCTCTCGCGTCCACGCGCGACGCGGCGTCGGGCGTTGCAGTGTGCCAATCGCCTAAGACATATCTACAATTTCATCACTGATTGCAGATACAAAGAGAAAAGAAAAACAATTATATTCTCTGTTTGTGAGCGAATTTATCCAAAAACTAGGGTAATTTATTTTTCAAAGTCGTCACACTTGTGTTACATGGCGCCATAGATAATATTACTGTTTATAGCATAAACTTAACGATTTTAAGCATTAAAAAATATTCTCTGTCTCATGCGTGGACACGCTGAGCCTGTGTCTTATTAAACGTAGTGTAGGTATTCAAAGTCTTTGGTATCCTAAGTTTATGCTGTATGGCATAGACTGAGAATACACTACGCTGTATGACATCGACTTTGAATACACCCTTTATTACCCGTGTTACTACCAAACTTACTACTAGTAGTAACACCGGTAATCGAGTTACTGTTCTTACTACTAAAGTTGAAAATTGTTAGAACAGTAAAAAGAAATTACCCATGTTACTACCGTAAAATTAAAATACAAAAACCAAACAAAAAAACCGACACGCCAGAGGAGACAGAAAATCTAGTCACTCTGTCTCATTTCTTCACACGACATTGGCGTAAGTTTGTCTTTTTCTTGTGTGAATGCGATGGAAGCTATCAATTCGTCTATGTTTCTCTGTCTACGCTGTATGGGCTTACATAATTTAATGACATTGTCATTCAAAAGTCGTTGGAACTTCAAGACAGCTTGTTAATTACGTTTATTACCCGTGTTACTATCAATCTTACTACTATACTATGATTTTTAATTCGAGTCAGTAAAATGACATTTCCAGTGTTGTAGGTTTTTCGTCTCAAATAAATAGTGATGTGGTTGAATCGAGTTTTACAATTAAAAGATAGTCGAGATTATATATTTTTATGAAGACACGTCAATTTGACTTCATCTCGCCTGATGGTAAGCTAAAGGCGAAGTCTCGGAAAGAGGGTCACTATTATAAACATGTACCATGTTAACAGTGGTGGCACTCAGCTTGACGTCCTCATCAGATGCCTTTCCACGCTCCGCTTAAAGGGCCCGGGACTGTAGGAAGAAGGAAACACGTGAGGTGGCAGAGAGTTTATTTATTTATTTAAACTTTATGCACATATGTACACAGGCGGACTTAATGCCGTAGGCATTCTCTACCAGTCAACCTCATAGGTGGTGCAGAGAAATCAAATCTTGATCTTAATGGTGCGGCATAGGAATGTGTCACTGAAACGCTTGGTTCTAGCAGGTATATTCTGCACCATATACGGATGGCATCATAGCCCTGCACGTGTTGTCCTGTGAAGGAAAGGAGAGGGTGGGACTTATTGGAAGAGCTCATCAGAACATTCACCATGATAGAGACAGTAGAATACTGCCAAAGACGCAACATCTCTAGGCATCTGCAAAGGCTCGAGGATATTCGTCACCTCAGGATTCCCGGTAATGCGGGCCGCACGTCGCTGCAACCTGTCGAGAGCATCTAGTAAGTACTTTGCGGAGCCGTCCCAGAGATGCGAGCAGTATTCCACGCAGGAACGAATTTGGGTCTTGTATAGAAGACACCGCTACTCCGGCGTGAAAAAACGTCTCACTCTGTTCAGGACTCCGAGTTTACGCGAGGCTGTTTTGATGATACTCTCTATATAGTTTTTGTTATTCAATTTGCAGTTGAGCAGTTGAGTCCATATACGGTGCAGAGTATACCAGCTAGAAACAAGCGTTTCAGTGACTCATTCCTATGCCGCACCATTAAGACCTGGAACCAGCTCACGTTTTTCCTTCTTCCTACAGTCCCGGGTCCTTTAAGCGGGGCGTGAAAAGGCATCTAACGAGGCCGTCAAGCTGAGTGCCACCACTGAGTTAACATGGTACATGTTTCCGATGGTGACCCTCTTTCCGAGACTTTGCCTTTGCTTAACACCAGGCGAGATGAAGTCAAATTGACGTGTCCTATATTTAAAAAAAAACCATAGCGACGCAACTACGGTTCATGTATGGATTGGTGGTTATGAAAAAATAACCACGAAGGCTCGACTTAGCCTTTCTAATCTATAACTATCGATGTCAAGGCGCGCAGTGTTCTCTCATATTTATCAAAATGCCTAATTTATCACTTGGCCCATAACATTACATCGCATCGACAGCCTCCGTGGCGTGGCGGTAGTGAATGCGACTGCTACGCAGGAGGCGCGGGTTCGATCCCCGCTCAGTTTCAATATTTATATGTATGAATATGGCTATTTGGTTGGGTCTGAGTGTTTCTATGTATAATAAGTGCAAATATTTGTATGCATGAATATGGCTATTTGCATTGGTCTGGGTGTTTCTATGTATAATATGTATGTATTTACAAAAAAAAAAATATAAGTATGTTTATCCGCATTCTAGATTCCATAACACAAGCTATAAAAGCTTACCATGGGTCTAGATAGCGTTGTGTATAATGTAAAAAAATAATAATATATATAATGTATGTATTTACTAAAAAAATCCATGTATGTTTATCCGCATTCTAGATTCCATAACACAAGCTAGTTAAGCTATGCTTAAGCTTAAGGGCCTAGACAATGTTGTGTAGCATCTTGTGTTGTGGAATGTTATTAGTATTATTACAACTAGCTTTTGAAACGTTTATTCCCAGCTTTTATAATAAGATGGTAAGATCCATATTTCTCCAATAATATTGTGTAATACATATGTACCTATTACATATTTACAATAAAAAAACGCTTTCATACCTAAAAACTAAAGAACTAAGGTATGACTAAAATATCATAATCTATTGATTGTCGAACATCACTATTGTAGCGGGTCACCCTTTTTTGTATCAGTGACGACAGTTGCACTTGTCATTTTACTGACTCGAATTAAAAATCAGACTATAGTAGTAACACCGGTATAGTGCGTCAAGAAAGTCGTGAAATTAATGTTGGAGGAACTAAAATTTTTCCTTGTACTTGCAACACTCAATAACTGCCAAACTGACTAATCAGATGTCAATGCCAAGGCTGTTTCGTATATTATTTACGTGTATAGCCCGACCAATAAAATAAAATACCTCGCCATATTGCGGAAAACTATTGGAACTAATTTCTTCATATGGCAACAATCTATGAGATGTCATTATGATTATCTGTCAATGTGGTGTCAATTGTGCGTATTAATTATTGTGAATTTGATTGCGCTATATAAATGCCGAAAACTATTAAAAAATATTTACAATATAACTAGGTAAGTATTTGTCGGATAAAAATTCGGAAGGATCTAAATAACATCACGAACATAGTTGTCAACATGACGGGTAGGTACATCATAGAGTGCGCGCATTGGAAATTGGCCAATTTTCTAATTTTACCAACTGTAACTAATTAGGTATTTCGATTTTGAGTTTGATGATTAATAAATGTGATGAGATGAAAATAAATTGTTTATTTTCTATTTTAACCGGACTACTTTAAAGCATACTGGGTGTAAGGGGAACGCTCCCGAAGCCGAAAACCCCTAGTAGTACTCCAGGTACATAGCACATTGTCATCAAAATAAAATCGATTTGGACAATTTTTTTTTTTTTCGGTTCTTTTTTTGTTTTTATTTTTTATTTTTTATTTTGCATTACTAACTCTCCATCGCGTTAGTAAAGCTAAATTAAACGTAATTTCATAAAAAGAACATCACTACAAAAAATACAAATAGCGCCAAGCGCGTGCTTCTTTGTAATGGTGTTTTTTTTTATGAAACCACCGTTTCATTTAGTTTTACTAACACGTTAAAGAGTAAATATTGCAAAAAAAAATGGATTTTTTGTTGTTGTCCAAATCGATTTTATATTTATGCCAATGTGCTATGTACCTGGAGTACTACTAGGGGTTTTCGGCTTCGGGAGCGTTCCCCTTACACCCGGTATATCCATACTTATATTATAAATGCGAAAGCAACTCTCATCTGTCTGTATGTTAAGCTTTCATGCCTAAACCACAGAACCGATCTTGATGAAATTTAATATAGAGATTTTGGGAGTTTGGGAACGGAAATAGGCGGTACCTTTTATCGCGAACAAGGGCGTTAAAGGGAGAGAAATGGGGATGACAGTTTGTATGGAAGTACGTTATTTTTATCGATAATTGACATCCACGCGGGCGGAGCCGCGCGCAACTGCTAGTATTATATAAATGGCATGCTCTTGTGTATGTCTCCTTTATGTCTACAACAGTTTCATAAACTAAGATATTTGTACACTAGCCATTTCAAATGTGTATCACTATACTTGGTGTTGTCAGATTCATAGACGTTTATAGCGCCCCCGGTACAAGGTTTTTATTTTATTGGTCGGGCTTTATATAGTTACTGTTCATAGGATAACAGTTTTGAGTGTAAAAATGAATTGATATGTGAATAATAGTTGTGCGAAACGTGTCGTATTCAAAGTATTTCAGGGATATAGTATGAAACACGGCAGAAGTTTTAGCCGGCAAGCTGCTTTCCGACTTTGACGATTTTGATGGCCAAAATGCTAAACTAACCAGTACGTACATATACTTTAATGTTAAACAAGGTATGGAAAGAGTAATCTATTAAAAATTATATAATTTAAGTGAATATTTAGTTCGAAAAACATTGGAAAAAATGAAATGCTCAATCGCTCAATCGCCCTGTAAGCGAAAGGTCGTGAGTTCGAGTCTCACTTGAGCATTTCATTTTTTCCAATGTTTTTCGAACTTAACAGTTAGCATAATAAATGCTATAAAAAAAAAAAAAAAAAAAAAAAACATTCAAATTGAATATTTAGTGTTTCAAAGCATTGTTTTCATTTATTGGGGTTATGTCAATATCCTACGATTATAACAAATCATAGTGCATCACTTTGACGTTTTTGAACATTCTTGATCTAGGTAATTTGTATTAACCACTTAGGCCCAAACTAATTAAAAAATACTCGAGGTATGAATACAGCTGTATTTATCCAGGTCGTTTGTATTTGTTTCAGATTTTCAAAAGTACATTTCAAGACATATCATTTCAGTATGATGATATTGCCAGTGAGTCGGAAACTATTGAAGATAAAATAATTATTACTTATGGAGTTTCAAGCAGCATTTCAGGTGTTCAATACTCATACCAATAAACTATTATTATAAAATATTATTGTTTTAATTTTTTAATACTATATATATCGTGAAAATTTCGACTGTCAAGTCATCACGGGACCTTAGTGATAGGGTCCAGGTTTTTTCTTTGGGTGTGCTTTGAGTAAGGTATTGCTCAGGATATGTATCTTGGACCTAAAATGTGGCCAGCAGCGGTGGACGAGCTCAAAGTCACCAACCATAGATTATTACAAAACAATTGTCGTTTGCCTCGCAATTTATTAGGTGCAAGACACGTGTCCAGAGGTATAACCTAAAAAAGTCCGACACGTCGTGTCCTCGTACTTGGGGTCCTTAACTAATTACCGAGGGAGGTGTTAGGTTATAGAAATAAGGCATTTCCCTCACACCCCAGTAACTTTTGGCGATATACGGTTTTAAGTTGGCCCTCTTGGGTGACTCCCAAACTGAATTTCGACAAATCCTTTTACGACATTATTTTACTTCGACAGCATGCAACTCCGACACGACTCAATTTCGACAATATTTTAGATCGAAACAACTTAATTCCGACAATACTGTACTCCGACAAAGCGTTTCTTCGACATGACTTTAATAAGAAACGACGTAAGTCCGACGACGTTCTTCTCAGACAACAATGCTTCTCCGAAATAAGTCAAATTCGAAATACCCTACTCTGAAATATTGCAGCTCGATAATATCTTATATCGACCTGACATATTATCTAAGACACGATGTAACTGTGAAATGATTTCAGCAGCCGCTTTACCGCTTGACATAATTTATTGCACAAAAATGCTAGTCTATGTTTATTAATTTACAAAGAAAAATTATTCGTATGAAACTAATGTGAATGAAATTACTAATTACCCGTGGTATAACTAGGTGAACTAAGGTGTACCAAGGGAACATAAAAATTCCCGTGGTACAACCAGGTGCACTATACAGGTGGACTAAGGGCAAGCACCGGTGTCATCTTCATCATCATCATCTTTTGCAATGGCCAGCAGGGCCATTAGGGGGTACCGCACGATATCCTTCGGGCGGCGGCGAGTCTCCTTGCCGGATCCCTACCATGGAACCTGGATGCGAGAGCCCTTTCGATGCTGTATCGGTATCGAAAGGAGGCGCGGGAGGAGAGACGGGAACTCGTGTCTGAAGAAATTCGGGCCGTGAGGTCCCAGCTCCAGCGGGACATGGTAGCGGAGTGGGAGCTACGACTTGGGCGACCAAGCGCAGGGCACGCCGGAATAGCGGCGATAAGGCCCATCATGGAGGAATGGCTAGAGAGGCCACACGGCAGCCTCTCGTACCAGCTGACGCAGGTGATTACGGGACACGCATGTTTCGGGAGTTACCTGTGTCGGATGTGGAAGGAGCCAACGTCCGAGTGCCATCACTGTGATGCGAGCGAGGACATAGAGCTGCACACGCTGACCGAGTGCCCTGCGTAGGAAACGCCGAGGCGGGTCCTAGTGGCGGCTCTGGGGGTGGAAGTCCTCACACTCGCCACATTGCTCACAGCGATGGTACGATGCGCGAACGCTTGGGGTGCGGCCGCCTCATTCTGCGAGCAAGTAATGCTCGAGAAGGAGGCGGCCGGTCAGAACGACCTCCGTCCTCCATGAGCGCTGGCTTGGGGGCGACCAGTGGAGCCACCTGTCACCCTAGCAGAAGCAGGCCGCGGCGGCGCCGCAAAGTGCGCCTCCCCATACCCGGGGCTAGTTGGGGACACCGAGGTCCCCACAACCCGAAGGGGACCATCTCGAAAGAGATGATCCTGGGTCTGCCGGGGTGCGAGAGATATGCTTTTGGCAATCTCACCTCCGGCAACCAAGGACCCAAGACGGCGTGCGTTTTAGTCGGTTCGAGTCCAACATAACCACCTCCACCGGCTCCGTGGGGGTGGTATGCGTGGGGATTTATCGCACGATAAAAAAAAACATCATCATCTTAGCACTTTTATACCACTTTGGAGTCCGGCGTCCGTTTACTCCTCCTTTTAGAGAGCAACTTCTGTCTGAACCCAACCCCGAGAACACAATGACCCTACCAACCCACACCACTCGGCGCAGTGTCAAGCGGTAAAGTGGCTGCTGAAATCATTTCACAGTTACATCGTGTCTTAGATAATATGTCAGGTCTATATAAGATATTATCGAGCTGCAATATTTCAGAGTAGGGTATGTCGAATTTGACTTATTTCGGAGAAGCATTGTTGTCTGAGAAGAACGTCGTCGAATTTACGTCGTTTCTTATTAAAGTCATGTCGAAGAAACGCTTTGTCGGAGTACAGTAGTGTCGGAATTAAGTAGTTTCGATCTAAAATATTGTCGAAATTCAGTCCTGTCGGAGTTGCATGCTGTCGAAGTAAAATCATGTCGAAGAAGGATTTGTCGAAATTCAGTTTGGGAGTCCTCTTGGGTGTGGGAAGCATGGGGTCCTCATCTAACCTCTATGTCCTCTGCTGGTCACAGGGACCCGTAGCGAGCCTATAGGTAGCCCTATAGGCTCGCTACGGGTCCCTGTGACTAGCAGACCTGTGGGAACTAAACATAAACTGGCGAAATGTGGGTGCTAGCACCTCTGCCTACCCCTTCGGGGAATACAGGCGTGAGTTTATGTTATATGCATATATGATGTGAATAAAAGTAAAAAAAAAATACTGCCGTGATTCATTTTTCAATTTTATTTATTTATTATCTTTAGAAGTATGTACTATATTTAACTTTATACCATAAAAAAACAACAGATCAAGACTGTTCAGTTGTAGTATGACAGGGATACCAGATTAAGCGCCTCCCTCAATTTTCACGACTTTCTTGACGGGCTATAATTGAGTTACTGTTCTTACTACTAAAATAGAAAGTTGTTAGAACAGTAAAAAGAAATTACCCATGTTGTGTACCGTAAAATTTAAATACAAAAACCAATCAAAATTGACGAATTTGTATTTTATTGAATAAACATGAAATAAAAAAAGATAAAAACAGGCAAATAATAGTAATTTCCCATGAAATAAAATATAAAAACATGCCAACCACAACAGTTGCTTGTGAAATAAAAAAGAAAAACAGACAAATCACAACAATCGCTTGTGAAATAAAAAATAAAAACAGGCAAATCACAACATCTGTGATCATGGTAAAGAGAAAGAGGGGATCCTAGTGTATTCTAAGCACGGAACAGAGAAAAAGTTTCTGTTCTGTGATTCTAAGTCTATGCTGTATGGGCTTAAATAATATAATGACATTGTCATTCAAAAGTCGTTGGAACTTCAAGACAGCTTGTTAATTAAGTACCTATATTTACTATAGAGAACAAATATAATTTGTTAATACTTCTATTCATAATCTAAGTAAATACTATCTTGGAAAAAGGTGACTGATGTAAGTATTCTATTATTACCTATAATTGATTCAATTTAATGTTAAAACCACAACCAGACCCTGTTCCTTGATCCTGGCCCTCGATTCTAAGTCCTAAAGCTAAAATGTGCTAAACCATTGTGATGCCGGCCACCAGTCACCACAAAAAATGACATTAAATTTCAGACTTTATTTCTGTCACAAACCCAGTTTTGATACCATAAATTTTGTCATGTCTCTGTGGGGTACACATATGCGTTTTACACTTTACATTATATTTGCTACACAGATGATACATATACACAATATATTATATAAATTTATGTTCACACTTATAATACACAAACATACATACAATAATAACATAATATCTATACTACCTATATACACAGTTCATATTTATTTATTACACCAACATTCCGACACAAAAGTTTCGTCCGTAGTAGCCAACTTTTGTGTCGATAGTGTCGTGCTATGGAAACGCGCACTGAATGAACGAGGGAACTATTTCGTAGACCGGTTGACCGGCCGGCGACGCTGCGCCAGCGCCGCGTGGTGGCCGCTCCCGAGTTTAGTCTAGCCACACCTTATACACGGTACACTGTGTCGCTCGATGCAAATATTTTCCACAGCCTACCGCGTATCGAAAATTATTAATTGTAAAATATTACAATAGTATAAAATTAGAATAATATTGACTATATGTGTTTCGCTTCTTATCGCTGTGCTTTACTCGCTGTTTTACTTCTTGTGCGTTATTCCTATCTAACTTCTGTGTTGTGTGTTCTGTGCTTACTGACTATTATATCTCCTTTTAAACTCCTATGAACTTTTATTGCTGCCAACCGTAAGTACCTACCTACTTTACACCGCGGATAAATATAATATAGTGGAAGCCCACTATATCTCTATTGATTGTCAACGTCTTTCAAATAAAACAGCATATTTTTCAATTATATTAATATGTGTATTTATTGCATTGGCGACGAGGATTTAAAAATAGAAAAATGAACAGTGAACAATTCAACCAATTCCTTGCATTGCAAACTACGCAGCAACAGCAGATAAGTGACATTTTACAATTGTTACTTTTGCAACAGCAAGCCACAACCGCCACGACTTCCACACCAGCGACAACAAGCGGCACAGAGTCACCCAGCACTGCACACACTAACGCTAACAGAAACAATATTTACAACGGATAAAAGAGGGACAAATTCAACCCTGATGACACTGCGGTTGAAAATTTTATCGACTATTTTGAGACTAAATGCAAACTATGGGGAGAAGATGCACGAAGCATACAGAAAGAGCTTTTGTTTGCCTGCCTTCCTCCAGAAACATTTCACGATATTAAAGTGGCCCTGACACCACACTTTGAAAATAGTACGTACATTGACATTCGAAATAAACTTCTCGATTTGTTTCGAATTAAACGCACAAGATATAGAGCCTTAACAGATTTCTGGAACTGCGTACGTACTGACAATGAAACAATGGAACACTACGCAAACAGACTGAAAGAAATCAGCAAAGATTGCGGTTATAATAATGATCACCTAGAACGTCAATTGCGTGACCGCTTCGCGACCGGACTCAACCACGAACAACTTCAGATTGATCTGAAACAAAAATGGCCTGACTTGAATCTCAAGACGGAAAAATTCAGGAGGTTTCTTTTGCTCAAATTTTCGCTGTTGCACTATCGCGAGAGCGAGCAGAAAGCGACCCTGACACACCTTTAAAAGTCAACAAGATTAAAAGAAATACGCGATTGAACACACCACCGCGAAAGTTTCAGTTCAATCAATGCCTCAGGTGCGGTGAAACTGAAAATCATCCTATGACTCAATGTGCAGCAAAAATTCACATTTGTAAAGAGTGCAACACCCCAGGACATTTCGAGGACTGCTGTATCAAATCGGGCAGAGCTTGCCTGCCTAACCGGAACGAACGTAAATCAAAGAGATTTACAGGGAAAAACAAATTACACAAGCTTAAACATGACGGATCTAGCAATAATTTTTCACAAACGTCATACTCAGAAGATAGCGATGATGACTCAGACACTGTTTGTCAAATTAACAATAGGAAAAGCAAGGAGAGCAAGAAAATAGACGTCACTCGATGGTATCCGATGTACCTTAGACTGGGATCCCGGTTCAGTTTATTCTATTATCAGTACTAAGTTTTGGAAGCGCATTGGGGCACCTCCTCTTATGAAGGCTCCAGGTTTGCGTGCCTACGGAGACATCAAACTTAAACCCAAAGGCCTGACAGACGTGACAGTTCGAATTCAAGGCGAAGAAAAACTACTACCTGTTGTAGTCATGCAGGGAGCTGACCCCATGTTATTCGGTCTACAGTGGAGCGAAATGTTTGGTATGGAGTTCCCGAAACCTGTTTATTCCATTATGGACATTAAACATACGAGCACAGCCATTACTCTTAAACAAGTGCTAGACAGCCATGCCACGCTGTTCGATGGTTAACTTGGCAAAGTTAAAAATTATCAAGTCAATATACATGTCAAATCTAATGCTCAACCAAAACACATTCCCGCCAGATCAATTAAATTTTCTATGAAGAAAAACATAGAGATTGAACTAGACCGTTTAGTTGAAGAGGGTATAATAACTAAAGTTGATCCTAACATTATTCCAATTCAGTGGGCCACACCGACAGTCAACGTAGTCAAAAGCAACGGCCAGATCAGAATCTGTGGTGATTTCCGCAGCACACTCAATCCTGTATTGATAACTCACGCACATCCAGTTTCTCTATTTGATCAATTACGCCAAAACCTTGCAGATGGTGAAAAATTTTCAAAAATGGATTTAAAGGATGCGTACCTCCAATTTGCGATTGCACCCGAGTCTAAACATTTCTTAACGTTATCAACACATAGAGGATATTACATGTACAACCGTATGCCTTTTGGCATATCAACGGCACCATCAATATTTCAGCACTACCTAGACAAGCTTCTAGAAGGCATACCAAATGTAGCCGTTTACTTTGATGATATCGCGGTTACCGGAAAGAATGACAAAGACCATCTACAAACTCTACGCACTGTGTTTGAAAGACTACATCAAGCAGGATTAAAAGTAAACTTGAAGAAATGTTCCTTTTTACAACCGGAAGTCGAGTATCTCGGACACTCCATTGATAAAAACGGTGTGCGGCCGACCAAGTCTAAGATAGAAGCTATTGCCAAGGCTTCCCCTCCTGCCAACGCCAAGGAGCTGAGATCATTTCTCGGGTTGATAAATTTTTACGAACGTTTTATACCGCATTTACATGGTATTTGTGCCGATCTTCATGCACTGACTGGGGGCCGGTTGAAATGGAGGTGGACTGACAATGAATCTAAAGTTTTCGAACAAGCAAAGGCTCTGGTCGTGCGTTCGAAGCCACTGGTGGCTTTCAATAGTAAACTGCCACTTTACTTAGCATGTGATGCATCAGAGAACGGCATAGGAGCGGTTCTATATCACAAGAGAAATAATTTAGATCAGCCGATTGCCTTTGCTTCGCGAAAATTGCGTTTGGCAGAGTCAAGATATTCTGTTATAGACCGCGAAGCACTTGAAATATTCTTTGGAATCAGGAAATTTGATCAGTACCTTCGTGGCCTTAAATTCACTTTGGTCACAGATCATAAGCCTTTAAATCATATCTTGGGACCTCAACGAAATTTGCCGAAAATAGCTAATAACCGTTTGGTACGGTGGGCTTTAATAATTGGTAGCTATGATTATGATATCCAGTATACAAAAGGCTGCAACAATTTAATCGCAGATTTTCTCTCAAGAATGCCTAACCCAGAAGAGCTTCCGTCCAAGTCAGAACTAGCCGTTCATAGGATTGTAGCTCGCTTGCAGTCTGATAAAATTGGTGATGTGGAATTGTCAGAAAGTTCTATTCGCGATGAGACTCTGAGAGACCCCACACTGAAACTTATATCACAGCTTATAAAAACAGGTTGGCGCGAACAGCAATACGCTAATGATGTTAAACCGTATGTGCGCAAACGTTGTGAGCTCTCAATCGAAAACAAGATTCTCATGTGGCAAGGACGTATCGTGATTCCGGATTCTTTGAGGAAATCGACACTTACATACCTGCATCGTGGACATCCAGGTGTATCGGCAATGAGAGCTCTGGCACGTTTTTATGTATGGTGGCCTTCCATTGAGGAAGATATAGACACATACGTCAAAAAGTGTCACAAATGCCAACACAATCGGCCTAATACTTCAGAATTACCAATTTTCTCGTGGTCCATGCCAAATCAAGCCTGGGAGAGAATCCATGTTGACTTCGCAGGTCCCTTTGAAGGGTCACATTGGCTTATTCTGGCAGACGCATACTCCAAGTGGATCGAAATCAAACCGATGACAAAAATTACGACTGCTAAACTCTGTGATGAACTGGATACGATATTTTCCACCTTCGGTTTACCCCAGTTTATAGTCTCTGACAACGGTCCACAGTTTACTTCCCAGGAGTTTTTGAGTTACTGCAAAGATAAGGGAATTGGTCACATAAAATCGTCACCTTATCATCCGCGCACAAATGGTTTGGCAGAACGTGTCGTGCGAACTTTTAAGAGCAGAATGTCTTCTAGCACAGGATGCCTTAAAAAACGGTTGGAACATTTCCTTTTTGCCTATCGCATCACGCCTCACAGCACCACTGGAAAAACACCAGCGCAGTTAATGTTTGGACGACAGTTGACGTGTGTACTAGATAATGCCCGACCTAGTGCCAGACGGTCTTTAATTCCGGGTAAAACCGGGTCTATAATTCGGCGTACGGCTGTCAACAGCCGTACGCCGAATTATAGACCCGGTGATGCTGTATACGTGCGGGCTAGAGATCAGTCCCGATGGGAACCTGCCAAAGTTTCCCGACGTACCCACCGGTATTCGTATTTCGTTAATGACCCAGTCGGTGTGGAAAGGAGGTATCACGCAGATCATATACGTCCCCGCCTCGAAGATACAACTGCACACAACTTTCAAAGTGTAGTAGCCGCTCCGACTCCAGCATTAGACGTTGCTGGTGGTCAAGTTTCAGGATCTGAAATAGAAGCTAGCCCAAAAGTTTTCCCTTCTTCCTCACCACAGAACATGGCAGTCCCAGAAACTTCTCTTTTGCGCTCACCACAAATCACAGCGAACGTGCCGCTGACGACACCTACAGCGCCGCGTCGAAGCAAGCGTACAATAAGGCCACCAAGACGCCTTATTGATGAGATGGGGTGTTAAACCTTTTAAAAGGCGGACGAATGTTACAAACTCATTTTTGATACCATAAATTTTGTCATGTCTCTATTGATTGTCAACGGCTTTCAAATAAAACAGCTTATTTTTCAATTATATTAATATGTGTATTTATTGCAATTTCTATACGGCTGAAGTCCAAAATGGGTGTTTAAAACACCTAAAAAAACAGCCAAATTTTAATAGAGAGGATGGATGGAACGTGCCGTCAGCTTGGGACCCAGCCCAGTCATTCACTCAAAATCAAACCCAGTAAGCAGCAAAATCCAGCAAGACTTAACGACACAGTGAGGTCATTCTGCGTAAGTAGGAACACTAATAATTCACCATGATTCGGGTATTTTGAGATAATTTATACTTCAAACTACCATCATGAGTCACACCGCGATCATGGCTGCTGAATAGCAGCCGAAACGTCGATTTAAAAGTATATAATAACAAATATATCGCGATAGAATCCGTAAAAAGTGGTTTTATTTCAATAAATGACATTCGGCGTAAAGTTTAGAAAATATCAGTTTTTTTTAATACAGGACACGTCAATTTAATTTCACCTCGCCTGATGTTAAGCTAAAGGCAAAGTCTCAGAAAGAGGGTCACCATCGTAAACATTTACCATCTTAACAGTGGTGGCACTCAGCTTGACGGCCTCATTAGATGCCTTTTCACGCCCCGCTTAAAGGACCCGGGGCTGTAGGAAGAAGGAAACACGTAAGCTGGCAGGGAGTTCCAAGTCTTAGTGGTGCGGCATGCGGCCGGTCGGGTCCAGACTAGACTCCGGGCCCGTGAAGCCCGCGAAGAGCGAAGGCGAACCGGACGACCTCCGTCCTCCATGGGCGCTAGCCGTGGGGTGACCGGTGGAGCCGCCTGTCACCCTAGCAGAAGCAGGCCGCGGCGGCGGCGCAAAGTGCGCCTCCCCGTACCCGGGGCTAGTTGGGGACGCCGAGGTCCCCACAACCCGAAGGGGACCATCTCGAAAGAGATGGTCCTGGGTCTGCCGGGGTGCGCTTTCGGCAATCTCACCTCCGGCAACCAAAGACCCAAGAAGGCGTGCGTTTTAGTCGGTTCGAGTCCGACATAACCGCCTCCACCGGCTCCGTGGGGGGGGTATCCGTGGGGATTTTGCGCACGATAAAAAAAAAGTGTTGTGGCATAGGTATGAGTCACTGAAACGCTTAGTTCTAGCAGGTATACTCTGCACCGTATATGAATGGCCGACCGAATATGATTATTTTTCCAGTTACAATGGCGGTGGCCATAGCTGGGAAGTGCACGTTTGGTACGCGGCCTCCGATCGACATTCGCATGCTAAATGAGATCAGTTACCGAGAAGTGAAGAATTTCAGAAACTACAAGATATATAGACCTAATTTCGGATGTTAGTATTACAACGAATCTTAGGTATATCTATAGGTAGCATATTATTTTTCACGTGCTGGCCTCGAATCTCCTAAAGCCAAACCACAGTGGTGCCACAGCCACTGCAAAAAATGGCATTAAATAATAGACTATAAAGCGATGCGGTTAAAGTTCAAAATTAAATGACTTTTTGCAGAGTAGTTGAAAAAGTGTAATGAAACTGTTTGTTGTGAAATTTTGAACTTTAAGCGTATAGAAAATAAATAAAGAATAAAGTCTAAAATTCAATGTCATTTTTAGCAGTGACTGCGGCACCACTGTGGTTTAGCTTTAGTAGAATCGAGGGCCTGATAGTAAAATTACAGCTCATGACATAGTGCCCGCTGGATTTCAATAGGCTCACGTGGTTACGAAAATAATACCTACTTGTATTATTTTCGTAAAATGTGGGTGTTAACAGACTTCGGTCTACCCCTTAGGAGATTTACAGGTGTGAATAGATGTACGTAGGTACTGGGAGATTTTCTTAGATTCACTTGTCTTGTGACTTAATATCTTGGACTAAAACTGTCCATATACTTACCTGTTATAATGTTGCATGCAGGATTTCTGTGAGACATGCTGTAGTACTACTTGTATTTTAATATTTTTACACCTTACCATGTTTCATGCAATAAATGGATTTACCTATTATTATTCTCTTTATTTATTTAGGTACATCTTATAAATTATATTTTTAAATACATATTATTATTATTATAATGGGACTCTAAATATAATGAATTAGCCTACAGCAGTCTACTGCTGGATATAGGCCTCCTACAATATTTAAAGGTTTTGGCCTACTTCGATAGTAAAACACTCGCCGGGATATTTACCATGTTTCTTATAGTTTTCGAGGACCCGATGTTTCAAGCGCCATGATGATCACGTATGCATGATATGAAACATGGTAAATATCCCGGCTAATGTTTTACTATCAATGTGAATGACCATGTCCATCTCAAATCATACATTTGGCCTACTTGCTGGCCAGACGGGGTGGTACAGGTATTTATTTCGAGGTTTTCTTCTCTCGCAGTGATATCGTCTGCGCCTTTTTCCGTTAGTCGCCTCTTACGACACCCTTCGGATGAGATGAAGTGTTGATACTTGTATTCTTTTTCCGTCTCCACGTCTAAAAATGTAAAATGATCTTTATATTCATTAGTGTTAGGTACTTTAAGATTTACCTGAATATAAATATTTCAATTGTGATTTACACTAATCAGAAGTCAATTTCGCTTAGAGAAAAGACATCTGCATGTGGCACTTTCAGACTTACTTTGCCGTACCATTGAGTCTTGGTACTGTTTACCAGCACAGGTGTAAATTTCCTTCTTCCTACAGTCCCAGGTCCTTTAAACAGGGCATTTTCAACCTCTTAGGCCCAGCACACACCGGTAGAAACGTAAACAGGGCATTTTCAACCTCTTAGGCCCAGCGCACACCGGTAGAAGCGTAAACAGGGCATTTTCAACCTCTTAGGCCCAGCGCACACCGGTAGAAGCGGCGCGTAATTCAATAAACCTTAACTTCCTTTTTTTTTCCGTGCGGAAATCCCCTCGGATACCCCCCCTGCAGGAGCCGGAAGGGGAGGTTATGTCGGACTCGAACCGACTAAAACCGCACGCCGACTGTGGGTCGTGGTGCTAGGCCGGAGGTGAGGTTGTCATCGACATATCCCTCGCACGCCGGCTGACCCAGGGCCATCCCTTACGGTCTGGCCCTCCTCGGGCAACCTTAACTTCCTTGATATACGGTCAAAAACTGTATGTAAATTCGCAGTGGCGCCCGGAAGGCTCCAAGAGCATGCGCGTGGCTGTACTTTTGACCGTATATCAAGCTAAGTAGTTAAGGGGTATGCGCTATGCCTTAGCTAATAATCTTATTATCGTTTTAAACCTAAATTTTCAGCTATTCCTGTATCAACAAAGTTTTATGCACGACACGACCATATCATCGATGAAACACAGGAGCAGGCACAGAAAGTGGTCAAATATACGGATAATGTGTCGCAATCGAGGGCCAGGGGGCCGAAAAACAAATACTCTGAGCCGCGCACTGAGACCATGGTGTAAGTGCGTTACGTCTTTTTGATTCCTGCGCTTTTTTTGGACTTATTAACGTGGATAAACGCGAGACGCACTTGCTCGCAAAGGGTCCTGTACTGATGGGAGTCCTGGGACAGATGGGAGTCCTGGGACAGATGGGAGTCCTGGGACATCCTTCCGAGGGCTTACCCGGGGCTCCAAACCATAGGCTGTTGGCTGTACCCGTGAGGGTTTTTAGTCGGTAGGAGTCCGGCATACTTAACATCCATGGAGGATTTTCCCTCACGGTAAAAAAAGGGCTCTGTACTATTATCTAGCCCCCTTATAATGACGTTTGTTGTGTAAGAGCTCACTTAAATGTTTATATTAGGCCTTAAATGTTTAATTTAGGCCAAAAAGAGGTGAACAAGTAAGTAATCATCGGGCCAGCAGGCACGACACTAAGATGATGATCTGCCACTTTAGACAAGTGGCAATCCACTGGCGTATTGTAATCCATATCCATACTTAATATTATAAATGCGAAAGTAACTCTGTCTGTCTGTCTGTCTGTATGTTACGCTTTCACACCTAAACCACTGCACCGATTTTGATGAAATTTGGTGTAGGGGTAGATTAGACCATGAGAAAGGACATAGGCTATGTTTGGTCGCGATAACCGACATCCACGCGGGCGGAGCCGCGGGCAAAAGCCAGTATTATATATGCGAAAGTAACTCTGTCTGTATGTTACGCTTTCATGCCTAAACCACTGAACCGATTTTGATGAAATTTGGAATAGGGGTAGATTAGACTTTGAGAAAGGACATAGGTTATGTTTAATTTAATGTCGCGATAACCGACACCCATGCGGGTGGAGCCGCGATCAAATGCTAGTGACAAATGTATGAGATTTGACGTTTATGATATTCTTTGACGTCTGTTACATATGTCAAATCAACATTTGTCATTCTATTCCACGATACGCCGCACCGCCGGCCAGCGAATTATCACTTGTCTAGAGAGGCTGGTGGTATGTAGATGTAATGGTTTAAGAACCCCTTTTGGAATACAGCATACTTTTTCGTTCTCACAACCCATGGGAACTTAATCCTAAGATAAAAGTACTAAATCTCAGTCAGATCCATTGTATCTACCGTTAGAGCATGATTCAATAACAAATATACAAACATCCAAAATTCTTTGCAATATTTCACATTTATGGTATGATAAAATAACATAAACTCACGCCTGTATTCCCCGAAGGGGTAGGCAGAGGTGCTAGCACCCACATTTCGCCAGTTTATGTTTAGGTCCCAATGTAATAGGTGGCGAGTCTATTGCCATTAACCGGGCACTTATAAACCTGCGATGAATACACACATAACTTCGAAAAGCATCGAAAAGTCATCGGTGTGTGCCATGGTAAGCCTGGGATCGAACCCGAGACCTCGTCTCAGCAGTCCATTGCCCATACCACTAGGCTACCGCAGATACCTAGATAAGATTTATTTCTTGCTGATTACAAATGTTTCCTTTTAACAATGTTACATTATAGGTACCATGAGTTATAGAGTTAAATAAAATTACAAGGAGTGCACCATTCGTATTAGGTGAACCCTGTATCACGAATGCCCACACATCCTAACAGATCTGTAGGACAGTGTAGCATTTTTTTTATTAGCTTTATTTATTCTATATCTTTACACTACACTTAGTTTTGACATATTAATGTAATTTATATTTTATCGATGGATCCCTTTTAGGTAAAAGCCTCCTCCAATTTGGGCCATTCTTTCCTGTCTTGGGGTGTCTCCATCCAGTTCTTGCCGGCGGTATCCGCTATATCATCCGCCCACCTTATGCGCGGTTTGCCTTTCTTTCTTTTTCCTTGAAGCCCTGACCATTTGGTTGTTATCAGGGACCATCGTTTATCACTGCTCCTTGATATGTGTCGTGCCTATTTCCACTTGAGACGTAAAGCATGTTTTAGGGCATAGGTGATTTTTTATTACTATTTAGGAAGCAGGATTTCGCATAGATTATTTGTAGGTATATCTTGAATCTTTCAGTTACGGCTGGTATAACACTCCATTGGTGCCAATGAATCGCAACGACAAGCGCTTCTACTTCCCGAAAAGAGAGAGTCCACATACCAAAGTTGAGATTATCATCCTTGTGGCTAACCCTAAAGTAAAAGGAGACAAGAAACCGGAACCCGCTAAGAAACCCAAACCCGCTAAAGCCAAAAAGGAGAAATAATATATTCATTTACGTAGCTTAATCCATATTCAACTGTAAGCTCGTAATATAGTAGATATAATCCCCTTTCCATATTTTAATTAATTTTTTATAGCAAAACTAACTTTTAAACTCTCGCGTTCCATGATATACATAAATTATAACGGGAATTAACGCGATCATGGTATAGGTACATACCTTTGATTTGCCTGACGTTTCGACCAGGTTACACCGGCCGTGGTCACAGGCTGACTGGCGCAGTAGTGCACGCCCGCCGTCTTCGAGTCCGTGAGGTAGTAGGTTCTTCATCTACCCGCACATTCTCGATATTTTGTTTTCGCCATGTACCGTCACATACAACACTCACAGTGTCCCTATTCTGTACGCTAACTGTCCGTTGTCTATCCGACTGCGCAGAAAAGCGAGGCTGCATGTTTTTTATCACTGGAGTCCATGTTGCAGATAACTTAAATCCATCTTCCCGATTGAAATTTTTATGCTTCTTGATTTCAATCGCTTCACGTACAGCTCTTGAGTAGAAGTGACGTTCGGTGGAGAGGACTTGCGTTTGGTGGAATTCAATCCAGTGATTAGTACCTGCTTCTAGCAGGTGTTCTGCGATCGCGGATTTAGCAGTCTGGCGATTCTTTACAGCTGCGATGTGTTCCTTGACTCGTTCAGCAATAGTCCGCTTCGTTTGGCCTATGTACGAACTACCGCAGCTGCAATCTATCTTATAGACACCCGGACACTGTAACGGTAAGACATCCTTTGGTGTACCCACTATATTGTTTACTTTTATGCCTGGTGTGTATACTGTCGGAATGGAGTATGTTTTTAACACGGAGCCGACTTTGTCCGTTACTCCCTTGACATAGGGCATATAGGCTGGCTGTCTGCTCACCTCTGGATGTCTCCGCTTCAACGCCTGTTGTTTCCGTCGTCTGTTCACCTCATATCCGTTATTTTTGAGTACCTTCTGAACATGATTCAGCTCTCGCTCCAGATGTTCAGGGTCACAGAGATCATAAGCTCTGTTCCTGAGTGATGTCATAACGGATTGCAGGTGTCGGGGATGGTGATGAGACGTGGCGTGTAGGTATCTGTCCGTATGTGTAGGCTTCCGGTACACACAGTGTGACAAGGACCCATCTGATCTCACGGCTACTTTTACGTCTAAGAATTTTTTATAGCATTTATTATGCTAACCTTTAAGTTCGAAAAACATTGGAAGAAATGAAATGCTCAAGTGAGACTCGAACTCACGACCTTTCCCTTACAGGGGGACTGCTCTTCCAACTCAATCGCTCAGTAGCTCAGTTGGAAGAGCAGTCCCCCTGTAAGGGAAAGGTCGTGAGTTCGAGTCTCACTTGAGCATTTCATTTTTTCCAATGTTTTTCAGACCCTTTCCATATGTTTCTACTGATATTTCTCAACTGAAACTTGAGTTTTCTTTATAATTGTCGCTACGGCTATGTTCATTTCTTTTTTTAAGGTTTTTACTCCGTAAAAACGATTGAAAATCCAATTAAGTATCCCCACAAGATTGGATAATTGACAATAAAAACTATTTGCCAGTAGGGACATTATGGAATAAGGATATATAAAATAGATTGCGAGAAAAGAACTAAGTAGTTTTTGACATTATCATATGAGAGCATGGCAAACTATACTCTAAGTGGCAAACTCATCTTCAACAATGAAGTGTAACGTCATTTTGGTCACATCAGTATAGTGACAATTTCATTGGTTATTTTGGTGTTTCATTGTTGTTTTTGAATGCCCTGTACGGCACTGCTGTTGCTGTATACATCCTTTGCAGTAATTATTTTTAAACCAGGTAATCCTGGAGCATGCCTTATCTAAGATGGTACAGTTCTAGGTGAATAGTTCCGGAAATAGCTAATTTATTCTGTTTATTATTTCGAAGTCAATGTCTTTAGAAATTATTTTGATATTTAAGCATATACTTATTTGATAAGTAATTATATTAGGTTAATTGTAATGTAGCTGAATAGGCATTACATTCTTTAGCATTATTGTTGATTTTTATTTCAATCATCATTACCCCAAAAACCCCTCCAATACATTCGAAGCTAAGCTACAACTGCAAGCCTGATACATCTGCTGATTGACGAACGAAGCTCGTAGACTGTTTTATACTGGAGATTGATGGCACTTGGTGGATTCTCCTACACATATTTGTTCAGTTCTGTGCTTCACACTCTGTGGAAAAGTACAAGTGTATTATTCAATATGTGAAGCTCGTATACTTCGGGACTCGTATTATATAAGGCTATGCGCGCGCGTGTTGTTTTATAATAACACTTGGTGAATTTGAGCTCGTCCACCGCCGTAGCACCCCGTACTATTCTCAAAAGATACCCAAGAAACGTGTACTGTGTGTATACAGCATTTTAGGCCTAAGAAATAATAATATGTCCTTATCTATCTATATATATAAAAATCAATTGCTGTTCGTTAGTCTCGCTAAAACTCGAGAACGGCTGAACGGATTTATCTTACCTTGGTCTTGAAATGTTCGTGGAGGTCTAGGGAAGGTTTAAAAGGTGAGAAAAATTCGAATAATTGCCGGGAACCGACATCCACGCGGGTGGAGCCGCGGGCAAAAGCTAGTATAATATAAAAATCAATTGCTGTTCGTTAGTCTCGCTAAAACTCGAGAACGGCTGAACGGATTTATCTTATCTTGGTCTTGAAATGTTCGTGGAGGACTAGGGAAGGTTTAAAAGGTGAGAAATTTTTAAATAATTGCCGGGAACCGACATCCACGCGGGCAGAGCCGCGGGCAAAAGTTAGTAACAGTAATGATTATATGAGTAATATAAAGGTTCTAGGGAAAAGCCTAGAGTCTCGTCCGTTAGTCCAGTAGATCTCCAAAATCTTCGAAGATCTAGATGGTGTCAAACTTTACCTAGCCCGTAGCTCGACGATGCGATCAAACAGTAACTAATTGCAATCCTTTTATTGCATAGTTGAACAACGTTTTGTGTATGTGGGGAGAAACTTTGAGGAAATACTGAGTAAGCTTAGTTTTTATGAGAGGAGTTTTCGTAAGTGCACAAATGATTAAAGCTAAACCATTGTGACAAGGGTCTACCCCTCACTAATAGCCTCCACCAAATCCCTATCAATAAGCGGAAGTTTTGCCGAAGTTCAGAACAGAAAGAAATCTGATAATTACACAAAACATAAGCACGATTAGTCTGTGCTCAAAATCTCATTCTACATCTGCCGTCTCTTTTGGCTATCCTTCGATTGCCGATAAATCAAAGAAAAAACCAGCCAAGTGCGAGTCGGACTCGCCCATGACGGGTTCCGTAGTAGCAAGTAACATAATATAAAAGCTTTTTATTATTTTTGAGTTCATTGAATGAAAGGCGAAAATTGCGGTTTATGACGTATTAGTACGTAAGAACTACTTACTAGATCTCTTTTCATCAATCATAATTTTTTTTTTAATTTATCATTCTCTTATTTTAGAAGTTAGAGGGGGCACATTTTTCCACTTTGGAAATATCTCTCGCGCAAACTATTCAGTTTAGAAAAAAATTAAGTTTGAAATTTCAATAGCATTTTTGAAGACCTATTTATAGATACCTTACACGTATGGATTCGATGAAAAAAAATTGTTTGGGTAAGCCAAGTATGCGGATCCCCAAAATTTATTGCCTATTTTTTTATTTTTGTCTGAAATTCGTAACTTACAGAATACATCTACTTACCAAAGTTTCAACAGAATAGGCCTTACAGTTTCGGAGAAAAGTGGCTGTGACCTACGGACAGACATGACGAATCTATATGGGGTCCGTTTTTGCCATTGAGCTACGGAACCCTAAAAAGCAAAGACAAAACACAGACAACCTTTAGGCAATATAGAAAAAAAATAAAGGTGACAATTTTATGTCAATGATGTTGTCATTCAAGTTCACCATATTTTGAAATATAAAAATTGTTTATTTTATTTTATTTTATTATTAATTTTTCGTTTACTATCAAAATCAGGTACCTATTTTTAATCTTCTATTAATTAGAATATAATATATAAGTAATAATAACACGTCTCCCGGCTACATTTTGCAGCAGCCGCCTGACCACCTACATCGCCGTGGGTAGCAAATGTCTGGGCTTGCCACCATCAGCTTTTTAGAAGCGGGATACCCAAGAATTGCTGGTTTGATGTAAGGAATGACATGCGTGGTTTCACTACCACTGAAGTCCAAGATTGTGCGAAGTGGAGAAGGAAGAACAGGAAATCAGTCAGTGACATGTAATGCGAGATGATGATGATGAATAAGATGTCTGACTGCGTTAGTTGCCATGATTCGGAGTGACCGGGTGACGAGATAGTTTTACCAACTTGTTTGTACTGCAGTACCTAATTAGTTTTGATTAATTTTATATTTGAAGCCATAATGGACGGCAAGTGCACGTTTGGTACGCGGCCGGCGATCGACATTCACATGCTCAACGAGATCATTGACCGAGAGGTGAAGAACTTCAGGAACTACAAGATTTACAGACCTAACTTTGGAGGTGTGTATTATTAATGCCTATAGGCCGTGCCAGATTGATTGAGAATAAGGTTCGCAGTAAATATCGCATTATATGTAGTGATCTTAGTGTAACAAAAATAAAAGTTCATGTGAGCGCCACGTAACGCTGCAGTCGGTGTCGCTACAGTCTGAAAAATGTTTGCAATCCCGGTTTGTAACCGGTCCAAAGTGGTCGCAAGTTCAACTCGGTCAATAAACTTTAATCTCAATCTATTTGGCACGAGGAATAGTATCCACTGAGCAGCATTACTTCACGGCATGTTGCGTAACATGGCTACACAACGAAGCCGCGCATAAATGTGGAACAATGTTATCTGACGCTATTCTGTAAACGTTTTGCCACTTGTTTAGAGGTGCTGTCCAAGCATGATCAATAGTCGAACAAACAACAGAACGCGCGTTGTGTTGCACGATAGCTAGCAACATTGCGCATGTTGCGCAACGTTATCGATATTTTCGAGCATAACGTGTTATGCATCAAATGTTGCCTAGTTGTTTCGAGGCTTTAATTATACTAAAGGGCATCCTATATATATTATATCCTTTCTTTTGCCATTGAAATATTATATTGGCACGTTTACCAGCTAATCCGGTGTCGACGAAATTCTACGCGCATCACGACCAGATCAAGGATGAAACTGAGGAAGATGTACGAAGAGTGGACCACTATGAGAACAATGTGAGACAGGCCAGGGCTAAGGGGCCCCATAACAAGTATCCAGCGCCCGCTACAGAAAACATGGTGTAAGTATTGACAGAATTAAAAGTGATTTAAGCCCCATAGGATGTGAGTATAGCAAAGGCTGATTGGCAACCGAGGATGTTATAAATTGCACAACATCAATTCTCGCAATCTTGCAATCTTTGCCTCTTAGACTGAAAAGCCTGATGACTTATGTATCAAATATCAGAATTGACAAAAATCAGGAAAAGTTCCTGTAGACCAATTTTGTCGTCGAAAAGTAACCCGAGTCCGCGAGCACCTTTGATAGTCAAACTCTAGCTAAAATCATCTATTAAATTGCAAGGTAAGATATCTATGTTGTACCTTTTTTTTGCACACTTGCACAGCCTACGAACAGTTCTCTATAGAGTTGCTCCTGCAATTTGCCACAGTGTCTCCCCTACGGTACGTCACCTATGTTGTGCCACTTTACTTAAATTATATATATCTAAAAGCCTTCTGTAGGTATGCCATCAAAATTTACCTTGACTGCCTTTCATGGAATTTCCTGCAGAGGTTCTTTAAATTCTTCTTAACTATTTCAGTTACGGTTGGTACCACACTCCACTCGTCCGAATGAACCGCAACGACGTCAGGTTCTACCACCCGCAGAAAGAAAGTCAGCATACTAAGATAGAGGTCATCATCCGTATGTCGAAACCGAAGGCAGAAGATTAGAAAAAAAAACAATTTACGACTGCTTTCCTTCCTTCAACTCATAATCACCAGTATATTACAAGTGATTTAAATTTAGAATAGCACTGTTATGTGTATCTTTAGGGTTACCAGATATAAAACTACCGTAAAATTGGGGAGTATAGACCGTATGAGCATCTTTGAAGCCTTCAACAATGGACCAGGCACGAAGCTCTGCTGCAGACTTTCCTCTCAATGTTGGTAGGTCAGATAATAGTTGTTCCCGGCATAGCCGATATACCAATAAAAAACGATAAGGATAAGCGGATCACGGACTCCTTAGTGCAAACTTGAGAGTCCAGAGACCGCTCTCCATTCTATATTTGGGTTATTTTGGCTATTACGCCCTACCCTTCTAGACAAGTGGCAGTAACGAATTGTTGGTGTTGGTGGAATGGAATGACAAATTGAATTGGATTTGAAGTTAATGACATGTGTTAACGACTGTCATATTATATCATAAACGTCAAATCCCATACATTCGTCATTATATTGTACCTAACGCCAGGCAGCGAATTGCCACTTGTTTAGAGAGGCTGGAAAGAAAGCTAGGGCCTCCTCAATTGATCTGCACTAATCTGCAGGTGTAGGTACCATATAGCTAGCCCACTGATGTTAACCCTATTCTCGATCTTATATGTAGTCTTATGACTCTGTATCCGCAGAAAACTTCCTATGAAATTGAAATTTACATTTTATTAAAAAAAAAATAGAACCATAAAGCGAATGAATGGTAACGAAATGACAAAACAATTTATTTTTAAGTGAAATTCGTATTTATTCATATTAAGCATATTATATTAATTAATTAGGTGATTTCTTGTTGTAAACACGAGTTATCTAAAGATTTATATTTTACATTCAATGAAGGAGTGTTAGTTTGTTTCATAGGTACCTAAGTGAAAAAAAGTAATAATGATGTTAAGTATTGTTTGAAAAAAGATGGCGTCGGTGATATGGCAGCACTGGATAGCTATATTTTTACAGTTAAAGGGCTTAACTAAATATTGAATAACAATTAAAATAAAACCTTAAAACAAAATGAAGGCATACGCGGTGATGCGCTATCATTTACGACATCGCCTTTTAAAATAAGATTCAGTATAAGTTTATTACTTAATTTGATTAAATATTTTTTTATTTATACTTTTTTTTATTAAAAGGAAGTGCCTTCTAAATTATCTAGTCATTATTTGTCTGGTAACCCTATCTATATCCGATCATTGCCAATTGCCACAAAGTTGCTTGTGTTTTCTAAGCCACAACACGTTCACGATGTGAACTTTTTACGATAGGTAACCACAACGCATTGTAAGCAGCCATTACGACCTTCAAACCCCCTCCCGACCCGTGGTCCAACTGTGATGAACAACTGGTTGTTCTACTGGGAAGTAAAGTTACCCATGGTCCAACCATTTTTTTTGTATTTTTGATTATAACCCGTGGTACAACGGTGAAATTATGTCCAACTGGTTAGACCACGGGGATAAGATGATCGTGTCCCTAAAACAAATGAAATTCTACAAAACAAATGACTATCGTTAAGTGATCAGATAACGTGGGTTTAAGAGATTTGTGCAAACAAGATGTTAACGAAAAAAGAAACATTTATTCATTAATAATATTTTTTGAGGAAATAACAATCATCGCAGTTTCGCAGTTTGGCAGAAATTGTGTAAAGAAAAAAAAGTGTATTTTATGTTGAATAAACGTATTAAAAAAAAACATTTTAATAGCCTCTGCCTAACGCAATTTGTCAATTGCATGCCCAATAGTTATCTGTCCATCCAGTAACTGCAGTTGTACATGTCTTACATAATCATCGTTCAGTATAATAATATATTGTGCCCTTCTTTTATTACCGACTTTACGCTTCTTTGGCATAGGTCCTTTGGATAAGTTACCTTTTTCACGAAGTGCATTTAACAACCAAATTAAATTTACATTATTCTTGTTAACTGCCTTGTTTAAGTCGCCATGGAAGGACTCGGCCACATTATTCCCAGTAGTACAACTAGTTAGACCAAGGATAGAACAACTTACTCGAGTTGAACCATTGGTAAAGATATTTCCCCATAGAACAACCGGTTAAACCATGGGTAACTTTACTTCCCAGTAGAACAACCAGTTGTTCATCACAGTTGGACCACGGGTCGGGCACGTTCAAACCTTCCAGAAAAGAGCGTACTCTCTTTTAAAAGGAAGGCAACGCACTTGTGACTCCTCTGGTGTTGCGGGTGTCCATGGGCGGCGGTGATCGCTTACCACCAGGCGATCCGTATGCTCGTTTGCCTCCCTAATCCATAAAAAAAAAGAAAAAAACCCTTTCGCTTTTTCGGTCTTATCCCAGGAAAAAAAAAATAAAACCTTCCTACTTTTTTAAATCGGTAAAAAGGCGGCAAATACAAATTACACCTGTACACGCACATGTGAATGTCATTTTTTTACGCCAAGGTACCAAGTTCATCACCAAAAAACATCAGAGATTCAGGGTGTGCTATTATTTATACACCATTTGTACACTAATATTATATAATCCCAAAGGACCGAGCTCCAATGCCGTTCATGATAACGTAAAAGCCTGCCCTCAAAACCTACCCTACATTTATTTACATGTGATTACAAATAATTTTGAATATAATTATTGTTTTGTATTTACTTATGCCATTTTGGCAAGATAGTTATTTTTTACTTTGTATTATTTTATCTTTATTTTTATAATATTCTTAGATATCTTTATTTTACTGAATTATACATTATGATACCTGATAAAAGCTGAGTTTTAATTATACTAATTTTATTAAATTGTAAATTAGGGCTCGGAAGATTCGCCTGCTACACCGGGTTCGATTCCTGTTCAGATCGAACGTTTGTACCTATGCATGTCTTCTGAGTTCCGAGTGTTTTTCTGTATTATCTTTCAAAATAAATGTTTTTTTTTTTCAAAAAGTGTCTTGGTATCATTCTATATAAGTTAAACTTAGTTAAAGTTATCCCTCCGGTACCAGCCGGCTACTTCCCCGATCCTTCCCATTTTCTTTCCACTTGAACCCCCTGGGGGGTCCATGGACACTCACTAATTACACTTGGAGCCCCCTGAGGGTCCATGGATACTCACTATTACACTTGGACGCCCTTGGTCAATGATATTACATACAAAAAGGGGCAGATATGTTATAAGAGTGCGCCTGGTGAAGACGCGAAAACGTCCCAATTGGGACGTATCGCATTTAGTATATGTCTGGCAAACGCCGAGTTGTCACGTATGTAAGCGCATAATAAAATTGCAATAAAAATGCCACCGTGTATTTTTAAAAATGTACAAATTACGACACTAAAATCAATAAAACACGAAGGACCTTCTATCACATGTAAGTACATACAATATTACCGATTTTTTAGTGTATTTCATTAAAATTAGTTTAATAATATTTTTAAAATAATGGCGGCAAAGAAAAAGGACAGAAATACTTTTTGATATGAGCACGACAAGGACACAACAACACTACTTGCATAGATTAGCAGTACAGATACGACATAGGGTAATTTTCAGTTTACTGCCTACTACAGTAATAATTTTGACCTGCTGTTCAGTTTTATTTGTTATTTAAAATTGAGTAACAAAATTTTTCTTTTATTTATTTGTTGTCCTTTAAATAATTGTAATAACTTTAATTTTTTTTCAAGGTTTCCGACTAATGAAGTTCGACTTCAAGAGTGGATTGCAATTGTTAAAGAACAACTAAATGAGTTTGACTGGACACCTTCAAAAAGCAGCAAAATTTGTAGCAATAATTTTGAAGCCACTGAGAGATATACTTCGAAAAAAGGAACATTGCTCAGGAAGAATATAAATAACTGACAAATATACCACTGTTCAGCTTCATTCTGCTCATAAAAATAATCCCGAAATAAAAAACATTCTAAGAGGCAGAAAATAAATAAATTAAATTTATTTGAAGGAGTTTAATTTTTGATAACAACGTCAGTACGACACTATGGTTTATTTTCGAGAAGTTTCCTAATTATCTTTTTGAATTATTATCATTTTCCGAAATAAATAATGATGTATTATTTTTTCATCGAATTTCATTTCTTGCCTACCAACGAAATACCCCTTCTGTTCAACAAAATCATAATCTATGCTTCGAAACGATCGTAGAAGGGCAATCGTCCGAATCATTCCGAATTAAAGCTATCTTTTTTACTCACGTGCTTATCCCATCTTTCGTACTACTTTAACGCTAATTGTCAACTATTGTGCACTGACAGACTGCTGGATCAGATTTGAGGAGTCAGTTACTATGAACGTAACATATCTTGTATAAAATATCATTGCCCTTGGTGGTTCATGGATACTCGGTGTTACTTGTAGACCGCCTTAACTTATAATGGACTTCATGGAGTACGTAAATCGCTACATATATACCTATTTAAATCTTATAAATTAATATCTGACATTTGACATACACATCTTATACTTTCACTCAATGATATTTTATACAAGATATGTTACGTTCATAGTAACTGACTTCTCAAATCTGATCCAGCAGTCTGTCAGTGCACAATAGTTGACAATTAGCGTTAAAGTAGTACGAAAGATGGGATAAGCACGTGAGTAAAAAAGATAGCTATAATTCGGAATGATTCGGACGATTGCGTTTCGAAGCATAGATTATGATTTTGTTGAACAGAAGGGGTATTTCGTTGGTAGGCAAGAAATGAAATTCGATGAAAAAATAATACGTCATTATTTATTTCGGAAAATGATAATAATTCAAAAAGATAATTAGGAAACTTCTCGGAAATAAAACCATAGTGCCGTACTGACGTTATAATCAAAAATTAAACTCCTTCAAATAAATTTAATTTATTTCTTTTCTGCCTCTTAGAAAGTTTTTTATTTTGGGATTATTTTTATGAGCAGAATGAAGCCGAACAGTGGTATATTTGTCAGTTATTTATATTCATCCTGAGCAATGTTCCTTTTTTCGAAGTATACTGTATACCTCTCAGTGGCTTCAAAATTATTGCTACAAATTCTGCTGCTTTTTGAAGGTGTCCAGTCAAACTCATTTCGTTGTTCTTTAACAATTGCAATCCACTCTTGAAGTCGAACTTCATTAGTCGGAAGCTTTGAAAAAAAATTTAGGTTATTACAATTATTTAAAGGACAACAAATAAATAAAACAAAAATTATGTTACTGAATTTTGAATAACAAATAAAATTGAACAGCAGGTCAAAATTATTACTTTAGTAGGCAGTAAACTGAAAATTACCCTATGTCGCATCTGTACTGATAATCTATGCAAGCAGTGTTGTTGTGTCCTTGTCGTGCTCATATCAAAGAGTATTTCTGTCCTTTTTCTTTGCCGCCATTATTTTAAAAATATTATTAAACTAATTTTAATGAAATACACTAAAAAATCGGTAATATTGTATGTACTTACATGTGATAGAAGGTCCTTCGTGTTTTATTGATTTTAGTGTCGTAATTTGTACATTTGTTAAAATACACGGTGGCATTTTTATTGCCATTTTATTATGCGCTTACATACGTGACAACTCGGCGTTTGCCAGACATATACTAAATGCGATACGTCCCAATTGGGACGTTTTCGCGTCTTCACCAGGCGCAGTCTAATAACATATCTGCCTCTTTTTTGTATGTAATATCATTGCTTTCACTCAATTACAAACGCATGAGATTGATTAGTTTAATGAGCAATAATATAAGTATTTCTATTGGACATGGCTGATTCTCGTGAGAATATTGAAATTATTGATCAGAAAGGCGGACAAGTCCTATTATACAGTGGTCATCAGTAGGTATCACATTAAAAAAGCGTATGAAAATAAATCAATTGTGCAATAAAAGGAAATTAAAATGTACAGGATACCTAACTATTAGCATAAGTGTAATTTATGTATTTTACTAATAATTATTAATAATGTAAAATATGCTAAAAAGTAAAAAAAATATATTTTAGCAGGACCATTCTTCCGTGTTAAAGTCAGTTGTTCACGTCTCAGATTGCAAAAAAAACGAAAGCAAAAATATAGTTGACATCACATGAATGCAGGAAAAAAGTTAAAGACCACAACGTTCGACCTATTCCGACTATTTACAATGAATGTGTGAAGATTCCTTTGGAAGACAAAGGAATAGATTTGGTTCCAGATATTCCATCATTTGAATCGGTAAAAAGTGGTTTTTACAAAACAAGATACGCTAATTTGATGTAGAAATACCCAACTTTCATTCGAAGAGGAATATAAATTTCATTATAATTCTTGAACCCCCACGGGTTCAAGTGTAATAGTGAGTGTCCATGGACCCCCCCAGGGGGCTCCCAAGTGTAATAGTGAGTGGCCATGGACCCCCCAGGGGGTTCAAGTGGGAAGAAGGGATCCGTCCACTTCCCCATTAGTCTACTTCCTCATTGGTCTACTTTCCTCATTGGTCTACTTTCTGTTATGCACCTAGATGCATTAAGTGCACTCGGATTATACGTAGACCAATATGCATCCTAGATACTACGTACCTAACTGGTATGTCATAAATACTTATCATAATTAATTAGTCAATAAGTGACGTTGTGTATTGTACTTATTAACAGCGTCACTGCAGTGTAATAATATTTTTTTAGTTTCATTGTTATTATTACGAGATGAGAGACGAAAATAATGAGTTATTACTTATTATATAATAAAAGGAATGGTGGAATTCAGCTATCTATAAAGTATGATTTGCGAAAATAGTTATATCAAATAATTAAATTGTAAAGAAACGTTATGTTAAATGAGCATTACACGGAATATGTGCAAATCACAGAATGTACTAAACGCATAATCTGCATAATGCAAAATTTACGTCGGATGTTAAAATAGAGCGAATAGAAAAGTGGACCGGATTAGGTCCAGAATGGTACTGCGAGACTACTTTTTCAAAATGACGACTTCCCATAATGACCACTTTTTCAAAACGACTACTTTTTTTCCCTCAGAAGCAGGTTATATACCAGCTTCTCAATTCACCATCATATGTACCCTTTTTTTATTTAAACAAATGAACATCGTTTTCAGTGATCGTTGTAGGAAAGTGGTGTCTATTCCCAGTCGTCCCCGCCCTTTCGTCCCCACTGGGGACGAGTGGGAAAAAAAGTTTCGTTCGAAAGTAAACAACTTGAAAAGTGGTCAATTTGAAAAAGTAATCATTCTGAACCTAATCCAGTGAACCAAACAGAAAAGTGGACGCTAAATAGCTAGATCAGGAAAGTGGACGCTTTAGGAAGTAGACGATTTAGAAATATTAGGTCCTTACATATGAAATTGGCGTTTTTCGTACTGACCACTTTAATCACGATTTTCTCCTTTGGTAAGGAATTCCAAATTCAAATTTGTACAGCTATTTACTCATGTATTTGTGCTTCGATGACCGTCAATCATTTGTTTTTTTTTCTTCTGTTTTTTTTCTGTTTGCGTCACTCATTTTACAAAATGGAAAACTTAAAATATCGCATTATTTACGAATACGAGTTCCGCCGTGGCACTAGTGCTGCGGAAACGACTCGAAGGGTGAATGATGTTTATGGCGGTCATGTTGCAAAAGAAAACACAGTTCGTTTTTGGTTCCAACGTTTTCGTTCTGGAAATTTCGACCTGCAGAACAAGCCCCGTGGACGGCCTGAGACCCAAGTTGATAATGAAGTATTGAAGGCTATTGTGGAAGCGGATCCATCGCAAACCACGTCCGAGTTAGCTGCAGGCTGCGGTGTTAGTGATAAAACTGTTTTAATTCACTTGAAGCAAATTGGGAAGATTAAAAAGCTTGAAAGGTGGGTACCTCACGAATTGACTGAAGCAAACTGGCAAACGCGCGTCGACTGCTGCGTTACATTACTGAACCGGCACAATAATGAAGGTATTTTAAACCGAATCATTACCTGTGATGAAAAATGGATTCTTTACGATAATCGGAAGCGCCCAGCGCAATGGTTGGATCCTGGCCAGCCAGCCAAATCCTGCCCCAAGCGAAAATTAACCCCAAAAAAGTTACTTGTGAGCGTTTGGTGGACTAGTGCCGGTATTGTTCATTACAGTTTTCTCAAATCTGGCCAGACTATTACGGCTGATGTCTATTGTCAGCAATTGCAAACAATTATGGAAAAGCTAGCGGCTAAACAACGTAGGCTGGTCAATCGCTCCACGCCACTGCTGCTTCACGACAACGCTAGACCACACACCGCACAACAGACGGCTACCAAATTAGAAGAGCTTCAATTGGAATGTCTAAGACATCCTCCGTACTCCCCGGACCTTGCTACAATAGATTACCATTTTTTTCGAAATTTGGACAACTTCTTGCAAGGGAAAAAATTCAACTCTGATGGGGCAGTCCAAATCGCCTTCACAGATTTTATTGATTCCCATCCGACTGGTTTTTTTAGTAAAGGGATCAATGAACTACCTATGAGATGGCAAAAGTGCATAGAAAACAATGGTTCATACTTTGATTAATGAAATATATTATATTTACAAATATTCGACTTTTTGTTCCTCCCATACAAAACGCCAATTTCATATGTAAGGACCTAATATATAAATGGACTGATTCGGAAAATAGACAGATCAAGAAAGTGGACGGATAAGGAAGGTAGACGGATGATACCTTTTTTTTTTTTTTTTTCGTGCGGAAATCCCCACGGATACCCCCCCTGCCGGAGCCGGAAGGGGAGGTTATGTCGGACTCGAACCGACCAAAACCGCACGCCGACTGTGGGTCTTGGTGCTAGGCCGGAGGTGAGGTTGTCAAAGACATATCCCTCGCACCCCGGCTGACCCAGGGCCATCCCTTACGGTCTGGCCCTCCTCAGGAGGGGGGACAACGGTGTCCCCAACTCGCCCCCGGAATGGGGAGGCGCGCTGTTCAGCGCGCCGCCGCGGTAGACGGATGATACCGGAGGGCTTGGTATGTTCATCCACATTCTAGAACCCATTTTCAAGACATACCTACTTCGAAAGCTCTGCGCAATATAAATCAGAATAGTAATTGTTCATTTAATTTCTAAAATAATAACAGGGTTCACATTGACAACACTTTATTCGTTACAGGGCTTCTCTTTCGCAGCGTACTGGTTCCAACTACGATAGCTCTTGTCCTTGTAGTCTTTTCTCTGCAATGGCTGCAAATGAGCTGCAGCCACACGGTCCCTGGAAATCCATACTAATACTATAAATGCGAAAGTAACTCTGTCTGACTATCTGTCTGTCTGTAGGTATGTTACATTTTCACGCTTAAACCAGTAAACCGATCTCGATGAAATTTGGTATAGATGGTATGGATGTAGAACTTGAGAAAGGACATAGGCTATGTTTGGCCGCGATTACTGACATCCACGCGAGCGTTGCCGCGGACAAAAGCTAGTGTTTTATAAATATCAATACAAATGAGAACTTTCAATGAGACCCCATGATCTTGGAGGCTCAACGTCCCATGCTAGCTGATACATGTGTAATATACAGATGAGAATACAAGGTCAGACGGCAGTCGCATCAGTAAGTATGAGTCAGTATAAATATAAGTCACTAGCTTTTACCCGCGACTTCGTCCGCGTTAAGTTCGGAATAGAAAGGTAAAGGACACACTGCTCCTGTTTCTACGACCCAAATAAAGTTCCTTATAGTGTCTATGAGCCTAGTACTTCATGCAAATGTACCAGGGTCATATAAGCGTGCACCTATCAGCACCGCAGTTTTATTATGCTTTGTATAGAAAGTGCGATCTGTACGATGCAGGTAGGTGGACACACTTGTTCGACTTTCTATACAAAGCATAATAATGCGTTGCGTGTGGTAGGTGGACGCTAGGCTTTATGTGGCACCCACGGGGACCTATACCCAGGATAAAATAAAGGTTGAACGGAATGAAAAGTATATTATGTCCATCTCCTGGTTCTAAGCTACATCCTCACCAATTTTCAGCCAAATAGGTACAGCCATTCTTGAGTTATAAATAGTGTAACTAACAGGACTTTACATATAGAAAGAAGATTAGCCAAATTTTGAATTAGAGAGCGGACACTGGGTTCCAAGGCGCAAGCTTGCAACCGGGTTTGACACTCGAAGATCGCATCGATCAATCTCAAGTACTCAGGTAGTAAACGGTTCATAACTTACGCGAATTCTTCATAAGTCTTGGCTGTGTATATTGCATCACATTTGACATCGTTGACTCTCCAATACCTCCTGTCCTCTTCCACGCCGTCCTTCAACTGATCTTCAATTGCTGCAAAGTCTTCTTTAGACAGCGGCTTGTCCATCTTCCTTACTTCGATTTTACAAGAGCACGATTAAAATATCCTCACGATTATATTTGTAGTAATAAAGAAATTGTCAAAGATTGTTATTGTGCGCTATTTGAGCAAGAAAACTGACGAGTGTCAATGAAATTGATATAACAATCGTTGCTATGGAAACAGTAACCATACCGTTGACCGTAACCATAGGCATCAAAGAGTACCTTTTAACATGCATCTCAAGAATCATGATATAGTTCATATATTATGTGCTCTTTATGTGCCTAAACTGAATAAATTAAATTGTTTTTGAAAAGATTCAAAAGGAAACCCTTTATAACGACACGTGCAGCGCTAAAATGCCATCCGTATACGGTGCAGAGTATATCTGCTAGAACCAAGCGTTTCAGTGACTCATTCCTATGCCGCACCATTAAGACCTGTAACTCCCTGCCAGCTCACGTGTTTCCTTCTTCCTACAGTCCCAGGTCCTTTAAGCGGGGCGTGAAAAGGCATCTGTTAACATGGTACATGTATACGATGGTGACCCTCTGTCCGCGACTTTGCCTTTAGCTTAACATCAGGCGACGTGAAGTCAAATTGACATGTCCTTTATAAAAAAAATAGGTTAAAAGTGGCCCACCCGATGTTGGAAAGGGGATTTTAATCGTGCGATAAATCCCCATGGATACCACCACTACGGAGCCGGTGGAGGTGGTTATGTCGGACTCGAACCGGAAAGGGGTTAGTCCAGGCAGTCCCAATTATTAAACTAATCTGTGGTCCAGGTTTTTGTGTTAAATACTTAAAAAAAAACAAACCAGCACAGGCGTAGGTATGGTTTGTAATAGTATGTTGGACAAACAATCGCACCGCTAATGTAACTCAATCGATCAACCCGGCGACACTTGTCTTGAAAATGTTTAAAGTGTAATTAATCTCTCTCTACATTTTCTAGATCGTCCATTGACCATTTTCTTAACTCAGTTGGACTTTCAGAGTGACTATGAAATATGAATCGGCCAAACTATTTTTTATAAAGCGACTGCTATCGGACCTCTACAACCTACTGGTGATATTGAAGATCTGCAACTAAATGCGACTGTCGGTATCGGCCCTGGGTCAGCCGGGGTGCGAGGTATATGTCGAAGACAACCTCACCTCCGGCCTAGCACCACGACCCTCAGTCAGCGTGCAGTTTTAGTCGGTTCGAGTCCGTCATAACCTCCCCTTCCAGCTCCGGCGGGGGAGTTATCCGTGGGGATTTCCGCACAAAAAAGAAGTAGGTATTTTCAGTGGAAATCAAGACCGCCGACGGATTAAAGTGCTCTCCGAGGAACGGAGAAATTTAAATATCTTAAGAATAGTCCCCTTTCAAGACTGATCTGGCTAGTATTGTAGTTAAACTTGCAATGTGCCAACCTGGGCCTCGATTCTGCTACAACCAAACCACAGTTGTACCACCGCATTAAATAACGGCATTAAAAAATATACTTTAAAACGATGCTGTTAACGTTCAAAATTAAATGATTTTTTCCAGAGTAATTGAAAAAGTGTAATGAAACTGTTTTCATTTCATTTTGGATTTTAGGCGTGGATGTCATTTTTTGCAGTGACTGCGGTACCACAGTAGTTTAGCTTTAGTAGCCTGTAAGAGATCGCTCTTAGCGATAAGGCCGCCATTTGTACATAATGTCATCTATTGTCCATACATTTACTGTATTACTGGTGTACAATAAAGATTTATCTATCTATCTATCTATCTATCTGCTCAGTTACTACATTGCCACGAGCCCGTCAACTGCTACATTAACCTTCAGTATGATGTATCATCTGGTATCTAATCATCTATTTTTCTAAAGCACCTTCTAAAAACCAGCGCGGCCGCCTCTGAAAACCAGCGCTGTCCGCCTGCACTACTACGCGGACAGCATTTACGCTGAGAGGCGACCATTATTATGCACAGTTGTTTTATTTATTTTTTAGTTTTTTTTATTGTCAACCAATTTTTTGTGTGTATAATAAAAAATATTTTCTTTCTTTCTTTCTTAAAAAAAACATGACATGAATTCACGTCAGAAAACTGATTTTGTAACATAATGTAACACTTATTAGGGAACCGAACAGTTAAATGCTGTCGTAATCAAAGTGCCGATAACAATCCCATAACATAGTTCTCACATACTGCACAAGGAATATGTTTGTAAACAGTCTACTGGTCCATTTTCCTAGGCTGTAAGTATTTTGCAGATCTACATTCAGATTTTGAGTTTGTTCGTCACGCGTGTGTGGAGTGAAAGTTTTATCAAAATAATTTATTGTATATTGATTTGTTTATTTGAAATGTGTACAAAATATGACTCTTTACGTAAGTAATTAAGACAGTCGCTCTCAAATCCTACTTGGCAAATTGCTATTTTTAAAACATTAGCGATAAGGCCGCCCTTTGTGCATTACCTACTTATTATACATTTGTTTAAAATTGTTTGTCATATAATACTACTTCATGTTGTACAATCCATACTTCTATACTTCCATACTTATATTATTAGTACGAAAGTACCTCTGTCTGTCTGCCTGTCAGCCTGTCTGTATGTTACACATTCACGCCTAAACCACTGAAGCGATTTTGTTGAAATTTGGTATAGGGGTAGATTAGACCATGAGAAACGACATAGGCTATGTTTGGTCGCGATAACTGACATACACGCGGGTGGAGCCGCGGGCAAAAGCTAGTAAAGAATATTTTATCTTTATCTTCATCTTACCTCTCCCTTCAGCGATTTACACGCGTGAATATGTATGTATGTAAATAAATATGTGCTATTCTTTCTGTTCCAGGTCTAGCTATATTCTCAATAAATATCATGTATTGCTATAGTTATGTGAACTACGAATTATTCAAAGGTTTTGATAGCAACACTATCGAGCTCTCGATTCCGGCCAACGACACTTCGATAAACACGGATGAAATCCTGAACGAAACATTGGCCACACAAATAATTGCGGTAAAGAAAAAACTTAGACTAAAAGAATAAGATAAATGGAACACAGAACTTACATGCACACAAGGAATTCAAGCGTAACTACTACCTAGGTACTACCAGTGGGGACAGCCGCCGTTGACCACTGTGACCAGTCCTCCTGGGCCTCGATTCTGCTAAAGCCAAACCACAGTGGTGCTGCCGACGCGACGCGACACTGCAAAAAAACGACATTAAATAATAGATTTTAAAGCAATGTAATTAAAGTTCAAAATTAAATGACTTTTTGCAGAGTCATTGAAAAAGAAACACAGTTGTTCCGGCTGCATCCAAAGCTTGCAATTTAGACCCCAGAGTCCACTGTCTTACTTCTTTCCATGATTTGTTTTGGTTAGCTTTTAGTATTTTTACAGGGGTGACTTCCATCTGCAGTAGCTTACTATTAAATGTTTTCAGAACTCTTCAACATTAAACGCCAATAAATCATCAGTAAAACTCAAAGATTTCTTCAAGAGCTGTCCTGAAACTGCCTTTCCGACCAGTTTGGGTTCTTACCTCATACCGACATACCGCGATCTGGTACTGTTCGTCAAAAGGACTCTGGTGAAAATGTTCAATAGTTACCACGAGAAGACTTTGTTTCTGCTTAAGGATATCAAAGAGGTGTTGTATTGAGTTGTACCTATTGATTTCAAGAGTCCTTACTGGGCCTTGATCCTACTAAGGCCAAATCACATTAGTGCCACCAACACTGCAAAAAACGGCATTAAATAATAATGGTAACGATTAAAGTTCAAATTTAAATGACTTTTTGCAGAGTGAATGACAAAGTGTAATGAAACATTTTTCATTTCATTTTGGACTTTAGCAGTATAGGAATAAAATCTAAAATATAATGTCATTTTTGCAGTGACTGCGGCGCCACTGTAGTTTAATCTTTGGATGATGAATATGATGATGGAGCTACATATTAAATATGTTGTATAGCTCCATACTACTTTCTCACCCAGAATGATTATATCACGTTATGGTAGGAAGGCTCTCTAATCTTTGTTAGGAAATGAAGTAGAAATAGAATAGTTAGCATACTAAATGCTTGAACATTTCATACAAATCAATTAGTTTCCTTCCATAAGACTTATACGATATACCTAATTATTTCTTGTCATAAATTTCAGGCAACTGCAGCTACGACCGAATATGAAAAGGAGTGTTTACCCCAGAACAGAATTTCGTACAAAAAATGTGTTAAACGTATTAGCAAGAAATGTATATCAATTGTTAAAGATTTAGTTTCATCAAAGGAGTTGCAGAAAGGAGCAGTTGCTCCTCTGTTAAAGGTAAAATACTTATACATAATACCTAGGTAGGTTTTTTTTTCTAAAGGACACGTCAATTTGACTTCACCTCGCTTGATGTTAAGCTAAAGGCAAAGTCTCGGAAAGGTCACCATCGTAAACATGCTTGACGGCCTCATCAGATGCCTTTTCACGCCCCGCTTAAAGGACCCGGGACTGTAGGAGGAAGGTACTAAACATTTATCTGATTTAAATCGAGGTGTAAATATTTTCAGATATCTTCACGCTCTGTGAGCCTTTTCTCGACTTATTCCTTGATCGATGACCTAATGTCGAGTAACCTACCGTACACGTAATGAGCACTCGGCCGAGTGCACTGCCTCGCACCACCACGTTTGCGACCAAGTCATAAGTTAGGGTCGGCTTTCAATCTAACTACGTACGGTTGAAATTCGATATTTTCAGTGAAGCAACTATCATCTAACCCACTAACCACTAGCGATACTTATCACAAACTAACGTTTAAACTCTCGCGTTCCATGTTAAACACTAGTAATAACGGGAATTAACGCGATCATGGTATAGGTACATAGTGTAGTACATAATGTGCCTTTGATTTGCCCGACTTTTACATAACATAGTTTTGTAGTTAGACCGTTCTTGGATTTTTTAAGGCTCTAATTTCGAAGTCGCATTTTCAGCCAGCATCAAAAAGATGATAATCAAAGTACCTACTCAAAATGATCTTAATTTCTTTTTTTTACCCCCTTCCAGTTGATTGTTCTGATATTTGGTTCACACCTTTAGTTCGGACAATAATACCATTTAAATCAATAAAACAGTTCTTTAGATTTGCTTTTAATGCGAGATTTTTAAGATCATTTTTGAAAATTAATTATCAAGATATTTCTAACGCTGACTGTACAGCACTCAGCAGCTATTAGTCTATCCTAAAATTGAGATTATTCTATCTTAAGGTTCCCATTAAAAGTTTGCTCTAATTACCTTTTAATACACGAACAATACCCATATTTAAGGGCTTATCCACTTAGTTATACTATTAGTTATACGATATAACAAAATGGACTGAAAAAGTCGAAATAGTTATACTGCT
Organism: Eilema sororculum; assembly: GCA_914829495.1. Classification (NCBI taxonomy): domain Eukaryota; kingdom Metazoa; phylum Arthropoda; class Insecta; order Lepidoptera; family Erebidae; genus Eilema; species Eilema sororculum. The sequence continues at coordinate 9,790,861 of OU618555.1, read as the reverse complement.
TAGTATAACTACGTGGATTCGATTAATTTGGGTTGTTTTAGTCCAAATAGTTAAGTATACTGCATAATATAACTACATGGATTCGATTAATTTGGGTTGTTTTAGTCCAAATAGTTATACTGCTTAGTATAACTACATGGATTCGATTAATTTGGGTTGTTTTAGTCCAAATAGTTATACTGCATAATATAACTACATGGATTCGATTAATTTGGGTTGTTTTAGTCCAAATAGTTATACTGCTTAGTATAACTACATGGATTCGATTAATTTGGGTTGTTTTAGTCCAAATAGTTATACAGCTTAGTATAACTACATAGATTCGATTAATTTGGGTTGTTTTAGTCCAAATAGTTATACAGCTTAGTATAACTACATGGATTCGATTAATTTGGGTTGTTTTAGTCCAAATAGTTATACAGCTTAGTATAACTACATGGATTCGATTAATTTGGGTTGTTTTAGTCCAAATAGTTATACTGCTTAGTATAACTACATGGATTCGATTAATTTGGGTTGTTTTAGTCCAAATAGTTATACAGCTTAGTATAACTACATGGATTCGATTAATTTGGGTTGTTTTAGTCCAAATAGTTATACTGGATCCGATTAATTTTGATCGGATTCATCCATTTAGTTATATTCGTAAATAAACAATCACTTTATAATATTAATGGGCATTTTATGTTCCAACACATTTGTAATTAAAGAAAAAGTTTATGGGCTGAAGGAGATAGTGGTGGGCAGTGTTGCCGTTATAAAAACTATTATTATTTATTTTATTAACTTTAATTGTTAGAATTATTTATTTAACATTTTATTTTGTTACATTTCTGTGTATGTGGTGCAGCTGCGATAAATAAATGCATTTTCTTTCTTTCCGTTAACTAATTGCATTTATGCGTCCATTATCATCATGTCGTTGACTAAACTGCTTTCTTTTCGGTTCTCTTTTCTTTCCCCGATATGGATAATAACATCTTCGGTATCTTTCAGAATAGCTTTCAAAAATTGCAAAATGCTTACACGTTTCCTGGCTCTGAATGCTTGTTTTAAGTTCATATGCGATGCTAAAACTACTGGCTCAAGAGTGATGAATTCATAAAATCGTGGTGTGTGTTTAGAGAGAAGCATCGCAGTACTAACCAAGTTTCAACTTGCTTGCCTACTTGCATGCTTCAGCATGGCATATGAACTTAAGCCAAGCATGCAAAACCAGGAAATATGTAAGCATTATGCAATTTTTGAAAGCGATTCTGGAAGATGCCGAAGATGTTATTATCGATATTGGAGAAAGTAAAGAGAACCGAAAAGAAAGCAGTTTAGTCAACGACATGATGATAATGGACGCACAAATGCAATTAGTTAACGGTAATACCACAATATACACTTTTCTAGAAACAGTGCGATAGCATTTTACTCACTATTTCGGGGAAAGAAAAGAAGAAAGAAAATGCATTTATTTCTCGCAGCTGCAGCACATACACAGAAATGTAACAAAATAAAATGTTAAATAAATATTTCCGACAATTAAAGTTGATAAAACAAATAATAATAGTTTTTAAAACGGCATCACTGCCCACCAATATCTCCTTCAGCCCATAAATACACTTTTACTTTAATTACAAATGTGTTGGAACATAAAATGCCCATAAATATTATAAAGTGATTGTTTATTTACGAATATAACTAAATGGATTAATCCGATTAAAATTAATCGGATCCAGTATAACTATTTGGACTAAAACAACCCAAATTAATCGAATCCATGTAGTTATACTAAGCAGTATAACTATTTGGACTAAAACAACCCAAATTAATCGAATCCATGTAGTTATACTAAGCAGTATAACTATTTGGACTAAAACAACCCAAATTAATCGAGTCCATGTAGTTATATTATGCAGTATAACTATTTGGACTAAAACAACCCAAATTAATCGAGTCCATGTAGTTATATTATGCAGTATAACTATTTGGACTAAAACAACCCAAATTAATCGAATCCATGTAGTTATACTAAGCAGTATAACTATTTGGACTAAAACAACCCAAATTAATCGAATCCATGTAGTTATATTATGCAGTATACTTAACTATTTGGACTAAAACAACCCAAATTAATCGAATCCACGTAGTTATACTAAGCAGTATAACTATTTCGACTTTTTCAGTCCATTTTGTTATATCGTATAACTAATAGTATAACTAAGTGGATAAACCCATGTTTAAGGGTACACGCCCCTTGCCATTTTTCGTTGTGTTGTCGTTGTATAATTCAATTCAATTGTATTTTAGTTTGCAGTGTGCAATGTAAAGTAGGTATTATAGGTCTTATCTGTGTCTATATCAATATTATCTGTGTACCTACCTATTTCTTACGGTCAAACTCTGCATCAGTTGCGAATGCGGTTATTTTGTACCAATGAAGTGTCAGGTTCGATTCCCAAGTCGGATAAAGTGTGTTATGTTTATATGCTATGAAGTCAGTCAGTCCTTTTGACATGTGCTGCATGCCCGTCCACTTGTACCGCGGAGGAACTTATGACCGCCTCCAAAAATGCAATCCAGGTGGCGGCACACTGGGAACTCAGAATTTGAGTTTGAGTTTGAGTTGAGGCGCCTTCGATTCGACAGAAGAAGAAGAAGTCCTTTACTTTTATAATATCAAACATCAATATAGTATGTAGGTACTTACTTTTAGTTATAAGTAGGTGCAGCCTCCGTGGCGTGGCGGTAGTGAACGCGGCCGCTACGCAGGAGGCGCAGGTTCGATCCCCGCTCAGTTTAAATATTTGTATGCTTATATATAAGTATTTGCATTGGTCTGGTCATGCCTCGGAGAGCACGTTAAGCTGTCGGTCCCGGTTGCCATACGAACATATATGGCAGTTGTTACAGGGGAAAGGGGTGAAATGGCCCCACATGGAAGGGCTGATCACCATTCCGGTTAAACGGCGTCCCCACTGGCAGTAGTAGTTATAGGTACACTGCATGACAGAATTTATTTTTGCTACAGGGCACAACATGTAATATGACAGCGCTGGACATCGACCCAATACAACTAATTAAAATTCTAGCCATGGATGAAGCGTCGCTGGAATTCGCACTACCTGCCTTCTTGAGATTAATTGGCGGATGCTCTTCTCATTGTTCTAGGTATCAAACTATTATCACATTGTGTACAACTACATAGGTAATTAACAAAATAAGTTCTAATATAATGGTAATTTGCAGGCAACTAAAAGATGGACGTAACATTCGTCGTCCATTACGGCACATGACGGACCAAGATCTAGTTATAAGACATTTTCTTACAAACAAAACCTACACCCAACTTATAATGGACCCTAACTTGCATGTCTAAGGATCAAAGAATGCAGTTCTTGTAAACTGGATGCATTCCGCGCATTCGTAGGCAGTGAACGCACCCACTATGATCGATCGAGCTTTGTTGAGTTTTGCATACCTTATGCTAGATGTCGCTAGCGTCAATGAACTTTTGACGTAAAGTATGAACTTGTTTAGAACTTAAAATAACTTAACCAAAATATTCTAAGCTTTTTATGTGATGTGAATTGTGATTTCCGTGGGAATACATTACTAAATAACAACATATTATAATAGAATATGTGAGAATTGCGTATGTGTGATTGATATAAATGTTTGCGCTCTGTATCCTGGTTCCAAGTTTCAACTTATAAATAATTGAGAAAAATAAGATAAGGTATGTGATGTTATTTACTATAAGACTAAATAATTATATTATCTAATTGCTTTTAACTTTTGTTAACACTTTCGGTACTAATCTAGTCCGAGATTGCAATTAGTCGAAATTATCATTCGGCGAAAGTTTTGTACCCTACTTTCTCGAGCCTGCAATAACTTGGTAACGAATTATGTACACGTTTTGTTACACATTTAAATAAATATTACTAATTAAATTAAAAAAATATGTTTCGTTTAAAAACTTTGCGCAGTTTTGTAAAGTTCTAATAACTTTTCAAGTTATAGATTACAGTTTTTTTACTACGAAGGCAAGTAAAAGTTCATATTTTATACTTATACCTTTGAATTTTTCCTACCCTTACAGTATGCTCCTATTTCCACTATTCTATGTAATAGGAATCTATGCTCATCAACTTATAGGTAAAGGATTTGGATAAGACAAAGCTTAACATAAGTTGTTTAGTAAACTCATACCTTAAATGCAAAAGTAACTAACTGCCTGTGTTCTGCCAAGTGCCAAGCTAAGTTTCAAGTTAGACCTGGGAGCCCTGGGAGCCTTCTTCCCACGATTTGATTTATTTTTGCTCTCAAGTGAGCCTTCTAACCCTTCAGCCGAGTCGACCTCAAAGAGAAAACTAGATCCTCATCCATCAATCAACTAGTACAGGTGAGATTGGCTTGGACTTCAAAGATTCAGAAGTCATCCAATTACATAACAAGATGAGTCCATAGAACTTTAAAGTAACTGTCTATCAGTCCGTTACTTTTCATAACTAGACCGCTGAATCGATTCAGTTTAATTCTATATATATAAAAGAAAGTCGCGTTAGTTACACTATTTATAACTGAAGAACAGGTGTACCGATTTGGCTGAAAATTGGTGGGGATGTAGCTTAGAGCCAGGAGACAGACAAAGGATACTTTTCATACAGTTCAACCTTGATTTTATTCCGATTATAGGTTCCTGTAAAAAGTCCAGTGGGCCATCAGTAGTTTTCACCCTTATAAGGCAGCTGGCCCGGACGGGATCATCCCTGCTATGTTACAGTGGGGCAACCTACCGGTTGCGAGCAGACTGGAACGTATTTTTAAAGCCTGCCTGGCACTCAGATACGTTCCGAAAGGATGGCGAGAAGTGGGAGTCATCTTCATCCCGAAGCCAGGAAAGGGTGATTACACGAATCCCAAAGCACATCGACCAATCAGTCTGACCTCCTTCATGCTAAAAACCATGGAGCGCTTATGCGAGAGGGAGCTGAGAGATGGTGCACTAAAACAAATACCCCTACACGCAAATCAGCACGCATACAGCTCCGGTAAGTCAACGGAATCGGCCCTCCACCTGGTAGTCAGCCGGATAGAGGAAGCGATAGAACAAAAAGGCATCTGCCTAGGAACGTTCATCGACATCGAAGGAGCTTTCGACAAAACCAGCTTCACCAGTATTAAGACCGCCCTGTCAAAACATGGAGCGGAACCGGTACTAACAGACTGGATAACAAACATGCTCAGTAAAAGAGTGGTTCGCCTTGAGAAAGAAGACCAGACAGCCCTGATAGCCAAAGGCTGCCCACAAGGTGGTGTAATCTCCCCCCTCCTGTGGAATCTAGTGATAGACGATCTAATCACAAGGCTGAACAAAAACCGAGACTACACAATAGGCTATGCTGATGACCTAACAATCCTTATCTCAGGTAAGGTAGCGGGTACGATCTGTAACCTAACTCAACAAGCCCTGCGCATTGTAGAAAAATGGTGCAGGGAATTCGAACTATCAGTGAACCCGAACAAAACCGAATTAGTTATGTTCACAAACAAAAGGGTACTAGGCGAATACCGATTACCAAAACTCTTCGAAACGGAACTCCAACTGTCAAAAGAGGTTAAATACCTAGGCGTCGTTCTCGACAGCAAGTTGACATGGAATAGCCACCTAGAAAACAAATTAGTAAAGGCCGGGATTACCTTCTGGCAATGCAGAAGAATGATTGGCAAAAAATGGGGGCTAACGCCGAAAATCATCCTGTGGCTTTACGAAACAGTGATCCGTCCCATGATAGCCTATGGCGCTATTGTCTGGTGGCCGAGGACTGAAAACAGCACAATATCGGCTAAACTACAAAAGACCCAAAGATTAGCCTGCATGGCAACCACTGGCTGCATGAAAACCACCCCCACCGCGGCAATGGAAGCCATGCTTGGACTACCACCCTTGGATCTGTTCATCCGCCAGGAAGCAACAGCTGCGGCTATACGCCTGAGGGCACTCAACCTATGGAGCGAGAGAAATACACGACACACTTCATTGCTCACTGAGCTCACAAAGGAGATACCTATGATAGGAGCAGTCAATGACCGTGTACCTAAACAACACCTTTTCGACAAAAAATACAAGATCCAGCTTCACGAGGACCACCGCTGTGAGGCCTTATGCCCAACGGAATTGCGTATCTTCACAGATGGATCTAAAACAGGTACTGGCACCGGGGCCGGCATCTTCTCGGAGGACCTTAATATATCAATTTCGACACCGCTGGGGACCCATAACACAGTATTCCAAGCGGAATGTATGGGGATTACTCTGGCAGCCTCAGCGGTAATGGCCCGGAAAGTGATAGGTCACTCAATACGCATACTGTCAGACAGCATGGCCGTGCTACAAGCATTAAACTGCCATACTATTAATTCAGGATTAATACTGGAGTGCCATCTTAAATTAAATCAAATAGGTCACACCAACAACATAACTCTACAATGGATCAAAGGCCACAGTGGCTCGCGAGGTAATGATGCCGCGGACGAGCTTGCTAGGAGAGGATCAGACATGGTTGCAATGGGACCTGAACCCATAATACCGATCCCCTTTGCATACCTACGAACCATAGTGAACCAACGAACGAGAGACCAACACAACAGAGAATGGATAAACCTGGAAGTATGCAGACAGGCCAGGGAGGCAATCCCTGTGCTTGATAATAGACTGACCAGGCGTCTTCGACAACTGAACAAACGGCAACTACGCACGACTACGGCTGCCATCACGGGGCATGGTTCCTTCAATAAACACCTTTATATTTTAGGTATCACCGACAGCCCTCTCTGCAGAGCCTGCATGAACGAGGACGAAACTGCGGCACACGTGCTCCTACACTGTCCTGAAACCGCCACATACAGGGCTAAGTACTTCAGAAACACAGGTACGCTCCGGGAGATCACCAGCAGTGTGAAGAACCTGCTGGGGTTCTTCAACGAGTTGGGGTGGATCGAATAAAATCCCACCCTCACGCAAAAACCGCGCCTTGTCGTGGAGTTGCGGATAACAGCCCGTGATACCATACCATAGGTTCCTGTAGGTTTGTTCGCTTTGGAGGCAAAAAGTACTGAGAAGAGGTTCAATTGCAATTGGGTGGGTAGAGTCGGAGATAAGCGAGGGGAGCCATGGGCGGAAAGCTAGTTTGGCATATAAATAGATAAGATGACCATAGGTCAGTTTTTACAGAAGTCTTCTGCTATGAAGGATTGGCATGACCTAAGGTTGGCCTAATTAATCTACTAGTTGCTGGCTATTGAAAATAGCAATGAAGTTTTTTTTTTCAATATACCATTATCGCCGTCATCCTCAGAATGATTTCACAGTTGCATACATTATGTCTAAAGCATCTCAAAGAAGAAGTGCTACCATTTGCTGACTGGTATGCTGACCCCAGCAGTCAATTAATTCCCGGTGTCAATAAGCTACTTAATCCTTCTCCCCAGTTACCTCTTGGGAAGGATATGAATCTTTCTCTTCCAACATTTACAGCACCCCATCAAATCTACCTGTATCTTACCCACTTGCAGAATCATTAGATACTCTATATTCCTTCTTCTATTGTCCTTTTTTTCCGTGCGGAAATCCCCTCGGATACCTCCCCCGCTGGAACCGGAAGGGGAGGTTATGTCGCACTCGAACCGACTAAAACCGCACGCCGACTGAGGGTCGTGGTGCTAGGCCGGAGGTGAGGTTGTCATCGACATATTATTATCCCTTGCACCCCGGCTGACCCAGGGTTTTCTAGTATGTACAACCCTTTAAGCAAGCACCCACCTTTTTTTTGTGCGGAAATCCCCTCGGATACCCCCCCGCCCTGCCGGAGCCGGAAGGGGAGGTTATGTCGAACTCGAACCGACTAAAACCGCACGCCCACTGTGGGTCGTGGTGCTGGGCCAGAGGTGAGGTTGTCATCGACATATACCTCACATCCCTGCTGACCCAAGTCCACAAGCACCCACCTGATCAGTGAGACTAGTGAGGCGCTCAGCTAGGAAGCTAGCCCCTTTGCTGTTCAATGATGATGCCGATGACAAACATACACATTTCTATATAGTCCTATACAATCAGTTATTTTATCCCTGCACCATTCAGATCTTGTCTAGTATGCCTGACCCCATTAGCTCTTATCTACATGGCGGACTCAAGGAGTAGACAAAGGTGCTACAAGCCTATTCAGTCACTAGTGTCCTGTTATCACTTCTTTGACAAGTGGCATATGTCTTGCACAAATGCAGAAAACAGGAATTTCTCAGAACAGTTGTGAAATATTGAGAGAAATTAGAGTCTGGAAACTCTGTTTGTGATCACCCTCTAATGATCAGAGAGGTGTCAATATGGTAAGATTTTTTGAAGCATCGGTAGCTAGTGGTTAGGTAAGGAGTCAGCCTTACGATCGAGAGGTCTCGGGTTCGAATCCTGGCCATTACACTACCGACGTGAACCCACTCCTAGCACAAGCAATTTACCTTAGTTGGAGGGGTTAGAGGGAATATTAGTAACTTTGGTTCTAACATTCTCTAAAACAAAAAAAAATCTTATATTAGTTCTCCTGTCTATCACAGAAAAAGACAGGATAAGTTGATATTCATACCTCATTGACAAGGAGAGTTGACTCTCAAGTATAAAATAACTGTAATCAAGAGAAAGGGATGCACACCTAATGTGGATAAAATTGCTTTCTGGTAATCACTGATCAATAGCATCCCTTGCTGTTTCTGAGCCAGGTGTTGGTACCCATCTTAAAATCTCCTGATAAGTGATGATAATGTAGAAATTGGTATTACTTTAGCTGTCATAAACTAAACAATTCTTATTCAAGAATAGCTGTTCTGCTAATTACATCACGCCAACTCGCGCGAGCGTTCTTCCTATATCTATGCGCCAACTTCACTAAACGCATGGAATTCGATTTTTAAATTTTCTGATAATATGTGGGTGGATAATAAATGGGTAATATTATTCAGAAATAGGTATACACATACATATAAAAGACAATTCACCAGTAAATTATTCCTTTATTCTTATACATTATTGGAAACTAAGCATTTATACAAAATATTCGTACCAATAGTGTAAAATTTAACAATTATTTCATCATACTGCCTATATTAATCAGCCTTAATTTGAATTTCTATTGCTCAGTTACAAGATATCACAAACATGCAACACAAAATTGCATGCCACTATTGTTTCAGTTAATAAAAATGTGTTTGTGTAAATAACAATTTGTTGCAAGATCTATAATGTTCAGCAATAATTAATAAAATTATTTCATTGCTTAACTTATCCTAATAAGCAAAATTTACTGCTTCTATACAATAACTTGTTTTTTTTTTTACTAATAATTCTATTGATAGACTTGTTACAAATAATATTTACTAGAATGTAAACCTAATGTGTGCTTACAACACAAGATTTATTAATTACAATATAACCTTAACAAATGGTTAAAACTAAAATTGGGCTGCGTTTCCATTGACAATGGAAGATTGAAGATTAACCAATAGGATTGCTTAACAAACTCCACTCAGCTGCAGAAGCGGAGTCTTATGCAATGCTATTGGTTAATATTTCTCCGTTCCACTCCGCTCCGCGTTAATGGAAATGCAGCCTTAAGCTAAAAACAACATTATTTCCTTTGCTTCTTATGTTCTTTGTGAGATCTGTGGGTTTTGTGAGACTTCTTAGATTTTCTAGATTTTTGTTTTACTTTTTTGTCTCTATCATCATTTGAGTCACTGCTGGTGGTGGATGTTGATGATGATGAAGAACTGCTTGTGGATGATGTGCTTGATGATCTGTAATGAAAATAAAATACTTACTTAATGAAGAATACATGACATAAACGTTTTGTAGATAATTAATGCTGCAAATAAAATGAAAGCACACCGTTTTCTTTAAATCTAAATATTATGAAGAGGAAAGATTTGTATTTTTGTAACGATTAAACTCAAAAACTACTAGACCAATTTAAAAATAAATTTTACCATTAGAAAGCTACGTTATCAGGTACCGACATAGGCTATATACCATCGCACTACTATAGCGATAAATGGGATCGGAACATCACGGCCGGAGCCACGAGCAACAGCTAGTCTTTCATATAATGTATTCATGTGGGAATTTATAGCAAAACTATGGTGGTTAGCGGAGAGCATAGTACTGTACGGTGCCAACTACTTTGCTCACAATCTAAAAACACAAGCAATGCTACAATAACATACTTGTGATTATTTATGAAAAAATAGTGAGATTTTTAGAAAAATGATTTTTTTTTATGCATAATGCCTTGGCTAAGGGGTAAAGAGGTTGTCTGGTAGAAATCGCTTAAAGCCATAAGGCCGCCCTTGTATAGTGTTTCCGTAGACATTAATTTTTTATTCTGTATTTTTATGGTGTACAATAAAGAATAAATAATGGGCAAAATGTATGCTGCTGTTTCATTATCAATGGATATAGGTTCATTCTAACAAACATATTCACTGTTCTCATATTTATCTAAATTATATTTTTATCTTCTTCTAAGTATGGTACTAATTAGTTACATATTGAAAATTGGTATATGCATATCATTATCATTATCTTCTTTATGAATAAATAATAAGTCAACAGCCATTAGCCTCTTATTATTAGAGATAGAGAGCCTGGCGTTAGTGTATGCTGCCGTTCCCCCCTATGTTTGATCCCCGCGCAAATATGTATATGCTTGAACATAAGTATTTTCATTAGGCTGTTCGTGACTCAGAGAGCATGTTAGTCCCAGTTGTCATACGAACATCTATGACAGTTGTAATAGGGGAAATGGGTGAAAGCTCCCACACAGAAGGGCTCTTCAACTGCATGCAATCACCCGTCTTTTGAACTGCGTACAAACTGGTAATAGTAGTATTATTAGAGATATGGGAATATTTACCATGTAGTGTTTGGAATTTCCAATATTATGGTGCTGTTGCAAGCACCATTACCACGGAGGAAGTGCACAGCAGCACCAATATATAGGAAACTCCAAACACTACATGCTACATATCCTGACATCGTTTAAGTATCTATATTAGCCTATTAGAGGGACCCCGAGCTCCGAGGTGAAGCCCTTGAATGCAATCTGTATATGGTGGCTTTATAATGACGATTAGTCTACTTGATTTTGTTAGTATATACCTAGATCTCTTAGCTTTTTTCCTCCTCTTCTTCTCCTTTGCTTTGTTTAGCTTCTCTTGAAGTTTCTGTCGTAGTTCAGCTTCTCTAAGCCTCTGCAGTGGAGTGGCATATTCCTCTTCACTGTCACTGCTAGTACTGCTGATATCTAACACTATCTCCTTATTTGGATCCACCTATTAAAAGAGATTTTATGTAGAATAACAAATAACTTTATGATAAAGGCTTATATTACAAGAACATTGTACTACAAAAATAAATGTAGGATAGGTCTAAACAAAGTTAAGATAAGTTATTCTTTAAACAGAATAGGAAATAAGACTCCGGAATAAGACATTTACGTTATAACAAAATGGCCAATAGGTTTATTTACTTTCATGTGGTTTTAAATTACCTTTATGAAGTTTCTACATTGAAATGTTAGGTGTCCAGCATAACCGCACTTTTTGCATGCAGATCTCGTTGCCTCCTTGCCGTATTTATTCACTAAATCAGTGTAGTTGGACATTTTGATAAATAATGTGTCTTTATATTACAATTATTACTAAATAACCACGAGCTACAAGAAAATAACACACAATGAACAGAACTATGAAACGTCAACAACATACACAACAACACCGTTCCGTTTTATGCTTGCAAGGTGACGCGCGTCATGTTTTATTTTAAGTAATGTTTAGAGATGCTGCCGCCATTCAGTACTATCAAGTTTTTAGAGGAGTAAAATTACTTTTAGAGAGCAAAGCATGGCTATATAAATTATATTACACATATTCTATACATAATTTAAGTATAAAAATATTCTAAAAACTTGGTTGCTTGCAACACTGCGTACGTGGAACTAAACGTAATCGTAAATGCGTTCCTTTTCATGCAGAACTCTTTTATTTTATAATAATATAAATTGTAAATGATTAGATATAAAATATTTTTATATTTTCAGCAAATGAAGATAAACAGAGCAAATATTCCTAGAAAAATAAACAAATGAAAGAAATGTTTGGAAATGGCGGAGTTCCTGCCGTTGTGCGACGTGCTTTTCAACGTGATCTCGCTGGCCGGTTACTTTTGTGATGTAGTGTTTGATGTCGTTATGGGCTATGCACTCTTAGAACGAGGATATAAAGGCACGTTCGCAGCAGCGATATCTATTGTAATTACGTCGCTACTTATATCGCAGGTATGAAAACTGTCACTAATGTTTAATTTCCTAACATTACATCGACGTTTTAACGATTTAACTGCAGTTAGACGGACATAATCTAATGTGTTATTGAATGTCTACTAAATAACTTACAAGGCCCTGGTATATCTAGTCTTTTCTGTCAGGGTTGGGAGGTTAGTAACAGTCGCTCCCGAAAAAGCTGACATCTAGTTAACGTCATATCATATTGACTCGTAAGTTACTAAAAAAACGAGGACTTCAAGCGTGCAGTTTGCTTTAATACAATCTATAATGGTGAATTTGAGCTCCTTCGCCGCCGTAGCACTCCGTGCTTTCCCCAGAAGACAACTAAAAAATGCCAGAAACTATATCAAAAGCAAAAACTGAAAAAATCGCTATGAAGGTGTTGAATTGCTATTCCTCTCCTAGGTCCTGTCTCTCCGTTGGTATCTCCACGTGTGGTGGGCCGGCGAAGGCCGGAAGGGCCGGCCGCCATGGTTACCAATCATGCTCCATTGCCTACAACTGGGTGTGTTATGGAGGTACGCAAGACTGTTAGTGCCTGTGGAACTGCGGCGAGTGAAGCACCAAGTGAGAGACTTGTGTAAGTAGCCATCTTGTTTCTGGTTTTTGACGTCTTCATGATCATCATGGAGACATAGGTATTGCATTTGAAGGCAAGGTTATCTCGAAGCTCAGGGTCCGCCTTTCGGCTTTTACTCCACTTCGTACGATCTTGGGGTCAAGACAACGGTCCCTTGTCTTTTGTGACATGAATTTGTTTTCATGGAACACAATCCAGCAAATCAGTTGACTCTATACAATTTCGCTGTTTTCCATACCTACTTTACTTTTATTGTCGAAATGATGACCAATCACGTCACGGTTCTGTGTGCCGTTGATCGTAATAAATAAAGTCACTCGGTAGGTATATGACGGAGAAAGAATACAAGTATCACCACTCCCATGAGCGCGGGCCTGGGGGTGACGGGTGGAGCCACCTGTCACCCCAACAGAAGCAAGGCCACGGTGACTGCGCGCTGAGAAGCGTGCCTCCCCATTCCGAGGGCGAGTCGGGGACACCGTTGTCCCTCCTCCCGAGGAGGGCTAGACCGTAAGGGATGGCCCTGGGTCAGCCGGGGTGCGAGGGATATGTCGATGACAACCTCACCTCCGGCCTAGCACCACTACCCACAGTCGGCGTGCGGTTTTAGTCGGTTCGAGCCCGACATAACCTCCCCTTCCGGCTCCGGCAGGGGTGGGTATCCGAGGAGATTTCCGCACGAAAAAAAAAAGCATCACCACTTTATCTCATTCGAATGGTTTCGTAAGAGGCGATTACGCAGGTGATATCACAGCGAGAGAAAGAAACCTCAAAATTTAATCCTGTATCAACCCTTCTGGCCAGCGTAGAAACTGTAGGCCAAAGCCTCTCAATGTTGGAGAGGCCTATGTCTACCAGTAGCCTGCGATGGATTTCGAAAACTAGGGCCCACTGTCCACGGAGGCGTAGCTTCATAGATGCTTCAAAATACGATGTGTTGCTTTTGCAGCCCAGCGTACTGAACACTATCCACGAGACGTATTGCACGCGTACGTTTTCATACTTTTCATTCATTTGTCGCCATTTTAAGAAAAGAAACACTTGCGTATAACATGCGGTACGCTAGGCGTCGTGAAGCTTGCATGCAGCGACGCGAGCGTGACGCTGACGCTCCGTCGACAGAGTTACATTGTTTTGTATGAAAGCAGCAAGCAAGCGTATACCAAACGTATAGTGACGAATACGCGCCTATGAAGCTACGCCTATAAGGACAGTAGGCTTAATTGATTGACTCGCTATGATTCCTAGGTATGCTGAGGCTAGTCCACGCGTTCTGCGAAGCTGCGCCCATGTTACTGCTGCAGCTACACATTCTGTTCAAAGATGCCAGCCGGGAACAGATCAACGAACTCGGCGTCACGCCCGAACCGAACATCGATGAGCCATCGGGTATGTATCTCAAAAAATAAGTCATCTTTATCCTCATAGAGACGTTTTCTGATTGCATCCGAGGTCAAGGATAACTGTCATAAAATAAGTATAACTTTATAAAAAACACTAGTGTGGGTGTATGAGGTTCTAGTTTTATTAACAACTTCCTTGGGTTACCTGCAAGCCGGTACTCTGGTGATTGAAACGGCTACGTTCTCGTACGACCTCCAAATTTGAACCCTCATACAAAATTCTTCGTATGACCTCATTTTATTTACGTCTACGACCTCAAAAAATAAATTGACTAAATAATGCTAGATGACTCCGACGCAGACTTCCATCACAGGCTTAGTCTGTCAGACAGGAATCGGTCCCCTAAAGTTAACCAAACCATATCCTAGGCCGGCGAACTTCGTACCGCCATATTTATTTGCCCAGTCTACGTGGAATTTAGATCCTGTTCCTGCTGCACCTTTTTTCTTTTATATATAAACCTTAGGTTATAACGAACACAATAAAAATATAACTATCCAATTTGATGCAGACGTTCGGAAGTTGTACGCGCTAATGACGTACAATTAGGAGGTTCATTTTTATTTTATAGATTACTAGCTTTTGTCCAAGGCTCCACCTATGTGTTAATCCATGGTGTTAGCTAACTCCATACTGAATTTCATTAAAATCGATCCAGCCATTTAGACGTGAAAGAGTAACAAACATCCATCCATACTTACAAACTTTCGCGTTTATAATGTCAGTAGTATATCTAATATATAAAATTCTCGTGTCACAGTTTTCGTTGCCATACTCCTCCGAAACGGCTTGACCGATTTTGATGAAATTTTGTGAGCATATTGAGTAGGTCTGAGAATCGGCCAACATCTATTTTTCATCCCCCTAAATGGTGCAGCGGTACGAAGTTCGCCGGGACAGCTAGTAAAATATACGTTTTTCTTTCAGCAAACAAGGCTTTCGCAGAACTGAACGTGATATCAGCGTCGCTGTCCCTATTCTCGGTGTGCTGGGCGCTCGCCAGCTTCAGCAAGAACGTTCGGCTGCAGAACGTACACCGACTGGTCCTCACGTGGCTTGGCGTTATATTCCAGGTAACTACTAAATATCGCTTCAGACCCACGGTACCCCTAGCCATACCCCTGGTGGTACCGTGGGTCTTTTTAAATGGAACGGTACCACCGGCTAATAGTGATGTGATATTAATATCTACGACTGATAATAAAAAAATGGTCTAATAAGTCCCAACACCGCCTATAATAATTTATGTCAAGCCTTAACATATTCAAGTGTAATAAAGCAAAGATGCATTGATGTTAATTTTTTATTACTTACATAATTACCTATTTTACATGCGAGAGATAGGTAGGTCAGCACATCACTAGGGTAAGCGACCCTAGTGATGTGCTGACCTACCTATCTCGCGTGTACTATCTCTCTCTCTCGTACTCAGTGGTACACTGTAACTTTATAAGACCCACGGTATCACTAGGAATTCGACAGCCTCTGTGGCGTGGCGTTAGTGCACGCGACTGCCACGCAGGAGGCGCGGGTTCGATTCCCGCTTAGTGCAAATATTTGTATGCATGAATATGGCTATTTGCATTGGTCTGGGTGTTTCTATGTATAATATGTATGTATTTACAAAAAAAAAGGTAAATAAGTATGTTTAACCGCATTCTAGATTCCATAACACAAGTTATAAAAGCTTACCATGGGTCTAGATAGCGGCTTACCATGGGTCTAGATAGCGGCTTACCATGGGTCTAGATAGCGTTGTGTAGAATTTTGTGGAATATTTATTTATTATTATTATTAAGGAATATGGCCAGGGGTACTGTGGGTCTGAAATGTTAAATATTATACTAGCGGCTCGAGTTGACTTCGAGTTCTTGGGTTGTGTATGTCTGGTAGCAAACGGTTCACTAAAGACCAAATTAAAAAGTAAAAATACAAAAAGGAACCAAAAGAAATTCTGGGTTGGCAGTGACATCCCTGGTGTTATACACGTTCATATGCTGCGGTAACCATTTTCCATAAAGTAGGCTGTGAGCTTGTTTGCCACCTAAGTGGTGTCAATCAATCAAGTAGCCTATTACAGTCCACTGCCGGACATAAGCGGTATTCATACTTTAATATTATAAATGCGAAAGTAACTCTGTCTGTCTGTCTGTCTGTCTGTATGTTACGCTTTCACGCCTAAACCACTGAACCGATTTTGATGAAATTTGGTATGGGGGTAGATTAGATCATGAGAAAGGACATAGGCTATGTTTGGTCACGATAACCGACATCCACGCGGGCGGAGCCGCGGGCAAAAGCTAGTAAATAATAAAAGCGTAGAGTGCTCGATCATGACTGTTGTAAGCACTCCATGCTTTTTAAAATATAATATACTAGCTGTCCCGGCAAACTTCGTTTCGCCTTAGAAATTAGAATCAATTAGCTGTATCAAATTCTCGTAACTATTTTGAGAACGGAGAGCATTTCGATTCGGGCCCCATACGCCCACGGAGCTCCCGACACTAATAGGTCACCGGGGCCCATACTTACACCTACGGAGCCTATATACCTATGGGACCCATACAACCATATACCTCTACGCTCAAGGGCGGTCATACTACCATAAACCACCAATTTTTCGAGCTAAAAAAAAATGCCACCATAAATATTTTCGCGGCCCAAGCAACGGGCATTTTGTTAATTCAGAAGAATGTCTACTAAGCACCCTCTGACGATATTTGCACGCATTATGTCAATTCTATATCAAACGTCAGATAACATAGAAGAATATCATACAGCAGTATTAGAATAATAAACACATTTTTTTCCAATTCGTATTCCAAATTCAAAATTTAAACATGGCGTATGTCGGATCAGCTATTTATATGGTGGTTATGTATTCTTAAATTTTCTAATTTTCCGCGCAATTTTCTTCATTTTTTCTGTCATAAGAACCTTCTCCTAACAATGACGAACACAACAAAAAAAGAATTAGCGAAATCGGTTCAGCCGTTCAGGCGTGATGTCGTGACCAAGGGAAATAGGGGTTCATTTTTATATATATAGATAAGTATAGTATATAAGTTTTTAATATATAAGCAGTCGCCCTGTAAGCGAAAGGTCGTGAGTTCGAGTCTCACTTAAGCATTTAATTTTTTCCAATGTTTTTCGAACTTAACAGTTAGCATAATAAATGCTATAAAAAAATTCATTCAAAAAAAAAATATTATTTACTTTTTAGTTAGGTCTTCTAGGGTGTAACTAAATCTAGTATCTAATAGGGATAACCCTTTTAAAATATTCCAACAAGTTTTATTAAACAAATGGTTAGTATTGGGTAATCTACTGACTAGTCAAATTAGTTACTTTTTACTAAACGTCAAAACTATAAGTTATAAAGTAACTTGCTAAGGTAACTTGTATGAAAAAGATTGTGACGTCATAAAATTTTATAGTCAAATCAGTTACTATTAAAGGTTGAGTGGATGACTAAAAATAAATAAAAACTATGAAATAAGAACTGACGCAAGTTTTACCACTCTTTTACCGTTCTTAATTTAATAAGCTTGGTTAGATAATTTATTTCAACTACAGGATAATACCCAATTTCAAAGGTTTTTTGTTGTGTGCAGTTCCTGTGGCGCCTGGGCACGATATCGGCACGGATCTGCGCTCTCACCGTGTACGCTCTAGTCTACGAGTATTGGGTTTTCTTAGTTATAGGTAAGTCTGACATTTAATGATTTTTGTAAAGCTAATCATAGTTTTTGCTAACTATACAAATCGAATACATCAGGAAAAAGAGTAGCCTAGTTGGTTGAGGCATTCCCCCTGTAAGGGAAAGATCGCAAGCTCGAGTTATCCTGGTGTATTTGAAAAGTCTGACATTGTATTTATAGGTTGTCTGCTGCCTTAAGCCGGTGCCTATTTTGTGCAAATAATATTGTACGAACTTCGTACTAGAATCCATACTAATATTATAAATACGAAAGTAACTCTGTCTGTCTGTCTGTATGTATGTTACGCTTTCACGCCTAAACTACTGAACCGATTTTGATGAAATTTGGTATAGAGATAGATGAGACCTTGAGAAAGGACATATCTATACCTATGTTTGGTCGCGATAACCGACATCCACGCGGGCGGAGCCGCGGGCAAAAGCTAGTGTAATATAATTTGCACGAAATAATACGACGTGGAGTCGACCGAATGCATGCGTGACCTTATTGAGCAATCCTATAAGCGATTTGCTTGTAGAAAGAGAGAGCACGGCCATTTACTTCTAGAAAGATACTATTTATACTGTTGATTGACTTTTGAAAAATGACCACTGTAATAATATGACCTGTAAAAGTAAAATGTTCGTACGACAAATAGTTTTCAAGATATTTGATTTTGAAATATTCATTTTGTCGCGCCGCGCCGCCCGAAAACGCTATATACAAAATCGTACGAAATTATGACGTCACGCTTCTGTACGCTAGTACTATTATCTATTCTGTGCTTCTGTGGCGCGTAGTGCTAATGTATGGAGCAGATGAGAATATCGCCTTTATCTCGATCTACATTGCGTTTACACGTATATAGTTCATAATAAAAGTTATTTAAAGTTTTATGAGGAATGTAAAAAGTTATATATTTCAACTGAATTTGATTGTTTGTATTTTGACTTTTTTTGGGAATTTTAACTAATGAAAAGTAATAGTTTCAGTTTAGATATGCAATATTTTATTTTGCTAAGCATATTTTTTCAGAACAAGCTAACATATTAAGCAGTGTTGGGAAGAATCGACGATTTAGTCAAATAGCCTATTCCTTGTTACACTTATTGAGAACACTTGTACTTTTCCACAGTATTTATTATATTGAACCTGACCGGTTTCTCCTTACGGCATTCTCACTGGTTCTAGAAAGATATTTGATAAAAAAATATGTTCCCAGGTCTCCACTGGTTATCGATGTTCCTCTGGCTAATCTCCCCGAAGAACGTATTCCACGGGGAGCGCATCAGTCGGCCGCGCAAGGCGTACCTGTCGGCTCTCATAGCATTCGTCTACGTGTTCGCTTATGTCAACCTGCAGGAGCTGAATCATAGGCAGAAAATGGTATGTTTTACACATATTTTACAAAAGAAATTGATCGAAAAACATCGGAAAAAATGAAATGCTCAAGTGAGACTTGAACTCACGACCTTTCCCTTACAGGGGAATGCTCTTCCAATTGAGCTGTAAGGGTAAGGTCATGAGTTCAAGTCTCACTTGAGCATTTCATTTTTTCCGATGTTTTTCGAAGTTAGCATAATAAATGCTATAAAAAAATCATTTAAAAAAAATTTGACGAATATAAGCATACACAAGGCTGCCTCCATTAGGATCCACCGTCTTACAATTACAATCTT
Organism: Eilema sororculum; assembly: GCA_914829495.1. Lineage (NCBI taxonomy): Eukaryota > Metazoa > Arthropoda > Insecta > Lepidoptera > Erebidae > Eilema > Eilema sororculum. The sequence continues at coordinate 9,771,111 of OU618555.1, read as the reverse complement.
TTTGGCCAATTGGGTATTCTACTGACTAATCAAATTAGTTACTTTTTACTAAACGTCAAAACAATAAGGTTATAAGGTAACTTGTATGAAAAAAGATTTAGTGACGTCATAAAATTTAATATTCAAATCAGCTTAGAATATTTACACAGTACACTACAAATCAGTTACTATTATAGGTTGGGTGGATGATTAAAAATAAAGAAACGACGCTACTGTTACCGCTATTTTACCATTCTTAATTTAATAAGCTCGGTTAGATCATTTATTGTAAGTGTAGTATAATACCCAATTGCATTAAATTAATAAAATTTGCAGTATTATGAAGTAATGTATTGTTCCAATAATTTTAACGGAAATTTACGCGATCATGGTATAGGTACATACATACATACCTTTGATTTGCCTAAAGTTTCGACCAGTTCTATAACCTACTAAAACTAAACCATTATGGTGCCGAAATCACTGCAAAAAAATGACATTGAAATTTAGATTTCTATATGTCTAAAGTCCAAAATGAAATTAAAATAGTTTCATTACACTTTTACTCTGGAAAAAGTCCTTTAATTTAGAACTTTAATGGTATCGCTTTAATGTCTATTATTTAATGCCGTTTTTGGCAATGGGTACCACAATAGTTTAACTCTAGCCTGCTTTAGCAGACTCGAGGCCAAAGTTGCGAGGGTGACAACGGCGTGTGTACAATCAATTGGATATACCTTTTTTTAACTTTTTTTAAGGGGTGGTTATGTCGGACTCTGAACCGACCAAAACCGTGCGCCCATCTCGGGCCATTAGTTGCCGAGGGTGAGGAAGCCTCTGGCACATTCCTCGCACCCCGACTGACTCAGGGACAACAGTGTTTCTATCTTACCCCCAGAAAAGTGAGACCACCACTTCAGCCTGCTTTTGCTAGGGTGACACTGTGACAGGCGGCTCCATTTGCCACCCTCAGACCCTCTTCTCCGTACTCGGGGCTAGACGGGGACACTATCGTCACCACAACCCGAAGAGATGGTCCTGGGTCTGCCGGGGTGCGAGAGATATTGAGATTATATACTTTCGGCAATCTCACCTCCGGCAACCATAGACCCAAGACGGCGTGCGTTTTAGTCGGTTCGAGTCCGACATAACCACCTCCACCGGCTCTGGGGGTGGAATCCGCGAGGACTTTTCGCACAATAAAAAAAAATGGCCCGAGCTTTTGGGAGACAGGTCGTTCGCCGAACTCCAAGGCCCTGTATATACCCTACAGCTACTTTTTTTGTCGTTGATTGCATATTATATTGTAGGTGACGTTCTACTGCGTGATGTGTGTGGAGAATCTCCTGCTAGTGGTGGCATGGTGGTGGTCGGGCCGAGCCTCCCGACCCGTTCCGCTCGCTACTGTGACGGCCGCTAGCTTTGGAGCTGGCATTGCTTTTATGCTACTTTACTACAGGTAATATAATGATTCTTTTAAAAAAATTATTGCTGTGCGGTATGAAAGGAACTTCATTCCACGCACGCTCAAGTTGTAAAATGAGCTGTGGTTTTTTCCGATCGACTACTGTATGGGGTTCTTCTTGAAGAATTAGTATGTTCTTACAAAGTTGGCAACACAAATGAGACTCCTCTGGTGTTACACACATCCATAGGTTATGGTAACCATGTTCCATCAGGTGGGCTGTGTGCTTGTCTGCCACCTACGTGGCATAAAAACAAAAACAAAAAATTCAATACCTATTAACAATAAATCATTATGAATCTAATACTTATTTTCTTAGATTATTAATAATAGTGTTATTTAATTCGCAGATATTTCCACGTGCGGCGATTGGGCTACATGCTGGGCGAACACCAACAAGGAACAAACAGCACCAACAACTCGTCACAAAACAAAGATGGTATGTTTTCACTCATTTCAAAATGTAAGTCTTAAACGGTCGGCAGCACGACTGTGACGACCCTATTATTGCACCATATTGCACATATCTATAGGCCACGGTCCATAGACCGTTAGGTGGGCCATGTTATTGAGCCACCTAGACCTAAGGGATATAAACTTTACAAAATAGGATTTCTGTAGGTAATTATGTAATAAAATGACTCATTTATACGAAAAACTTGCGCTGCACTAATAAATTAATGGCACAGTCGACCAAACGCGAGTAAACTTTATTCCTCACCCACATATTGGCTGTTTATTCTAGGAATAAACTTTACTCGAGTTTGGTCGAACCGGCCCTTAGTGTGCCAAAATTGATTTTATTAAAAACCGGCTAAGTGTGAGTCGCCCATGAAGAGTTCCGTAGCAGTAAGTAACATAATATAAAAAAAATAAATCAAAGACGAAAATTGCGGTTCATTACGTATTAAGATTTAAAATTTAAAAAACCCCCGTCACAAAAAACACCTCCAAAAAGTTTATTCATTTATTTTCATAAATGAATAAATTTTAATTCAACGGTTGTCATGTGGGGGGACCTTAACTGGTTAAGTACTCCTTTATATCGTAAGGTCCTCCGACATGGCAACCGTTGAATTAAAATTTATTCATTTATTTTCAACCTTTTAGAAGTGTTTTTTGTGACGGGGGTTTTTTTTATTTTATACTTTTTAAATTGATTAGTCAAGCTCTTTCATTTGATACCCATATTGAGGGAGTTATGAAGATTCGTATTAATAGAAGAAATTAATTCGTATTCCGATATGTTGTGGCGGCGGCCATCTTGGACCGATTTTTTCCAAACATAGCTAAGAACACTCCCGACTAATATACCTTTCAAACAACAAAAACTACATCCAAATCGGTTCATCCGTTTGGGTGCTACGATGCCACAGACAGATACACACACACAGACACGTTAAACTTATAACACCCCGTCGTTTTTGCGTCGGGGGTTAAAAAGCGGACCGCAGACTCGATGAAAGCATCAGATAGATGTAACTGGAATTAACGATAGGTTGAAGATTTTTTTTCTTTTCCGGCCACTAACCATCTGACCTCCCAACTCTACTTCTTACGGCAGCGTCTAACTATTTAGTACCTACTAACTTTTGCTCGCGGCTCCGCCCGCGTGGACGTGACCAAACATAGTCTCCATGTCCTTTCTAAAGGTTTTGAGATAGTCATTTTACTACTAATGTATTTTGCAATGAAGTCGTTATGCTATTTACTAATTATGATATGAAGATGATCTCGATACATAGGTTTTTGAGATTTGTACTTTGTGATAGTTTGCCATTCTGGTATCTTGACCTTCTGATACTAACCCGTTTATTCTATCCCTATACCAAATTTCATGAAAATCGGTTCAGTGGTTTAGGCGTGTAAGCGTAACATACAGACAGACCGACAAACAGACAGACAGAGTTACTTTCGCATTAACAATATGGGGTTCTTCAAGAGGGGCATTAGAAGGTTTCTTCAGGATAGGCAGCGCGAGTGTAACGCCCCTGGTGTTGCATACGTCCATAGGCCACGGTAACCACTTTCCATCAGGTGGGCCGTGTGCTTGCCTGCCACCTAAGTGGTATAAAAAAAATTAATAATATTAGTATTGATTGCACAGGTAAGCAGTGCAACTCCGCCGACAACCCGTCGATCCCGGGCGTGTTCAACTGCCGGTTCGCAGGCGGCGCGGGGGGCGCAGCCCCGGGCCGCAAGAAGAAGAAGCCCACGTCGTTCGTGCCGCCGCCCCCCGCGCCACCCCCCGCGCCGCAGCCCGCCTTCTGGAGGCGGCCGCTACCCGCCGCGCACAACCACCATGTACGTACCCTGCTAATGACCTCATTTATACCTTACAGCCTCCGTAGCGTAGCGGTAGCGAACGCGGCCGCTACGCAGGAGGCACGGGTTTTGTCCCCCGCTCAATGCATATATTTGTATGCTTTTTTCTTTTTTTTGTGCGGAAATCCCCTCGGATACCTACCTCCCCTGCCGGAGCCGGAAGGGGAGGTAGGTATCCACACCGGCTGACCCAGGGAGCACGGGGTGCTACTGCTGTGAACGATCTCAAATTGACCAAGCATAGATTTCAATACAAACTGCGTGCGCCAGGGCCTTTATATCTCAAAATGTCGGCCAAAGATATTTGGCTCGAGTAATAACCTACTCCAGTGGCGAAGTGTGGAAACTTTCTAAAGGGATCGCATCGGTGGAACAGAAATTTATATTTTTATTTTATTTTACATTTAGGGAAAACTTACAGCTAGTAGGTAGTACAAAAGAAGTTATGTGTGCAATGTTACGGCCAATTAAAAGTTTTCACAAATATTATTAAATAAAAACATTACAAATGCAAGATATGCAGCCCTATGCAACGAATACCCTTCTCCTACTGAATAGTATGAGAAAAGTACTCGTTACATAATATTCTCTTTAGTTGTGTAGTATTTGTATTAAATATATCAATGTCGACTCTCCGGCACGCTGCGTTGTACGTGTGTCACGCTCTGATCATGAACGAGTTCAGTCGGTAGGTCGTTCGGGTAAGAGGAGTATGCAGGAGGTTATACCTCCGGAGATACGCTGCGGGTACCCGCAGACCTATTTAGCTCACTAGCTCGGTTACATCAGTCGATATCGACCTATGTAGTTTATCATGTACCATGCGGTCCATAGAAATGCCGCGGCCGTCAGGAATATGGTTACACAGGGTGAAAGGGAGAAATCACCCAGTATTTACAAACATATCGATCGATTAGGGTCCAGTTTAACTCAGCGGACGCCCCATTATATAAAGCGCAGGTTCCAAACACGTCGAGTGGTCAGAACGGTCATCAACTTTGTAGATAAGTCGTAGCTTAAAAGAGTTTGACTGAATCCTCACTGAAAGAGCAGCGCTGTTATGTGAGCCATCTCATTGACCTCTGAGCCCCAAGAAAAAAATCATTGGCAGAGCCTGGTCCATCCATCTGCAGGTATTGGTATTTGCAAATGAAAATGAAAATGAGAACTCCATTTCAGTACTTTTCGTTATTCCCCATTATAGTCTCGAATTAGGATAACCAGACCCACTCGAAAAATTCCACTGTATAGACGTAGGTATGATGGTACATACTAATTTATCTAAAAACCTAATTTCCTTTACATAGGGTGGCTCATCAGAGAACGAAGGGTCCAGCGTAGGCTCCCGCGTCAACATCCAACAAAAACTCCAAGAGAAGAAACAAAAACAGCTTGCAGAGCTACGCGTCATAGAAGAAGAAATCAAGCAAGGCAAACTAGCCAAAACCACTCCAGTCGCCGCCGAAGAAATATACAGCAGTTTACAAAGACAGCCAATACCCAGGGCGAAGACACACGCAGAACCGCCCGCCTGGCCCAGCATAGAAATGACCCACTCGTACCAAAACTACCCAGTCTGCAACATCTACCCTACATACACAGAAATAAAACCAGAATTCAATATAAACTTCCAAAGTGCCGAAAACCCACCTACAGATATAAACGATCCGTTAGAAATACGAAGATTGCCGAACAGATACGACAATACCCGAACGTTTTACGAAAACCCACCGAACATGAGAAGTGACGTCACAAGGACGCCATTAGGGTCACCTAATTATTTAGCATTGAATGAAAATAGAAGTTACGATGCGAACGGATGCGGTAGTCCTAGAAACGTAATGAATAATAGCCCTAGGACTTACATGCCTGATGTTAGTAATAATTACCAGAGCGGTTTAGATAAGCCAAGAATAGCACAGAATTCTATATATTCCGAAGACCCTAGACAAATAGGGGAGTACTCTGGTTACTGTGAAGGAAATCAGTATTCAAAATATGAATCTAAAGATGATTATGTATCTGCCTTACATAATGCGTTACATGTGCAGAGTATAGATAATATGAGAAATAACTACGATGGTTGCGGGCAATATAGTCAGAATTGTGAGAAGTTCCAATACCCAGGGCTTGCTGGCAAGAAGATGGAGCAGATGAGGAAGATGCAGCGGTGCAGGACGCCTGAGATTCTGCTCGCTCCTCACTATTTAGAGGGGTGTAATCGACAAGTTTGCTGTCACTGGGGAGCGCCGTATACGTAAGTATTTGGGTTGGCGCCCAGTGCCGGTATCGGCAAGCAAGAATAGACCTTATCACTATTGCTATAAAAATGACGATCGCGAATTATTGTTGGCATTCGGCAGCGGTATGGTTACCAATTAAAATTCAATCTGAAGTCTATTGCAATAAGGTCTATTTTTATTCAACAAATACAAATCCTGATGCTTGCCGACCCGGCAATGGGCGCAGGACCGTACAATATTTAGTCTAAAGATCTCGCACTAAAGGGTTGCTAAAGGAGAAATAATACTAACACAGTCTTGAGTAAGCCCACGCCTACCTTTTTTTTTTCCAGAAACCGAAAGAAGGAAGAGGGTGGAGCTAGCAGCGGTGAGGAATCAAACCCTGATGGTCCAGCAAGAGAAACACCACGCCCGCCTAGTGATATTGATAGCCAAGTGAGTTCCATGTCATAAACCACACAGTCGTATATTACAGGACCGTAACTTACTACTTTATACCTACTAACTTTAACTTCTGGCTATCAGGTTCACTGGCTATTCACCGGCCTCTGCCTCATATAGACAAACTCCGACACGTAATTTTTATTTCCAGTTTCCTGAAGTTAGCATCTCACCCTCCATGCTTTCAATTAAATCAGAGTAGCACACAAAACATTTGAAGGTACATGAAAATTTTGTGTTACAGATATCTCTCCCTCGATCATACACCCTTCCACGAGAGTTCAGATATTGGCGTCGAAGGCCGCGACTGAGAGACGCTCATGTGCCTAGCAATAATAGCAGCGATGGTAAGTTTATATTTTCCTGTTTTTTCGTGCGGAAATCCCCTCGGATACCTCCCCTGTCGGAGCCGGAAGGGGAGGTTATGTCGGACTCGAACCGACTAAAACCGCACGCCGACTGTGGGTCGTGGTGCTAGGCTGGACCTCTGTATATACCTGTGATTCACTAAACTGAACCCCGATTTTCTTTTAATTTTGTTATCCTTAAAATTTGGATGGAAACCAATTACTCATACATAACATATTTCTATAATAGGCCGACCGAACGCTGCGCTGTATCGCTACTGTGGTAGGTAGCGGTGGCGGGGGACACAGTAAAAAAAGTGAAAAAAAGACCATTAACTGAGAGGAGAGCGAATGGGGTACTGTCGTGATCTCGTTCTCTCGTCTCGTGCTTTTCTTTACCTCATCCCCCGCCCCGCCGCACGAATCATGGAAGCGGTACAGCCCTGACGGAAATATGATATGAGAAATTGGCTTCCATGCAAGTTTCTAGGGTAACACTTCCCGGCGCGGGCGGAACACGTTCCGCCGCAGATGACTCCGCCACCTCGGTCGCCTGATGCGCCCGGCGTGGTTATTGACGACGACGTGCCCGAGGTCACTTGGGTAGAACTAGAGCTGGCGGTGCGACGGCTTAGAGCCAAGAAGAACACCGCCCCGGGACCCGACGGCATTCCAGGCCGTGCGTGGGTCCTAGCTCTAGGAGAAGACGGTCTCGAACCCCGACTGCGAGGGTTCCTCAGCGCATGCTTGGAGCGGGGCCAGTTTCCGAAGATGTGGAAGACGGGGAAACTGGTCCTCATCCGCAAGGACGGACGCCCGGCGGACGAGCCGTCCGGGTACCGGCCCATAGTGTTGCTCGACGAGGTGGGCAAGCTCTTCGAAAGAGTGATTGCCAAGCGCCTCGTCGAGCACCTCTCTAGAGTGGGGCCGGACCTAGCGGACACTCAGTACGGCTTCCGCCGGTGGCGTTCCACTGTGGATGCCATCATGCGCGTGAGGACTCTGGCGGAGGATGCGGTTGCCCGGGGCGAGGTGATGTTGGCGGTGTCCTTGGACATCTCCAACGCGTTCAACACCTTGCCCTGGAGTTGCATCAGGGAGGCGCTCGTGTACCACGATGTGCCTCTCTACCTCCGCCGCATAGTCGGGGCGTACCTGACGGAGAGGGCCGTCATCTACCCAAGTGCGACCGGCGTCGGTAGGCGTGAGATGTCGTGCGGTGTCCCACAGGGATCGGTCCTGGGGCCGCTCCTGTGGAACATCGGATACGACTGGGTGCTTCGCGGTGAGCTCGCGTTCGGGGCCACCGTCACGTGCTACGCGGACGACACGCTAGTGACGGTGAGTGGCGCTACGCACCGCGAGGCGACCCAGAGGGCCACGACCGCTGTTGCTCAAGTCGTGGATCGGATCCGGCGGCTGGGTCTCGAGGTGGCTCTGCACAAATCCGAGGCCTTGTTCTTTCATGGTCCTCGGCGCGGGCCACCCCCGGGATCCAGCTTGACAGTAGGAGGTACTCCCATCGACATCAAGCCCCGGTTGAAATACCTGGGGCCCGTACTCGACGGTCGGTGGGACTTCGGAGAGCACTTCCGAAGTCTGCGCCCCAAACTGTTGGTGTCAGCTAACGCGCTGATGCGGCTGCTGCCCAACTTGAGGGGCCCAGAGGACTCCTGCAGGAGACTCTACGCGGGTGTCGTGCGGTCCATGGCCCTGTACGGGTGCCCGGTGTGGGCGGACGCCCTGCAGGCCAGGTTCGTGCAACTGCTGCATGCGCCGCAGCAGACGATGGCCTGCAGGGCCATTAGGGGGTACCGCACGATATCCTTTGAAGCGGCGAGTCTCCTAGCCGGATCGCCACCGTGGATCCTGGAAGCGAGATCCCTTGCGGCACTGTATCGGTTCCGTAAGGAGGCGCGGGAGCGGGGATACGATCCCGAGCCCGAAGACATTCGGGCCGAGAGGTCCCGGCTCCACGGGATCATGGTGGCGGAGTGGGAGCGACGACTTGAGCAACGACGCGCAGGGCATGCCGTCATAGAGGCGGTAAGGCCCATCATGGGGGAATGGCTCGAGAGGCCACATGGCAGCCTCTCGTATCGACTGACGCAGATCATCACCGGGCACGGGTGCTTCGGGAGATATCTGTGTCGGATCGAAAAGGAGCCAACGTCCGAGTGCCATCAGTGCGACGCGAGCGAGGACACGGGGCTGCACACGCTCACCGAGTGCCCGGCATGGGCCGGACCGAGGCGGGAGCTAGTGGCGGCTCTGGGAGTGAGAGTTCTCACCCTCGCCACCCTGCTCACAGCAATGGTCCGCTGCGCGGACGCGTGGGCGGCCGGCGTCTCCTTCAGCGAGCAGGTAATGGTCGTGAAGGAGACGGCGGAGCGGGAGAGGCGGCGCGAGCGAGAAAGACTCGCGGATCGCGCCGCCCGCGCGCGCAGGCAACTCGGGCGTCGGAGGGCACTGACTGACCTCCGTCCCCCATGAGCGCGGGCCTGGGGGTGACGGGTGGAGCCGCCTGTCACCCCAGCAGAAGCAGGCCACGGCGGCGGCGCGCTAAATAGCGCGCCTCCCCATTCCGGGGGCGAGTTGAGGACACCGTTGTCCCCCCTCCTGAGGAGGGCCAGACCGTAAGGGATGGCCCTGGGTCAGCCGGGGTGCGAGGGATATGTCTTTGACAACCTCACCTCCGGCCTCGCACCAAGACCCACAGTCGGCGTGCGGTTTTAGTCGGTTCGAGTCCGACATAACCTCCCCTTCCGGCTCCGGCAGGGGGGGTATCCGAGGGGATTTCCGCACGAAAAAAAAAAAAAAAAAAGGGTAACACAATACATATCTCGAGTAAAGCAGTCCATTCACCCCACACGTCTCCCTTCACAGGTGACGTAGACAGCGGCGACAACGACAGCGACCGTCGCTCCAACTGTTCCGCGACATCACAGCTCCAGGGCCCCGCGTACGACTACTACCGCGCCGACGTGCTGCCCAGGGACGAGGCCCTGTATGTGCCCGCTGGCCCCGCCCCACTCGCCCCCCTGCCGGCAGAGAGAAGGCCACGGCGAGTGCCCCACCCCGCCCCCCATAGGAAGCAGCCCAGCAAGCCGGAGACCAAGCTATAGTCGACATCAGCGACCGCAATAAGTCAACGGCTTATTCCACTTCTTCCCGTTGGTGGGGATTATTGAACTTTTTATTTCTAATAGAATTTATCATGATGGGGATTAGTGAACTTTTTACTTTACTAATCCCCATTATTAAAAATTTTGCGTCAACGGGGAATAGTGAACAAAAAGTTCAATAATCCTCATTAACGGGGAAAAGTTGAATAAGGATGTGTATACGTGCGTTCTTTTGACGCAAATTGATTTATTCGCAACTTATCCAATTTTGAGATATTGTGCCTTGGTCGTTTCAAAATGAGTCGCTTTCTGTCTTTATGTTAAAGACAACTACAAAATTCGATAGATACTATAATGAATTGAAATGCGTGTTCTCAGACCTCACTACTGTGTGAGCTAAGACACACATGACTGTGAGATTTGATGACACAATTTTGTAATAATTATGAACAATAATCATTTAAATATAATTTACTAACAATAAGATTTTGATATCTTGTACATTTATTGCAACAATTAGTCAAATAATGTACATACTAACTTTTGTAATAATCCGTCTTTTGGATCTCGACTTAACTCATTAGATTGTGGTACAACTTGTGTAAACAAAGCTAAGTATATTTAAATGTAACATACTTTTGTATCATAGTGTATATTAAAACTAATAGACCGCAGAGGGGAAATGAAAATAAAACAATTTATTTCAAACTTTTATTTACTTTATTATCTATTATCCAATTGTAAAAGGGGAACCATTCACTCTATCACTCCATGTCACTACTTTGCTACAGATCTCAGCCATTTACACATTTATAAAGAAACATCAACCGAAATAAGGTTCAAAATTCACAAATACACATTTAATGTTGATTAAATCTATCTTAGAACTAGGAGGTTCGAGCGAGCGGAGGCTCGCGCTCGCCTGCGCACCCTTACACCTAGCGACATCGGCCACGAGTTACATTCAAAACAAATGTCAAATGCTACAAAAGCACCTAAAATTATAAGAAGCGGTTGATCCTTCGAAAATAATAAACTTACACTACTCCAATGTAACAGTGAACTGCCTGTCTATGTAAGCTAAGCTCGGATTGACCACAAAAATATTTGATATGATTTATAGACGTCGATCGATTAAAAATAGTTATATATTGTTACGCATTCTGTTATTGCACTAAGGGGGTCGTCGTGGATTTCAAACATCTACTATAATAGCAAAAATCGACTACACTTAGTCGCGTAAGTGAACACATGTACTGAATGTTACGCTAACTTATCGGAAATAAAGTAATTTACAACGCGGGTATGCCCTTGTGTCCTGACTAGCGATGGAGCGAAACATGGACACACATACTGTTACTGCGGCCTCAACAAAAGTGTACTATAGTACGACCGCGATCGCTGTATAGCACTCTAGGCACGGACGGTAGACAAGGTAAAGTAAGAATATGAGTCGGGAGCAAACGACATACCGGCGTGAGCGTTGGCGGCAAACTGACCAAATCTGACGATCGATTGGGCGATACTCCCCCGTCTCGCCCTGCGCATATACCCAACGCGCGGTACAGCGATTGCGATCAGTCTATAGATACGATAATAACCCCAGTAACTGTATATAAATGTCTTCCCGCTACCCGCGACATCCCTTAAACTTGCATGTCCTGTGTATTATTTACACCTCTTAAAGTACACTTAACCGACTAATCAAATACATTAATTTTGCGATAGTGCCAACCAGCGAATACTTTTGCCGCCTACTTTTGCATCGAAAAGCCAAAAACACTTGATAAAAACACATTTTATAGCATTAAAAAACATTCGATTAGTATTCTTGTATACCATTTACACGAAGTAATTAATGAAAAACAATTTTAGTGTATCTCATTCTCTTGTCGAGACAGAGAGAGCATGAGATTGCCCACCTCTGCTCTGGTGTGAATGAGGTTAATAATATATAGTAATAAGTTACATATTGTAATTAGACAGTGCATTAAATATACTTTGTAAATCCAATCAATACCAGCGCCCTAGACAACTTTATCCCTGATCCATATAAAAAATAAATTTTGGATTTTACAAGACTAATATTTAAAATCCTTACCTTACCGGGTGAATACATGAATGTCATTATAAATACGTGGCGGATCACTTTTGAATTTTATAAATTTCACATTCCGTACCACTATGCCAATATTTCACAGAACTTTGTACAATCGTGGCATACAAAATTAATAAATGATGACGTGTCAGCGTGAAAGACGGCTCAAGTGTTAGCGAGTCTTCTTACATAAAATATGTACTTTACAAACTAAAACATCCAAAAACTTACAAACTTCGCCCTTACTATTTCCGAACGTTCGTAAAGTTGTGATCTGACCGTCAGAACAGACTCAAAACAAAAACCTTGAAACATAAACGACGACAGGTAATAAAAAAGAACAGATAAGCGCGAGTTGTTTAAACCATAGACAATAAAAATCTAATCTGATGCATTGTAGAAAGAGGGAAGTAACTATTCAACCAATATGTGTCTATTTATGTAGACCAATAATAAACCAACTATGGATTTATCATATACTGCTGCAAGCCGCCAAAATACACTTGTGTCTTGCGAATTATTGCAGTTATGAATTGGTCTTTCTTTCCTAGAAGTCAATCAATCAGAATCTTCAATACAACTACATATTGGTTAAACGTACGATTTCTCTCACACACTTCAACATAAAACATCAAATAGAACATACAAACAATGCTCTTGTCTACAGTTTAAACGCATGACAGTCAGGCCACACCTTTATCTCATCCGAAAACACTTGCCTATTGTAATTGATTACGAAAAAATATGCATTTTATTATCAAACTATAACTTATAATAGCTAAGTATAATGGAAAAGAGCCTAACACCGAGCCGCGTGACCGTAAATCAACAATGGAGATACGCTACAGGCACAGTAAATAAAACGACCTTACAAATCCTACAGCTGTTTTTACTTGGTTATCCTTACTCTAATGGGAATTATTCCTACAACATAAAATTATATAGCGCCCTCAGACGGCCGGGACACGCGAGTGGCCGGCGCGGCCCGGGGGCAGCATTAGTCTAAATATTTTAAGTGGTGTAGCTTACTCGACTATGTGTGTGTGGCCGTGTCACGTGCTCACGATGATATGAGCTGCGGAAGACAAGCATTTATCAACACTATGCACCAAATGTAGACCTCGGGACATATATCTTGGACCTAAAAAGGAGATTTGAGGACCTCGATCCTTTGTCTCGTGACTTAAGTCCAAGATAACGTGTCCCAAGGTTATAAACAAGTAGAAGAGTGTTTTTAGGGCCCCATAAAGTTATTCAGAGTCCAAGACCATCTTATCTGCAAGTTGGTGCAGGTTTCTTCTCGGATTTGGGAGGTCAAACGGTAGCCGCTTGCATATAGCCGCATAAGCCAACGCATGTAGACTAAGCGGACCCCGGGATCCGATGTGTGAACCTTGGATGTACTGTGCTTGAACCCGGGAACCATGATGAATAATGATAAATAACACAGCGTCGGTAATTTAGTTGTTAAGAGCCCTGGCTCTTTGCATTTTCTTCTGGCCCATAATCAATTTATGGTGATATTCAGGTAATTCCAATCGGATTAAATGTGATATTAGAGGTATGTATGATCATATAGCAGAGTAGCAAGAGCAAAAATGAACCTTACGTTTTTTTAAAGTAACAAAAAAAGCATGCAAAATAAAATAAGCAAAACATCTACCTTGGAAAGTAAAGCGGGTGTTTATCCATTCCACTTCGTCTTATTATTTTTTATTTCATAATATATTATTATTGTAATAATATATAACTATGTCCTTTTATAATCTATAGGTATAACTATGTAGACATCTACACTCCGCCCTTATCGCCTAACATCTTAAATACACTGCAACAAACAAAATAGAAGAGAAATAAAAATGTGGCCATGCGTGTGATGAGAATTACACTCCATTTGGTTAAGAACTTGCTTATGGGTCATCAATATATCTTTTAATATCTTTCATTTAAAAACTTCGTTTATATATTTTTTTTGGAATAAAAACCGAAATCGAACTTGTTTACCTTTAGTTACTACTACTACTGGCAGAGGGGACCCCGTTGGACCGGACGGGACCTGATCAGCCCTTTTGTGTGGAGCCATTTCACCCATTTCCCATATGGCAACCGTGACCGACGGCTTACGACTTCACCGAAGCACGAACATACCAATGCAAATACTCATTCATGCATACAAATATTTTCACTGACCAGAGATCGAACCTGCGTCTCCTGCGTAGCGGCCATATGCAACTACAACCGCCACGCCAGAGGCTGTCCTTAACCCTTAGTTATGCACTTAACAAAATGGAGTACAATCTATGGTTGCATACTATGTCTAGAACATTTAACACCTACATAAAAATAGAAAATACAAACAAAAAACTGGTTTACTAATGTTTGCCATAATTTAATATGCCATACTGGTATTTGCCTTTAGAAATAACGCTTCAGTTGCCATAATCGTGAAATGACATAAAATGACTTTCACTAATTTCATTGTTCATCAGTCAAGTTCATCAATCAAGTGTCATAATAATTGAAATCCATAAATGTATTTGCTATAATTTTCGTTTTCATAATGCCATTTTCCATAACTTTTAATCACCATAATTTAAATAAAGATAATTTAGTACAAGCGCCTGCAATTTTTATGTAAATAAGTTAATATATTTTTTGCTATTAACATATTCACACTTAAAGTAATAGTATGGGGGTAAAATAAAATAAGTCTGACATAAATAGACAGTCTTTATTAACATTAGTCGTCAATTCACTATTAGTCCTGTCGAGATGAGTGAAAGTTGTGAAGTGTTTAAAACTTCAAAAGGTGGCATTCAATTAAATGTTTACGGACGGAAAATGTCGACAGAAGTAGGAGCCCCGCTAGCGGGGCTCCTACTTCTGGGTGGTTTTAAAAACGGAGTCGGATTGCACTGAGTCGGGGTGTTAACGATAAGTATTTCGACCTAACAATATTATGTATTATTTTCATATTTATATCAAATTTTCATTATATCAAGAGTTGATTATGAGATGTGATACTTATGGAAACTAATTATTATGATAGATGTTGTTATAGAAAGTCATTTTATGGCAAATAAAAGTTATGGCTGTTGACTTGTTATGGTAAACGTTATCAGTATAAATGATAATAGTGCAAGTAAATATTATGATCGGAGATGATTATGGCAAACAATATTAGTGCAAATGAATTTCTGGAAAACGAGAGAATACCCAAAAACTATGTTCATATACAAGAATCATTTCTCTCTAGAAGGTAATGTACTCACCGACTTGACTGTTGCCTTGATGAAGTCCTTCTTGTGTGCGAGGTCGAACTCCGGATAGTGGCTATAGACCTGCTTGCACACGGTCTTCATCGTAATCTGCTCGAGGTTCGCACCCTCAAGGATTTGCTTCACATACTTCTTGATTTCATCATCCTGTATCAAAAAATGAGCTGTCAGAATACATATATGGTCTGTGCTCTTTTTTCCTGCAGAAATTACCATGTTAAGGCTCATGGCCCACCTTAAGTCATTTAAAAGGTACACAGAATAGAATGTAAAATTAACTTGTTCTTACTCGCCTAAAGTTTAGTTAAAGTTATATCAATTAAAATTTAAACAGTAAAATCAATATTAAAAGCTAAAAACAAAATAACTTTTTTACTAGTGATAATGTGTTACTTCATAGTACCATATTTGTAATGGACTAAGAGCCCATGAACGCTAAACCTACGTCAGCTTATAAAAGCTGAAAGTTTGCCAGCATAGTCAGCGACCCAAACTACATAATGGGTCCTCGTTCTTACCTGTGTTGCGAGCATTGAATACTTTCAGTTTTTATATAATGAGTAATAATGACAAGTTATGGTGTTCACGGGCTCTCAGTCTATAATGATAATCAAAATGGCGCGCTTGCATGAAAGGATTATAATGACAGTAGAAGAAGCTTGTGAAGTAAGCTGTTTCTGCCCATCCCGGAGGGCAATATTCATGAGCGTATGTATGTAATGGTATACTAACAGTAGGCGGTCGCTTGGCCTTCTTGCTGTCAGCGGGAGCGTCCGATTCCTCGCCACTCTCCTCCTCCTCGCTGCCCTCCTCCTCGTCCTCCTCCTCGCTGCCTTCTCCAGACTCTTCGTCTGACGAAGCCTTCTTGCCCTTCTTGGCTGGTCGCGCGGCAGCTTTGGCGGCAGGGGCTGCTTTACCCTTTTTGGCTGTTAACGTAAATGTATTAAGAAATTCTTCAAATATTATATTTATGGTTCCAGCAACATAATTCGATTAAGTTGTTCGATCAATCGCATGACAACGATTTTGAACTTCGCTTTTAATTAAGTACGTGTCGTACGTCCATAGGCCACAGTAACCACTTTTCATCAATTAGGCCATGTGTTAATCTGCCGCCTAAGTGGTATAAAAAAAATCCGATTCGACTGACGGAACTATGCTCAGTCAATCGCAAACTATGAAATTATATCCTCATACTGGGGATTTGGAGAGAGGCTATCTGTATAGGCAATTTAAATTATCATAGAATCTCATCTGTGATCATGGCGCTTGCAAAAGTGCCGAAATATCGGAATCTTGTATTCTTTCTCCGTCACCACAGACGTTTAGTCGCGTTTGGTCAAATACGCATTAGGTCCAATAGTCAAAAACAGGAAAAAGTAGCGGGTATATCCGGTTTCTGGGTGGTTATAAAAAAAATAACCACAAAGCTTTCTAACCTAACCTATCCAAGTCGTTTTTTGACAATTGGATCAAATGCGTATTTCATGACATGAAAATTGCGGTAGCCTAGTGGTATGGGTAATGAACTGCTGAGACGAGGTCTCGGGTTCGATCCCAGGTTTACCATGGCACACACCAATGACTTTTCGATGCTTTTCGAAGTTATGTGTGTATTTATCGCAGGTTTATAAGTGCCCGGTTAATGGCAATAGGCTCGCCACCTATTACATTGGGACCTAAACATAAACTGGCGAAATGTGGGTGCTAGCACCTCTGCCTATCCCTTCGGGGAATACAGGCGTGAGGTTATGTTATGTTATATGTATTTGACCAAACGCGACTAAACACACAGAAAAAAACCACAGTGAGTCACGACAAAAACCTGTTATAGAGTGAGTAGTGAGTAGACAGTACCAACCTGGTGGAGTAGGCGCTTTCCGTTTGACGGGTGTGGCCTTGGCGTTCGCGTTCTTGGCCACCACGCCCTTGCGGCCCTTGGCCACGGGCGCCGCCGGCCTTCCGCGCTTCGACTTCGGCTCCTAGAAATCACACATCACCGTTATATTCGACATCACTACTGCAGGCGGTAGGCCTGCCATGAAATATTTGCAGTAGCTAATTGATTGGCTAATGGCTCTATGAAACACATCCTAAAAACGTATAAAGCAGAGAGGTATCCACTCCGTCGTTTCCCTGGAGGAATGCGTGAGCTTCATGATCTCACACCGGCAGCAATAGACTGGCTTCGCCAACTGGACGTCGACATATGAGGACTCAAGCAGAGGCCATACGAAATGATGATGATCCCAAAAACGGATCTAAAGATGGTAAGTGTCACACTTCAGTCTACCTAAAACCCTAACCATAAGAAAATCTAAGGGATTGAGGAAATCCCCAAAGAAATCGCTAGCAAGTGGAGACGGTTATGGACGTCATGGTATCTCAAAACAAAATGCTAGTACACCTTTCGTTCGAGTATCGTACGGGCTCGAAGTTTCGGATGTTTTTTTTTATAGAGGACACGTCAATTTGACTTCACCTTGCCTGATGTTAAGCTACAGGCAAAGTCTCGGAAAGAGGTCTCGGAGAGAGTCTGTTTCATGGTAGCCACCTGATTATCACTATCGAACAATGTAATTTAAAACAATAACGGTATAAACTTACATCGGACGCTTCCCCTTCGCTTCCGGACTCATTTTCACTCTCACTCTCTGATTTTTCACTCTCTTCATCGCTCTCTGACTTCGCCCGTCGACCTCTTCCAGCTGGTTTACTTGCCTACACGACAGACATACATATAAATTAAATTAAATTATATTTAATTGACCACCTAAAAACATTAGTTTTTTAGGATGCAAAATCAAATGTGGCCGCGAATGCAACAACGGCCTGATCAACATTTAAACAAAAACTTGGATTGGGCTATATAACTAAGGGCCAATTAAAACGGAACTTACAAAACCTTACAAAAAATTATAGACAACTTTAGGAAATGGACCACTGGTTCGAAACGCGGACCCAACCTGAGAAAACTCCAGCAAGATACTCAGCGGGCATTTTTTCTTTTATATTTACAAACATTTACTTAGGCCCGTATTCTAGAACGACATTTTTCAACGGACAGATACTATAGGCGATATGACAAATGTCTATACAATCTTTCATCAGATAAATCGCGATTCAGGCATGTCATTCTAGAATACGGGCCTTTGTTTTCTTAATCTAAGCACATAAGTTTGCTCGAGTAGCTTAGCAGAGCAGAAAAAAAAAGAAGGTTAATTGAGTTCACTGATTTTCTTGCTGGTCTCTTCCCAGTAGAACCACCTACCGAACCAGCGAAAGAATCATTTTCCAATGATTTATTTTATTTATTTTTTCTGTGATTGACATTACTTGTAAAATTCTGACGTTCATATGTGCTCTTTATGTGCCCAAACTGAATAAATGAAATTGATTGTTTGATTGTTTGAGAGCTCCGGCTCATTGCCAAGCTATACTCCGTCCATTCGTTTATTTTCTTTTTGACAGTATGAGACAATTTGAAGTTAGTGACACAGTAACGTTTCGAATCGAAATAATTATCGATTTTACTTAAGAACATTTTTCAATCGATTTAATGCATCGACATATTTGTGATAATATATATAAATATTAATTATATGTTTATCAAGTTTTTTAAAATTATAAATAAAGGTGATGTGACACCTGAAAACAGGGCGACTGTCATGTCGTGTAGAGGACAAGAAAAATAAATATGTCTGATTGGGTTCGAGACCTTGTAATTTACAATATAATGGATCAATAATTGATTATTCAAGTAACAGAGGACTCAACTCATGAGTCTAGTGTAAATTATGAAGAAGAGTCTGATAAATCAATGTAATAAATACTATTAATAAAATCGATTTGTAAACAATTGATCGAATTATCATATTTCAAGATCTGCTTTATAGTCTGTGTCTGTTTGTTATGCACAGTGCACTTCACTAAGTGGGCGTTACCCGTCAATAAAGTATGACATTACTGTAGTACATTATTCCATAAATAAAAACAGTAATTCATATGCGTAAACTGTCAAAAAGAAAATAAACGAATGGACAGAGTATAGTTTGTGGGTAGCGAGTAGCGAGTAGCGAGTAGCGAGTAGCAGTGCTCACCTTGCCCTTCTTGCCCTTGGGCTTGCGGCCGCGCTTGGCGGAGGCCTGCTTGGCGGAGGAGCGGCGGCGGGCGCCCGTGGACTTGCGCTTGCGGCCCGCGCCCGCCGCCGCCTCGCCCGCCTCCGGGTCGAAGTCGCTGTCCGCCTCCTCCGAGCCGCTAGGGTTGAACGACCCCTGACACAAAACACACCTTACTATTATTTATGTTTTCTTATGGAATGCGCTACCTCTCGAAATCAGAAGGGCTCCCAGCCGACAGGTATTCAAGGCGAAAGTTCGCCAACTACTGTTGGATAAATTGGCGGAATCATCGGAATACCATAAAGTTAGTTTTTTACTGTATATAACTATGTAATATGTACCTACTGTAGTGTGTTATATTATGTATAATATATATTATGTATATAATAAGTATATTTGTTGTATTTATGATAATTATGTATATTGTATCGTAGTGTATATATGTAATATTATGTACTATTCATTAGTACCTATGTATAGTTTATGTAAGTAAGTACACCTGTTTACTTATATGTATCTATATTACCTATACTAGACATTATAGGTGCATGCCTGTCGTGAGGTATGTTGGTATACATGCCTCATGGCAGTGTACCTATAGTGTCACTCCCTAAAATTATTCGGTACGCTTTCTCAATACAATGTTACTTTAATAATGCACCTACTGAGTCTTTCTCTGCACCACCTTTGGTTGACTGGTAGAGAATGCCCATGGCATTAAGTCCGCCTATGTACTTGTGCATGAAGTTTTATAAATAAATAAATAAATTTGACTGTGAGGAGACTTAGAAAAGAGTCCCTCAACATTTTATTTAAAAACTCATTTAAGAGGACATGTCACTGGACCTGTACCTCACATAATATCCATCACTACATAAATATCGTTGAATGTCTCCTGGACAGATTATGATAAAGAAAAGAAAAAAAAACTATTGCTTGAGCCATATATCTGGGACCTAACATGTGCTCTACTAACAAACAGTGTGCTCTGGCGATGGATGAGCTCAAATTCACCAATAATAATTATAAATTATTACAAAACGATTCACGTGCCAGGGCCTTTTACATTTCGCGATTAAGGTTCAAGATATATGGCCCGACCAATAAACAAAATTGAACCATAATAAAAAGTAGACAGTGTATATTGTACGTTATTTATATTTTATGAATGTTGTATTTGAGTAATACTTCAACTCATTCCCAATTATGACATTCGTCATATTATGCTGTGACCGCTTCTAATTATTATTTACACTGTTGATTGATGGCACTTGGTGTAATTTATTATTATTACACATATTAAGAACACTTGTACTTTTCCACAGTATTACCGCCACACAGTATCGGTTTCGCCTTACGGCATTCTCAAAGATTTACATTTACACATTATAAAATTGACTTGGACCAAATTCACTTTACATTCTGTGCATGAAAAATGAAAATAAAGAAAATTTCAACTTACATCTGAATCTTCTGATCCATCTTTATTGGGTTTGGGTCCTTTGACTTTAGTTTCTGGATCAGTTTCATACTCCTCGTCAGAGTAGCCTGGAGCAAGACAATGTTATTGATTCAATAGGTACATTATAATTCGAGATTCCCTGTATATGTTGTGTAAGACATTATCAACATCCTTGAACCTCAGCTGCAATCAATGCACCTCCTAAACAACGGATGAGCCTCTGGGATAGGCTTTCCTCTCTAAGTTGAGAGGTTAGACGACAGTCATCATCATTTATTTTTTATTTATTTAAGATTTATGCACACACAAGTTGGTACACTAGTATTATTTAGTATAAGTATAAGACTAGTATTATTTATTATTTTAACTTAAGCAAATACTATGTTCTGCTAATTTTTTATAATTATCCTTGTATTCTATGTCTATATAAAAAAAAAAAAAAAAAGCTAGGACTTATAATTGGCTGACCGATGTTAAACATATTATTTAAACGTGTGTAATTAGCTGTAAGTCTTCCATGTCTCAAAAGTAAATAAATAAATACATTGGTCATCTTGGATCATCTTCTTCATAGACGTATTTTCCTGATTGCATACTAGGCCGAGTCTCGAAGCTCAGAATCCGCCTATCGGCCTTTCCTCATTCGATTTTAACGCGTGACTCCGCACATTCATTGCAGCATTTACATCTTCGTTGCTGAAGTCATATTCTAAAGCACCCCAACAAGCTTGCTGGCGAACTATTGAAGTGCACTAGCACCTTCAGACGCATAAAAAGGAGAGCTCCCCAGGACCTCCTTCAATTGTAGCAGGAGACGTCTCAGAAATCTTATAAAAAAAAAATATGGGTGCGCCACTGGGTGTATACCATGCTTTTTTTTTTGTACAAGACACGTCAATTTGACTTCACCTCGCCTGATGTTAAGCTAAAGGCAAAGTCTCGGAAAGAGGGTCACCATCGTAAACATTTACCATGTTAACAGTGGTGGCACTCAGCGTGACGGCCTCATTAGATGCCTTTTCACGCCCCGCTTAAAGGACCCGGGACTGTAGGAAGAAGGAAACTCGTGATGCCTTGATTCGAGAAATGCTTAACCTCCAGCTAAATGCCCTGAGAGGGGCAGATTGTAGGAATAGCGGAGTTAAAAAAAAAACATCGTCGTGAATGAGGTTAGATAGTAGTGATTAGACTAGCACTTACCTCTGTTGGACACCTTGACGGCGGCGGACCTGCGTGGCCGCCCTCCGGCGGAGGAGGGCGGGGCCGGGGGAGGGGCGCGAGCCTGGCCCCGCGCGTGAGGCGAGTTGGCCACGGGCTGCTGGAGGAAGCCCACTAGCCGGGACGCTAACTCCGACATCGAGCCTGCGGGGAATACCAGCGATTACTATGAGACTTACGGCCGCTTCCAATATTCGATCGTCAATCTAAAATTGTTTTCAACCCCGGTTTTTGACAATCGATCGATCGACGCACAATCGGTATTTCAATATGTCTATCTGCCGCCATTACCCTAACAAAAATAAGGACCGGTCATAAATCTCGATCCGAAACGTTTATCACTAGCGAGTGAAGCCGCAAAAAGTAATACTAAAGTAGTATCATTTCGCTCGCCCTCGTGCGTACACACAAAGAGTGGGAGTGAAAGTGCGATGAAAGCGCTTGCTGATGTATTTCAGTTTGAAATACATCAGCAAGCGCTTAAGTGGGACTTGAACCCACGACCTTTCAATTACAGGGGGAACGCTCTTCCAACTGAGCTATTGAGTCACACCTGAATCACTTCAAATTTTCCTTCTCTTTATATCCGTCTTTTTAAGGGCGATTTCAGTTTGTAGTTCTACACATCCCGTCGATGTTATTCTTCTAATCTCAGTTTGAGGCACAAACTCACTGGAAAAAAGTTCCTACATAAAAATAATGTCACTATACCATAATACATCGGAATGCTGATACATGTTAATGCATGTATAGTTACTGAAATGAAGATGTTGACTAGCTACTAGCATCTAAAATATTTTTTTTGCTATCGCAATCGCGTAAGTTTCGCGTAGTATATTTAATTAACACTACGTATGTCCGATCAAAAAGTCGCTACTAAGATCGATTTCTATTCAACTGCACAGATCATACAACGATCAGACAGCAGTATCATAAACACAGACCCCCGCGTCGCAACATCACAAAAAAGTTATACCAGTAAAATCCCAATAACATTACCTTTCTTGTCCAAATCCAACATCTCGCACATAGTCCGCAACTGCTTGGGTTCCATCTTGGTAGTCTCCTCCAGCTTCGCTTTGTAGTCGGACGAGCCGATCGCCCACTCGTAACCTCTGAACTTCTTAATGTTGCGTTTCACGTTACGATCCAGGCACAATTGCTGTGTACAAAACTTACAACTTAGATTCACCTCTATCAACAATAAGAAGCAGGAGCTACTATGAAACACACGTTCGAAAATTTGGGCCCGCATTCGGGATCGTGGAAAGTGGCCTTTACGCCCTCTTTGGACCCGATTGCAGGGGGTAAATTTGTTTCATGGTACCTGAAACTTCATGGTAGGCCTATTATATCACTACATAGTATAAAGCGAAGTAGCTTTCCGCGTCTGTCCGTCATTACAGATTATGATGTGGTTTCTTTTAATAGAGTAATTCAAGAATTTATGTGTATAATACATGCTCAATATAGTAGAGGGTGCAGCAGGAATGGGATCGGACTCTACGCGGGCGGAAAAAAATTGGCGGTACGAAGTTCGCCGGGTCAGCTAATTTTGTTATAAATAGTTACTCTGCCCCTGCAATCCCAGACGGGTTAACTAATGCCTAAGTAAGGATTATTCGCTTTTAATTATTTGTTTTATAAAAGCGTGATAAAACCATAATTTCAAATATACAAGTTTCAGGGGGAATATAGAACAGAGGATACTGCGACTAATCTATACGTAATGGGGTGTGAGCCTATTGCCGCTTACCGGGCACTTTATCTTGAATCACACCGCTACGGTTGAGTTTAGACTGTATAATATACAGCCGTATGCAGAACATGCCCATCTCTAGTAGTCTTGTAGTCACAGACGTGTATTTTTTTCATATTAATATCTCAGTCATCAATGGAATTGTTACAACATTATCGGTAGCAATATACAATGTACATATAATGTAGTTTAAACTTCTAGGTAGAATGTTTTCGTAATAATATTACTGCATATATTATATGACTGAATAATATGACTGCATATACATATTATATGCAGTCACAAATCATAAGTATGAGGATGTCAACATTGAGACTTAAAAATCGTCAGATCGCAATATACTCGTACAATAACAATTTTGATAATGTAAGAAATCTGCTCCAATATCAGGTCTTTTGGTCGTTTCTCTGTCTATCTTTATTTTTTGTCAACTTATTACGGTTTGCATTTTGCAATAGGGACCTACAGACGCCCCCAAAAATTGCAGACAACACTAAAAAAATAAAACCGATCGAATTAAGAACCACCCCCTTTTTTGAGTCGGGCTCACGCGCGGTGGATTCCGTACAAAACTGGATTGAGGGATGCATTCGGTTTTGATACCCTTGCACTTGCAAAAAATTGCTACATGACTGATCTGACACAAATGACTGATCTTCTGATCGCATTGACTTAGAGGTTCTTTTTGTGAGTTTATTTAAATACATATTTGGTATGAATTTCAACTTGATGGACTTCACCCATTTCTGTGAAAAAGGTCTTGATAGAAAGACGGACAACGAAGTGATCCTATAAATAAGGGTGCCGTTTTTCCTTTTGAGGTGCGTTTTTTTTATCGTGCGAAAAATTCCCACGGATACCATCCCCCGGAGCCGGTGGAGGTGGTTATGTCAGACCCGTACCGACTAAAACGCACGCCGTCTTTGAGGTGCGGTCGGTGGCCCTATAAACACTCAAAATTCAAATAAGACTTACCCCATACAGATACTGATGCAGCAACTTCTGGTCTTGTGTCTTAAACCGTGACAGTGATACTTCAACATTACTGATGTGACCCAATGGAATGCCTTTACCGGCTGGCAGGGGAACTGGAGGTTCGGTGGGCTGAGGACAATTTCTTAATTAATTATACTCACAAATTGTGTGTTGATAACTTAACATTGATAAACAGATAGAATATTGATTAATATAATTTTAATAAAATCTGTGAATGCAGTTCAGAATATTTAAAAAAGTTAAGAATGTTTTGCTGTGACTATTAAAGTTAAGATACCTGCCCTTACTGACCCATCTCAAAATAACACCTGTATAAAAACATCAAGCAAGTTGATACCAACTAACATCACAGAGTTAATTTTATTTAGTCGCAAATTCTGTATTTTATTCTATTTTTCTTTAATAAAAACATCCAACAAGCCTAAAGTTTTTACAAAGTTTTTAAACTACCTTCCTGAAATCTAGTCAATGTTATAATAAAATTGTCGTAAGTTTACCTCTTTCTTGGGCTTAGGTTTTGGTGCCTCTTCCTCCTCCTCTTCCTCTTCTTCCTCCTCCTCCTCTTCCTCTTCGCCTTCTTCATCATCTCCTTCATCGTCATCCGCCTTGGCTTTCTTTGCTGGTTTCTTTGCTCTGTAGAAGATTTAATCTCTTTTATTTTTAGAAAAAAATTATTATTAGAACTCGCGCACGATGGGTTCCATACAATTATCTAGACTAGACCCCCACCAAAATCATGTTTTTTATATGGGGCTTCCATAAAAAAAAAGTGATTTTACTATTTATTTTATTGTTTTTATTATAGCAGTGGCATCGTCTGCGAAAATTTCAACTGTCTACTTTTATACAGTCTGGCGACCGACCGACAGACAGACAGTGGAATTCTATTTTTTGCTCTGTTGGTACAGAATCCAAAAAAACAACACCTATGATGAGTGCATAAATAACGGACATAAAGGATCAATTTTCTAATTTGAAAATGTAAAGCAAGTAATAATGAATATAAAATGCATACTTCTCTTTAGCCGGCTTCTTTTTCTCCTCCTTCTCTTCCTCCTCGTCTACGTCATCACCTTCCTCGTCTTCCTCTTCCTCCTCCTCATCATCTTCGTCCTCCTCTTCAGTTTCCTACAGCAACAAAACGACGCTACAGTTTGTACCAGTTGTGGAAGACTTACGCACCTAATAAAGGCCCATAACGAACTTGCTGTCTGCATGCATCGCAAAATATACATATAGGCCCTGACGCGCGCGCGGATTGATCTGTAATAATCTATGCTTGGTGAATTTGAGCTCATCCATAGGCCTAATACCCCGTGCTACCTTCAAAATACATCCAAGAAACATGTACGTTTATAGCACATTTTAGGTCAAAGATATGGTTCGAATTACAACGAAACTTTTAATAGTGAAAATGTCTAAACATCGCTAATGATCAATTACTTGGTATATGGAATACATAAATAGTGAGATGAATTTTGCAGTTAATTTTTTTTTGCATTTACAGTTACGTTATTTACATTTGCATTTACTTTATTTGCAGTTACATTTCCCGATGTATTAAACATATTTATGGACAATTGCAATTTAATAATGTGCTGATTCAATGTTTGTCAGTTTTGTCACAAATTTTAAACATTGTAAAAAGATTTTTTAATTTCTTTGATGAGATATTACGTGGTGACACATTTTATTTCTATTCGCCATGCTTTACGGATGTAAATGAAAATAGGCGTTCACGGATCTATCTGTATTGTGTTTTTTTGTACTAATAATTTGGTCGGACTTACCGCTTTCTTGGGCTTCTTTTTAGGGGCTGCCTTCTTCCCACCTTTGTCATTCGGTTTCACGTCATCCTTTTCATCTTCATCGTGGGTCTCCCCATTTTCTTCCTATAAATTAATCCATACTAATATTATAAATGCGAAAGTAACTCTGTCTATCTGTCTGTATGTTACGCTTTCACGCCTGAACCACTGAACCGATTTTGATAAAATTTGGGTAGATTAGACCATGAGAAAGGACATAGGCTATGTTTGGTCGCGATAACTAACATCCACGCGGGCGGAGCCGCGGGCAAAAGCTAGTCATGTATAATGATAGGAGAAAGCTCGTTAAGTATGTAAGGATAAGATCGATAATTCGATAACTATCACTGCTGCTTGAAATAACAATGGTACATGTTTTTATTTAATTAATTATAATAAGTGCCATGTTGGTTCCGGTTGGTTGGACGACCCTAGCTCTTCCTGTGGGTGTCGTAAAAGGCGACTAAGGGATAGGGCAGGGCCTCAATTCTACTAAAGCAAAACTATTGTCAAACCACAGAGATTGCAAAAAGCGGCAATACATTATAGACTTCAATGCGATGCTTGTAAAGTTCAATATTAAATAACTGTTAGCAGAGTGATAAAAGAGTGTAATGAAACTTTTGTCATTTAATTTTGGACCTTAGTGTATAGACATAAAGTCTACACTTTGATGCCGCTTTTTGCAATCTCTGTGGTTTGACAATAGTTTTGCTTTAGTAGAATCGAGGCCCTGTTCTCAATCCGATAGTAAACAAACAGCCAAAGACAAGGGGCCCGCTAGACAGCAATAGGCTCGCTCCCTATTACGTCATGGGATCGAAAATCATAATTGGCGAAAAGTGGGCGCTAATACACCTCTGCTCACTCACGTCTGTAAATCGCCAGAGGGGTACTCTGGCGATTTACAGACGTGAGTATATATGTATGTATGTAATTTTGATATATTTCAATTGTATAATAACATAAGTCACGTTTTCAGGCGTGATGGGTTATAGAGGTTATAGGCGACCCTGAATTTTATTAAAGATGACTTCTTCATAAATTGCTTATAATAAAGTGTTACTAGAACGTTTTAATGTTATTAAAATAGTTTACAAAAAATACATGAATGAATAAGTAAATTGAAACCAGTTTCTAAATTATCTTAAAAACCTAATCGGGTTATTATTTGCGGCCAGTTTTAGACAGCACAGTACCCACACTTTTTAATTCCGGGTCAAATATAATGCAAAGGCGAGCTAAGTATAAGTGCCGGCAAACATCTCGAAACAGAATTGAAAAGTGCGTAAATATGCACGGGTCAACACAAACAACAACGCAACCAAATTATGACGTGAAACTTTGAGTCCATAATTGGTTTAATTATATCTTTGATGGATCGCCTTACCCGTCGAAAAGAGACCTGAAAACTCCTTCTGCGCAGTTAGAATAGGTGCATTGTCAAGTTTGCCGGACAGTATACAACAGTAAAAATAGTTAAAATCATATAGAATCCTAAATGATAGTTACGGCATATATCTTGACCCCAAAATGCGAGAGAAACGAGGCGCTAGCGCGTGCGGATTGGCTTGATATATTCTACGATTGGTGGAATAGAGCTCCACCGCTGAAATGTTCAAACAACGCGTACTGTGCATTTGGTGACGTGAATACGTCCGCCGATAACTACACCCCATCATTTTAAAAAAGAGAAAAAAGAACGTACCTTTTTTAGATCACTATCAGACTTTGCATCTCTTTTGTCATCTTTGGAGTCATCTCCGCCGTCCGCGTCGTCATCCTTTCCGTTGGCCGTGGTGGATTTAGCATCCCCTGTTGACAAAAGAAAGGTTGGACTTCATAATCATCATCATATATGGAACAACTGTTTGTAAGGCGGTTGGCACACTGCTGCACTGCTCCCCATTAACGGCCGTTCCCAATAACATACTTACAGTTAAAGATAGATCGCAACCGTCAAATTTGACGTATCGGCTGTTTAAATTCAAAACATGGTAACTGATTTTTTTGCGGGAAAGCGCAGCGCTGTATAATTTTATTTCCGAAATTGGTGTGAAATAGGAGTTACTATGTTTTGAATTTAACAGTCGAGCACTTTATCCGTAGATGCGATCTATCTTTAACTGTAAGTATGTTATTGGGAACGGCGCACGGTGGATCCTGTTGTATGGGATGGTTGGTCAATATTATTTAACTACGTTCCGAGACTAAAGCTAAGTCTTAAAGGTGTATAATACATACATACGTACCTAAATACATAAAATCACGCTTATTTCTTACTGGGGTAGGCAGAGATCACTGATTTCCACTTGAACGCTCCCGGCGAACATCTTCGCTTCCTTAACTATCATAATTGTCTTTATTAAAAGCATCAAGACCCACAGTCGGCGTGCGGTTTTAGTCGGTTTGAGTCCGACATAACCTCCCCTTCCGTCTCCGGAAGGGGGGTATCCGAGGGGGATTTCCGCACGGAAAAAAAAAAACCCGGTAACATTGCGGAATTGACGTTGGATGGCTCTTTTCCTTTCATCGATGATTACCCTCGTGTCCTGAGACTGTCTCCATTCTTGTGTAGTTAATTTATACGCTATATGTAAGCTACATTCAAAAAACTTTATCCAGCAATGAAGAACACTCAGACCAAATGACAGCGCTGATTCATTTACTATAGGCTGTGACAGCATGGCATCAATGTTATTAAAAAATTTTGAGGTCTCGTTACACAACAAACATCTCATTGCAGATTTGTTGTCAGTCAAGCTATTACAAACCTTACCGTCGATCATGGTGAATAGCAACGTATGTGTAACTTTAAATTCACGGCTGTTAAAATTTAACACACTAGGAACGAGCTGTCTTATCTCAGTATCTATCTCTTCCTTCTTGGTTTTAACAAGCTCTACAGATTCTTGCTCAAAATCAATGCTTAGAGGTCGACAAAACCTTTCTAATTCGTTGGTGATCAGTTTTAAAGGGACCGTGCATGTTAAAAAAGCAAATTTGTCATCACTTGACATTGAATGGAATTTTTGCAACTCATTTTGCATGCATTGGGAATGGTGGCCTTCAGTTCGAAAATTCATTTGAGCAGAATAAAGAAGTTCACTGCCAGAACCGGACGCACGTAAAACTTCGGTCTTCCTACGCTTACTGCGGTCACTACACTGCTCAAAATTCTTCGGGGGCCTACCTGGGTTGACCCTTTGCTTAATAATATATTTTTTTTAAATGCAAGTCTCATCTAGCCACGTTGAATTATTTTTTAAAAACATTTCTTTGATTCTTTTCGACGATAGCCATTTCATTTTAAAAGATTTAAGAAAGTTATGCAGTTTTTCTTTAAGGGAAGTTACACCTGAAGCAGGTTAGTTGGTTTCTGCAATAATTATCTCCTCTAATTTTAAAAATTTGCTATCTAATTTCTTGTATTGAATTGAAAACAATTTGTCACACAAATCTCTCCTTTTTACCGTATAATCCACTATTCCTAAGAAAAAAAAAACGAAAAAATTACCTATATAATTAGGCTACAATACAATTCAAAACAAAATTGATGTTAAATACGAAAATTTTCACAGTTAAGTGTAAAAACAAACCGAAACACGAGCGGCTCATATTTTTAATCTACTACCGTGAAACTATAAACCTCTGCCATTTGAAAAAGAGCATTTTGTCATAACTTTTGATATCAATTATATAAAATACACTAACTAACGGGTTATCGGAAACTAATTAGTACCCTGACAAAATGCTCTTTTTCGAAAAAAAACAGAATCAAAACTGCACTTCTGAAGAAAAAGTGGTTTTTAAATAAAAATTTATTATGAAGAAGTATTTATCGTGAAGCACTAAATTTATATTATTTTAAATACTACATACCTTCAGTATCACTCATATTTTTTTTTATTAAATATACCCTGTTACTTTTAAAGTAATGTAATGTTTTAATACTGCACCAAACTTAGAAAACGTAATTGACTACAAGGAAAATAGAAATTAGGTCAACTTTGTCCTATCATAAAAAGTATACTAGACAACCAATACTACTTTAATTACATAAAATAAATGTGGTATACCCTCTATTTGCTAAATCGATGAAAAAAAAATATCTACCGACATTTTTTTAATTTTGATATATGACCAACCAGTTCATACTACAGGATCCACCGTGCGGCGGTAAGAAGCGCAGCGCGGGAGTGCGTGTTTATACTTAGGAAGAACTGCGCGTGAATGTATCTTCTGCGTGGTTCACTACGCGTGTTTTCATACAAAGAGAGATATAGCTCGATTCATATTATCTTG
This sequence comes from Eilema sororculum, assembly GCA_914829495.1. Classification (NCBI taxonomy): domain Eukaryota; kingdom Metazoa; phylum Arthropoda; class Insecta; order Lepidoptera; family Erebidae; genus Eilema; species Eilema sororculum. The sequence goes on along the minus strand of OU618555.1, from coordinate 9,740,141 downwards.
GAATTAAATCGCGCGATATAAAAGGCCCTGGCGCGCGCAGAGTGTTGTAATAATCTGTACTTGGTGAATTTGAGTTTGTCCACCGCTGTAGCACCCCGTGCTATCTACAAAATACATCCAAGAAAAGTGTACTGCACGTATTTTTTTTTTTTAAACCGTGCGGGAAAATCCTCCATGGATGTTATGCCGGACTCCTACCGACTAAAAACCCCCACGGTAACGCCCAGAAGCCTATGGTTGGGAGCCCCGGGTAAGCCATCGGAAGGATGTCCCAGGATTCCCATCAGACCTACGGCTACAATTGCGGCCTCGCCTAGGGGGTGGTTCGGGTGCTATCCCGCGTAGGTATACGTGTACTGCACACGTATAGAGCATATTTTAGGTTCAAGATATAATGAATCGAGCTATACTAAATAAGCAACCACGCCACCCGCACGCGGGCAGTATGCCAATAGCCTAAGTATGCAAAAGTAAAATACTGTTCCAAACAATGTATGAACAGCAAAAAAATTAATATTCACAATACCTTTTAGAATATTACTTGTACTTTAAAACATTTGAATAAATAAATTAAAATGGACGACAGCTGTAAGAGCGATGATATCCGTCTCAGAAGCCACCAAAGACTGATTGTTTACCAACTCTTCGAGAGTACATACATACATACATAAAATCACGCCTGTTTCCCATAGGGGTAGGCAGAGATCACGGATCTCCATTTGCTACGATCCTGACATACTACTCTCGCTTCATTCACTCTCATTACATTCTTCATGCAAGCTCGTCGGTTTAGGGTACTCCTGACCTGCCCCTTTTCTAAAACTTCCCCGATTTGGTCCAGGTATGTGCGCCTAGGTCTTCCCCTACCGACAGTACCCTAGAGTATAATTTTATAATAGGTTTAATTCATTATAGAGGTCGAAGGTTACAGGAGCATTATTCTATTTCGAAACGAGTATAATCAGTATAATCACAGTCGGAACGTGATAATTCGGTGGATTATAGAAGGCGAAGAATGAGTGTAGAAAAACTAATACATAATAAGTACGTCGGCTAGTACGAAGGCGCGTGTTAACGTTACGGTTGGTCAATCGGAATAAGGGGGCAAGACGGACAAGACGGACTTATTAAATTTAATGTATAATTATAACAAAAGTAACTCCGCTTAGTTATAATACCGGCGTAAGTTGTTTTGTCATTTTGTTGTAAAAGCTTCAAGACTTCCTTTTGGTCAGTCACCTCGATGTAAGGTGCAATAATTTATGCGCATCCCAAAAAGTGGGTCTAATCTTTACAACTTCTTTACATAGAATTTCAAATGAAGTCGTTACCGCTGTCTGTTAGCTTAGATCTTTTAAACTACACAATGGATTTTAGTGCATTTTCAGCAGTAAGTAGATATACTGTTGCCCGCGGCCACCACCACGTGGAATACTGATCCCAATAATAGGTATATGTATCATACATTTAAACGTTCCCTCTTGAATCACTACCTGTTGATGAAAAATCCCGATGAGTATTTAAAAGATCTAAGTCTAAGCGAATATACAGCGACTTCAATTTGTATGTACTATGTAAAAGTACCACCATACCTACCTACATCACTATAATTACCTCGTTTGCCTGTATTTAAGCAGACACTGCATTGTCTCCGTCAAATCTTTGAAAGATAACGAAGAGTGTATTTTAATAGATGCGATAACGTGACTGTATCGGTCACTGACACTAACATTGCATGAAGGGCTATCCGCTATACGATAGTAGGTAGTTATATTTAGATTTTTTATTTCTGGGAGTTGCCAATCTCTTTTTCAAATGTTAAACAGCACTAGATACAACGCAGCAGTTCATGCGAATGCGAACAGGGCCTCGATTCTGCTAAAGCCAAACCACAGTGGAGCCGCAGCCACTGCAAAAAACGGCATTAAATAATAGACTTTAAAGCGATGCAGCTAAAGTTCAATATTAAATGACATTATGCAGAGTAATTGAAAAAGTGTAATGAAAGTGGTTTCATTTCATTTTGGACTTAACACGTATAGAAGAAATGTCTAAAATTTAATAAATTTTTTTGCAGTGACTGTGGCAGTTCATAAGCTTCAGTAGAATCGAGGGCCAGTAAGTTCATGTCCTTACATATTTCGCGACCTTCCCCAACTCTGATTAAATTTATTTATTGATAGGAAGGAAATAGGGAGACCCATGATGAGGACGAGAAGGATGACGTGCCGAAATGACCGAAAACCGAACCGAATGACAAAGATGGAAAGAGGGCAGACCCTAAAAAAGAAGCCCAAAATGGCGGTAAGTTCGACCAAATTATTAGGACAAAATGGCTACTAGATATTTCTTAGCTTTGCCACTTTTTTGAACTAATTCGACTGGGCTATTACAAAGGTACACGACGCGGCGGGTACATTTATGAAACTTCAATATAAATCAATTTAGGTCCTTAGCTATAAATTTTACACCGCTAGAATGGCCTAGAATTTAAACAGTAACTTTGATTAAACAAAAATCGATTTGCTGAAGCGATAAGTGTCAAATCAAGTTAAATGATAAATGTTATCGATTTAATTTATATTATACAACAATTAGGTATCACCAAGTTTGCAAGTTGGGTACTACTTCATTCATTACTAACACAGTTTTTATACTATGTAAGATTGTATAAAAACTTATCGCGAGGTCACGAAAAATTCTCTAGGTGCGCGTTGCGATGCCGCGCGTATCAGTAAAACTGCACAGTGGGGCGAGCACGAACAATTTGCGAGAAAGTAAACGTATCGTTAACGTAAAAAAATGTATGACATTTGTACAGCGCCTCTATCGTGCGTAAAAGTAACTAAATTTGGTAGCATGAAGCACTTTCGTAATGTAAATGTATCGACTACTCGATACTCATTCAATACGTCACATTTTGTGAGTAAAATTAGGTAGCATGAATTTTTTTTTGACATACGGTAATGTAAATTACGAAGGCTGGCTGTCGAGTTTTACGAATCTTTTGTCACTCAATTTTTGTCGGTGACAAAAGTATCGTAATCTTATAAACTACAATAAAAATTATAATTTAAAGCAATAAGTGCTTATGTTGTGATTAATTACAATCCAGGACCGCTACTACATCAAAATAGTAAAAATGATTATATACTTGAGTCTTAAAAGTGCGAGATATTAACTTCGAGAATCTAGGTAAGTAAATGTTGTTCTAAATAAATCTATATAATAATAATTGAAGCAAGTTTCATATTTTCCGCCAAATATGTAGAAAACATCGTTTTAATATTTGTTATTATAAATAAGTATACAACATTTCTATTCACTGAATGTGCAAAATGGTGATATTGGGATGATATCATAATAAAATTAAAGTACCTAGTAGTACATAATGGTAAATTTTTACATTTAATTTCAGGATATGTGACAGTGACTGCCGGCTATTAAAATGTAAATGCTAAAAGTGGAGGGGCTTTCATATGGGAAACACACATAAAATATACTATTCCACAATAGACTATTCCACAATAGACTATTCCACAATAGACTATTCCACAATTTAAATGAAAGGCTGTCGCACAGACTTAGGTTCACAACTATTCATGGAAAGACCCGGGTAACCACGGAGATACGAGTAATCTTGGGAATTTGAAAAGTTTTTGGCGTTGTTTATGAAAGAAATGTGCAAAAAGTTGCTGAGAGTTACACAGCTTGGTCTTTGAATACAATATACCTGTATAGAAGATGATTTACTGAGAGGAAAGCCTATCAGACATGTTGGTAATGATGCAATGAATAGACCAAACTAGTTATTAAAATATTTAATATTGTTTAGTAAAATATATATTAAAAAATTAAAGCATTCTCTTCTTTCTTTGCTGTGTTGGTTCCATGGGGGAGAAGAATAGAGTCACCACATTTCTTCCTGTGAGCGTCATAGAAGGCGACATAGGGATAAGGCTGTTCTCCATCCGACAGTAAACATACAGCCCATGACGGTAAAAGGCTCGCGCCCTATTACATGGGACCGAAAATGTTGGTGTAAAAACACCTCTGCCTACCCCTTCGGGGATATACATCGTGAATATATGTATATAGTGTCTTCTTTCTTCATTCCTGCCTTGCCATCCATGTACAGCCTTTTCTTTCATCGGATTACGATTTTGACATTAACAGCTGGTTGAGGACTATGATCACGGTACGCCACAACAGTAGATGCAGAAACCGTAGCTACTATGTATGCTTTTTGGATTAACTGTTTGAGTTTCGCAATATTCAACGCTTATTCTTCCTTTTTGACCATTTTATGATTGTATTTAATGTTTGATAACCATCGATCATGCCTTATATGATTACCTTGGTTGTTTTAAGAAATTGAAGGTATTATTGCAAAAATCGCTCTAATTTCTTTATGCTCGTATTTATTAACTTTCCATATCACAGTACCACTGTATATTTCAATTCTTTATTCATTTAGTTATACAAAATTATTATAAACATGAATAAACTTTGATAGATTGTGACAGTATGCGTTATGTCAATTTGAATCATGTTGTTCCGAAACCAAAGAAAATGTTTCAAAATAAAATTATTGTTATCATTTTTTTTTTCTAATCTGCATTTTACAATCTTCCTTACCTTATTTGAGAACTTTGCTTTATTTATATAACTGCATTTTGCCTTCATCTATACATATAATAAATCTGTAAACGATCGATGTCTGTACATGGAAAGGAAATGAGAAAAATTGTTATAGGGGGACTTTATAAACGTAATAGAAGCCAAATCAACGTTTTTTGGAATTTTTGTCTGTTTGTCTGTTTATCTGTTTATCTGTTTCTCTGTTTGTCTGTGAGTTTGTGCACGCTAATCTCAGAATCGGCTGAACGGATTTGGTTGCGGTTTTCACTAATATATTGTGGTAGGCTTCACTTAACATTTAGTGTTTGTTTTATTGAAATCGGTTCATAAATAAAAAAGTTATGTCAATAATAGCATATCACGGCTAACAATTTGTGATTGTGTGAATAGATCGAACCAATAAAGAAGCAACAATGCTTACAAGAAGATATTATTTCGGTCATAGGAATCTGAAGAACTTCGAGAGGCCAGAGTTCTACATCTCAGCCAAGTCAGGTTACTGCAGAATCTTCGGCACAGCCAGGAGTCTCGATAGAATTCACATTGTTCTCGAACGATTTTCTCTCGAATCCAACTAATTAGTAAGCAGATGGTTCGGTAAAAAGACTCCTGGCTTTCATAATTAATATCATCACGCTATTATAATAACGAATGGGACAGAATGTTTTTATGACATAATATGTAAACGTCTATTTCACACTATGATTTTATGGTAACTGTGGCTCAATACGTCTGCGGTGGACTTATAACTTAGCTGAGTCGCGTTCGAATCCATCTAAAACGAAATTTTCGTTTTTTATGGTTTTTTATTTTCTTTTGTTTAACTTTTTTTTTATTGTGTATTTGTTATGTTTTATTGTATTTATAGTTTTATTTGAAGTAAAATATAAATTCTATGCTTAGTATTCTATAGGTAGTACATATAACTAGGCTGTGTGACAGTAATAGTAGAACTTATTATATAATATTCTTAGATCTACACAAAATTCTTCATTTCGGAGAATGAAAAAGTGGTCCCACCCGCCTGAGAAGTCATAAAACTGAAACTTGTATCCCCCATTGATACCGATTTCACCAAATCGGGGCAAGCGCAATATTGGAATCAAACCGATTAAAATTTAACAGAGGAATAGGGCATTGGGGGTATTCTGGGGTTAGGTACCCCAGTATACCTGCCTTGGTTACCTATTATAAATAGGCGGTCTCAACGTGAAGAGCAGGGATTACTTCGGCTAGGGTGATGGGTAGCCTAACCTATCACCATCAAAGCCGCGCTCATGGAGGAAGTAAATGGTTGCACCTTCTCTGAAGCACATTACTTATACACATACATATACTTATTAAATCCCTGCCAGCTCACGGTTTACTTCTTCCTACAGTCCCGGGTCCTTTAAAGGGGGCGTGAAAAGGCTTCTGATGATCCCATAAAGATGAGTGCCACCATTGTTAAGATAGTACACGTTTATAATGGTGACCCTATTTCCGAGTCTTGTCCTTAAGCTTAACATCAGTCGAGGTGAAGTTAAATTGACGTGTCCTATATAAAAAAAACTCGGATCTTAAAAAGAAGAAAACACATGTGTGGGCAGAGCAATACAGCTCTTAACCGCCTGATAAAGAAATGAAGTTCCGAACAGCTTGGTACGAGGTGGCATTATTTCTACCGTATGTGACTGACGGAAGGAAGGAGAGATTAGTTGAAAGACTCCTAATAGGCTCTTTCAATTGCCGTGGTGCGGTAGAAATGGTAAAATACAGCCAGAGAGACAACGTCTTTATGCAACTGCAGACATTATACAATGTTAGTGACCTGATGACTACCAACGCACGCCGCTGCGATATTATCGATTCCGTCTAATAAGTAGGTATCTAATAGTAAATACGTAAATCTATCCCAGAAATGATAACAGTACGCCAGAAGAAGCCAACCTATGTATTAGGTATATAAAAGATACCGCTGCTCCTATTATATAAAAGAGACTGAATGTGGGCAGAGAAACACTCAGTTCCGGTAAATTTTATCAGACCAAAAAAATCCGCCACGTGGATATCAACTCCAGTATCAATTTGGAAGTATCTACATCATCTGCTGGAAACAAGCTTACCAATACAAGGAATACATAGCAAAATGAGGCTATAGGACCCCATCCCAGTCAATGCTGTATTTGCTCTCTTGCCCACTGCGCCCCTCTTCTCTACCTGTGTGTAAAGCAATGAACAACGATGTGACTGTGGTCGATGGAATTTATCATAAAACTGGAACTACCCACCATTGGCTCGGCAAAGAAGAGAACCACTGCTCACTGCTCAGGACGTGCAAGGCACCGGGTTTTCTTGAAACTATTTTGTGTGATACTTGATGTACTTATTTTAATTTGTTCAGTTCGTAAGTGGTGGCAGCATGTTTTAAGAATTTGGGAGGAAGGAAGAATATTTAAACCATTAAAACTGGTGAACATTACCTAGTCCACATATAACAATGGTTCATAACATACTTGATAATGATTTCGTCAGCAAAATGTTGAATTTTTCAAAATCCTTCCGCAATATTTGCCAAGCCCATAGAAGAAGTCTGTCAATTTTCGTAGTTTTCAGTAGTTTAGCCCTGTATTTATAAGTCAGTCACTCAAAAGACTGTCTTCATAATATTTAATTTAAAAATACAAGGTGGAAGATGTCAAGCGAGTTTTCGAATACAGTTTTGTTTTTTTTTTTTGAAATAAACAAATGTTTCCTTTGCGTAAAATTCACTATTTCCAGTACTTTCGTTCCAGTTGGGATGAAAATCTTCCACCATGTTTAATAATGAGTTTGAGCTATTCCGAACTAAACGCGGACGAAGTTGCGGGTAACAGCTAGTTGCTAATAAAAGGCTAATTTAGTCGAAAATACCAAAAACCACGTTATTTAATTTATTTTTCGAACGCATCGTTCATTCAATATTAAGTTTATTTCGTTCCCAAAGGCTCTTCTGTATTCACATTAGAATGACGTCACTACGGTAATCGTATCGAGCTCTCGGTACCGCGTAATATGTGCTCGTGCTGCGTCCTAACGTACGACTCCGTTATCGTATCGAGGCCTCGATACCGTCACGTTACGAAAACGTTATTTTTTCGTGCTCGCCCTACAGAACTTTATAGTTTATGCGAATCAGCGTCAGTACAGTCAGCATCAGATATATCTTCACTACAAAGTCTTAAAATGACCATAATACCAATGTATTGAGAGCAAGGGAAGCTGTTTTAATTATTTAAATTGTGTTATCGTCCGAACTAAAGGCAACTATTAGGTAATCTGTGCTAAAGGTGTGAAGGTGTACCAAATATAAGAACAATCAGTCAACAGGAAGGGGTAAAACCAAGGTGTTAATTTTGAGTACTTTGTTCGTCAAGACTGATCTGATGGTGACTGTACTTTAATTGCGCGTTGCAAAATTAGTAGGTACCTAGGTAGAATTGTCACATCTATACTAATATTATAAATACGAAAATAACTGTCTGTAAGCGTTCAGGCCTGAATCGTTGAACCGATTTTGATGAAATTTGGTAATGAGGTAGATTAAGCCTTGGGAAAGGACAGGCTATGTTTAGTCACGATAACAGACATCCACGTGGGCGTAACAGCCCAACGGGATATGTATGATAATTTAATTAATTTAATGTAGGTATGAAGTGGTTTAAATCAAACACAAAACTTTACCCTATTCGAAAGAGATAGTGTGTTTTATGGGCATTTTCAGATATAAAACACATAAGCCAAATCGACCAGAGCGGAAAATAGTAAAACAGTTAGGTACTCGACTAAAAAACTAGGGCAACATGAAAATGTTTAGCATTTGACGTATCAGATAACTAACTGTATAGAAGAATTTACATAATCTTATGAAATTTTCATGAAATGGAACTGGTTTAATGAAATAACAACTTGGATATTTTCCTTGTTCATGGTATAACTTGACCTATCTTGACCTCAGGCACGTCTCAGAATGTACTCTACGCAGTACGCGCGCTGTCTTTTGAGGATAGCACGGGGTGCTATAGCGGCAAAGGAGCTCAAATTCACGAATCATGGACTATATCAAACCAATCCGCGCGCATCAAGGCCTTAATTATCTCGCGACTTGGGATTGGGAAACCGGATTACATTACATCATGATTGACTTTAAGTTTGTATTTGAATGTGGTATACATTAAATTACTTTGATTAGATTTCTCCGATTGTCCTTACTGAATTTCATGGCGCAAAACGCGAAAACTTAGTTTTCGTAGATTTCTATGATCAAATTCATCCTATACATAATCATAGTCATTTATTGATAAAAACATATTTTACATACATGTGCTTAAAATTAAAATAAAACAATAAATTTCGCTAGGTAATTAACGAATATGTTATACTGGAACGGTCATATTATATCATATGGAACATAGGCACCTGTATAGGCATTGTATCACAGACTTCAACGCCAACAAATTGCCAAATATTTGTAGGTTATACTAACAACCATAAATTATTTTAATATCCATTAGCATGAACGAACTTTAAAAAACAGCTAAATAAAATTATATAATAGGTTTATTATATTTTATCTACTATTTAAAATGTATACAGAGAACTATTGCCAAATTATTCTGAAACCGGTATATCTCAAGATTGTGCGGCATGTTCGTAAAACCACTATAGAAAGAGCTCTGGCTTCTTTATCATTTAATGAGCTGTCAAGTCGTCTTGTTTGGTAAGTGACTGAGTCACAGTTTAGCAGGCTGAATCTGTAATTACGAATCTTGGTGCCTATCGGTCGCAGTATAAGTACATGTTGTTGAGCAAGTCTTAATAAGCTAAGAGATACTGACATACATTTCTATTATTAGGATGTGATATTGTCGATTTTATAAAGAATCTAGCTTTTCACCCATCGCCATTGAGTGTAGTTGAGACTTGAAAGGAGATGCGGGGTGACCTCGATCTCTAGATTTTATCTACAACCGATTTAAAAAAAAAAAGTCTAGCTTCTCATTGTTATAGAACGAAGTTAACCACCTCTGGTTCAGAATGGAGAATTATTTACTCTTGGCAACTCAACATGAACATAACACAAACAAAACTTAGGTTCAGTCTTCAAACAACAGGTTTGGATAGCGCGGGAAAGCGCAGTCCGGTCATGTTTGTACGTACTGAGATCGTTACTAATTCAAATGCTTGCAGATTTGTTAAAAACCAGTTACAAGTACTTACACTGTACCTTTTCAATGGTAGAATGTGTGACGTCAAAGTCGTTTCATCCAAGTAATCGACAACAAAATACAAAATTTTATTTTGACCGAATTCCTTTGTATGGTAGTAAATATGATAGTTCAGTTGAACTGCTTCTCATAGAATCGTGAATACAGAGATGAGATAATTATTATTTTTTCATTCACATTAAAAATTAAGATATGATATAAAAATTTGCATAAAATATATGCAATGTCGGCAGAAATTGGACCACCAGTCTAGACAAACAATAAAATTTATCAAATACACCCTATTTAGTGGGCAATTTCATGTCTTATACCTTAATAACTTTTATAAGTTACTATCTCAGAAACTGTTCTTACGAACGACACGAATACTAAATTCCTCTATTTTTATAGGTTTTACCGGGTAAGTTTTACGTGATTTTGCAGACAAATAACATTATACTTACGCTTGGAACCCCGTAAATTGCTAATTAGTTATTAATAATATAATAATAATAATAATAAAATTGTTTATTTTCTCACCACAATATTGTTTACATGAATACGAGTTGACTTAATATTATATACCATTTCATGTGGGAGACTGGTGCCCAAACTAGGAAGAATCCTGTATTTCAGGTCACCAGTGCATTTCTCATCTAGGGTCAATAGCGGAAGATTTAGTAGATATTGCTAAAAGCAACATCCACCAAACCATGCGCTGCAACCTCTGTGTAAATAGGTCAGTACATCTATAAAGTTGGATCGGCTGAATGCAACTACATTATTATAAATAACATTTTGGGTAATGTCAGGGTTAGTCCTCGGTTGTGTGATTTGTGTGTGTGTGTGTGTGTGTGTGTGTGTGTGTGTGTGTGTGTGTGTGTGTTTGCGTGCGTGTGTGTGTTTTCGTGTATGTATCTATGCGTGCCTTCATAATTTGTTAAGAGCTTAAGTGATTACTTTTAGGAGATCTTCTGTGCTGTCATAGTCTAAGGTCATGAGCCATTCTTTGATATTTTGTTTTCGTGAGCGCGTAGAGGGATAACTTTTTATTGATCGTGTTATAGAGGTAACCTCCAAGGAAACAGAAAAATTGATTTGTGAATTTGTGTTTGAGTGAGTCCGCGGTGCGATCCACTGGATTGAATCGCCTCTTGTTAGCGAGAAGAGTGGCATCGTAATTTAGAAGTGAGTGTTGTTTGGTTATGGTATGAAAGATGAATAGTTGGCGTACAGACATCACCTTGCACTTCTCGTAAAGCTCCGATGTTGGGTATCGGTAGGGCAGGAAGTTTGACACCTTAAGTATCGCTCGCTGTGCCCTCTCTACTTGGATCATGGTGGTCTTTTGTGCACCACCCCAGGTTGTGATACAATAGGTTATTAGGGATTGGCAAAGGGAGAAGTAAACTGTTCTTCTTAATTTTTCATCTGCTACATGTCTGAGGTTTTTAAATATATATATTAGTTTTCGAATTCTAGTTGTGAGAGTTTCAATGTGCAGCTGAAAATTTAAGAAGGGATCCAGCAGAACACCAAGATATTTGATGGAGGAAGTCCTCTGGAGGCGTGTACATGAGCAGATTGTATTGTGGGGGGGTATACACGTGTGCGCTACAAGGGTCAGAGCGATCGTAGAGAAGAGGGCGCTGTTCTGAATAGCGAAAGGTATATATTTGGTTTTGTCGGCGTTCAGTGTTAGATAGTTGTTCCTTAGCCATTTCATTGTAGTGTCCAGCCCCGTCTGAGCATGTCTATAGACATTTTCCCATGAGTCGGCATGAAATATGAGGGCGGTATCATCTGCAAAGGTATATATGTTGCCCTGTGGCAGATTTATCGTGCACAGATCGTTAATATAGATAAGGAATAAAGTCGGAGATATAACACTGCCTTGCGGCACTCCATACGTAACATTTTCCTCAGTACTAATGTGCCCATCTATTTTAACGCTCTGTACACGACCACTAAGATAATCTCTAAAGAGTTTCAGTTGGGTGCCCCTTATTCCAAGAAGTTCCATCTTCTTTAAAAGGACGGAGACAGACACAGTATCGAAGGCTTTGGCCAGGTCCAAAAAGATGCCCAGCACTTTCTGACCCTCATCCAGTTTCTTCACTATGTGGTCTGTTAAATCGTGTACTGCATCGCCTGTAGATCTTCCAGCACGAAAACCATATTGCGAGGGCGAGATAATTTTGTTATTTTCGAGGTAGTTGGTCAATCTGGAGTTGATGAGTTTCTCGAGAACCTTTGACAGTGAGGGTAGAACTGCAATGGGTCTGTAATTGGTAACTTGCGTTCTGTCCCCGGCCTTGTAAATAGGATGTATGAGCGCTTTTTTAAATGTTTTGGGAAATATCCCCGAGGTTAGAGACAGATTGCAGACGTATGTTAATGGAGGAACGATAGCACTTTTATTTTGTTTTATTATGTCAATTGGGATGTTATCCCAGCCAACTGCGGAGCCGCTTCGCAGGGAGTCCACTATCCTACTCACTTCGCCCTCCTCTGTAGTGAGCATAACCATTGAGTGTAGTGGGGGACGCTGTGTACAATTGGGTTCGGTGTGTGTATTTTTTATATTTTCCGCTAGCTTTCTCCCAACATTAGCAAAATAATTATTAACTACTTCTACTGCTTGGTTAGGAGAAGATGTGAGTGTGAGCAGGTCGGACGAATTCACTTTAGCCGCAGATCTACCAGTGATATTATTGATGGCCTGCCATAGTCTCTTATTGTTTTGTCCTGCTTTAGTTATTTCGGCAGTTTCGTGTTGCCTTCTGACCTTTTTAAGGAGATCATTACAGAAGTTTCTATACCTTGTGTAGGAGACTCTTAGGATTTCATTGGCTGGTGCCTTTTTCAGTTGTAAGTGCATGTTGTCCCTATGTTTCATGCAGCGAATGAGCCCAGGCGTAATCCATGGTTTTATAACCTTTTTACGATTTGGCGATTTCACAATGGTGGTATTTGAACGGACGATATCTCTGATCGAGTTGACAAGGTACTCTGCTGCGATGTTCGGGTCTTGTGTATCATAGATTTTACTAAAGTCATAGTTATTTAGGTCGAGGGATGTGATTATATTAGTGGGTTCACTTTAGTAGTGTAATGCCCAGGATTCAAAGTTGTAACCTCTCGTAAGGTCCTTAACCACTAAGCTACTGATACTAACCGATACGGCTAATACCTATAGAAGAAAGCATAAAATCACGCAATAACTAAAGTATGAACGCTCGATAATGAAAGATTTTGTTGGCTAAATCATCTAATAATCAATAATTATCACTTAGCAGGAATCGAAGCCGTGCCTCCTGCGTAGCAGTGCAATGCACTACCGCCTACCGCCCTGCCACAGAGGCATTCATCTATTGGCTAACTGCCCACCCCTTCATCTAAATACGTTTTTTATTTTAATGCAGCTAAGATAAGCCACGTAGATGAATGTCAGTATAGTAAAAGTAGGTAGCTTGAATTAGTTATATTGTCTACGTGAAAATTACCTATTGTTTTCTATGAAGAAACTTAACAAATTGGTAGTCCATATTTTTCTACACCTACTTTGGGATATGATTTATGATATGAGCTTAGAAGCGAACTGCTATGTTCGCGTCTAAAATCATACTTATTTTGTACTACTATACTGTAATAGCGTATAGCGTCAATTTCACACCTTTTGACAAGCAGTTAACATTTAACAAACTAATTCTCGAATCGGGGTCAAAGTTTTGTGAGTAAACGTTAGAATTTCTTGTGGAACCAGAAATTATATCATAGGTAGGTTTTTGATACGTATTCCTCCTACGTTTGCGATCGTTAGGATATAGAATTTGTTAGCGAATTTGGAGCGATTATAGAATTTGTTTGAATATTTCTTGCGTTCCTGCCCGCGTAGATGTCGGTTATCGTAACCAACGATAGCTTAGGGTAAAAAACCGGTATTCGGCCTTTACCTACATATTTGCCTATAATAGTGTTGAAGTTGGTTTAATCTTTTAATATAACGTTTGGACGAATCTTAATTAACCAATAGGCACAAATACGAATTAATAGCATGTCAATTTTACGAGCTATACTCGTTCATTTGCCGCGCTACCAGTGACACCTAAATAAAATTTGTCGGCATCAAATTTTTTTCATTAATAAACGCGTTCGAGATTTTGGTAACTTATCGTGTCTATTTATTGGATTTTGTGGTGGATTGTTGTATTGTTTTAAAATGAAGTGTTTTTTTTTCGTAATATAATATTCCTGAGAAATATGCAGTGTTTAATGAATTTGTACGACTGTTTTGACAGATCGTCCTTTACGTTTTTGGCGGTATTGAACTTAATTTTTCAATAAATTGGGCACTATTTTATATGTGCAAAAAGGATGGATACGTTCTGAAGACTGCAGCACTTACCTTTGGAGTCCTGTGAAGATTCATCTTCTGTTGTCTGGCCGTCACCTGTCCCAGACTTCTTGTCTTCATCCTGCACAAATTGATTTTATTAGATACTATTTTATTAATAACTTCAATACCTTTATTTAGACTAGTAACTTTCGCTTGTGTGGAAATAATGTGATGGTTGATGGATGGTTTAGTACTTTCATGTTTATTTTTACACTAGCTGCACATTCTGGCTGCAACGCAATGAAATTATGACATTTTACTTTTACCTATGGACTATCCTAAAATTTGTATTAAAAAATAGTAACTTTTGTCCTAACAATAATGTACACAAATGGATTATCCAATTTGATGCAGTCAGTGATACATTTTTATTCACATAGATAGATTACTAAGATCTCAAGCAAATCACCCACTTTTAGATAGAGAAGTGGTCAAAACCGTAACTAGTCATACCAAGAAAAAGACTAATGAAGAACTGGTCCCTAAACGTCAAAAGGAGGTGATCATGGGTAAAATTACTTAGCATCTTGTCACTTGCAAATTTCCACTTAGTGCGAATGAGGCTGAAATTACAAGATGGGCAATAAAATTATCACAGCCAAACACATATTCCTATTAGAAGAAGTCCTCAGACGATTTATAAAAGTTTCACCATCATAATTTTAGCTGCCAATTTCAGCCGCATTTAGTGAGATGGTAGGATGGGGACATATATAGGATGATTAAAGTCGGAGTAAGGATTCTGGCTCCGGCATTGTCACAAAACATACTGTATTCAGTGTAGGTACTGCTGAATTATTTGAGTCATAGGGTGATACTTGAGAGGTGAAAACAGTCAATTTATGAAGGATAAGTACTGATTTATCACATGCGATGGAAGTGTTGCCTGATAATCTAATAAAACTATTGGTTTACTCAAATGAAAGTGTTTGCTTTAAATTAGTCAAAGGATTTTGTGTGACTGTGAAGAAAATAAATTAAATTTGAATTCTGAAGAACTTTGTGTTCCGACATGCAATTTTGGAATGAGTAACATTTACTGCTAACTCATTCATGGAGCTTAAATTTGTATTAGTACATAATGAAGCTCTTGAAATCATATTTTGTTATACATACAGCTGCATATTATGTTACTATGGTGGTTCAGTGAGCAAATGAGATACATGATCAACAATCAAACTTATTTCTTTTCTGCCTCATAGATTTTTTATGTAAGTTTGACAGCACAAATGAAGGAAATATTAGTGAACATTACATTATCACCCTGTATAACACCGCTGAAATAGATCAAACGCTCTTACAACACAATTCTGATCAGCTTTCCTTTTTATTATATGTATTAATATTAGTATGAAGAATATACATAGTAATAAGCTTTCTGGTTATTCTATTCTAAATGCTAATACTGAGTTGTTTCATACATTTGAGACATGGTAGCATAGCTTTAAGTCATTGGTTAAAAGTGTCAAGATAATTACTTATTTAAAAAATTGCAATCTTGCGTTACCAAATCTGCATGTCGAACACCCATTCTATTGGTGAAGTCGGCGTCATTATCACGCGCTTTCACTCAATTATCAACCTTATGCTGATAGACATAAGTGACAAAATTTATTGCTTTTCTTCCTAGCATTACAGTAGACATACAAATAGGTATGTACATGTAGCAAATAGATACTTGTATGTATGTATGAATACTGAAAAGAATATTCTACACCTCCAGTGAAATCTGTCTCATATTTGTGAATTTTCACGTTCATTTTTAATACATTCGCGCCATAATCGTATGCGGATATAAAAATGTACCTAAAAAAATAAAGAGGTCAGCAATAAAGGCCCCCGAAAGGATACCCATGTTTTATTTACATCGCCGGCAGAGTTCGGAGCGTAAATAATGAGTCGCGAGGCCGCGGTTCGGTGGAACAACAACATATCACGCTGCCTCTAAAATTGAATAATCACAAGAAACTAAATATCAAGGTCATGCGGATTTCATATCAATGTCATTTAACATCGTGCACATTAACAAAGGCCCTGCAACGAAATGCAAAGGGGCGGGGGTGGCTAAAATATACGAAATCCTGAAATATATCTCATTAGAATCAGTTTCAGTAACTGATCAAAATGGCATTCACAGTTTTTGTTGCGAAATATTGACTAGCATCACAACCCTCCGTGGCGTAGTTCCCGCTTTTAGCGGGAAGCAAACGTTCTGTCAGCCATGTTGAGACGCAGGCAAACATTAATGATATAACACGGAAATAACATCACTTTACACATTATATCGCTCTCAATAGACGCGCACTAATACATACCAAACTAATACAAAAACATAATTCACAACTATACCTGATTGTCACTGATTTTTGCTTTATCGGTATCACCCGACATTTTTACTAGGTACTATGAAATTGAAAGCGAATTCCAAGCGTCTTCAAACACCGGACAACACAAATGCACGCACCCATAACATAGAAAAAAGTTACAACGTTTAGTTATGTCGGGTCCATTCATATTTTTTCGAAAAAAGTAAAGTATTCCTGCAATTTGAATTATGTAATTCATATATCCAGATTCAGTAAAATTTTAGTGCTTTTACTTTTGTTTTTAATATTTTTATTTTTCTGATTCAGAACAAAATTTGTGATATCAAAGTTAATGTGTGACAAAATTAACTATCTAATATTATTAACGTAACGGCAATTTTACAATACTTTATTAAATTATGTCGTTTTCACGTTACCAAGAATAGTAAGTAAAAATTATAATAATTGATAGTTAATCTTTATTTACTTAAATTATCTTTTTAACTTGTTTCTTACTTTCTTCAATTTTATTTAGTTCTTCAGTTTAATTGGACAAAGCTACAAATTAATTGGACAGAAAGAAATTATTTGGCTACTTTTTATTCCAGATGCAACACAATATCATTGTGTACTTTGGTGTACTTAGTGATTTTTATCAGAAAAGCATTATAAATTTTTAACCAAAGTTGATAGGCTCTTACAATTTTCTTGTAGCAATAGCTAAACGTAATTTCATTTCACACATATCCATAGACAAAACTTTTTATGAAACGGATGGTATGATTTTCAGAGAAAAATCACAAAACTAGATTAAGTACCTACTTTAACACCTATATATATATTTATTTCAGGTTTCAGGTGTACGTAAAAATTTAAATAAAATAACTTCAGTAAGTGCGAATATTAGCAAAATACTACTTTTCGGAAGCGTTCCATAAAACATCATCCATCTTGTCTATGGTCCGCGTCTTTTCGCAACGATATTACCAACTCGCTTTGCGAGAGAAACCTTTCATAAAGTTTTTGGGTCATTTTGATCCTTTTTAATGGCAGCGGTATTACGCGATTGAACGTGAAATCGGGTTCAAATATGAGTGATTATTCTTCTATGGCTACGCTTCAAAACAATAGCCAAACGCCGGGGGGATTTGCGGCTGCTTTAGAACGTGCTAGATTGGTAAGCGTA
The DNA here is from genome assembly GCA_914829495.1 of Eilema sororculum. NCBI lineage: Eukaryota > Metazoa > Arthropoda > Insecta > Lepidoptera > Erebidae > Eilema > Eilema sororculum. The sequence continues at coordinate 9,722,384 of OU618555.1, read as the reverse complement.
CAAAGCTTCTCTTTACAAAATCACGTCTAGTGACATTTGCGTGTTATTTACCGTTAATTATTTTGTGTTTATACCTTCATTACGGGAATTATCATATATTGTCAATCCAACCTTCCCTTTTTTGTATGAATCGATGATCTTCTAATGAAGGATCGTAGGTAAGACAGCCAAATACTTTTACCTAACCTACTTATTGATTGTGAATATGCTCATGTATTTTATAACAAAGCTCTTTGGAACTGATGTTGGTGTTTGCATCCATGAGAATTGAATAGTTTTCGTTCGTGTTGATTTAATTAATGTGTCAAAATAGCTCATTGTTGCAAAATGGATTAGGCGCGAATTGTGCAGAATCCCTCATGTTGATTAAAATGTCGTTTTTGCTGTAGTTTATCTAGTAGATTTTTACCTGCTTGTTCAATAACCAATATTTTGTACAAAAGCATGAATTTCCTGTACAATAATTTCACATTACATTATTATCACGTCCATTTCAGTTTGTGTTCAGTATCACAAAGGCAACTTTTCCTCATGGAGCATTGCAATACTTTTGAAGAATATCTACAGAAACTTAGTTCTCATCAGTAATTATTGTTATATGGCACAAACAAATTAAACATTCCCTGTTATACATAGTAGTGTAAGTCCTAACTGTATTTTACTGAAGAGTGTTATATTTTGAAGTGATTAAAATGAGAGTAATGGGTGGCACACAAACTATGATAAATCATTACGATTACACTGGCTTATATAGTACTGATAAACAGATGTATGTGCTTGAAAAATCTAAAAACTGTACAGTTTATCTCTCACACTCGTGTAATTACTAGATAGTTTTGATGATGTAGTTGTTGATTACTATTTTTGAAAGCGTGTGTGCATTACATTGGGTGTTATACCAATAACTTCCATATATGCTACTAGACATTGTATAGTACCACACATTTATCTAGTTAATTTTTGTTTTATACAGCTTCTCTAGTATGCATAGAAGTTTACATGAATTTTATTCACTTCAAAACTATGACAATTCATTTCAATAAATACAAGAATATCCTATTGTTGCCTTTGACTTCTCTGAACCTTATAAAACAAGTATGCTTTTTTAATGAACTCAATTGCAATCTATTTGGTGTTAATTCATTATTTACAATGATTTAACATTTTTGTAACTTTTGTAAGTGTGGTATTCACATAAAGTTCCAACAATCTTAAACATAATATTATTATCTTGTTTAGATTTATTATATTTCTAGTTGACCTGGCGAACTTCGTACTGCCAATTTATTACCAACCACGTCCGCGACCGCGTCAGATCCTGTTACCGCTACACCATCATGTATTACGTATAAACCTTCCTCTTGAATCACTCTATCTATTAAAAAAACGGCTTCAAAATCCATTGCACAGTTTTAATGATTTAAGCATACATAGGGACTCTGACAGACAGTGACAGGGACTTAGTTTTATACTATGTAGTGATATAAATTACGTAAATAATGTTGTATTTATCTAAAACACAGGTTGCTGCCAAGCTTGAGGTTGGAGGTAGTAAGAGACCTTTGGAAGACGGTCCTGAACCGAATGCAAAGAAATTGGCTTCAGTGGATACTGGTTATCAACAACAACAAATGAGGTGAGGTTTTATCGTAGGCTGGTAAGATATCAATACTGTCGATCAATCAATCAATCTTCTAAACTCTCAAGAATAGCTTGTAGCTTATTAAAAAAAACTTGAAACAAAAAATAGGAGATGACCATGAATGAGGACAGAAGATATTGATGTATTTATTTATTTTAATACCTATTGCTAACAAATTATCTAGTGCAATATTTTTTTTTAGTAGCAAGTTAGTATCACACTAAATTGCCTGATGCCTGTTGAAATTATTTCAGTACAGTATATTTAAAATGCTCATATTACTTGAAATCTGTTAAACATTTAACTTTTGTCTTGTATTAGTGGACCTGCAGCAGTAGCGCCCAGTGGTCGCTTATCAGCACCCCTGGGTGCTCCAGGTGGACCAGGGGGCCCTCCCCCACCCGGCGGACTTAATGAATATATACGCGTTCCTGACAAGATGGTAGGACTCAGTAAGTATTAATTATTATTCTTTATTTATGGAGTTTGTTGAGGTGAGAGTAATAGAGTACTGTTGATGACCAAAGGTATGGTATGGTGTCACGGTCTTGTATCCGCAACTCCACGACAAAGCGCAGTTCTTCGATCCACCCCAACTCATTGAAGAACGCCAGCGCTATTCACGCTGTTGGTGATCTCCTGAAGCGCACCTGTGTTTCTGAAGTACTTAGACCTATATGTGGCGGTTTCAGGACAGTGTAGGAGCACGTGTGCCGATGTTTCTTCCTCTCTCATGCAGGCTCTGCAGAGAGGGCTGTCGGAAACCGTGCCCCGTGATGGCAGCCGTAGTTGTGCGTAGTTGCCGATTGGACAGTTGTCGAAGACGCGTGTGCAGTCTATTTTCAAACTCAGGGAGTGCTTCCCTGACCTGCATACTTCCAGGTTTATCCAGTAGCTGTCGTGTGGACCTCTTGTTCGTTTTATTATGTTTTGTAGGTGACCAAAGGTATCAGAAACATTCATTAGGTAACAACTCAAGTAGGTGTGAAGGGCTTTTCCCGACCTACAAAGTTGAAGGAATAATTTATAATATTTAGGAAAATCTCAACATACCTATATCAATAATCCATGTTTCATAAACGAGTGACTGCTATGAATTGACTTCACGCCGTTGTTACAAATAACAAACCACAATCACCACAATGTAGTTTATATTGCATTTGGTCGGCGCATAGACCTAGTAGGCACGCGTTGTCACCACATTTTATTTCCGTCTACAGTGGTACGTGCCACTGGTTGAGTAGGTACAAACCACAGTATATACCTATCTACACTAAATAAATATTCTGAATGGGTATTAAATTAATCTGTCGCTGGACGCGCAACAAAAAGATTCATGGCGTTTTATGAAAGCTGTAGAGAAATATAGCATTAATCAATAACAGAATTTACATGCGTCACCACCAAATGCCGGTCCGACTTGCTCCTTGAAATATTTCATACAGTACCTGTAACTTTTTATTTTTAATAATAATCCTCTGAAGCAATGACAATGATTATTATGATGACTGTTAACCTTGAACCTGAGTAGAACAAGGATGAAATTGAGAATACATACTTATATGTCAGTCTAAAAGAATAGGTAACTTAGACGAAACGCATAGGAGATTTAAAAAAAGTACAACTCTAATTTTGGCCTGTCCTTCAACTTAATATTATTAAAAAACACTAAATTTAATAGTTGAACATTCATATATTTATTATGTTTTTGGAACCTTTGGTAACAAACCCGAGAAAAAATAGTATTTTTAAATATTTCTACACATTTGTGTACAGTAATATTTATTTATAGTAATACAAAAATACTGTTTTTCTTATAAAAGTACATTGGAGTGATTGAATCCATTATTTTTCTATTTATAAGTGAACTTAATGTATGGTAACAAAATTGACCTAAATCGTCCTAGTCTTGCATATTTTTACATTTATTATTATTATTAAATACAATTGTAAATGAAAAAATATATATTATTTTAAGTACAGAATATAATTATTTTATTTAAGCTCTCTGAAACTTCCTTCAACCCCCAATTTTCACCGGTTGTATTTTTTTTTGGAACTCTCATAGAAGTACCATGTGTAGCCGCGTGAATACTAAAATAGTACTACACACGCACACACACACACACACACACACACACACACACACACACACACACACACACACACACACACACACACACACACACACACGCGTACACACACACACACACGCACCCGCACGCGCCAGTTCTATGTTCCGTCTGTGTTATTCTTTTAGAATTGGTCTTCTGAACTGTGAAATCCCTTTCAATAGGGTCGTTCTAAGACTAAAGACTAAATAGGGTCGGTCGCACACAATTTGTCACTTTTGATGTTAGCGTATATCTTAATGAACGAGTTTTTTTCACAGTAATCGGTCGTGGCGGTGAGCAAATAACCCGTTTGCAAGCCGAGTCGGGATGCAAGATACAAATGGCGCCGGATTCTGGCGGTCAATCGGACAGACTGTGCACTCTCACCGGCTCGCAGGAGGCGATACAGAGGGCCAGGTATGTTGAATTAACCCAATGTTGTTTTAGCAAACATATGGTTAAATTACTAAATACTTTTTGGTAAGATTGTGTTTAGATAAATTTTGTAATGAAAAGTTTATGCAATAGCAATTGAAAGTTTGTTTGTGTGCACACAAACATGATACGTCAAAAAATTATATGACAAAACCGTACCTGTGTTGAGACACTGTGTAAATTAAGCAGTAGTTATTCGATTATCGGATATGGAGAATAGGGTCCGTTCACACAGACCGGCTCGGAGAGCATCAGCGCGCATTTTTCTTTTCACACTGACCGGATCGTATACGCTTGGAGTTAGTCGGAGCGGAGCCGCCAACTATTTAACATAGACCGGCTGGAAGCGATCTGAAAGCGGATGCTCTCGGAGCCGGTCGGATTCGCTCGCAGCCGATCGGATACACTTGCAGCCGGTCGGATGCGCTCGGAGTCGGGTGGAGACACTACAAACGCAGTACCAGTATTCCATGCAGTCCAAGTTTTGCTTTCGGTGTTAACGTTTAGATAGCTCCGATGAAGAAATATTTTTGTTAGCAAAATTTTTTGCAGCCGATCGGCTGCACAAGCGAGAAAGAGCACGCAATCGGAGCCGACCGGCTGCCCGAGCGAGAAAGAACATGCAATTGGAGCCGATCGGCTGCGTGAGGGAGAAAGAGCATGCGATTGGAGCCGAACGGCTGAGCGAACGAGAGAAGTACGCGATCGGAACCGGTCAGCTCCTCTTATTATTTCACACCAAGCGCGTTCAAACATTCTTAATGACAAAAGCAGTGCTGATCCAAAAATAAACCTTACTACAAATACTAAAAACTGTGTTTTCAACATGATAAGAATCTGCTCTCCTCTCCGAGCCGGTCTGTGTGAACGGACCCAGAAATAAACATCAAATAACTACCCCTATAGATTGAAATTAATAGATTGCTATGAAGTCCAAGACCTCAGATAAGCTTGAAATGTTTTAAACACAGGCTGTAGATGATGATGATACACATTTTTTCAACATTCAACAAATAACCTACGGATATAAGTCCTTATTCAACCTAATTATTCTTATACACACTGCCGAGTTTGCGATATAAATCTGTAATCTCAGTTGTGAGGCCATTGCGGGATACCTCGGCTCCTAATAATCGTCAGTATTTATTGTAGTAGTAGATTACAATTTGTATACAACCTTATCTTCTACAATATTATCATACAAAAGATAATGAACTTTATCTTATTTAAATTAAAGTAGTGGTAATAATTCGCTCATTTGTGAGATGACTGCCACTAGTCACAGCTAAGTAATTTCAGTTTATTTTTTTACATGTATTTCAAAATTATTAATAGTAATTTCGGTTGCGAGTATTGAAAAAAAAAAATAATTGTTCTAAATTTAATAATCATATTCTCTATTAAGCAGGACTGTCTTTGGTAAATGTTAAATTACTTAAAAGATGAATCAAGGATATGAAGGATGGACCTTTTTCTAAAGGTTCATCATCGTCTTTAACAATCCATTGTCACATTATTTTGATCAGGTTTTTGAAAATGGAAGCAAAAAAATGGCATCAGACTGATCAGGTTTTTGAAAATGGAAGCAAAAAATTTCATTATTTTGATCAGGTTTTTGAAAATGGAAGCAAAAGAATGGCATTAGACTGATCAGGTTTGTGAAAATGGAAGCAAAAAAATTTCATTAGTCTGATCAGGTTTATGAAAATAGAAACAAGAAAATTGCATTAGTATTTAATAAATCCTTCACAATAGGTGCCTCTATTATCCGACCTTCCAAAAGCTAAATTCAATAAAATATTGTCAACAGGGAACTAATAAACCAGATCGTGAATCACCGTGGTCGCGAGAACGCGCCGCAGCACCAAGACAGCCCTGGAGGCGGTGGTAACGGTGGCGGAGGTGGCGGCGGCGGCGGTGGAGGTGGCGGCGGCGGCGGCGGTGGTGGTATGCCACCGATGCTTAGAGGCGGCGGCGGGGGCGGAGGTGGTGGTGGTGGTGTCATAACGGTGAGTTAATAGTACTTGTAATGAAGGCTATAGCTACACCACTCTGAATCCTCACCTGCGGTGTACAAGGGCGCGGAGATACGACGAGAAAGGGGACCAGGTATGGTATTGCCTTACCTGGCTCTCATGCCTCACTGAATTAAGCGATAACCCTATAGTGATATTGTTGTTGAAAAGTTAAAAGTTGATGCCTGTATTACTTGATATTCTGAAATTTGATTAACTCAGTTTATTTTGAATTTTTGTCTAAATGTTATGTATGTTAATTAAGTACGCTCTAACAACTAAACAGATCTGACTAAAAATTGGTATAAGGATAAATTATTGTCTGGAATAACACATACTTAGGCTACTTTTATACATGGAATAGGTACCTATGGCGTGGCGCCTAGGAAATAAATATTGTCTAATTTCGAATAAACTTAGTAAGAAATTGTTATTCAACTTCTGTACTTACTCACTTTGATGTGAAACTGTATACTATGTTAACAGGACGAAGTAATGCTGCCAGGTCCCAAAGTGGGTCTTATAATCGGTAAAAATGGCAAGACAATCAAACAGCTGCAGGAACAGTCTGGAGCCAAGATGGTAGTCATTCAGGATGGACCTAACACGGAATACGTGAGTGCGATGTTTTTTTTTAAATTATTTAAGTGTCAGACAAATCAATTTGACCCTCAATTTTATACATTAGAAGCTTTCTATACTTCGATTCTTTTTTATTAATTATCAAAAATGTTGGAATGATTTGGGCTGAGCGCAGATTAGACACGAACATGAATCTGTATACTAACTGGATTGCGTACTGTAAAATACAATAATTACAAATTTACACCCAACTGTAATGACATAAGGTACATTTTTCATCGTCTCGGTGAAAGTAGAAAAATCGAGCTGAGCGAGACAGCCAAAAAGTAGTAGTCTGTCCCTGTCTAACAACTTGCCATAGTAAATGTAAATTCTTTTTGGTTGTAAATGGTAATTTTTTTTTAATTTTGCATATATTTGTGCGTATGTTTTTGTGATGAAATTTTGCATAAAAATACTTAAACTATAAATATACAATGGTTTGACCATCTTTTATGAAGTTGTACAAAGTATTATGAAGTTGGACAAAGTAATACTTTTATTTAAAATGTTATGAGAGTAGAGATGGGCGTCTTCCCTTCCCTTCCCTGGGTAAGAATGGGTCGGGAAGGTAAAAATGGGTTTTTTCCCATTTTTACCCATTTTTACCGGGTATTTTCATTTCTTCCCGGGTAAAAATGTTCAGGAGTTAATTCGGTGCGATTATTCATGTAGAATTTCACTTTACTTGCAGTCCCATTCAAATTTTTTAGATTCACCAGTCTAAAACATACGTAGGTATATAGTATTAGCACAGTCTAACGATTCATACAACATACAGTCTGTCAACGAAGCCGTCTAGACAGAGCAATCGCGCAGGGGAGTGATGGGTGACGGGGTATTACTCGGTACGCCCATACATTTTACTCGGTACTAAGGATTCAGGGCTGTCTCATTTTGTAATCACACTAATCACGGGATAATTTTTTTTCATGACTCGTTTTGTTTGTTGAAATTGTTTTTTTTTTTCGTTTTCTATATTTAGCTATCCAAGATGGCGGACACGAAATTTTCACAAAAATCGATTTGGGTTTCAAATTTCGGGGTTTTTGGGGTCGCTGATTGCGAATATGACATCCATTTCATCCGCGATCCAAGATGGCGGACTCGAAATTTTCACCTAAATCAATATGGGTATCGCTGTCAGGGTTTTGGGGTCGCTGATTGCGAATATAACATCCATTTGGTGATCCAAGATGGCGGACTCATAATTTTCACCAAAATCGATATGGGTATCGGTTTCGGGGTTTTTGGGGTAGCTGATTGCGAATATGACATCCATTTGGTGATCCAAGATGGCGGACTCAAAAGTTTCACTAAAATCGATATGGGTATCGCTTTCAGGGTTTTTGGGGTCGCTGATTGCGAATATAACATCCATTTCGCGATCCAAGATGGCGGACTCGAAATTTTCGCCAAAATGAATATGGGTATCGCTTTCGGGGTTTTTGGGGTCGCTGATTGCGAATATGACATCCATTTCGCGATTAAGATGGCGGACTCGAAATTTTCACCAAAATCTATAGGGGTATCGCTTACAGGGTTTTTGGGGTCGCTGATTGCGAATATAACATCCATTTGGTGCTCCAAGATGGTGGACTCGAAATTTTCACTAAAATCGAAATGGGTATCGTTTTCAAAGTTTTCGAGGTTGCTGATTACGAATATATTATTCATGTAGCAATCCAAGATGACTGTATGGATGATATATTCGTAATTATTAAATTTCCGCTATCTTTGATCGTCGGTAAAATGGTCGTCAATCCCGATATCAGATAATTGCCGGCAGGCAATCATACGATGGGAAACTGTCGACTATTCGTGACGATTTTTTTCTGACGCTTTCGTGTGTGAGCGCTGTCAACTTAGGACTGCAGGCCGCCCGATACGATCTGAAACTGCAGGCGGATCTTACAGTAAATGCCGCCTTTTGCAGTTTTGTCAGAGTTGTCACTTCAGTTTTTATTTACCTATAATTATTTTTTCTGTAACCTTTTATATATAACCCCTATTTTGATCTCTTTGTCTGTCAAAGCACATCAACTCACTCGCTAATATAAATTGCTAGCTGATGCCCGCGGCTCCACTCGCATGGATGTCGGCTATTGCGACTTTTGCTTATATCTCTGGTTCTACTCAACCGATTATGATCAAGCAAATGTAATATTGACTCGTGAGTTTTTTGGATTTCGATTTCGGTTTCGGTTTCGGTTTCGGTTTCGGTTTCGATTTCAATTTCGATTTCAATTTCAATTTCAATTGATTGATTCGGGTTCAGGTTCGGGTTCGGGTTCTAATTTCGATGAAATTTCGCTAATCGCCGGGATCGCTAAATTGATGATATATTCTTAAGGAGCCTATCCACGATCAGTCCGCCTGCAATTTCAGAGCATATCGGGCGGCCTGCAGTCCTAAATTGAAAGCGCCCACACACGAAAGCGATTTTGGCCTGCCGGCCATTCCCTGCTGTCAGTTTTGCGGTTACACACGATCAGTTGGAAGTCGACAGTTTCCCATCGAATGATTGCCTTCCGACGATTGTCTGATATCGGAATTGACGACCATTTTAACGACGATCAAAGATGTTGGACTTGAAATTAAAAAAGTCTAAGTTTTCTTGGTGACTAATAATAAAATCCATTTAGTGATCCAAGATTGCGGACTTGAAATTTCCCAAAAAAGTCAATATGGGTATCGTTTACGAGGTTTTCGGGATTGCTAATTACGAATATATCATCCATCCAGTCATCTTGGATCGCTACATGAATAATATATTCGTAATCAGCAACCCGAGTACCTTGAAAACGATATCCATATCGATTTTAGTGAAAATTTCAAGTCCGCCATCTTGGATTGCTAAATTGATGATATATTCGTAATTAGCAACCCCACAAACCCTGAAAACGATACCCATATCGATTTTAGTGAAAATTTCAAGTCCGCCATCTTGGATTGCTAAATTGATGATAAATTCATAATAAGTTCCCCGAAAAACCCTAAAGGCGATACCCATATCGATTTTGGTGAAAATTTCGAGTCCGCCATCTTGGATTGCTAAATTTATGATATATTCGTAATTAGCGACCCCAAAAATCCTGAAAACGATACCCATATCGATTTTAGTGAAAATTTCAAGTCCGCCATCTTGGATTGCTAAATTGATGATAAATTCGTTATTAGCGACCCGAAAAACCCTGAAGGCGATACCCATATCAATTTTGGTGAAAAATTCGAGTCCGCCATCTTGGATCGCTAAATGTATGATATATTCGTAATCGGCGACCCCTAAAACCCCGAAAACGATACCCATATCGATTTTTGTGAAAATGTCGTGTCCGCCATCTTGGATCGCTAAATATAGAAAACGAAAAAAAAAACATTTTAACAAACAAAACGATTCATGAAAAAAAATTAAACAAGTGATTAGTGTGATTACAAATGAGACAGCCCTGAATCCTTAGTACCGAGTAAAATGTATGGGCGTACCGAGTAATACCCCGTCACCCATCACTCCCCTGCACGATTGCTCTGTCTAGACGGCTCGTTGACAGACTGTATGTAGTATGAATCGTTAGACTGTGCTCATATTATAAATGCGAAAGTAACTCTGTCTGTCTGTCTGTATGTTACGCTTTCACGTCTAAACCACTGAACCGATTTGGATAAAATTGGTATAGGGGTAGATTAGACCATAAGAAAGGAGATAGGCTATGTTTGGTCGCGATAACCGACATCCACGCGGGCGGAGCCACGGGCAAAAGCTAGTAATATAATAAATAGTATCATTGTAATTGACAAAACACATATATTTATATTAAAAGTCATAATTTTGTGTGTAAGTATGATATAATTACATTTTTCATTTTTACCGGGTATAAATGGCAAGTGGGTGGGTAAAAATGGGTAAAAATGGGAATTTTCCCAAAACACCCATTTTTACCGGGTTAGCGCCCATCTCTATATGAGAGTGACATTGGTAGCCTTTCAAAATTCTTATGCGGCAACATTGTTTGTAATAAAGACCAATAAAAACATGATAAAAACTATTAGAAAGAGACGCACTACTACTTTGGCACCTCTCTTTCGGCTCGTTTTTCTGTTCATAGTGCGCAGTCCAGTTAGTATAAAGGTTCATGGACACGACAGTCTTAAGGCCGACAAAGAGTGGGCGTTGTTCAATTTTTTTTTATTTTCAACTCGTTACCTCTTCCCGTTCCCCTTGTATAGTTATCTCATAACTGTAAAACCGGTCAAGTGCGAGTCGGACCCCCAAAAATTTATTGCCTTTTTTCTATTTTTGTGTGAAATTCACAGAATACATCTACTTACCAAGTTTCAACAGAATAAGCCTTATAGTTTCGGAGAAAAGTGCCTATGACCTACGAACGGACGGACAGACAGACAGACATGACGAATCTATAAGGGTTTACGTTTTTGACATTTGGCTATGGAACCCTAAAACTAGTTGATTTCACTGTTTTACGACGCAAGCGATAAACGAACGAACACTCGTGAATGCCTTCAATATACAACGTTTTATCAAAACATAATTCATTGACCAATGTCCCCTCCTTTTCCAATACATGCTATAATATAAACGGTCTAAAAGCAAGAAATCCTGAAATATAGTTTTGTATATCAATACCACATAGGAGAAACCGCTGCGCATATCTGGCGATCCATCAAAGGTGGAACACGCAAAACAGTTAGTGTACGAACTCCTGGCTGATAAAGACATGGGAGGCGGCGGCGGCGGAGGCGGCCCGAGGCAACAGTACGATGACGGATATCCACCACAGGATCAGGGCAATGGACTCGCTACCAACTCCACAGAGGTAATAAAATAAATTCTAGGATGTTCTATAAAACACTATACTGGGTTATTTTAATAGTCGTTTCGGATAAAAAGAATTTGGGCACAGTTTCGAAAGCAAAATCATCTGGAAGTATAAGGGAAGCGGGGCGTGAAAAGGCATCTAATGAGGCCGTCAAGCTGAGTGCCACCACTGTTAAAATGGTAAATGTTTACGATGGTGACCCTCTCTCCGAGACTTTGCCTTTAGCTTAACATCAGGCGAGGTGAAGTCAAATTGACGTGTCCTGTATAAAAAAAAAAAATTCGTATTTTGAAAGGTTAATAAAATAATATGCTTACAATAACTATCAAAAACCATTTTCTCAGTTCTTAAACCTTTTTGATCTGACATGTTTTATTCTTTCAATTCAATTTTCTCAACTCTTTACGTATTCCTTAGGTATTAGTGCCAAAAGTAGCAGTGGGCATCGTCATAGGTCGCGGTGGGGACATGATCAAAAAGATTCAAGCAGAAACGGGAGCAAGGGTGCAATTTCACCAGGAAAGGGATGATGGTCCCTGTGATAAGAGGTAAGCATCTATATTCTATTAATATAAATGTGAAAGCTTTGACTATAGACAAACACTATTGACGTAGCAAATGTTATTTCTATGCAACGTAAAAAAGGACTTCTATTGCTTAAATGTGCTCTATCCGTGCAGTTCACGTTTCTTGGATGTATTTCGAAAATAGCAAGATAGTAGGGTGCTACTGCGGTGGACGAGCTATTATTCTAAATCACCAATTATTAGATTATTACAAAACAATCTGCGCTCGCCAGGGCCTTTTATATTTCCCGATTTAGGTCCAAGATATATGGTTACAGATACACATCTCATGACATGCACACATCGACAGTTTAAAGAGCAATATTGACATTAGGGTGCTTCTATACTGTCCAAGTAGCTTTCGTATGTTGAGGAACATGCGCAGGTTATATGCATGATGAAAAGTACATTAAAAAACATGTGCGGGTCCAGCGACTCGAGCATGTACCAAAGCGAGCCATCCGCGCAACTAATCCGCGCGCTTTCTTTGCGTTGCGCGGGCTACTCGCGGAAGTTACTTGAGCAGGTTCCAGTTACTTATGCACAACTTTTGCATCGTGATTGTAATAATTCGTCTTCCAATAAATTTACTAATTTTGGTATAATTACATTTTTATCTAATGATCTAATACGAGACATTTCATCGAGAGATTTTGCGCGATTCATCTAATAAAGCCCGCGCGAATAACAAGCATTGGTAGCTCTCGATAGCAAGTAACTTGCGCGTATTACTTGCAACAGTAGCCCGTGTCCTTTACTTGCTCCAGTTATTTGTACTATGTACTAGTACAAGCGAATAACTTGTACAAGTAGCTTGTGTATACTACTCGCGCATGTTACTCGCATCTTTACTTGTTCCAGCTACTTGCACCGTGTTTTTTTTGTGATGCATTTTGTTGGTAAAGCTGTGTCTATATATTATATGTTCTAAGTGCGAAGTAAGTATTACTGTCGTAATTCAATTATTCATTCACCATTCTTTCAATAGGTGTTACCTGCAAGGCAAGCCACATCAAGTAGAACAAGCAAGACAAATGATAGAAGACCTCATATCCAGTGTAAATGTAACTATTGATTCTATGTAGCATAAATATGGGTATGTATGTAAGTAGGTAGGTAGATATGATATATAGGTTCCGGCAAGCTTCTTGAAATGTCCTCTAGCTGCAGTACGCGCGCAGAATGAGGTTCTATACTCTGTCTAAGTTAGGATGATAATTATGACAGATGACGCCTATGAAGTACAGTATTTTTGTACATACAAAATATCCCAAAAAAATATCCGTAGTACATAGACGAGCTGCCCACTTCTCGTAGTGGAATGTCTTGCAAGAATACCTCGCAATCAACTAGACAAATAAATCGAATTTACATTAATTTAAAGGTAAGTAAAATTATTAAGTATCTACTATAAAATAATTTGTATTTTAGCTAAGTATAATACATAAATAAATATTATAACATAATTATTCATGAAAAAATAAAAGGTTTTGTGTTTTTGTAACTATCGATTTAAAATTCTACAGAAACGAGAATCGAATAGATTAATTATCTATTATACTTACACTATGGGGTACCCTACTTAGACCTGTGAAAATTATCATCCCATATTTGAGAAAGTATAGGTTTGAGTGCGGGGCGCACCAATCAATCAATCACGGACTCATGTCATTAATGGATCAGTGTTTTTTATTTGTTGGTCTGTATAGTGAACATTCGCAAACTTTCGTGTTTGTTCAAGAAGTTTGCCGGCACCTTAGAGTAGGTAGGTAATGAGCGGATTTCTCAAACAATGGAACTATTCAGCGGTTAGTCTTGTAGCTGAAGAGTACCAAAGTACACATAAAAGATTACAAATGGCATAAAATAATGATTTTGGTAAGATTTTTGTAAATATCACTAGTTGCGCAATACTGAACACATATGTGCTTGGGATGCCGATTATCACCTTAGAAATCATAACATAACATAAACTCACGCCTATATTCCCCGAAGGGGTAGGCAGAGATGCTAGCACCCACATTTCGCCTTAGAAATCATTGTAGAAAAATCATTTTTGGAAACTTTTCTTCTTAATCAGCATACATCATACAAGCCGTGATCTCCATCTTCCTTTTGCTTCACTTGCACAGATTTCATTACTTCAGTATCTGAGTATTCTCTTGAGGGACTGGTAGCTAAATGGGAGACGAGTAATGCATTGCAACACTAGCCAGGTCGTTCTTAGAATGGCGGCCATTCTTAACACATTGAGGCCAGAATGTCACTTAGCCTGAATTGAGATTTATCTGAGCACAGATTATATAGACAGATTGATAGTTTGACATATAGCTTACACAATCTGTACTAAGATAAATCGGGACTCAGGCTGAGTGTTGTTCTAGAATACAGGCCTGAGACCCCTCCATGCCTCAAAGAGCACGTTAAACCCTCAGTCCCGGTTGCCGTACAACCATCAATGGTAGGTTACGGGTAGTTGGAGCCCACAAAAGTCTTAACTGCAATACTTCAATCTCGCCAATGGGTTGTGAAGGTCAGATAGCAGCCGGTTCATGGAAAATATAGAAGTTTAGCCGCATTTAGGTTGGATTAAGTGGACTTCTGAGGTGAAGGATGCGACCGGGACTAACGCAAGGATGATAATGATGATGATGATCACTTCAGTATCTCCAACATCGCAGCGTGTCCACCACCTAACAGGTGGGGTTGGATTAGCTCCCAAAAAAGAGGACTCATGCTCACAGTAACTGTATTTATTATGACTATTAAAAATAACGCATACATACTCATTATCTATAGATATTTAAGTGCAACGTTTCATCTCTTCAAAATTTATGAACAACCAAACAGATATATTGATTTCTTTGGCATTTGTATTACTAAAACTATCTGGCTATTTGCAATAACTAATACATTAGTAGTCACTTTGATATCTATAACACTATGTACCTCAAGTTTGCTTTGAAATGACTTCATTTTAATCAATTTATTTAATAGTTTTCGTTTAGAAATAAAACAAATCTTTAATTTTTATTTCAAATTCTATTAGTACCGAATTATTTTTTGGTTTGAACTAATTTTCCTAGCAAATTAGAGGAAACTGCTGAAGCATCAGCCGAAGTCACCATTGATGATCTTGTAGACTGGACTAATTCTTTATAATCACTTGGTTGTCTAATGTTGGACGCGTGGCTCTATATCTTGTATAAATAACGCGTTTTTCACCAGTTTTTTTTTTTCATTTGCACTGCACGCTACAGGCGTGTGACGCACTTGCTTGTAACGATTTTGTATGAAGCGTTTTCAGGCAGTTCGAGTTTCGTTAACACTAGTTTCTATACTAGCTTTTTAAAACAATCTTTTTACAGGTCTTAGTATAAAAAGGTGCACTTTCTTATATTCTGTGATTCCATTTCATCACATTACTGCTAATTCTGTTGTTACATCTCTAAACTTAAAATTCTCTAAAATTTTCTAATTGCATCTGTTTCTTTCATTAGATGATTTATTTTAGTGAACACCTGTCAAATTACGTCGGCGCCTTCACGGTACCCTTCTATTTTAGTCGACATCTAGGAACATGCGACTTAACTTACTACGCACCAACAAGGCGCTGTCTTAATTTGACAGGTCTTAACTTAAATAAAATCATCTGTCCTTTTTTATCTGATCATGAAAGAAACAGATGCAATTAGATTTTTATAGAGAAATTTAAGTTTAGAGATGTAGTAACAGAATTGGGAGCATTTTCTCATGAAACTTTAATTTCTATTCACGCTTCGGTAGATTGTTACATATTTCTAGAGAGAATAACGTGACAGAGTTGAATGTGTGGTACAGAGACGCGAGCAAGAGGTTCGGGGGGGTGGTCGCGGGCGCGGCGGGTCTTCCCAGCGGAACGGGGACCGGGGCGGGGACTACCAGCAGTGGCAACAGGAGTCGCCGGAGGTGCGAGTCACCTTCACCGTGTCGAACCTCAAGTGCGGACTCATTATTGGCAGAGGTTAGTACTGCGTAGTCTATACTATCTATACTAATATTATAAAGAGGAAAGATTTGTATTTTTGTATGTGTTAATTAACTCTAAAAACTACTGGACCGTTATCAAAAAATGTTTTTTTTTTCTTGAAAGTATATTAGAACCGAAGTCTAATCCCTCCAACTAAGTTAAATTGCTTGTGCTAGGAATGGGTTCACGTCGGTAGAGTAAAGGCCAGGATTCGAACCCGGTACCTCTCGATCGTAAGGCCAACTCCTTAACCACTAAGCTACCGACGCTATCGCCATTAGAAAGCTATGTTTAATCAGGTACCAACATAGGATATATATTTATTATCATCACGCTTCTATGAGCGATGAACAGGATCAGAATTTCACGCGGGTGGAGCCGCGAGAACAGCTAGAAGCGCCTTTTTTATTTTTAAATATTAAGATTTTGATTTATATTGACTGGAAACTGACAGGAATGTATGGAGGAGAATGAGATTTTGCGCCTAACATTTGAGACAAGGGATAGATGATGATTAAGTATACATATCTATCGTAAATTGAAGCAATTGTACATTTTTTCAGTTTATTTTTACCCAATACCGTTAACCACGAAGCCTGAGGTCCAATTTTTGTTTGTCTACTTTAAATGAGCATGTCCCGTCCGACTTCCTTACTCCTCTAGAGGAAAACCTGGGTCCAAACTTCGTCAGTGAGCAGGCGACTTATGAAATCTATGTCTTTGGCGTAGCCGAATAGTTTTCGACTGCTATGTCGGACCAGAAAATTTGCAATGGTCTGGATGTTTCTATGCATAGTATGTTAATATTTACAAAATAAAATGTATATAAGTATATATAAGTATCCGTGTTTAAAACTATTTTACAAGTCGGGCCCAGCTAGCCCGGCTATCGTAAAAAATTGCGTTATTAAATTGTGATCGATATAGTGTCTCAAGGTTCCGATTACCGAGTGAATAAATTTGATTATTGAATCGATTTTGAATACAAACCTTGACCCGATGAATACAATGAACATAAGTGAGTAAGAAACGGACAGTTATACACGTGAGTTGTGTCCAGGGAGTCAATATTTTAAATAAATAAAGTTAAATTAGAATCGCGAAAGATCACTAACTTTTTGTAGCTGCCGTATAGATGATATTACGAAAAGGCACTCTATGCTTATACGGGTAGGTGTCAAACTTAATTAACTTATTTAACTCGTTCCAAATGTGAAGTTCGCTTTCAGCTCACCCAGAAAGCATACACAATTTTTGTTCTAAACGGCTTATCTAGTACATAGAAGTCATTGTGAGAAACGTGGCCCTGAAACTTTAATTGGTTCCATGAAACACATTTGTCCTGAAACCGGATCAGAAAACAGTACGCAGCGCCTTTGTTCTTACATTAGAAAACTTTCAGATAATGCGAGTTGCGAACTAGCGTCCCCGCGATATCACCAAAGATTCTATCACAGACATTTGAATAGCGACTCACAACGTTTAGCGAGAGTCGATAGTTTCGGCAACAATTTTCGCGAAACCTGCCATGTCCTTCGCGCGCGATTCACGTCGCCCGAGTCACCCGACTCGCGTCTCAACAAATGTCGGCAAAATGGCGGAACATCAATTTAATATTCAATTTGTAAAACAAATTGCGTCGCGACTTAAAAGCGTCACTTTCTAGTTTCCTAATGTAAGAAGGACCTAGAAAAAACCAAAGTGATTTCATGGTATCTATTCAGCTAAATGCTACGTCTTTCCTGACTTTTAAACTCGCGTTTCATGATATACTATTATGTGACCCTTTGATTTGCCTGACGTTTCGACGAGGTTACACCGGCCGTGGTTACGGGCTGACAGTATGACACGTCTTTCGTTCGTGATTAATGTGTGTCCACGAGATACATTAACATGTGAATTGTATCCAGGGGGTGAAGTGATAAAGCAGATCAACGCAGCGTCTGGCGCGCACTGCGAGCTGGACCGCAGGGCGCAAGGCGCGGACCGCAATAACCGCACGTTCTACATCAGGGGACACCCAGAGGCGGTAGAACACTGCAAGACGATCATTATGGAGAAAGTCGGTGTGGTAAGTTGTCAACGTCTTCAATTTTAAAGTCTTTGTACTAAATCTATGAAAATTTACGATGTTGAAACATTCCTATAGCCTATGCCACATGATGGAAATGTGGACTAATAACGGGCACAGTACGCGACGCGACAGATTGGTCGCGGACCGCACGCTCTCTGCGACAGTTCTGTTGTACAGTAAGCTTCAGAGAAAAGGAACCCCCCTTGATAATGGTTTTATTCTCAAGGGGGGTTCCTTTTCTCTGAAGAATCTTATACGATCAGACGACCGGTGCTTGTACAGTACAAGCACCGGTCGTCTGATCGTATAAGATCGGCATATATTTATCCCTCCTTCTAACCCTAACAAACGTGTAAATATTATAGGAGTTAAACACAAAACCTCTTTCTCTGAACAACAAAATATTGTACTAAGTACACATATATATAAATCGATCAATAAAAAACTTAACATCACGAATCTCAACAACTTTCAACTTAAGACCAAAATCACCGAATGGCTTCTACTTAAGGACTATGATCTTACAGAATCTCTGCTTGCCTTCATAAAATAAACACATTGAAATGTATTGACACACACACACATACACACACACACACACACACACACACACACACACCATACACACACACACACACACACACATACAATAGTATTATTAAAAATAGTTATGTAAGCTAACGATTGTCACTAAGGATTAATGCCCTATCCTATTCATTGCGACACACAACTTCGTCTACTTTATGTGTTCACAAAATATACCACTATTTGGCCGAACACTGTTGCCTAAGATACAGGCCCTGAGCCTAGTTTAGGTAACAGGGTTATAATCTCTTGTATCACATCAATATGCATATTTTAACATTTAACAATTGTGTCAAAACTATATAAATTGTATAGTGATTAAAAAACTGTAACCATTTTTTGTGAAATAAATAAACTTTATTATTATTATTATTATATACAGCTATCTCTTCTATCGAATTCATTACAACAGCACTTTGAAAGCGTTGTTGGTCGAATAACAATAATCTGCCACAGAACAAGTGTGGTTGCAACGCGGGTTCAAAGGCGGACTAGCAGTCTTGACCACAGCCACATCACGATTGGTTTTTTTACTAGTTTTTAAACTTAGTCATAATTGTACCAACAGCCAGTGAACTTCATCCAAGATGGCAGCGGCGGTGGTAACGGTAACGGAAACGGTGGGAATGGCAACGGTAATGGCGGAGGCGAGTTCTACGGAGGAGGTGGCGGAGGTGCGGGTGGGCCGCCCGCCTGGGGGTACAACCCGCACTGGCACCAACCGGCTCAGCAGCAGCCACAGGTATGTTGATCACTGACTTCGTACTTTGTCTGTGTTGGAGTCGTGGATTGAAATAATAAAGTGATTTCAATATAATGTAATTTTATTTTATGTACAGAGAGAAAACAAAAGTAATGCTAGGGAAGCCACTTTACCAGAGAGTTACCAACTTAGATAAATATAATTATAATATTTACTACAGATTACAACAGTCTGAAAATTACATTGTCATTGCGTGGATACTGGTTGCATCTGAGATTGTCATCTTGAAGATCGGAGTTTACTTTTCTAATTAAAAAATATTGCTTATTTTGACGCTCCCAAACCCGCGAAAGTTAGTGAAGTGACTTAGGTTTCGGAATGTAAAAAAAATCAAACACACACATTCTCTGTCTGGTATCATTCTGTATGTATAGCTCTGAAATGTTTTATCAACCCCATTGCTTAGTCAGATCAAATCTTTTATAGTCCTAGTCATGTAGATTACAAAGTAAAACTTACAAAAATCACGAAGTCATTTTCTTTTGTTTTCACTTTCCTCCTGTTCACTCATGGAGGAGGAAATGATAGCGGAGTTGTTGCAAGGCAATCGAGTCGCGTGCCATCTAAACGTCAAATGGACTCATTCGGTAGGAACGTTATACCTATGAAGTCCTTCGACTTTTGACACCCTGCGCGTCTCTCTTCCCACTCGCATTCGGCGCGCGTTTTTATTAGGAAAAATATCAATGGGGCATCTCCGTTACTTAATCATATTCTGTCCTCCGTGTGTTCACTCTATTTCTCTCTTTATACTGTATTTGCACCATAATGTTAGTTAGTAAAGTTCTTATTTTCAATTTCTTGTTTCAATAGCAACAAGTGCAAATAAATCCAGCGACGGGCCAGCCAGATTACTCGCAACAGTGGATCGACTACTACCGGTCTATGGGACTGATGCGAGAAGCCGAGGCAGTTGAACAACAGTCCAAGGTGCAGCAACAGGGCGGTATGGACGGTACGTATTGTTTTGTTATACTTCTAACTGTATTCAGTGCGTCTGTCTGTGTATGTTATCATTGCAAAATTATTTCAAAAATATGAAAAGTAATGCGGTTGAGTGGGATGTGACTCAACAATCGTACATTTTACCTGAAAACATCCAAGTTTTCGCGATTATGTACTGGCAGTGGTTGTAACTTTTTGTGTAATGCCAAAATACAGTATAATGTTCAAAAAAGTTTCTTAATACTACAATGATTTTTCAAAGTATGAAGAAATCATCTATAACTTGGTATATAATCGAAATCGTAGTATACCCACAGCAATTATTGAAACTTTTAAAAGAAATATCTATGAAGATACCATCACACCTAGCGGCAAGATGACTGTGTTTTGTAAATATTTGACGTCTGTAAGGATCCGATGAGTTACCGGTTCTCATATTTTGTATACTCAACAAGTACCTGTAGTGCTCGGTTTATAAAAGGTCTATAAAAGCATCGGTAGCTTAGTGGTTAAGAAGTCGGCCTTACGATCGAGAGGTCCCGGGTTCGAATCCTGGCCATTACACTACCGACGTGAACCCACTCCTAGCACAAGCAATTTAGCTTAGTTGGAGGGGTTAGAGGGAATATTAGTAACTTCGGTTCTAATCTATATATATAAAAATCAATGCCACTTTTCGTTGTAATGTTATAACTCAACAACGCCTTCACCGATTTGGCTAATTTTGGTCTTGAATTATTCGTGGAAGTTCAGGGAAGGTTTGTACGTAGAGAAAAATTCGAATAATTGCCGGGAACCGTCATCCACGCGGGCGGAGCCGCGGGCAAAAGCTAGTATTCTTAAAAAAAAATGTATTTGTTACCCAGGCGGCAGTAGCGCCGGCGGTGGCGGCGGACCCGCACCCGCTCCGGTGGGCGCAGGCGCCGGACCGGCTCCGGCCGGCGGCGGTTCCGGAGCCGGAGCCGCACCCGTCGCACACGACTACAGCGCGCAGTGGGCAGAGTACTACCGCAACCTCGGCAAACTCAAGGAGGCCGAAGCTATCGAAGCACAGATCAAGCAGAAGGTAATGTATCCTGTCCTCTTCTAGTACATTCATATCATATTACACTCTGTTCTAGCGGAATACCGTCGTTATTGGATAAGGATGTAATGTTGCATGTCATTTTCAGCTATATTTTAAGATTGATGCTCGATAGTTTTCTGACTGACAAGTAATGCATAATAACTTAAGTACGTCATAATACCTATTATAATCGTATAAAACTGATTTTCCTTGTATATACCGGTTAAAATTTTGAACAAAAGTTGACGTAGTGTGAGAAAGATCTCGAGCACTGACGGGCAAAAAAAAAACGACAGATCAATCTGTGACGTGAAATGTATGATAGCTTTTTTGGAGCGCCTTGGCCGTTGCGCCCACTTAAAGATCAAAGAGACACTGGTCAAGATGACAGCCTCTGTGGTGTAGCGGTAGTGAATGCGGCAGCTACGCAGGACACGTGGATTCGATGCCCGATCAGTGCAAATATCTGTATGCACGAATATGGGTATTGGCATTAGTGTGGTCGTACCTTGGAGAGGTCCTTAAGCCGATCCCGGTTGCCATACGAACATCTGTGGCAGTCGTTACGGGTAGTTGAAGCCCTAAAAAGTCGATATCGATAGAGCTTTTGGTTTGTGGACGTCAGATGTCGCTTCACAGAAAATATTGAAGTTCAGCCAAGTCCGTACCCCCAGACACCAAGTTGAAAACTTCAGACTGGAGTTAATTTGGATGAAGAAGAAGAATAGTTTGTAGACAGTATGCATACAGTCTATTGTAATAACCGAGCCGTTTCCAGCAGGGGGGAGGCGCCAGCGCCCCGGCGGCCGCAGGAGCCCCGAGTACAGCCCCGGGCGCCACGACGCCCGGTGGCTCGGCGGCGCCGGCGGGCGGCCAGTACGCGCAGTACGGCGTGTACGCGCCGCAGGTGTACCCCGGCTACCAGCCCTATCCCGGCGGGTACGCCGCGCCGCAGCCCGACCACCACCACCAATAGGATGTGAGTACAACCTGTCTTATACAAGTAGTAGGTGAGAGAACGCGCTTCTTGTCGCCATCAGTGACTTCTGTGTGTATGTTGATGATTATATTGTAATTGTAGCACACTATGAACCAAAAACTGGCTGTTACGATACAGGTTAAACCTAGTTTAAGAGGCAGTATTTCACTTTCTGCGGTAATACAATAATGGTAACATTTGACTGTGTTCAAAACTTGTACCTAATTGTATCTTATTTATCAATAAATATATTCTATTCTATTCTATGATGTATGGAACAAAAATGTGATGTCGTGAAACTATATCAACACGGGTGGTTCTAGGAAAGGAAGGTTTCTTCAGTATCGGTAGCATAAGTGTAACCAATTTTGATCAGGCGAGCCTTGTGCTAGTCCGCCACCTAAGTTTTATAACGGCCAACGCCAATTATCACCATCGGCGATCATCTGGATTTTTTGGCCAATTTGGTTAGTGATAAGGTCTACTCACAATCTCCATAAAATTGAAATTTCAATGACTATCATCGATTATACTTGGTTTCGATCGATATTCGGTAGTAGTATGGTTACTATTTAAAGTTCAATCTTATGTCTTTATCGATAAAATCTTTTCTTATTCGACAAATACGAATACCTGATGCTTGCCGATGCCGATATTGTGCGCCGGCCCTAAGAGGTTCTGGCCCTAGGCCTCTAATGTGCAAGCTTTAGTTATAACTGGTATTGGCGTTGGAGATTTGACAATAGTCAACCCATGAAAGCCGTATAAACCAAACCAAAGGGTGAAAAGGAACAAGTTAACTGTAACTCCGAAACCATCCCACAGTTTTTGTTCTATCTGTTCTAATACACATAGAAGTCACTGATACTAGCACGAACAAGCCTAATCGACTATTAGATATTTAGATATACGTTTGGTGAGATTGCTGGAGGCCTCAAATACCTCTCCCTATCCTTTTGCAAGTAGAAACAGATGTTACTAGTCTTCTGGATCATGGTAAACGCTTACCTAGTGCCTTTATAAATGTATGACGCTTATGTATATGTTGTAATTCCCTCCACAGATGTACCCTGTTATAAAAAATTAGGTTTATAACAATAATCTCGTCTTCAAATGATATTTTAAATATTTGGTAAAATAAGTCATTCTGAATATTTTGTCGTATCAATTTTCGCTTTACTGGATCGAAACGTATAACACCAAATAATTCCTTTCACGTAAAATGTTAACACACTGTAATCTCAAACTAATAAAATAGTCAATTTTGAAATGATAACCTGCCTTACCTTATGTTAATAACACTATTTTGAGTATATTTTTGATAATAAAATCTCCGAATGTTATTTATACTTGTTGTTCTATCTATAGCAAATACTAGGTATTCAGTAAAATAGAATTAAACAATTTACACGTAGTCTAATATCAACTCCACCTGGTGTTTGAATGCTTTTTATAGTTTGTGCATATATTTTGATTTCGTTTCCTATGACACATATACACATACATAATTCTAGCCACTTCTTTATATCCTTGAAGAGGTAGGCAGCAGTGTATTACACCTACACTTCTTTACCTACTTATTTCATTGTAATATTTAAAAAAAAATGTTTTTGAGAAATTGTACTAAAAATGAATTATGTATGATTTTACTGTGTTTATTTTTAATGAGGTCTTCTACATCTCTCATTAGTTTATTATCGGATTATGACCACATTAAGTCATAAAGAAAAATAAACATGAAGGATAAGATATAATTTTATGTCATGTATTTATTTTATTTTTATGTACTTTATATAGCCTGTTCCTGGTTTTCTTAGAATGTAATAATGAATCGGAGGACGGAGTTAGTCTGTCTATAAGAAGCTTTATATTTCCATGTTTATGTGTTATAATTTGTGTACTTTATATGGGTGATTGGTTTATGTTTTTTGCACTCAACATTGATATTTATTTTACAGGCATTTTCTGTTATATATAACAAAAATATTCCTGAAATGCATGTGTTATTACTACTGTAATATTATAATACGTTCTGTTTCAGTTTGCATGACATATATTATGTTCGAAATTTAAATAATCAATATAGTATAAGGTTTTACTTGAAGCGTTTAGTAGTAATTTAGAGCACAGAATATTTAGTGTGTGTAGTGTTGCAGATGTAGGCCTGTTCCGGGGTTGCCTGCTCGAGAGCGCACAATCTACCTATACGTATCACTTGTTGCCATGTTTGTTTGTTTGTGTGATTGCAGAGGACCGACGGGGGACAAGCGAGCAGTCGTCGTGTGAATTCCCCCGTTTTAGATGATAACGAATTAGATAAGAGTTTGGAAAATTTAGACACCGTGTCCCCCATACATCTGTTGCGACAAACTGCGAGACCGCAACCACAATCGCACACAATAGATGATCTCTAACGCGTATTTAGATTTGAGCGGCAAACACATTACAACACCAAGTCAGATTACCCATTACTCACTATCTGATTACAATTTAGTGTTTTGATCTGTTATTTATCACTGTAAATACAAATTAATCAATTAGAACCAGACAAATTCCTGCTCACATCTGAATTCACGTTGATCCGGACCTACAATAGTCAGTCGCATATCAAATACTTTTTTCTTGTAGCTAACTAACACTTAAATATTGTCAACTAAAAATTATAGGATGAGATTATTTTTACAAAGTTCTAATTTAAATTTCACGAACGGCTGTGTGGTTTATAATTTTTACTGTGTTATATCCATGTCCTGTGTATGAACTGTTATTGATTATTTCTGTGCCAATATTGATTCATTGACATGCCAGTTTGTCCAGGTATAAGTTAAAAAGCCACACTGCCTTTAGAGATGTAACAGAATGATCCGACCTACCACGGAGCTATAGAGAGAGAAATGACCCAAAGCGGACTTCGACGCCGCGAGGAACCGAGGTAAATGCACTGTGCTGAATGATTAGATGACACACATAATACTGTCTTTTAAATTGTGTAATATCTACGTGGAACGGGAGATTTTACATTCGTTTTATCACCGTTTACATCGGTAAGAAAACGCGAGTGACGCCCCTGATGTTGTACACGTCTTACACCACGGTAATCACTTTATCTGTGGGAGTGCTTGCTTGCCAATAAAAAAATGAACATAAAATATCTCGATTCACTAAATAAACTATGTTTAGCATAAGTTAGGATGTAATTCATTGCCTATATCTCTCTTGACGGCTCACTAGGTTGTAACTTGCTGATGATCAGTAATGTACGGTTTGATACCGGTTACTAGGTGTTAGTTTATATGAGAAATACATTTTAAAAAGGTAATGTAACACTATGTACATTCCCTTGTCACTATTGAGTAAATCGACGCTATAACGCTCGAAACGGTTCGGTGGGTTCGGCCCCCAGACTTGTATTATTTTTAAGCATATAAAGTGTATATTGATTCACTGTGTGTTCATTTTATTTATAATAATGGTTTCTTTCACAGTCCCTGGAGGTAAGTGACCCTATAAGTAAAATTACGACCGTATATATGATGTTTTCCATACATATATTTTGAGGTGCATATTTCTGTGTCTGTGAGATTTTCGACGATGTTTATTATTGATTGTTTATACATACAATGTTTAGGGTTCCAGGTAACTATCATGACGGATCTCCGTTTATATTTGGCGTTTGATGAATCGTTCTGATTATCAAATGTGTATGCAACAATTATATTATGTTGATCACACGTCAAATACAATAATTTTCTACATAGGTATATTATGTCATTGCTACCATTTTTATTTTCAACTTTGTCTGGTGTACTCTTAACTATAACTTCTACCGATTTCATGATGCATTGTTATTTCGTATTCCTTTTATGAATGTTTGCATATTTTAAATGTGCTTTTCACAGAATCGCAAATCCAGAGATATAACATCACAGTCTGACCACAGACAAGCAAAACAACACCACAAAATGGCCGGAACACGTTTGACATTTAGATGTTTTAGTATTCTTGTGTTACTTGTTGTAACGTTTTCCACGTGTCTCTTATCTTGTCGTGCACTGTATTTTTACATGTCTAATTACTGTTATAATACGTGTATTGTCTAAGTCGAGCCCAGTATATGGGAAAGGCTAAGGTGTTGATGACTGTATATCACTGTACTTCTATGATTATATTGATATGATCCTTTGTATTCACATTATGTGTCTCTCAGCAATTGCATCACTGCCCTCATTTGTTGTCGATCTGTTAAAGGTGGGAGAAGTACTGCCTACTCGTTAATATCGTTGAAACAGACACAAAAATACAAATATAATTGGATAATCGTGGATGAATTGGAGCTGAAATAAAGGTGGTATTACGTTTTGGTAAGTGTAACTATAATAAATGGATTGGGGGTACCCTCAAGCGTGATTTGATCGATGAGAATAATGCGAATAGCATGCTGCAGTAAAGCATTTTAATAGACTTTTAGATGTTTCGGTATTGATTATACTTTAACTCTTCTGAATTATGAGACTAGTTACAAAACCTTAGAAAAATTCTAGAACCAGATACCCTTGAGATTTCTATACGTTATTGGTTGTAACTGTTACACGTTTTGAGGGTAATCCCTAAAAAAACCGTACTAGTAGCAAATCCTCCCTTGTGCAGAAAATCGTGCGATGTTGTAGATATATAGGGTGATCGAAACAAAAGTATAATGTAGGGCAATAGTTTGATAATATTTCCAAAACCTGCATTGTCATTTCTCGAATGTGTATATTATTATATGTATTTATTAAATATTTTTCGCATATTGTAGCTCACCAATCCTCCAATAAATATTTCAGATATATAGGGTGATCGAAACAAAAGTATAATGTAGGGCAATAGTTTGATAATATTTCCAAAACCTGCATTGTCATTTCTCGAATGTGTATATTATTATATGTATTTATTAAATATTTTTCGCATATTGTAGCTCACCAATCCTCCAATCAATATATTTTAATACTTTAAAATTATTCTAAAAGAAAAAAAAACCCGGAGATAGATTGCAAGTTAATTTGAAACATTTACTTATTTTCTTAGCTGTAGAAATTTCATACTACACAAAGACTAGCTTTTTTTAGCTTGCAGCGTTAAACACGCTGTTCAGTAAATGTTACAAAATAATGATACTCATGTGAATTTCAATTACCGGATTCTTTCAATATTTTTGTATGAATGAAGCTCTCAAAAAAACTAGTCCGTTTAGGTTAAAAATGTCCAATTCCTAAAATGACCAGAGGTGAGACGTCCATGTCCCAAATTTACCAATTCCCAGATTGTCCAAATCCCATAATGTCACATTCCCAAATTGTCCAAATCCCAGAATGTTCAATTACCGGAATGTCCAATAAATATACATAAGATTATATGGAGAGAAAAAAACTGAGCTGAAAGTTAAATAAAGGAGATTGCCCACTTTTAAATGGACCGCCGTTTCATAACAAATAATTTTGTATGACGGTGAAACTCGGATATTAAATTGGATTGATATCGTACTTTCATAGGAAATAAAAAATATTCTGTTATTTTGTGGGGTTTTCTCTCATTCTTCGTTTTGCTGTTCAAATTAGGGTTAAGTTTTGAAGCAAATGTCCATCAATTCGTCAAATCAATTTTGTCCAGATTGCTAGTCGTTACATGGATGAACAGGGAATTAATTTAAATAAGATAGAAGTAATAGTTCCACACACTTATAAATAACCCTGATACCTATACACCAATGTTTATATTATTACTAAAAAGACGTTTTGTTTGAAAGGAGCTCTACCATGACCATAGACATGACACGACAGTTTTCAACTTTTAACGGTTTGTATTTCGTTCAAAGAGCTAGTTTTTATAATTTTTCACAAATTCACAAACGGCATGGTCTCGCATCTTACAACAAAATAGCTCTAAAAGCGTCCTTTACGAACCTACCCTCATTGTCATAATCGCATAGATATATTTTGATTTAGATAGCATACTTCATGATTCGAAACGCTAAAGACATTGTATTTTGTCGTTAAAATAATTCCCATTTACTGATTTTCTTATATATAAAATCTTTGATAAACGTGCTAAAAAGTCCCTGATAAAATTATTTTTTATCGTCAGTATTTACATGGGTAGGTAACTACTTCCATCTCAACAATATTATTCCTACTCCATTTGAAACTATCTATGTTATGTGCATTTGAGCAAGAAGACAATTTATAATCGATTACACCACTAATTATACCAAAGTTTAAACCCCACATACGATTTTGTTTGAGTGAATTAAAAGGTTGTTAAAAATATATTTCATGATTTATCAAGTTACTTATGTAGCCATACACTTTTTATTTAGGTTTTTCAAAAACGAAACGAACATTGGCATTCTCCTTTAATAGTTTACATTAAATAACTTTTTTCCCTCCATATATAATTTGATGTATTATACCGGGTGTAAGGGGAACGCTCCTGAAGCCGAAAACCCCTAGTAGTACTCCAGGTACATAACACATTGGCATAAAAATAAAATCTATTTGGACAAAGAAAAAATGTTCTTTTTTTTTTATTTTGCATTATTTACTCTCCATCGTGTTAGTGAAGCTAAATGAAACGATAATTTCATAAAAAGAACATCACTACAAAAAACAACTAGAGCCAAGCTAAAAGCGAAACTGTGCCCGAATTCTTTTTTTCGGAAACGACTATAAATCACCTTGTATAATAATCACAGACGATGGTCATTCTGAGAATTGGACACTATGGCATTTGACCAATCTGGGAATTGGACTTTCAGGGATTTGGACCATCTGGGTATAGGACATTCTAGGACATGGACGTTTTGCAACCTCTGGTCATTTTAGGACTTGGACATTCTGAACCTAAACCGTTTTGATATTTTGTTTACTCTAGGGGTAGATCGGTAGTATCTACCGGATTACATCTTGTACAATGTGTGGGCATAATTATTATATTTTACCTCATTTTTATTTATGTTATGTAATAACCTTGTTTCACATAGTGTTAATTTAATAACTCGAACAACAAGTTATAATTGCTTTTATTCGTGTCATGATTTCGTGAACAAGTTATAATTGCTTTTATTCGTGTCATGATTTCGTGAGTTAGATACATGATTTATTACTTTTATTAATTTTACAGCAATCGGTTAGGGGCGAAAGTAATAAATTATAATGAAAATATTTGTTGTTTTATTTCGCCCCAGTAACGAAAGAAAATCTCTTGATCAAGTAGGTATTCTACTATTACTAGGTAGGTAAATTAGGTCACTTAGGTAGCATATACATAACGTGTCCATTCGCACCATGGAGAAGGAAATGATAGCGGAGTTGTTGCAAGGCAATCGAGTCGCATGCCATCCAAACGTCAAATGGACTCATTCGGTAGGAACGTTATACCTATGACGTCCTTCGACTTTTGACACCCCGCGCGTCTCTCTTCCCACCCGCATTCGGCGACGCGTTTTTATTAGGTGAAATATCGATGGGGCATCTCCGTTACCTACTTAATAATATTCTGTCCTCCGTGATTCGCACCTTACATAACGTGTCCAGTCGCATCTTAGTACTGACGAGATCTGAAACATCATCAGATATAATGTGCTTTATGATGGTCGATTGGATCTCGCCATTTGGTGCACTCCATCGCCAATATCTTCAAGTAAACCGCGATGCGGTTGGACTGCGATATTTGCCGCGCGGCTATTGCCATCTGATCAACTCAATATGGGGATAATTGCAATTCAACTCGTTGGACTTGTTATGGCTCAACTACCCAATGACGGAAATACCAATGCAGTGAAAATATTTGCACTGAGTCCGCTCTTGCACAGCCACAGAGGCTGTCAGATCTCACGATTCATCGCATGGTTGAACAGAATGTATTATTCATCTGCTACACCTTCATATCACTGTACTTAGTTTCATTTGGTAGGTAAGAACAATAACAGGATACTTAACAATATTATATATTTCTTACATTTACATTTTACACACAGGTACAATATTTAGGTAACTGAAATAACTCTTGGCAGTGTATTTTACAAACTTACGATTTTCACTTCTACAAACATTTCAAAACAATGCGTTATTGCGATTGCGTGGTTGTCGGGGAGCAACATGACAACATCTATGAGATTTACCTTTAACGGATTCCAATGTGGTCCCAATTACTTTCAATGCTAGCCACATTCAAAAGTCCATACTTACCTAAGGTAAATTAATTAGCTATAGGTACTATTGGAGGTGTATAGATGTCCTTGCACCATACGGCTCTGCTTACGATTGTTCTCACATGTATGTTTCCAATAGGGAAACGCATTAAAGCTTCGCTGATATAGAATCCCTTGACGCTCAATGGTTCGAACTGCATACTTTAGTACCGCTGTTGAGTCAGCTGATCAGATTCATCAGCAGATGTGTGCGAGTTGAGGGAGGCTGTCGATGCGCTCGACGTTCTTATAAGTTTTGACAGCCGGGAAAGTGGAGCGGTCGCCCAAGGCTGCAGCGGACTGCCCGCATCAATCACAGGCGAAGGAGAAACTCTGAAAAATCGCAACATTTAGGTAATTCGTTGGCTTGGTGAGAAACTGAAGAAGGAAGCCGGTAAGATCTGAAAAGAATAGCAGAGGGCAGGCTCCCGACGCGTAAATACATATTCGTACAACGACACATTTGTAGAAACAAAATAATACGTGAAATGTCTGCTCGCAAAACGACATATTCGTACAACGACACATTTGTAAAAAAACGAAAGCACTCTAGTTTTCTTTACTAAAGAAAAGACAACTTATTTTTGTATTTTTTTATAAAATTAATTATAAGTAGATGTCATTTAAAGTGGACAGTAACTACCTACTTCACTTATAGAGGAAGTAAAAATTCTTCTGAGGGTAACAGAGTCGCTGAGATATAGATATTGGTCATTTCGCGTAAAGATTTTGTCATTATGCGTATTGGTGATTTCGCGAATAAAATATTTGTTATTCTGCGTATTAGTCGAATTGCGTATTAGTCAATACGCGTATTTTAAATAAAAGTTATTGGTCATTATGCGTGGGGAGCGAGGGCAGGATGGTGTTTAGCTGGATTCATATATCTTGGATCTAAATCACAATATATAAAAGGTCTTGTTGCGCGCGGATTGTTTTATAATAATCTATGCTTGGTGAATTTGAGCTTGTCCACTGCATTAGCACCCAGTGCTATCTACAAAGTACGTCCAAGAAACAACGTGACCTCCGCGTATAGAGCACATTTTAGGTCCAAGGTTTAATCAAGTTATATCTGCCTATACACAAACAATCGTGTTTGTGGAGTATCCATGACCGTTAAGTGCAAGTTACATTTTAAAACCTAAATAAAGACCTACCGATTTCTACGTGTCCTTCCAGTTTTCGGACGTCTGCTTTTCACGTGTTTTGTTTGCATGGGCACGTGAGGAGGCGCAGCGCTTTCCACATCAACGCCACTGCCAGAACCTATTGAATAATCTTGGCATTAATTAATAGGGTCGTGGAATGTTGTTTACGTGAGAAATAACTACATATAGGTTGGTACTATAATAGGTACACACCTGCTGACTGCTAAACGAAGCTCTGGCTCTGGGGTAAGACGGTCAAACGTCAGTCGTTCCCGTAACGCCCAAAATAATAATATCTGTAATCCTAAACTAACTAGGTATATCTAAAACGAAAATTTCGTCTATGAACTTAGTATGAACGAAATGGAAATATTTCTTTAGTCAATAGGGTACATTGAGGTAGGCATACTATTGACTTACCTACAACCAACATAGAGTGCTCCACTAGGTTTGATCCAGACGGTACTGTAGCGTGTAGAATACATAAGGGTCTTGCAGCTCGTATGCGAGCATCATCTCTTCTACCTACAGATCTAAAAAAAAAGGTATTATGGATTTAAAACATTATAGGTGGATTTTATAGCATTATGTTTGCTAACAATACAAATCGAATGCGTAGGGAAAAATGGATCTTCTCGGGCGGGACTCTGGGAAATTTGAATCACATCGGGCGTGTCTCGGTAGCCTAGTTGGTCAAGGCATTCCCCCTGGTAAGAGAAAGATGGCGGGTTCGAGTACCGCCCGAGAAGATTCATTTTTCCTATATATTCGATTATGGTTGATAGTTTGGCTGTCTACTCTAAATTATAGATAGGTACGCTACAAGGTAAGGGAGACAGAGCCCGGGATGCGAGGAAATTGTCTTATCGGGGCATCTTACACCGTCCATAACCATCCACGCTACCGAATGGGGATCCGTGAAGATTTCCGTATGAAATTAACTGAAACTTGAGAACTGAATGAATACAAAACAATATTTTTAATATTAACTAGGTACCTATATTTTAACTGTAGCAAAAGGCCCCGTAACCCTGCCAAAAATAGGTATACAAAAGAACAGCTCATGTGGTTTGTCAACTGCTCAATGTCAATTCTCTTTGGGAGTTTTTGGCGGGAAAGCGTATATTTTCCGAAATTAGTGTGAATTCGAATTTTTGTGTATAAAAATGGTGGATTTTTAGCCATAACGTCTTGGACAACGCACACACGTGTAGAAAAATGGCATATTACAGTGAATTATGATATGACTCAACGTGTTCAATCTAAATCTCCCCAAGGAGCTTTTAGTAAAGTCCCTCAACTTTACAAAGACATCAATTGTATACTAAACAATTGGTGTCTTAGTAAAGTTCTGGGGATAATCATCATCAACATCATCATCATTAATATCATCCACAATCATTTCAATGAAGAAAATAAATTATAAATAACTGATGACAAGGCAGCATGGTCATAGTACCTTAGCCTGTTCCGCAAGGAACTAAAGAAACAAAAAACAACATATTCTCTTTGGTCTGACTGACATGTCTGGCTTGTCATCATTTTGTCAGTAATTCATCAAGATCAAGATATTTTATTTGATTGAAACAAGTAAAATCATCAGTTTTGTGTACTGCTGTGTAGTGTGTTTATGAATATAATGATGAAGGAAGAAGTGGAGGATGAACATATTG
This sequence comes from Eilema sororculum, assembly GCA_914829495.1. Lineage (NCBI taxonomy): Eukaryota > Metazoa > Arthropoda > Insecta > Lepidoptera > Erebidae > Eilema > Eilema sororculum. Next base: position 9,688,681 of record OU618555.1, on the reverse strand, counting down.
CATGTAGTTCTAAAACAAAAGCCGATTTAGCCTCTGGGACACAAGCGTTTGAGACAGAATTCATAAATACGTACCATTGTTTGCCAGAATTATGGGATCCCACACATTGTGATTATACAAATAAATACAGAAGAGCTGCAGCTATTGATATTTTGTTAAAGAAAATGAAAAAATGGGATAGTAGTGCCACGAGTCTTAGTGTTCGTCAGAAAATCAACATAATGCGATCATGTTACCGGAAAGACTTACGTAAACATCTTAACTCCAAGACTATAGGCCCAAATGGTGAAGAATTTTTCAAATATAATCCAAGAAATTGGAAATTTCATGCACTAAAATTTTTGGGCGGAAAAGTCGACGGAGAAGGTAATCATTTACAAGAAAATAGCGTAGCAGAGGTCAATTTAGATAGTTCAAATTTTTATGTAAGTATTTTTGTTGTTTATATTTATTATTTAGGTAATGATTTTAAGAAAATAAAGTACAACACGTTAGTACTTAAATATTTCTCAACATTCTACACAACGCTATCTAGACCCATGGTAAGCATAGCTTAACTAGCTTGTGTTATGGAACCTAGAATGCGGATAAACATACTTAAATACTTTTTTTTTTTGTAAATAGGTACATACATATTATTCATAGAAACACCCAGACCAATGCAAATAGCCATATTCATGCATACAAATATTTGCACTGAGCGGGAATCGAACCCGCGCCTCCTGCGTGGCAGTCGCGTTCACTACCACCACGCCACGGAGGCTGTCAATTGTACTGCACTTAATTAATAATGACATAATTAACTTTAATAGGATGAAGAAACTGAAGAAGAAAACGAAGCACACACGAGCGATGTGCCTCAAATCACTGCAAACGAAACACATAAAGAAATTCAATCTTTCAAACAGAAATATAAGAAGAAAAAAAGGCCAATTGAACCTGACAACGATTGCATATTTGACAAAGAACTAGAAGCTATTAGCTCCAATGTGGCATGCAAGCTAAAAAGAATGAAACCGAGTCAAAGATGTTTTGCAGAATTATTGATCAATAAAGTACTGATTGGGGGTTTACAAAACAGTTTGACTGATGAAACTGATTTGACGGAAATTTATAAATATGCTGAATGATTGTATGAAGCAGGCACTTCGAATAAAATGATTTACTATTAAAATGAGGCAGATTGGCTTTCTCAATGCTAACGCGATATCAAACAAAAGATACCCACCGCATGGTACAGTCGCCCTCAGAAGTTCCTGAATACTTAGGTTCCTACTAACCTACTAACAAACTAAGGATGTTTAGTTTAGGTACATTGAAATAAATCATTAAATAATACCTATATGTACCTAATTAATTAATGTATTTTTTTATTATTGTGTTTAAAATAATCGGATAGCTTCTACCCTTATAACGCTCCCAAATCCTCTTCCCATCGGCATAAAAAAATTAAATGAGTAGGTACCTACGTATTATAAAATCGATTACTTACGAACTATTTCCAGAACTGGGTTGCTCTTCCCAGGGTGCGTCACTTTCCACTGCACTACTCTCAGATGCCACTAAATACATCGACCTAGAATTATAGCAAATAAGTTAACAGATTGCTATATGTATTCACATCTCCCATCACAATAACAATAAGTAATAATAGAAGCTTTTCTTTAATTTTATAAGTATGTACAAGAGTTACCCTGAATTCTAAAGCTACACATTACTCTATCCGCTATCTACGGTACGCCGTACAACGTAAGTAGTACCTGGCTGGCACGTATAAGTGCGGAGGAGGAGGTGCAGCTCGCCGTGATGCAGAGCGAGCCCTCCTTGCACGAGATGCTCGGCCCAGTAGCACTGACTCTGTGACAGAATAATAAGTAAACTCAGTATCTATCTACTTAAATAGTCTAATTTGGTAAGTTTACTCCTTAAGCCATAGAAAGCGGATCTCCGAGATTGAAAGCTTCGGATGCGAATGGGTTTAACGCTAGGATGAAGAAAAAGAAAGCCATGAAAAATCATAGACTATAGAGAATGCAGATTTTCATCGGCTTCATGGCTTGTCAGTTAATTGAACAATCGATTGATGATTTTGAAGGTATTTTAAAAAACAAACCAGATATTGGGTCGCTGTCACTATTTTCGTTGCGTTCTCGTCTCCAAGCGGACTCCGCAGCCGGCTGCGCATCTGCTGCCACTCCAAATAATCCAGTTACTGCACCGGCTACTACACGACGAGATGATTTAGCCGCGCTCTACAGTGTTAAAAAAATATGTAGTTAGGTAGGTATATTTTGTAGGCAAGTACCTATATTAAATTTATATCAGGTAGATAGGTAGTACATATTTTGATTCCATGGAAATATAACTCAATATACTTAGTTTGTTTTCTTTGGCAAGTGATTTGCATAGCATTAAATAATATTCTTTGCAAATCGAACAAACGCATTATAGTGCCTATTTCATAGTGCTAAAACACAATGCAACAGCCAAAAAAAAAAACAAGTGGACCACTCGTAGATGGTCGCTTCAAACCAAAACACATTTAAATACCTACACTTGATCAAATCTTTTCAGTCCTTGATCGTTGACTGACAGTTTCAATAATAACTGTCAACCAAGTGCAACCACATTCATTTTTGTACCTAATTGTATTTTATAAACGTTTTCTGTTTAATGACGAAAAGATGACCGCGAGAAGTTTGGTAAGGATGGTTTGACGACCTGAAAAAGGTGACTGGGCGGAAGCGGAGGTTCGGCAGTATAATAGGAGAGGACTATGTCTAGCAGTACTGCGATAAGATAATAATTGATTGAGGCAATAGGTAAAATCAGTAAACGAAATGTTACAAATCGTGATTTCGTTGACCTTGGCGAAGGTACCTACACCGCTCAATTAAAAAAAAAACATTTGAATGTTTTTAATCTTTTCTAAGTAGGTACTTGACATCTAGTAGGTAATTGACACTTTCTCTCAAAATGTACTACTAGCGCTCCTAATGATCGTATAGGTACTTACTACTTACCGAAATACTGATGTCTATTTCAGGGACATGACTCAAATCAGCGGCTGCTTCAGCCAACATTTTCAACTGAACACTGTCAGTCCCCGAAGTCTGGGACAACTTGATGAGTTCAAACAAATAGTCGCGATAAACTTCGTCCAAAGGAGTAACTGTGAAAAAAATTAACAAACCCGTTTTATATTATGACGAACTAGAAAATACGGGACAGGAATGAGTGGGAGACTCGGAAGTTGGCAAATTCGGTTTTGCGGAGTGTCCTCTCTATCGCACATTGCATTTCTAAGCTTGTTATGTACCTACCTACCTACCTATATATATTTTGCTGTGGGATCAGACTGTCATTGTCAGTCTGTTTGTATTGTACTACTACCTACGCGAGAAAACGCTCTGCCTACAAATTCGAAGCAAACCGGATTCTCATTTTATATCCGATGATGTGTGAATAAGTTGTTTTTTTTTTTCGAAAAATAAAAAACATTTTATAAAATTCACTGATTAAAGAGTCCCGATTCTGGACTGCTTTTGTGGTGTAACGGTAGTGAACTTAGGAAAAGTTTCTTTTTATACCACTTCGGTGGTAGACAAGCACACGGCCCACCTGATGGAAAGTGGTTACCGCGGCCTATGAACGTATGCAACACCAGTGGCATTACACTCGTGCTGCCTACCCTGAAACTGATACTTTTACGTGTAATTAGGTAAGTAGGCACTTACCTGGCTTAAGTATCTGAATCTCTATCACTTGTGGAGTGTTCTGGAACTGCATCTGGCCTTGCATGGGCCCCATCTGCACGTTCATTGGGCTCACGCTCATTGGCAATCCAGGACCAGCTGCCATGGGCAATGTAGCTCCAACAGCCATTGGTACATTGGGACTAACTCCCATCGGCATATTCGTGGTAACAGCACTCGGCAGAGTTGGCCCAACACCTGCTGGTCCAGTTCCAACGCTCATGGGTAATATTGGGCCAACGCTCATAGGTAAAGTCGATCCCATACTTGCTTGTAATCCCGCGGGTACCGGCGCGACACCACCAACTTTTGTCTCCAAACTTGCTTTGGAAGGATAAGCGCCAACGTTGGTAGATACTGTTGGGGGTATATTTAGTTGGTTTGGAGCCGTAACTGGTGTTTTTGAGGTTGCTATTGATGGTGCTGATTTCCCGTTGACTAGTAGATCTGGAGTTGGCTGTGTGGGACCCGCCCCAGGCGTGAGGTCCAGTTCATGCGTGAAGGCCATGACGTTGAGTGCGGAAGACAGTGCGGGTCCAACACCGTCCCCTACCCCACCGGTCAGAGGACCCTGGCCAACGGGGAGGGCTACTTGACCCCCTGCCGTAGAGGTAACGCAGTCGGGAGGAGGTGCCACAGCTCCACGTCGCCTGGTAACCAAGAAATTTTAGTAAGCCGCTTCATAAGGCAATTTTCAGAATTTTCGTCTCCAAGTAAGTTAAGTAAGAAAATATTCATATTTCTTTCTTAATTAACTAAATAGTTCTGGATTTATTGCCCAGGAATAAAAGATCTATTTTTAATATTAGTTATCTTGAGTGGGTCTATGGCTATAGGTAAAGGTACTATAACGGATATAAGGCCATGATTCAGTGGGAGCGAGATGGAGCTCTGTCCCTCTCTGGCCTATGGCCAAATCGCGATCATTTAAAAGCATGACATGGTAGGGTAGGACCACAGGTTAAAAAAGTTGATGTAAAGCGGGAACTCACGGCTGCTTGGTGGGAGTGGAGATGGACACGCGGCCCCACATCAACCGCCGCAGCTCCTCGCCACTTATCCCGCGTCGACGAAGTTCCGCTATTGTCACCTTGCCTACGCGCTATAAATTAAAAAACAAATGATTAAACAATAAAAAAACCCGACTGCCACTGAAAAGACCAAATTAAGTTTGATAGCAGGCGGTACCCATTAATTTTCTTTCGGTTTATGATTGGCAAATGAGTACCGCCTGCTATCAAACTTAATTTGGTCTTTTCAGTGGCAGTCGGGTTTTTTTATTGTTTAATCATTTGTTTTATTTTATACTTTTTAGTTCTGTAAGGATATGACACATATATCTTTTTGTAATCTTCTTCTGTTTTCCTTTATATCATTTATACTTGAAACAAAAACTTAAATAAGTAAGAAACTTTAAATCGTTATATATCCTAAAATATTATTTAAAGTGAAAAATGATAAAAGGAACCTAAAGGTAATTTTAAAATACCTATTCAACGACACCCCACTTGACATAGTTCATCGACTTTTTTATTTTTCATTTTGACAATATGGCGTCTGGTTGTCGCTGTGGTGAATTTTGATTACTGTCATGTCTTTAGTGACACTAGCAAGGTTAAGATGAATCGATTGACGTAAGAATTATCAAAATCGGCCTATGCATTTGGTCTCTAGAACGCCACATAGAAACAAACATACATACATACATACATACATACATAGACTGATAAACACATTACCCTCCTTTGCGTCGCGCAGTCGGGTAAAAAAGAATAGGAACGAATTAAATTTTTTTTTGTTTTTATGGTGGACGAATAGGCTTGGAATCCATACGTTGTATCGTAGTTAAGTAGCAATATACTACATTGGCTATCTTTTTCAAAACTGGAATGTTGAACCTATTGAAGATCTAAACTAGGTACTTTCATTTATTTTTTTTCGATTCTCTTCATATCATTCGTTTTTCATTAGGTGCCTGTGCCCTACACAAAATTACTAAATAAGTATTTTTTTTTTATTAAGTAAGAAGTAAGAGTCAAAAGCCTATATTACGTGGGACCGAAAATCACGGTTGGCGAAATGTGAGTATTGATACACCTCTGCCTACCCCTTCGGGGATTTAGGTACAGGCGTGAGTATATGTAGGTATGTAAGTATCTATAACTGACCTTCCAATTGGCTAACGCCCCCTTGCGCTGCTTGGCTCTGGTCTTCGATTTACTTTTGATAACCATTACGGCTCGCACTTCATACCTGGGGTCATCAGAAGGTCCCAGACCTATAGAGTACTCTTGAAGGTACTTGTGAGCGTCCTCCTGCGCCACAGATCGTTCTAGGGATACCACGATTTTTGCCCACTGTAAGTTTGCAGAAATATTGTAGTCGCATTGTTAACAATAAAAAAATATCTACGGAATATGTGTCAGTGTGGGTATCTAGGTGCTAATTCATACGACTAATAAAGCGAGTTAAATATGAACTAATGTAAGGGACCAAAGTATGAATTAAGGTAAGGGATAAAAGACTACTTTTTAGGAGAGCCAAAAAACTAGATTTTTTACAAATCATCTGTAACTTTTTGTCGCCATCTCTGATCATAATGGTCTCCTGACAAAGTTTCTTAGAATTTCCCTCTCTTTAAAACCACATGGGAAAAAATTACGTAATATTAATATCACTGGTTTAAAAAATAGCATGTCCCTTACCTTAAAATAGGTGGAACACATTTTTGTCCTTTATATAAAATGTCCCTTACCTTCTTTTTTTTTTTTTTTTTTAACATATATATTTTTTATTGGTAATTTACAGAATAAATTATAATTATATACTAAAAAACTACTAATTACAAATAAAATAAAAGAAACTAATTAAAAACTAAAACTAAGACTAAAATTAAAACGCGTCGTAGAATTGCTCCGCATCGCATGCCTCTTGTGGCAACGTTCCCAGAAGACTGGCAGCATTGCCACGTTGTATGGCAATGCTTATTCTCTGACCTAAAAAGAGGCCAGCCCTCTGGTCACGAGAAGCGTCGACCATACGCTTCGCAATCTCTCTGAAGAGATTGCGAGCGCTCGGGCCCCAAGGCCCCAACGTTTCGACTCCAAACGGCACAAATTCATAGTCTCCAATGAGTTTGGAGTATTTGCGCCGTTTGAGAGCCTCTGCGGAAGCAGCTGCGGCACCGGCACAGCCAGCCGTGCCAGGTATGTGGGTAGGGGCAATGGTGTCGACGCACGTTGCGTCCCACACCAGGGCCCTACCCATTTTCCATGGCATTAACGACATACCATCCGGTCTCCTGCCATCGTCGCGCGCCAAACCGTTAGGTTCAAGCACGGCTGGCACACCGGCGGTGACAAGAGCACGGCGGATTATGTCGTTTAGGCTGGCGTGCCGTGGCATTCGCCCAGCGCTCCTGCAGCACGACAGGCCATGGTGTCCGAGTCGGTCAACTGCTTCTCCACAACGGCATCGATGCAGAGAAACACACGGCGCGCCTAATCGGAGGCATGTGGCGATGCGGAAAGTAGTGTCGTCTAACATAGTCCCTATGTTAGATGACGGAAGAGCTTGCAACCAAAGACCCGATTCCCACACTCCAACCGCCAGTAAACGGGCACGCTCAGCAGCATTAGAGCAAGTATTTAATAGATTCTGTCTAACTAAGCTGCAAAGCGGCCCGTCCCACTGACGCTGTGAGAAAAGGTTCCCTGGGAGATCCGTGTTTGGACATGCAATTTTCCAAGCATTCACTGCATCGGTCTTGCACAATACTTCCGAATTAACTAGTGTAGGTGCAAGAATTTTCCTAGTTAATTCTTCCGTACTGTAGACCGAAGACAGGAACGCTGGTAAGCTGACATCTGAAATTTTGCGAATACCGAGCCCACCTAAGCGAATCGGCAGAGACGCTTGTAGTGAAGCTCGGTCATTCAAAGCCACATTTAAAATTTTACTGAGTGTAATTTCTATAATTTTGTCCATTTTTTCCCTTACCTTAATTCATACTTCTGGTTTTACACTTACACAGTGGATAGTAATGGCCTCAATGGGCCATGTTTGGCAATATGCGACTATAGGCTATTATTGCGTAGGTGTTTAATCAATGGTGCATACCTACTTATCGCTACACGCTACACGCATCGATAGATAGTACATGATTCCTTTGAGTGTGCCGACAACATCCCAATTCCGCGCTACGATACCCAATCGGGCGGTCGGGAGTCACTGTACATGTAAATAGCTCGATTCACATAATATCTTGGATCAAAATGTGCTCTGTACGCGCAGTACACCTTTCTTAGATGTATTTTGAAGATAGCAGCAGTGTGCTACTGCGGTGGATGAAATTAACCTCAAATTGACCAAAACCGAACCAGCGAAAGAATCATTTTTCAATGACTTATTTTATTTATTTTTTAATATGACTGACATTGTACAATTCTGACGTTCATATGTGCTCTTTATGTGCCTAAATTGAATAAATGAAATTGATTCTTTGATTCTTTAGATTAACACAGAAGAATCCACGCGCGCCAGACAGGGCCTTTGATATTTCGCGATTTAGATTCAAGATAATATGATTCCACCAATACTTTATCAAAGGCTCTTTGTGACTCCTTAGTCCTTGGCGATGACTTGCCAATCTTGCCATGAACCATTACAGACCATTGTATAAGTAGGTACTGGAGGTTTTAACTGTGGCTTTGGGAACAACTTAAACCTGAAAATCTCAGGTATATAATTTACTTCCACATTTTCGTAATAACAAACAGTGTTTTTAAAACTTTTTCTGGGGGATATTATACTTTATTTTGAACAAAACTAACCCCAATGTATCAGGGTCGGGTTTATGAAACTGAATAGATATGTAATAACTTTAATTAAATACGTAACTAGGACAAAAGAATCGGTTATGCGACTGAAAGTCGTGTAATAGTCGTAAGAAACAGTCGTAAAGAAGTTGAGACGAGTATTTTATACAACTACAAGACGTATAAGTTAAGAAGCACTGATTCGCATTATACGCTGAAATTACTTCCATACGACATCTATAGAACTTTTAACCGTATCTAAGGTTTGTTAGGTATCTAGCTCAGCTTACCTGTTTGACCCACTCCTTTTCTGATTGTTCAATGACATGAGCGTAGGTGTTCCCCATCATAGCGATCAACATGTTTAGAAGCAATATCGGCACGAACACCATAAATATCGCGAACACCGTCTTCGACAAGTTCGGGTATGTCGTCATGCCTAGATCAGTGTACTGGAATATAATTGTAATTAAGAATTTATGACGTTAATACTTAGTTCGAGCACTACGAGTTGTATAAATTAAATATGTGTAAATAAATACATTTTCATAGGGTCACTCGAGGTGGTGATTCGATGAAATTTTTTTTCGTTAGTAATAGATATTCTTTCTTCGTAAAGAAGAACAATAAATGTAGGTAGGTAAGTACTTACGCTATAATCTCCTAATGTGATTTGAAATAATGCCATCCATGTACTAGTATAGCTACCGAACAGCGTGGAGTGAACGTTAGGAAACCCTGAAATAATTTATTTACACTATAACATACATGACTCTTATGGTACAAGGCACGCACAGTCGCCATTCTAAGTTACCGACTAAGTATATTGGTTCTAAAATAAATTAAAATTGAAAAATGTTAAATTCATCCTCCAAGGTTTGCCTACGAAAATATAACCACAATTTATCATTCAATGACAGATTTCAATGTAAATAAATAATAAATAATAATAAATATTCCACAACATTCTACACAACGCTATCTAGACCCATGGTAAGCTTTTATAGCTTGTGTCATGGAATCTAGAATGCGGATAAACATACTTATATACTTTTTTTTTTGTAAATACATACATATTATACATAGAAACACCCAGACCAATGCAAATAGCCATATTCATGCATACAAATATTTGCACTGAGATCGATTGTAAATTTGAGAGCGTTGAGCAACTTCTGAGGGTGACTGTACCAGGGTTCACAATTGTATTAAAGCTAAACCATTATGGTGCCATAGTCAGCGCAAAAAAATATATTAAATTTTAGACTTTATTTCTATACGACTAAAGTCCAAAATAAAATGAAAAAAGTTTCTATACACTTTTTTATTTATACGCAAAAAGTCATGTGATATTGAACTTTAAACACATCGTTTTAAAGTCTATTTAATGCCGTTAATCTTATTTAATGCCGTTTTTGCAGTCGCTGCGGCTGCGGCTTTAGTAGAATCGAGGCCCAGGACAACGGTAGAGGTTACTGACCTTTGTATAGGAAATAGAAGGACTGTGAGAATCCAAACAGCACGATGCAATAGATAATGCCGAATGTGAACATGTCGCCTGTGATCATGCTGTATATCATCGTTACGAATGGACCTGTCAGTTTCACTGCCCTGGAATAAGTTAACAGTTAGAAGAAGTTATTAAAATCTATGGAGATCCAAATCGATTTAGAAAGGAAAAATTTTGTGTTTATACCAGGCGGGATTTGAACCCGCGATCCTTCTCTTATGGCGCGGGTCTCGTAGCTTGGTGGTCAAAAGCATTCTCCCTGTAAGAGAGGGATCGCGAGTTCAAATCCCGCCTGGACTGATCACAATGTTTTCCCTTTCTAAATCGATTTCAATTAATTAGCATACTAAATGCTTAAAAATTCATTCAAATCTATGGTAGGTATTATTGTATCTCGTTCATTACGCCTTCTGTTTTATACAGGGTGGATTCATTAACACATCCAAAAGGGAAGTATTGTAAACACTAGCGATAGCAAATTTTACTCCAAGGTAAAAAAATATATTATATAGAAAAAAATCTCTATTTACCGTATTTCGAATACTCGCGTGTCACACCGGTAATCGATTATTCAGAGTTTGCAATCGGATAATAAAGCCTCAATCGCGTAAATTAAGCTTCTCTCCAATATTTGATCAGCATTATATTTAGTCACCTATGTAAACCTACGTACTACTCTACTGTTATTGTATAGATGTTATCCATCTGTCCCCAACTCCCCCTAACTTGCTAGATCTACTTATTGCAAACTTACCCTGCAAAAAACATGAGCAAAAACCAAGAGCCTGGTAGCAAAAATATTAGCAGAGCGTCTTCCAGCATAGAGTGCTGCATCAGCCGAGCAGGTATACACGCCAGTAGCAGTATGTTTGACGTAAGGAATATGAATTTGGCCGGTTCGTGAATCTACAACAATGAAGGTATCGTGAGTATACTAAGATGTCGTATCTATTTAAAAGAGTTTATCAAGATTTGTAGTATTGTCTTCAGTTCAGGTTCAGTCATCAACAGTAATGTGCAACTTATCTACATATCAATCATCATCTTCTTCAGTCTCGGGCGCACCTGAGGCCCTCAGTTCGGAGTCCGGAGTCCACTATCCGGGTTTTTACTTCTCCACTCTGCACGGTTGTGCGTATCAGTGGTAGTGAGGCCATTATTGGCACGCATGTTGTCCTCTACGACCTACCGAGGCCCGGTGGAGGCGGCGTGGCGAGACATTTGTTACTGATTGACGCCACAGAACATAGCCGCACCAGTGAAGGCGACTCTCCCGCATTTCATCCGTGATTTCAACTTACACATCAATGTTATTGTTTAATAAACCCCATCAAGATCATTGAGGCCAATCTAACCCCACCTGTACGTCGCTACACTAATTCATTGACGGACGAGGCTCTGATGCAGATTTTTCTCTCGAGTTGAGTGGTCAGACAGATGGAGCCACGAAAAGGAGAAAGTGTAAGGAGACCTCAGGTTCCGATGTGAAAGCTTCGGTTGTAACCAGAATAGCACTAAGATTATGATATGATAACACCAAAACATTACCCTCGGTGGTGCAGTCGGGTAAAAATGATGTTGTAGGTATTAAAATTCCCAACTCGAAATTTACGCCTAAAGTGCCTATAGTGTGAAAGTATCTGATGAGGCTGAAATTGACAACAAGTGTAGTTATAGCAGCCAAACATATTCCCATCACAAGAAGGTCTCAGTCAATTTAAAGAAGGTTCCACCACCATTCATTATTTTCATATTGCTATCACTTGTATTGATTTTGGCTGCTAATTTCAGCCTCATAGTATAGGTGTTTGAACTTACCAGTTGTTTAAAATACGCCACCAAACCTTGGTTTTTGATCTCATCCCCTTGCTGTAGTATAATATAACACAGAGTGCTGGCAATAGTCCCCAGTTCACTAGCCAGTCTCACGCCAGTCCTCGCATCGGTGACTTCTAAGCCCCAGTTCGGATTAGCATCGGCTTCCCCGCTACTGTGTCGAAGGTATACGGAGATAGACAATAGTAAGAGGTGCAGCATCAGGATAAGAAGACGTTTCAGGAACTTGTTCTAGAATGGTAATAGAATGTTATTTCGAGTAAAGAAAAAACAGAATGAAAAATTGAGTTGAGAGTGGTAGGTTTGCTTCCGGTACGGAAAAACTATATATTTGTATGATTCACATATTTATTTTTTGTGTGTGATCTGGGGAAACAGATCTTGTTTATTAATATACAGGTACCTATACTTGATAATATAATGGAAATGTCAGCACTTCATAACTTCGGGGCTCTGCAAGACCCCTGTGGGGGTCCTACCAATACTTGTACGTTCGGTTGGGTATTGTATTCTAAAAAAGTTTGAGAATCGCAGTTTCAGTAGAATTAAGTTTAACCAGTAACTGCTATAATTTATTTATTGAACTTTATGCACAAGTACATAGATGTACTTCTATACTGTGGTTTAATTTTAATAAATAATGAGGCTGTTTAGTATATACCCTTGCAAATGTCTTCCATTTTTCTTCAAGTAACCTCTGAATGATGCCACCATCCAACATGTTCAAATGTTCTTGTTTTGTACCATTTAAAATTATAAACAGCGCCGAGTTCCAATCTAGAAAGCAACAAATGTACTTACATTACTTACGAATGTGAAGGCGAAGCAGTGAATACTAGACTCAGACGTAACTGTGGCCAACGAAAGATGGCGCAAAAAGTTGGCGCCAAATTTGAAAAACGAACAGGTTGCAACACTGACTAGACTCTGGCCATGAACCATAATAGGCTCGTTGTCATGCATTTCTAATAGGTAAGAATTCTAGTATCGACTCCGTTATTTCGGTGTTTATTCAGTGTTACATCACGTTGTTTTTTTTTTAAATTTGGCGCCAATTTTTCGCACCATCTTTCGTTGGCCATCAGTCTAGTAGGTCTAAGGTACCTCGGGACATAATATATGTTTTGAACCTAAAATTGTGCGTATAGAATAGAGATTTCTTGGACGTCTTTTGAGAGAAGAAGAAAACAATGGAGAATGTTCACAAATTCTGAATTTATTTTAGCTTATTATATTGTGTGTTGAAAAAAAATGGCCGCGTGGTTCCCGGCAGAGTAGAATTCGGGCTACCCCATCTCTTCCTATCTGGTGTCGTACAAGGCGACTAAGGGATAGGGCTGTTTAACATCAGACAGATATTATACAGCCCAGACTCAGCCTCAGATGCATGACTTAAGTCAACAATAGTGCCCGGAATGCGGCAATAGGCTCACTCCCTATCACGTGGGACCGAAACAATGATTGGTGAAATGTGAGTGTTAATTCACCTCTACCTAACCCTCCGGGGATAAAGGCGTGATTATATGTACATGTATGTTGAAAAGGAAAAATACACCTGAAAGAATTATTTGGATATAGTTTCCAAGCTAAGGACTTTTAAAGAGACTGCGCGGCGACCGGCTCGCGCTTGATGCGTGTGCTGTATTTTTCTGTATGTCTGTATGTTACGCGTTCACGCCTAAACCTCTAAACCGATTTTGATGAAATTTGGTATAAGGGTAGATTGGAACTTGAGAAAGGACATGGCTATGTTTAGTCGCGATAACCGACATCCACGCGGGCGGAGCCGCGGGCAAATGCTAGTTTTCCATAATTGCGTGGCAGGGCCTCGTTTATCATGCAAATTAGATCCCGAATAGAATATGTTCCCGAGGAATACATACTTACTAACATATAAATTATTATTTAAGCTACCTGCACCTTATGCAGTTGGCTGCAAGTGCATTACTTAACATAACATAACATAACATAAACTCACGCCTGTATTCCCCGAAGGGGTAGGCAGAGGTGCTAGCACCCACATTTCGCCAGTTTATGTTTAGGTCCCAATGTAATAGGTGGCGAGCCTATTGCCATTACCCGGGCACTGATAAACCTGCGATAAATACACACATAACTTCGAAAAACACATTTACTTAGCGATTAATTTTATATTATTCATAAGTGATTTATAGTTTCTCATACTTACTGGTTCTCCCATCAGGTAGCAGCGTATCCAGTGCATTCAGGGGATAAGCAGAGCAGGTAATGTTAGAGTACCGCCAAAACTCTTTAGCGGATAGTTCTAACATTTCTCTGAAGACCGACGCTCGGCCCAGCTGACACGACAACGTTAGAGGGGTGAACCCTGCCAGATTCATACGACCATTGCTCGCTGGAATTCTTGGGTGTCGAAGTGCGTACCCGAACATGTCCTATAACAATCAGCATGTGACAGAAATATGACTACGAGAAAAACGAGCACACACGTTCCAATTAAAAAAGGGTCCATTTTGACCCGTATACAAGTTTTTGTCGATTTTTGATCATAATTTTCTTACATACATACTTGTCATAATTTAGAATTTGTCAAAACTGTTTTCTTCATAACAGACAGTTGTTGTTTTTTTTTATGAGCGTTGTCATTATATGGTGGTGAGAGCCTATGGTCGCAGTATACAGGTTTTTACGTCTTTTCATAAAAAAAGCGGAAACTTTCTCAGGGCCTTTCCCTTCTTCGGAAGAATATTAATTATGTTTATTATAGGTACCTACTGAAATCCTAAAACTCCATTTTAAATCAGGAGTCAGGAGTCTTTTGGGGCCGGGACCGCAATCCCAGATTCCCAATATTGTAAATACAATAAAAATATTTTAGGAGTATTTAGGGACTATGAAAAAAATAAACAAAGTTATGTCTCTGCATAGCCCACTGGGAGAAAGGCGTGACTGTATGTATGTCTTACTAAAGTACGGCTTTTCATTAAAATTGTCGAAAATGATTTTACGTGTATTATACTTCAGGACACGTATCTTGGACCTAAATCGTAAGACAAACGAAACCCAGGCGAGCACGGATTGTCTTTTAATTATTGAATTTGACCACACCCATCGCCGTAGCCGTGGTATCCTAAAAAGACTCTCAACGGAAGCAACTCAACTCAAGCACATTTTAGCTCCAAAACATTATGTCCCGAGTAATATTTTAAATCGTTTTCAAGATGGCAGCCTTATCATTCTCACCAGTTTATCACAAACGACCACCATATGCAGGATCATGTTCCCGAAGGAGTCCTGCGCGTCTGGGTCAGCGCCGGAGTCACAGAGCAGGTTATACACCCCCTCGTTGGCGCAGCAAGCCGCCCAGGCGAGGGGGTACTCCCCTAAGTACGCCAGACCCTCGTAGTTCGTCTGCCTTGCTGGAGGCACCTGTTGTTGGTCACGGGGCAGGAAGAAGCTGCCTGTTAACAACAGTACAGACAGAAAGAGTACAGATTTAGGTACAGTACACTACTGCTCTCTTGGAACGTTCGGGGGACCAGGTAAAGAAAGAGAAATAAAAAACATGAATCGAGAGCGAACGAGATAGCACCGCCGCTGTTTTTTCTTGATCGTGCGAAAAATCCCCACGGATACCACCCCACGGAGCCGGTGGAGGTGGTTATGTCGGACTCGAACCGACTAAAACGCACGCCGTCTTGGGTCTTTGGTTGCCAAAGGTGAGATTGCCGAAAGCATATCTCTCGCACCCCGGCAGTTCCAGGACCCCATCTCTTTCGAGATGGCCCCCTTCGGGTTGTGGGGACCATACTGTCCCCATCTAGCCCCGGGTACGGGGAGGCGCACTGACCAAATCTGACGCTCGATTGGTCGATACTCATCAAATCTCGCCACGCACGTACCTACCCAAGGTGCGGTAGCGGTTACCGGTTACGGTCAGTCAGTGTCACTTTAGTACTCAAATCGGGAAATTCTTGATAAGTAGTCTCCCTTGAAACACTACACAAAGTAAAGAAAAAGAACAATGGTTTTATTCTGACATGCTACAGCGCACAAAACTTATACAACAATTATAACTTAATTTACAATTTATATACAATCCATCTTTTGTATTATAGTATATTAAAAATAAAGTATTTGCAATACGAACATCTATGGCAGTCGTTACGCGTAGTTGGAGCCCTCAAAAGTCCAACAACGGGTTTAGCCGCAATGCTTCGATATCGGCCTATGGGTTACGGAGGTCAGATGGCAATCGCTTCACGGAAAATATCGTAGTTTGGCCAAATCCGCAGTTAGACTGGTAAAGTGGATCCCAGACTCCAAGCTAAAAGCTTCGGATCCGACTGGGATTAACGCAAAGATGAAGAAGAAGCAAGTATTTGTATTAAATATAAAAAATAAAGTATAGAATAAGTACATTGTTAAATTAGTTAAAAATTTAGATACCTACCTATGGCTCTCTGCATGACGTCAGCTCCTACTTCCACCAGATCTTGAACAAGCTCGTTGTTGCTGTACGCTATAGCCAAGTGCAAGGAGCTCGCCCCTACGAACGCAACAATCACCATTTTTTATTGAATTACTAGCTGACGCGGCGAACTTCGTACCGCCAATTTGTTCCGCCCGCGTGGCGTCAGATCCCGTTCCCGCTGCACCCTCTACTATATTAAGCATGTATTATACATATAAACCTTCTTCTTGAATTACTCTATCTATCAAAAGAAACCGAATGAAAATCTATAGCGTAGTTTTGAAGTTATTAGCATACATAGGGACGGACAAACGCGGAAAACGACTTTGCTTTATACAGTTTATACTATATGTAGTGATGATAATATTTGTACTCCCTTCATAACCGTCTAGCGATCAATAAAACTGCATGATCAGGGAATGGAAACCAGTACCTCGTACATATTATTCAGTAGTCGAAAGTGATTACGTACTTACCCGTACGATTTTAAAGTGCTGTGGATTTCATCTATAAAAGGCTCTTTTTGTGATAGCTTCCAAACTTAGAGTACCTACCGAGTATGGTAGAGTATTTGACTTAACATATTTCGTGAAAACAGTCCTTCACGAGGCTAGTGCTAGTTATTGTACAGGTTTCCTACGTCACAGCCTTGAAGGAAGAGCCACGGTTACAGTATAAGTATTTGCCTTGCTTACGGCTTACCTAGATATTCTTCGCCTTCGACGACATCAAGTGACAATTTCGGAAAACATTTCACTAATGTTCTAGCCAACCGTGTGTGTATCTGCAAATTAAAAAACCTGATTAATGTATAGATTTTGAGAAATATGGAACCTTTTTTTTCGTGCCGAAATCCCCTCGGATACCTCCGCCGCCGGAGCCGGAAGCGGAGGTTATGTCGGAATCGAAACACCGGACGCCGACTGAGGGTCGTAGTGCTAGGCTGGGAAAGGCTGTCTTCGACATATCCCTCGCACCCTGGATGACCCAGGGCCATCTCTTAAGGTCTGGCCTTCCTCGGTAGTCGGGAGGGGGAACAACGGTGTCCCCGAAAGAAATATGGAGCCGTGATTATTGTTTTTTTTGAAATCTAATGATGCTGAATCTGAGTGGCTGTGGCCAGGTATTGGGCCGACAAAATTTAAGAAATTGATGAGCCATTGACACGACGAAGAAGAAGTAGATACTTGATACTTTTCACTATTCTATTCCTCATAGTTAGGATTTGGCTATCCACGTAATAACACTGGTAGGAACTTAAGGTTCTAAGCAGAGGATTTCGTTGACGACTCGTAAGCATATACCGGAACCAAAGCGGGACTTCTAATTATAAGTGTTAATTTATGTTTTTTCGTAGCTACCTTAGTATCGCATATGATGAGGACATGCAGAAGAGACTCCCCCAGAGCGCCCCTGTAACACATTTGCCAGCAGGCGGTATGATCCTCCCATTTCGCCAGGGGGTCGTGTGGGGAGAGGGACGCTTCTATCGGCAACACCACCTAAAATTGTAATTATTTTAGGCATTTCTCCTTATAATCAGGCGTAGGTACTGTACGCCTAAACCTGCATACCCAATGATATTTTATACTTGTATGTAATATCACTTTTTTTTTAAAAAAATTTATCCTTTTTTTGTATGTAATATCATTGTGCATACCTATTTCTTTGGCCGTATGTCCTACGCCGCGTAAATACGGAGTCATTCACAGATGTTCTTACGAACTATCGGAACCAATGAATGATTTTTCAATCATTTTTAACATTGATTTTTGATAACTCCGCCCAAATATTTGAATGAATTTTATATCATTAAGTATGCTAACTACTTATTCAAATTGAAAACATAGGAATAAATGTATCTCTCGGGCGGGACTCGCGGGTTCGAGTCCCGCCGCATACCTAATGCTATAAAATTCATTCAAGTATTGTTGTGATAGCTAGAAGCTCCAGTTGTTAAAATATTTCAAACATTTGTAATCATTCGGTGGGTTACCTGAGAACTTTTGCCTACCTGTTCCTGGTCCCTGAACTTCCATCGAAGGTATTCAGCCCTGTTGATTACTCTCCCTCTGCCGCCAGCGTACATGTAAGCCGCGAACTCCTCTTTAATCAACTTTTCAGCAGCTATCATCCCTCCTTTAGTGTATGTCTCGAGTAACAGGCCACCTAGAATTTATAGATCTCTAAGTGCTATAAAATATTAGACTTCGAGGCGAGGTGAAGGCGGGGTGAAAACAAATTGACGTGTCCTTTTACATTAAAAAATCATCAAATATTTGTATGAGTGAAAATCGAACCCGTTTGCGACATAGCAGTCAACTGCTCTATCTTTATTTCACAGAGGATACTTGGTAGGTAGGTAGGTAAGTATGGCATGGTATCACGGGCTGTTGTCCGCAACTCCACGACAAGGCGCGGTCTTTGCGTGATACAGAGGATATTTAAATTTTATAAGATCACGTAAACGAATTTGTTCCAAATATAAATAACTAGCTTTTACCCGCGGTTCCGACCGCGTGGATGTCGGTTCCCGGCAATTATTCGAAAATTTTCTCTACGTACCTTCCCTGGACTTCCACGAATAATTCAAGACCAAAATTAGCCAAATCGGTAAAGGCATTGTTAAGTTATAACATTACAACGAAAAGTGGCATTGATTTTTATATATTATATAAATTTAATTTTTTTATCACCTAACCTAGAAACACCCAGACTAATGCAAATATTCATATTCATGTATGCGTACAAATAATTATGTGTAATGAGCGGTTATCGAACCGGTAACCTTTGACTTAGCATTTGATATTGATAGTGCTACCGCTAGAGTGCTAGAGTCTGCGCGCTAATGGGGGCGCTGGCGTAGGTACTAAGAGTTCGTTCGCGTTGTATGTTTTACGATGCGATGCATGTTTTACGATGGTGACCCCCTTTCCGAGACTTTGCCTTTAGCTTGCCGTAAGGCGAGTGAAGTCAAATTGATTGATCCTTCATTAAATAAAAGAATTTAAATCAGTTAGCACAAATGACAGCCTGTCAGGAGTGTCAGTTACAATCATTGCGTTCGAAGCAATGTCTTCAGCTGGACACTGTGACCTTGACCTTGTAATTTAAAAAGATTTGATTGGTTAGGGGCTGGGCTAGGCCGAGGGACAATTATGATTTGCATTCTAAACGCGAAGGCACTACCTATAATGTTGTTGTAGTAATTGTAAATTGGTTAGTAACGTGCATTTCTTGTCCTTATTCAGATTTTTTTAAATGTAATTGTTTACGTTAGGTCATTTATAGACAATAGAATAAGTTTTAACTTTTGCCCGCGGCTCCGCCCGCGTGGATGTCGGTTTTAGCGACCAAACATAGCCTATGTCCTTTCTTATGATCTAATCTACCCCTATACCAAATTTTATCAAAATCGGTTCAGTGGTTTAGGCGTGAAAGCGTAACATACAGACAGACGGACAGACAGACAGACAGAGTTACTTTCGCATTTATAATATTAGTATGGATAGTTCCGATTTCTTCCGCGCGCAGAGTTATCTTGCGAGCACTCAACGCCACAGAGGTCGTAAACAATTAATGAAATAGTTAAACGTCATAATACCCTT
Organism: Eilema sororculum; assembly: GCA_914829495.1. Lineage (NCBI taxonomy): Eukaryota > Metazoa > Arthropoda > Insecta > Lepidoptera > Erebidae > Eilema > Eilema sororculum. The sequence continues at coordinate 9,668,702 of OU618555.1, read as the reverse complement.
CTTATAATCAGCAAGTTTGTACAGCACTGTGTGGTCTTCGCTACTCGGCTGCGAGATGACGCGGTCGAGGACAGACCCTTGCTGCACGCCGCTGGGCGACACCACCTTGCTCAGCGCTTCACCCATTTTAGTTACACCTCTCAATCTTTAGGGGAGCTGCTGAAATAAGTGGCTATACATTTAGTTTGAATTGACATTTTTAGTCAATTCTTATTATATGCAACTTGCATGAAAACGCTGAGGGCAGGAAGGAGCAGCGGCGCGCTAAGAAGCGCGCCTCTCCATTCCGGGGGCACCGTTGTCTCCCCTACCGGGGAGGGCCAGACAGTAAGGGATGGCCCAGGGTCAACCGGGGTGCGATATGTCGAAGACAACCTCACCTCCGGCCTAGCACCACGACCCTCGGTCGGCGTGCGATTTTAGTCAGTTTGAGCCCGACATAACCTCCCCTTCCGACTCCGGCGGGGGAGGTATCCGTGGGGATTTCCGCACGAAACAAAAAACAAAGGTGGGTAGGAAATGTGGACAGACAATAGCCCCTTTATACGATCACTCAATCGCGCGGTTATGCATGCCTATACAATTCTGCCGAGCAATCTTGAACTCTACTATAGAACGCGCGATGTCTTTAAACGCGCGCTCTGTCACACACTAATTCGATATTCCCTCGAGAAAGACTGTCCGTGCAAAAGGGCGCTATTGTGTAAGCATTCCTCGAGCAAGACTTGAGTAGGTCATGTTATCCCCCCCCCCCCCCCCCCCCTCTGTACTCGTACGTCGGACTCGAACCGACTAAAACCGCACGCCAGCTTGGGTCTTCGGAAGCTGGAGTATATAGGTACCTGCCTGGTTATATCATTATTTACTATTTTAGTTGTAGTAGTACTATTTTAGTTAGTAGTCACGACATCAGCTATAAATATCTTCCTACTAGTAAAAAGTAGGAAAGAAGGTACCAATTAACGAAAAGAATGGCATAAATTGATACTTACTTCAGACTAATAACTCGTAAATATGCCATGAACTTTTTCTTATCTTGAAACATATTATTTTTCATAGTCGTACTTTTTGTCCGTAAATCCACCATCATCATTACGTCACCAATTGTAAGTATCTATTAAATATAAGTACCTATACGATTAACGGGGGATGGGATGTAAGTAGGTACCTACCTACCTAACCTACCCTACTTTATGTTGGGGTCACTGGGTCAATTACGAAATAAGCTAAATAAAATAATCCTTAAAAGTAATCGTATCGTAGAGAGAGAAAGCACTCAAAAGTATTAAACAGACACTACACTAATAATAATAACAAAAGATGAACACTTTTTAATTTCTTCGTTCCAAATTTTTTATACAAGTGGGAACACACTTTACCACTGGATTTTTAAATATTATACGGTCCGTAGCGACGGTCTACATTTATTTACAGATATTAATTACTATAACTAAACTCCAATTCAATAACTAACACAGAAGTTCGCGTAATTTAAGGAAATAAACACTTGGCATTGCTATGGTAACATTAAAATGGCTGAGGGGCACGTGCGTGACGCCCTATGGTGTCGCCGCAATCACTATTTAAACACTGTAATCTATCTTCCTACACATTGCAATTATAGCCAGGTCAGCCTTTGGATGGGTGAACGTTATTGGCACATCGAGAGAGACCCTCCGACCGTCGGAGAGTACGTTAAAGCTGTTCATAAAAACATCTGTGCCATTCGTTACAAAAAGTTGAAAACCTAAAAAGTAGAACAAAGTAGGATAACCGACCAACGGTTAATGGCCTTGAAGCCTTCGGATGTAAAACTGTCTTCGCATGCTGAAGTCAAAACAGATGGAGGTCAAAAAAGATATCTCTTGGTAGTCTGTGGTGATTTTTTCTATCTATGATAGACCCCGTTTGATGTCAACCAAACGTCAAATGTCACAAATGTCAGTGTCAAAGTATCACAAACATCAACTCACATTCATTCTATAAACAAGAAAGTTATAATTTATCTATTTTTATCTTGTTTATTTGAATTACTAACAGAATGTGTTGAATTTACTTACATGAAGTAGGTAACTAGTTGCTATAGCGAGTTTTATATTCTCGAATTATTGTACTACAATAAGATCAGTGTCGTTCTTATTATCGGAAAAAGTAAACGCGGATTGATATCATTGAATTGGTATGTAAATTTTTGTTTATAAACAGAGAAGTTATATTATATGTGTGATCTGATAACTTTTAGAAGCATCTGGCTACAACGTTTTTTCACAATTATTTGACTTAATCTAATACATAGGTATTATTATTGTCAATATAAATAAAAAAACCCGACTGCCACTGCAAAGATCGAAATAATTTTGATAGCAGGCGGTACCCATTAATTTTCTTTCGGTTTATGATTGGTAAATGGGGACCGCCTGATAGGCATCAACCTTATTTCGATCTTTTCAGTGGCAGTCGGGTTTTTTAATTTTTTAATCATTCTTTTTATTTTATATTTTTAAGTTATGATAACACATGTATATTATCTTTTTGTACCTAATCTCCTTCTAATTTCCTTCATTTTGATACCCTACTCAATAAGTTTGAGTCAAAAAAATCGGCGCCAAAAATCCGCTATTTGGATTTTCTCGAAATTTTAATATACCTGGTGTCACTCACACAATCACGGCGAATCAAATGACACCTCACTTGTCAAAACCGCGTAGCAGTTCAGGCTGTAGGCCGTGCCGTGCCAAATAAATAGAAATACATACATAACATACATAGTCTCAAAAAACATTACCCTCCTTCCTTCGGCAGTCGGGTAAAAACATAGACATTGGAAAACACAGCCAATGATCTTCATTTTGTTTTTTACCCCCTTCCAGTTGACCGATTGTTCTGATATTTGATATACACCTGTAGTTTGGACAATAATACCATATAAATCAATAAAACAGTTTGATTTGCTCTTAATACAAGAGTTTTTAGATCATTTTAAGACTTCATCTACAAGATATTCATGATGCTGACTGTACCTAAATAATGCAACATAATTATAGAAATATTGAAGACCATGGCCACAATGTCATTTCTTGAATACCTACCTATTGTTAATCAGCGGCGCCATTGCACAGAGTTCAATGACATGTTGAATGATACCAGCTCTAAACTAAAAATAAAAAAATAATTCCACTTCTAACTCTTTTCTTCAACAATTAAAGTCAATATAGCAGTAAAATACAGTCTCTTATTATTTCTAAATGTTAAAAAAAATTACTTATAATAGGGTGTATTTTTAAGACGGGTCAACAAGGACAGGTACCCTAACTGGTACAGTTACAACAAAACGTTATTAGGAGACTATCCATAACTTTTTAAGATATACTGAACTGCATTCACAGATCTTGGAAAAATTGTACAGTCAAAATCAAAATCAAAATCAAAAATAGTTTATTCTGATTCTGCATAGACCATTAAATCGGCACTTACAAAACTCAGCAAAAAACATGTTTAAAAAATAAATTTTTTATGCAGATCCTATTTCATGTGGGGATAGAAAGCCTCTTATTGGAGTATTTAAGGCTTGAGTACTAGAAATTACAGAAATGTAAAAATATTTCACATACATTTTAAAAGCAAAACTACAAATTCAACATCAACCGATAGTCTCCTTCCTTAGAATGTTAATGCTTACGTTAACCGCTATATTTATAACAGTTAAAGTACAGTCAACTACAAAAGTAGCTTAACAAATTCTAATTTATTGAACACTGTGGCCCCTAAACCTTACATAAAATTGTGAAAAAAAAACATTGAATATGTAAATTAAGTTTGTCTTCTGGGAATCATAACACTACAATTACTATAGACAGATGCATTCCAATATAAAAAAGATTTGTAAAATATTTTGGTGTTAATCAACTTATGGCGTTGACTGTACCTTGTAATAATAAAAAATATATATACATGTGTGTTTTGTTGTTTGAGATAAAGTTAACAAGTGTGTTCTCCTGTAAATTAACAAAATAGATAGGTACATTACCTTAAAGATTCGGGCGCCTTGGAGAAGCACATGCCTAAGATAGTCAATCAAGTAGGTTGAAGACTTTTAATCTGCCGGAGGTAAGCTAAATAAAACCACCGCACTGAGGTTTAAGGTTTTATTCTCTAGCGCTCCAGTATGCTTATTATAGTAAGAATTTTATGCTAGTAGATTAAGTTTAAGAACTACATGACATAATACTCTTGTCACCAATGCAATTTTTTAAGGTTTTTAAAGTTAAATTTTAATTAAAAGTAAACGAAAGCTCACGGCATCCCTCGGCGAGTGTGTGAAGGTTCACCTCAACCAGCGAAGCATAATATTCCGCTCAACAAGCCATTATTCCAAGATATTGCACATGCTTGTTCGTATGGTTGAGAAATCGTTCAAACCATCAGAGGCAAGTTCCAAGAAAAGCCAAAGTTAAACAGAGAAAAAGGAAAAAGAAAAGAAAAAGGCGGCTCCAATAGAGACCTGAAATAAAATTTTAGGTTATTAGAACAATTCCTATCAGAATACACTAAGTCCTAATTTTTGAGAAAAACGTGTGACTTACCGCCATAATTAGTTGGTTAAATGCCAAACACACGATAAATCATGGTATTTTTGAAACAAATACTGAAACAACAGAATTTAAAATATTATTTTTCAATCAGAAAAAAAATACGTCGAAATGAATCTTTTGAGAAAATGTCAACTCACCAGAAATATGGGACAATTCCACAACAATATCATAGCGGGGACATTTTATGATGTCATCCGGACAAGAATAACATTAATCCATGACAATGGATTCAGATTATCAAAAATCTATATTGTAATATCGACCATCTTGCTCGGTCGTAAGGAAGAAAGGTGACGTGCTGTCAAAAGACAAAATTGACAATCGCCTCAAACGTTCGGAAATTAGCGAAATTTCGACTAAAAACCGTTAAAGACCACCGATGTAACGAGATTCACAAACGCGACGTTACATTACATCCCTCCCCAAAAAGAAGAAAAAGGTATTCCTTTTTATTTTCAAAGAAAACAATGAGATTCAAAGACCAAAATCCAAAAACCTCAAAAGAAAATAAAATGTCTTGCAACATTCTACAAAAAAAATGCAAAAGCATCATGCAAACATATTGCAAAAACAATCTACAAAAAAGTAAAAGAATGTGAAAACATTCAAAAAATAAAATTTAAGTTCGGAAACCAACTTCCAAATACAAAGGAATTTAAAGATATTTTCCAACTCAATGGAATAAACCAAAACCAAAACAAATACTCCGAAAAGAGTGAAAAGTAATCTGAAAAATAAAGTATTCAGAGAAAATGAAACAAATCCCAATTCAATTCCAATTCCAGATATCGATTAGGCAACCAACGCCATCGAATCTAATCCTAGATCTTAACCAGCCTTCCAGCATCAATACAAAAGTGCGGTTGAGCTCCTACGCCACCGACTCTATACCAGCAATTCCTAAATAAATATCAAACGAAGAAGATATCGGTTAAGCACCAACGCTGCCGAATCTGAAACAAAATTGGCAAAAACAAAGAAGTTTTCCCATTATCGGTTAGGTGTAAAACCGCCGACTTCAATTCAAATCCAAACTCCAAAATCCAAACGTCAAAACAAAATCACAACAAAAGTGTGAGGTTAATATATTTATAAGCATTGTGATCGGCATAACACCACCAACTTTCCGAGCACAAGCAAAATATAAAGAAAATATGACAATTGTGACCAGTACAACACCACTGACTTTCTGAGCACAACCGCATAAAAAAATATGACATTTGCGACCGGCTCAACACCACCGACATTCCGTGCGCAAAGCATAAAAAATGTTACTATGTGTATAGAAACACAATAGTACAAAAAAGAAAAACGACAATTGCGACCGGTACATCACCACTGGCTTTCCGTGCGCAATGCGTAAAAAGGCGTGACTATGTGTATGAAACACAATAGCACAAAAATGTAAAGTCCAGAAAATCCCAGGTTTCCCAAAAATGGTATAACAAGGTATAAGGTAAGTGCATATAAAATGCGTCCAATCCGAGAATCCTAATATTAAGACAATAACTCAGAACTGTACAAAAAACTAAGTTCAAGAAACTTAAATTTCCATTCCAAAAGTGAGTGGAAATAAGTCAAGTGAATTTAACACAGAAAATGAATATTAGATTTCACTCCTAAACTAGAGCAGAAACTAAATTCCCAAATTTGTACAAAATATACAATTTTACAAAAATGTAAACAAATATATATACAGGACAATAATCCTATTATACAAAAACAAATAAAAATATAAGATCTTTTGACGTGGAACAATTTGTTAATATGGAGAAGTGAGTATAAGAAACAAGACCTAAAATGACCTAAGTAATTTTTAATGTATCTAAAATTGAAATTAATAAATTGATGTGAAGTTCCTAGCATACATCTCCTTTCAAGATCTCAAAGCCTTTCATACATCCCCATTTAATGAGATCATACTTCAAACAAAGTACCAAAAACAAAGATAGATATTGGCAAAACCAGTAAACAATTTAATATTTAATAATGTCTTTAATGTGATAACGACCTGTATAGTTTTTGTTAAGGTCTTTCAAGACATAAACATTAGAGGAAACTTTATCTAATATTTCACATTTAATAAACTTAGGTGCTAACTTAGCCGAAAAGAATGCAGGAGCATTAGACTGCACAAAACTTCTCCTCCATACTATATCTCCCACTTCAAAAGAAATGACCTTTCTCCCTATATTATAATAACGCGCATTACGCTTATAAGCTTTAAGCAATGAAGCTTGAACTTTAACAAAAATATCACTAAGAAATTTTAGTGAAAAAGCAAAAGAAGACCTTTCAACAACATCAAGTTGATCAAGTTGATCAAGGTTATCAAAAGAATTACTAAAACGGTGCAATGAAGCATCAAAAATAAGTTCTCTACCGAACATGAGAAAATTAGGAGTGAAATCTGTGGCTAGATTCACACTATTATTCAAAGCTAATTGAACATGAGGCAAATATTTTGACCAAGTTCTATGATCATCTTTAACAAAACAAGAAATACATGTTTCGACCGTTTTGTTATATCTCTCTACAGGGTTATTTTGAGGGGTATATAAAGTATTATAAAATATTTTATTAATATTATAACTTTTCAGAAATTCAACGAACTGCTTCGCTGTAAACTGGCTTCCATTATCACAAACTAAAATTTTAGGCGTTCCAAACCTAAGAAATATCTCTTTTTCAAGAATCTTACAAATTACTTTAGTAGTAGCACTAACCATAGGAAATATCCAACAATATTTTGTAAAAACATCTACAATTGAAAGTATATACTTGTGTCCAGAATAAGCTTTTGGAAGAATTCCAATAATATCAATAGAAAGCATTAACATTGGTTTATCAACTTTTTTAGGATTAACCATAATTCCATGAGGTGGATTAGTAGAAGATTTATAAGCTTTACAAGTATCACAAGAAGAAATGTATTTTTGAACATCAATAAACATACCTTTCCAAAAATAATGTACTTTTAATTTATTTAAAGTTTTATGAATTCCTAAATGTCCTGAATTGACATCATCATGATTAGATCTAATTGTGTCTAAGATGTGTTCTTTAGGTATGACAATTTTCCAATTTAAAAGATTATTAGGATTATATTTATCTTTACAAAATCTATACAAAGTATCACTTTCAACTTTGAAATTTTTATATTTTCTAGGAAACTTTTGACAATTTATAAATATTTTTCTATACCAAGGATCAACGATATCCTCGTCTGGCAAAACAATATTATTATTTAAAGGAACATTAATAGCAGAAATTTCTATTCTAGATAGACAATCTGGAACTAAATGAGTGAGATCTAAGCCTCTCTTTTCATAAGAAATATCTTCAAAAAGTGAAATAATTTTATTAAGTTCCCGTTTCTCAGACGGAGAAAGTTCAGAAACAGAAGTAACCGCATTAACACAAGTTGTGGATTCATTTTCAAAAGTAATTTTATTTAATAAGTCTTTAGCAAGGTTAAATTTCAACCAAAAGTCGAATCCCAAAATAATGGAAGGTTTAAAAGAAGGTATTATCAAAAAATCTACATTTTTAGTTATATTATCACAAGTGATAGGTAAAACCATAGTTCCAATAACCTTGTGTGGAGAACCATCAGCAGTAACAGCATTACCTTGGTGAGGTTTAAGTTTAAATCCTAATTGTAAAAATGTTTGATGAATATTAGAACCGAGTACACAACTACAAGCTCCGCTATCTAACAAACCAGAATAAAGTTTATTATTAATATTAAATTTTAAATAGGGTCTAGTGTCTTTATTTTTAACAAACAAAACAGGGGCAGCCCTGATATTACTAAAGAAAACTTTCAAATAATCTAACCAGTCACTAAATTCTTTTTTACAAGTGGCATCATCCGGTGCATTGCTAAATTTTTTCAACATCGAGTCACCTGAGGTTTTATCAAAAACTAGGGCTCGATGGGGCCTGATACGTTTTTTGACTGTTCAGTATTACAAACTTCGCAAGTCTTCGTAGTGACACCAGCTTTGTGACACTTAAAACAAATTATGCCAGGAAACTTAGGGCAATTTTTATAAGAATGTCCAGAGGACTTACATTTTAAACATATTAATTCATCTGCTTTAACAGCATTAACGTGAGCAGAAGGTTTTTCTTTTTTAATACTTCTATTCTCACTTAAGTTCTTTCTAGACACAAAATTTTCTAATTCTCTGCTGAGGTTAATGAACTCTTCAATAGTAGAAATAGTTTTACCAAACACAAAAGGTGTGTAAATATTTAACATATTATGTTTAATAATAGTTATTAGGGTAGCATCAGAAATAGGCATAGACAAACGGCTTGACATATCCATTATATCTGTAATAAAGTCTGGTAAGGACTCAGTTATCTTTTGTTTACGAGTGCGGAGTTCATGTTCTAAATGATAGTCAAATTCAATCCTATCAAAACGTTTCAACAACGCAGCCTTCAATTCCTGCCAAGAAGCAATACGAATACGCACACTACGAAACCATTTAAGCGCAGTGCCTGACAAAAGATCAGCAAATGAACTAACTAAAAAATGTTCATTAAAATTTTTAAACAAGAAATATTCTTCCACTTCAGTAATAAATTCCCTAACACACGATTTACCATCATACAAAAGCTTACAACGTTTCAAATCGGGTAACTTTGTAACAGAAGGCAAGTTTTTCTTCAAGTCTTCATTCAATAAAACATTCATCATATTAAACGAAGATGCAGCTCTCGGACTATAATCACCAGCTCCCCGACTATGTGAAAACGGATCAACAACTTCAGTCAGATCAGCCATGACATGGGGCATCTCGTGAGTAGATGTACCAACCGGGACAGTATTATCAACAATTGCAAACAATGGTGGAGCCTGCGTCTCCTTGTCCATGTTTGAAAACAATGTGAAATCTAAAAATAGTTGTATAAAATGCACTAAGAACTTCCAATGAATGCAATGAATGCAGCTATAAAAGTTAGAAAAGTAAATAAGTTATGAATGCAACTTAATTGTTATTGTTGAAAAATGCTAACCTCAAAAGTAGGTCAAACAAAAGAAAGGAATGTTATTGTTAAGTTATTTAGGTCAAATGCCTTTAAGTAATGATAAAAAAGTGCATCAGTGATTCACAAAATAAAGTATTTCTGTTTACTTGAGGTAAACATCAAAGATTCAAATATTACTATACTTTCACATATTAGTTTGAAGTTTATAAACTTTTCATAATATATTACTATGTAGATAATGTAACTTGTTATAAATTAAGGTTATATAAGATAAAACAATGTAACAATAACTGTGAATGTTATACAAATTGAAATATTCACCTGTAATTAAGAGATATAAACAAAACCGTACCAACCTGTAGTAAGATTAGTTTTGTAAAGTAAACAAACAATAATATTTACTGAAACACAGAGTTATGCAGTAATATACATGAAAGAAACATTGTTCTAAACATGTTAAATTAAATTAATAATGCAAAGGTGACAAGGAATAATGATATTTGCACACTGTCAAGTCCCTGTTCGCGAGCGCCAATTGTAATAATAAAAAATATATATACATGTGTGTTTTGTTGTTTGAGATAAAGTTAACAAGTGTGTTCTCCTGTAAATTAACAAAATAGATAGGTACATTACCTTAAAGATTCGGGCGCCTTGGAGAAGCACATGCCTAAGATAGTCAATCAAGTAGGTTGAAGACTTTTAATCTGCCGGAGGTAAGCTAAATAAAACCACCGCACTGAGGTTTAAGGTTTTATTCTCTAGCGCTCCAGTATGCTTATTATAGTAAGAATTTTATGCTAGTAGATTAAGTTTAAGAACTACATGACATAATACTCTTGTCACCAATGCAATTTTTTAAGGTTTTTAAAGTTAAATTTTAATTAAAAGTAAACGAAAGCTCACGGCATCCCTCGGCGAGTGTGTGAAGGTTCACCTCAACCAGCGAAGCATAATATTCCGCTCAACAAGCCATTATTCCAAGATATTGCACATGCTTGTTCGTATGGTTGAGAAATCGTTCAAACCATCAGAGGCAAGTTCCAAGAAAAGCCAAAGTTAAACAGAGAAAAAGGAAAAAGAAAAGAAAAAGGCGGCTCCAATAGAGACCTGAAATAAAATTTTAGGTTATTAGAACAATTCCTATCAGAATACACTAAGTCCTAATTTTTGAGAAAAACGTGTGACTTACCGCCATAATTAGTTGGTTAAATGCCAAACACACGATAAATCATGGTATTTTTGAAACAAATACTGAAACAACAGAATTTAAAATATTATTTTTCAATCAGAAAAAAAATACGTCGAAATGAATCTTTTGAGAAAATGTCAACTCACCAGAAATATGGGACAATTCCACAACAATATCATAGCGGGGACATTTTATGATGTCATCCGGACAAGAATAACATTAATCCATGACAATGGATTCAGATTATCAAAAATCTATATTGTAATATCGACCATCTTGCTCGGTCGTAAGGAAGAAAGGTGACGTGCTGTCAAAAGACAAAATTGACAATCGCCTCAAACGTTCGGAAATTAGCGAAATTTCGACTAAAAACCGTTAAAGACCACCGATGTAACGAGATTCACAAACGCGACGTTACAACCTGCCTAGACTACCCCGTATCATAAATGAGCTATTGAGCCACACTTGAATCATTTCAAAATTTCCTTCTCTTTTTAGACGGATAGTCTTTAAGGGCGACGGTGGAGCCATCTACCAACATTATTTTTCGTTTTTCTTCTTCAAACTTAAAAGTTAGCATAATAAATGGTATAAAAAATTCATTCAAACACTCTGTATAAGTTTAATACACTTTTGTATACACCTGTTTGTATTAACTACTAGGGTCATTTTTTAGAAGTTGGCCTGCGGTCCACTGGTCTTGTCTATAACTATTAAAATGATTTTTCTTTTCAGATGTATCTCAGCGATTATACTCAACCCCATTCATTTTAGTGATTGGTGTTCCTACAGTTTCTGAGGAGCTTAATCTAATACATGACAAAGGACGAATACATAGCACAATGGATAGAAGGTCTAGCAATCTAAAATGTATAAAACGTATAGTTTGCGTAGTGCCAAAGTGCAATAGTGTCAACATTAATAGTGACAATGCACAAAATAAGATATTTTTTAAAGTGCCGGCTAAGAAAGAACTGAAAGAGAAATGGAAAAGGGCAGTTGGAGGATTTGGCAGACCAGTTTCAGAGGAATCTGACATTTATTGTTGCGAAGATCATTTTGATGTAAGAACTTGTTATTTATTTATTTCTGGGACCCGATTTAGCTAAATTACGTTTTTAAAACGTATGTTTTCAAAACGTGTGAAATCTTATGAAGTTGAAAACCCAAAATAAGATTAAAATTGTTTGTAATTTGAATTAAAGTTAAAAATAAAATTGTACAGAGGGCCAATTCTCGTAATAAAAATCTGTTCAAAATTCAGTCTCAATATAATCAGAATTTTCCGAATGTCAAAAAATGTCTTGTTTAAAATCTACTCTCCAATTTGAGGTTGGCAGAATCATCGGTACCTATATAACTGATCTAGGAGCCATTTGAATATAACTAAAAATTAAAAAGCTTCAACACAAAAACCTAAGCTCTCTTTAAAAAGAAACCCCACTATCATCCCCACAGCTTTTAAAGAGCTCAACCGATTTTCATCAAACATGAAGAACACTCACAAATAAGTCACATTTAATACAAAAAAAAAACCAAATTGAAATCGCTTCATCCGTTCGGGAACTACAGGCACTGACAGACAGACCCACAGACACGTCAAAGTTATTATAACACCCTGTTGTTTTCTGCGTCGGGGGTTAAAAAAAAGAAGAAGAACTCATGAAGTTCTGATTGTTTTTGACAATCACATCAACATGACATTTGGGTGGTTGAGATTAGAACGAGACTGAATTTTGAACAGATTTTTATTATAATGAGAATTGGCTCTCAGAATACTTACTTACTCTCAGAAAACGAGCCTCACCCGGCTCTATTTTTGTACGTCTCCGTTGCGTGGTCGAAACGAAGTAGAGTTAGTCTGAGAAATTTATGACCAACTAGCTTTTGCCCGCGGCTCCGCCCGCGTGGATGTCGGTTATCGCGACCAAACATAGCCTATGTCCTTTCTCAAGGTCTAATCTAACCCTGTACCAAATTTCATCAAAATCGGTCAGTGGTTTAGGCGTGAAAGCGTAACATACAGACAGACAGACAGACAGAGTTACTTTCACATTTATAATATTAGTATGGATTATAATGATGTAACTTTTAAACTATCGCGGCGTTTACTCATAGTTTATAATGTTCGGGACTTCACGCGATATATTTATGAAAAACTTACTTTTGCCGACGTGTCTACGTCGTGGGTCGTGGTCACGACTTGACTGGCTTGCGAATTATAATGATATCAATGAAACAAATTCTGTTAAATTTCTTAGAATGATCCTGCTCCGTTACGACGACGCAATGCAAACGCATAAATGGAGCTTCACCGCATTCCGATAAAATGCTTTATATTTTCAGCTATATGAAGATACCTCAAACTTTAATGATTATTATATGTCAGTTGACGAGCAAGGCCAATATGAAGTAGACTTAAAATTGAAAAGCGACGTCATACCTCATCGATTTCATTGCCAAAATTTTATGAAAAATAAGGTAAAAATTGTAATTATCTTATTTATAACGATTCATATGAATAGGAAAAATTTACTGATGTGATATTCATAATAGTAATCTTCACCCCTGAGACTTTACTTACCACCAGCCGGTAGTCCAGTCATAGTGATCTGTTAATCTATAACAAATGAAGACCTTGTTTGGTTTGTTTTGCAGATACCAAAAGACAGTACGGAAAGAAATAGCCACGTCCCTTATAATGAAGAACTTCAGTGCGATAGAGGAAATAATGCGGTTCAGTTTAACAATCAACTTAATCATATAAATACCTTAACTAATGTAACAACACTTACAGATGAAGAAATTACAACAAACCTACTAAATGATAACAATACGCTTGAAGTTAAAAACAAAGACAATGTTTTAGATGCTAAGTTTAGTGCCCGCGCTTTTCACAACGAAATTGAAATTAGTGATAAACGACTTTTGGCATCATGCAAGCCAGTTAAAATTGAACTTTGCAATTTAAAATATGCAGTTAATCCAAAAATTGCTTCTTTACAGGAAACTGTATGTAGTGAATTAAAAAATGATCCATTTCTAATAAATATATCTAGTTACGGCAAACGAAAAATTAAACCTGTTGATTCTGTTTTGATGAAAAGAAGGAAGTTAATTCCTAAGATATTCGGATGGGAAAAAAATCAAAGTAAATGTATTGCAATACACGATCGACAGTATAAAGAACTTGAAATTTATTATCTGAATAGTGATGGTGATATAACGACATATAAAAGATTATTTAATATAGAAAACTCGACTTTAAGGCATTATATTAATGAAGTTGAATTCAAGGAACACAAAAGCCGCTTAAAATTAATAGACAGTTGCTGTTGGTTTCATAGAGAAAAATTTAGGCCGTCAATAGAATTCATAAAAAAACCACACAGATGTGGATTATATAATTACTGTTCATGTTGTTGTAGTAATATTCCCCCTACACACAACATGCACAATCAATCAGTCAACACAGGTGAAAGTGCTAATGTATGGCTAAATGAAACGATAACAAATTATAGAAACCCATTTCCTCTAGACATCGCATCATTAAGTGCTATCAAAAAGGCTCTTATTGCTACACGAAATGTTCGAGGTAAAATTATCTGTATTAATCATAAACAGTACGATTCATTCGCCATGAAAGTTAATAATGAATATTATAAAATTGATAATGGCTACATAACATTTTACATGAAGCATCACAGTGCGGAATTATCAAATTACGAAAGGAATTTGAACAGAAACGTTTGTTGTTGGTATAAACGAGAACAGTTGGCTAATGATTTACCTAAACGGTACAAAGTACCACCTAGCACCGTAAAATTTATAAGAAGTCAGCACTCATGTCCTATTAAACAATGTAAATGTTGTTGCAAACCTAAATATAGTAAAAAGTTTATTTTACCTCAAAATAATTTGTTAGTAAGACATACTACGGATGCTTCTTCCAAAAATTTTAAAATTAAAATTTCGTTCTCAAACGTTTCCGAGGTAAACTTGTCTACTTTTCAGGCTCTTATGGCTAAATCCAAAGATTTAAACTCATCTGCCTCTCAGCCCCTTCATGCTAAATCCATAAGTTTAAACTCATCTGTTCCGCAGGCCGTTCATGCTAAATCCATAGGTTTAAACTCATCTGCTTCTCAGGCCCTTTATGACAAATCCAAAGGTTTAAACTCATCTGCTACTAGCAAACAGACCCCATCAAATAGGCTAATCAGCACACGCTCCCCTCCCCTCGAAGTATTTTCTGAGACATTTGATTTGAAAGATATGCCAATACCAGCAATGCAAAATTCAGGTATACCAATAAAATATGCAAACAACATTGCACCAGATCTACATTCAAGAGTAAATGAACGACCAAAAATGCTATTTGTTTGGAAGGAATTAATAAATAAAACGGCTATACCTTCCCAAGGTGTGTCTACTTCTAAAGTTGCCACAACTGTAAATACTGAAAATATCTTAGATTCACCAAGCTACAGTGCAAATGATTCCGCAATTGAAAACATGGATAAAGCAACCTCAACATCAATGGCTACACTTACAGATACGATTATTACCAACATGATAAAAGAAAACTGTAGTAAAAATTGTGAGCTGGTTTCCAATCATAGTTCCAAAAAATGTAAAGCTGCTTCTACGTGCAGATGTAAATCTTCACCCTCCAACGCGGTTTCATCCGTTGTAAAAAATAATAAAGCTAAAAATAGTTCCAGTTCTAACATAACAAGACCTATATCTATGACCACTGTAAATGATACGAATAGTAATCCAATTTGTAAAATGACTATCGCAACGCCTTCTGAATCTGTCATAGATTATATAATTACCAAAGCCGTTAAAGATATACCAACGCCCTTATTAAATAGCAATACTCAAAACACGACAAAAGATACTAGTTGTTGTACGTTTACTCACAAGCCGAAGAAAAAAGTTCCTGTAGATGTTATTACACACAATTCAAAAGATACTGCACCCTCACATGTACCTTCAGCAATTAACAACATTCGATCTGATATTGGAGCAAGCACTAGTTATATAGATGAAGCTATTAATAAAACTATGACCGCAGCGCAACCAATGATACAAATATTAGAGAGACTAAAAAATGTACGTATCAGTAATCAAACTGGTGGACTGTTATCGGCTCAGCTAGATACTCCATTGAATAATTTATCTACCACAGAACTGAAAATACTTAATAGCATTATGATTATAATGGAAAATAAATTAAAATCTACGGGATTAGCACACGATAATGTTCAATTTAATTGCGGTAGCATTTTGGAATATATGACATCTAGGAATGACGTGCAAAAATCTTGCACAGAAGATATTGAAACTTATTTATTACACTTAAACTCTGCGACAAAATCTTCGGAAGCATTTCAATCATCAACATCATTAAACAAAACAGGTTTTTTATATACATACAATGAATTTGTAGAAAAACAGAGAACACAAAATGTAATTGCATTAAAACCGCTGCCTCCTGTTCATAAAGATTCCGGGCATGATGAAACAAAGGGTTTGAAAACAACAAGAACGCCTAATCCAAAACATGGAAAGGGTAATAATAAAAGCAAACCTTCAAGTCTGACACCATCGGATTCATTAGCACATAAAATCCCTTAAATCGTGACATCCGCAGCAGAGATCTATTGATATACTCGCAAGTACCGACAGATTTCTTGAACAAACAAAGGAAAAATTGCGCGCGTGTGTAGAATTTTCGAGAATGATGTCTTGAATAAACGTCAGAATTTTGCACATGTGTAATATCTTCTTTTAAAAATATAGATGACCGGTTTCTGAATTTAATAATTGTATTGGTTTCGATAGCTATTGCGGGTTCGAATCCCACCTGGATCAGGCAAAAAAGGTCCTATCTTAATCGATTTAGTTTCATCAATGCCTGCACCTTGCGCAATATGCGTCAACAGACTATAAGGAGTCTCAATTTTGTCAATAACCGGCCGTTTCTGTAAATAATTGTACCTACCAAAAACTGTTTTCAATTATGTTATTTTGTTATAACTGCGGATGCCCGAGTCCTCGAATACTTCCTATGGTATAAGTGTATTCGACACTAACGTAATATCGCTAAAATTGATGAAATGTATTGTTATGTGGCCTAGTCATCATAATCTGTTGTCCTATGATATAAATGTCGTCCGTTGGTTTGATTTCGGTTAGATACGGGTACGGGAGTTTAGTTCCTACCACTATAATTGTAACTAAATCATTGGGTTTGTACATCCTATCCTATTTATATTAAGTTTGTTAAGATATTTGTTGGGAATATAATAAAGTCAAAGTTTCTACCTATGTGTAATTTTGGTATTATAATAATGTTAACTATGTATACTCAAGACATTCGCTAAATCTGTACCAAATAATTATTCCCTGAAATATTGTGATAAAGATGAATCCTACATACTACAATTGGGTATTATCCTATAGTTAAAATAAATTATCGAACCGAGCTTATTAAATTAAGAACGGTAAAAGAGCGGTAAAAGTTACGTCGTTGCTTCTTATTCGTTCATATTTTTATTTATTTTTAATAATCCACCCAACTTTTAATAGAAAATGATTGGCCTATTAAAAATGTATGACGTCACTAAAAAGTTTTCATACAAGCTGACTTTTAACTTACCGTTTTGACTATTAGTAAAAAGGAACTAATTTGACTACCTAGTCAGTAGAATACCCTATTGAATGTAATGATAAGAAAGGTTCTACTCAGTAAGAATGTTATTCAATATTTTGAATAAACGATTAAAAATGACAACCCTACGTATTTTTTTATTTCATGCCTGGGAATTATTTTACTAGGTTATCTGGGGTCTCCCCATGATAGGCGAAATTTTCGCTAAATTTCCCGCGACCTTACTGAGGGACTGTCCCTGAAAGGAGCGCAAGGTAACGGCTACAAATGGGAGCCATTTAGTTTTAGACTTTACCTTTATGTTCATAAAGTCTAAAATTAAATGATATCTCAATGGTTGACAATCGGCGGAATCGGGATCCTGGATCAAATCAACGTAAGTAAGCTATATTATTGTCACTTTTATGTCAGTTTGTAGGATTCTAAAATTGAACCTCGTCCACAGGAGTAGAAGTGTCTACTGGCGATGCCAGTCAGATGATTATTGTAGTTTTTGTTACAAAAAATGAAATAGCGAAAGGATCGTTTTGGTTCACGCTCCAGTAGAGCGTGGCGTAGAATGCGTAGATACCAGGCCCTCGATTCCACTAAAGCTAAAACATTTTTGCAGTGACTGCGGCACCACAGAAAATTGACATTAAATTTTAGATTTTATTTCTATACGCGTAAAGTTCAAAATAAAATGACAAGTCATTACACTTTTCAATCACTGCAAAAAGTAATTTAATTTTTAACTTTAACTGCATCGCTTTAAATGCAGTTTTTTTGCAGTGGCGGCTGCACCATAATGGTTTGACTTTAGCAGAATCCATTCCATTCCGAAGAGGAGTGCCCCAGGGGTCGATCCTTGGGCAAATTATATTTCTATTGTATTGCGCAGGTGACGTAACATAAAAAAAATATTTTCAGTCAGAAGACTATGC
The DNA here is from genome assembly GCA_914829495.1 of Eilema sororculum. Lineage (NCBI taxonomy): Eukaryota > Metazoa > Arthropoda > Insecta > Lepidoptera > Erebidae > Eilema > Eilema sororculum. Next base: position 9,650,312 of record OU618555.1, on the reverse strand, counting down.
AAAAGCGGTTTAAGCATTCCACACGGTGCACCGAACACATTTTACACAACACAATGAATAACGGAGACGGCAATAATTGAAAAATGGGGTGTAAAAATAGTTTACAACCTATTCTCAAAACTACCAAATATACAAAAAAAACATCAAATTCGGTCAAGCCGTTTCGCAGAAGATAATTTAAGATACTAAACGGCTTTAACTATCCAAGTTTTACCTCCAAAACTCGTCAGTGTTACATAAATAAAATCACTAGCAGGCGGTGAGGTCATGCCTGAATGAATACCAAATAGTGATAACTCATCTTTCTGACGAACAACAAAAATAAACCCTATTTCTTGGGAATAAAGACTGTTTTAGTAAATATTTTCTTTATAGTAGGGGCAACGTTTTGTATAAAATGTTGAGCGCGTTCCCACAGACCAGTAGTCGCACGTCACACTCACACTCACACGAAACATATTTTTTTTTAAATTACGAATTCGTGTCTACTATTCGATGTTGTGGTAGATTTATTATATTACCCGGCGAACTTCGTGCCGCCAATTTTTATTCGTCCGCTTGGCGTCAGATCCCGTTCCCGCTGCACCCTCTACTATAAGCGTATTTTATACATATAAACCTTCCTTTAGAATTATTCTATCTACTAGCTTTTGCCCGCGGCTCCATCCGCGTGGATGTTGGTTATCGCAACCAAACCTTTCTCATGGTCTAATCTACCTCTATACCAAATTTCATCAAAATCCGTTCAGTGGTTGAGGCGTGAAAGCGTAACATACAGACAGATAGACAGATATAGTTACTTTCGCATTTATAATATTAGTATGGATTAAAAGAAACCGCATCAAAATCCGTAGCGAAGTTTTAAAGATATAAGCACACATAGGGACGGACACGACAGACGCAGAAAGCGACTTTACTCAATAATATGTAGTGAAGTGATGATAATAATTATGGTTTGAGGTAGATAGCCATTCAAAATAAAATTGGGATGCTACCTAATAAATAGGTATTACACAATATTATTCCAGTGACATGCATTTTATAAGACATTTTATGAGGCGCGATGGACATTTTTTAAATCTATGGAATTATAAGGAGAATGACAGACAGACGTGATAATGGAAACACGCTTGATGATAAGTATTGTTATATCAATCCCCTACGATGTTTTGCGTGATGCGTAACGGCGACGTACTCGAACTAAACTCGCATAAAAACTCGAACTAAAATTGAATCGACAAATTAAAAAAGGAACATCGTATTTTTATATTTAATATCCCTACTTAACTATATTGATTGAATTTATAAGTTTAGATTTCAGGGATTTCCTTTCATTTAATTTACCATGTTTCTTAGAGAGATTTGATCCTTAAGATTGCCACTATCCATTAAAGCTATAAAAAACAGGATGCATTTTTTCGAGTTTTAATCGGTTCGATTACCGGGTTTGTCAAGTGAGTTTTAGAAAATCTTTGAATGCAGTTTTGTTTCTTTTTAAATTAGAGGAATGTTTCCTTTGAATGAAATTTAATGCAAATGCAAATGCTATCTCCAGTATTTCGAGTACTTCCCCTCCAGGGGGGCTTGTAATCTTCCACCCTGTATATTATATAATAATAATATAGATATAATTGACCTGGTCGAAACGTCAGGGGAATCAAAGGTGATATGTCGATGACAACCTCACCTCCGGCCTAGCACTACGACCAACAGTCGGCGTGCGGTTTTAGTCGGTTCGAGTCCGACATAACCTCCCCTTCCGGCTCCGGTAGGGGAGGTATCCGAGGGGACTTCCGCACGGAAAAAGAAAGGGGAATCAAAGGGATGTACCTATACCATGATCGCGTTAATTCCCGTTATAATTATTGTGTGTATTTTAATCTAGATAGATTCAGTTTAGTTATTCAAAAATACCAAAAATATAAACTGTTTCGATCTAAGTCAAATGAAGAATGAGGTTGCATAAAGTTCATGGTAGGGGCCACCTAGCGATAACTGTTATTTATTTTTTTCACTTCGACGAAGGTTTCAATTCAAACCATACGTGCCAATGCTTTGTATTCAGTATATCAACTAACGGTCGAATGTTTGGAACCTATAGATGAACTATGAGTATACTATACATACATAACGCGCTGAATGTTATCTATTTTTACATCGGAGTCTATAGAAAAGGTCTGATGGTGACGCTCTAGTAAAACATTCACAAATATCGGATATCTGAGCACTATATTAGAAACAGAATGGAAAATAAAGATATTTATATTTTTTCGACATGAAATCACTTATAAAACACTCATTGTTGTGGGAATACACTTTTTGAAGAGTGCACAAGATGTATTTGGCCCCGTTGCGACTATTATTTTGTACAATTTTACCGCACGTCCACCCGCCTTCGTGTCAACATACAAAATGGTTATCTGCCGTTCCCGCGTTCGATAAAATTATTCTATCTCGCTTACGCTGTTTGCATATCGCGTTGCGAGAACGAGATAGCAAGTGTCTATGTCACAGCCGCGCTTCACCCGCTGTTTTATTTCCATGTCAATTCCGAACGTAGAACTTGATATTCTCGCCATTTTGTTTTGTAACGTTGACGTGTTCGCAAGTGCAAATGAAAATGTGAAAGTGAACTATAGTTTTATTTAATAAGATCGTGTTAAGTAAATTGTTTTATGAAGGTGACTCAAGATTTGCGGTTGACTGTTTCCTTCAAAATATGGGTAATTTGGAACGATTTCTGTACCAATAATAGTATTGTAGGTTGTTCGTTCGTGTTCCATGCACTCATTTCATTGCAAGCGGCAGACTCGTGCGGACGTCAGTCGTGTAGAGAGTTGTGATGGTTGCCAATCTACAATATTACCAATATTTTATTAAAATTATATACTTCTCAAGGCTTCTTATTATTTGTTGTATAAATAATATTAATAAAGTGAATAACTTTTTTTTAAAATTTTGATTTGATTGAGGTTGAGATGATTTGTTTTATAAAGTTTTTTAACATGAATTACTTTTTTAACCACCGTAATATTTTGGGTGTATAAAATCCGTTATAAGTAGATACCTAGTAAAAAATTACAAGTATTAGCTTATTTTTTAAATCATAACTAATTTACTATTCATTTTTGTACCTACTTTTCTCCATATTCTTATTAAAACACCTATTTCATTCAAAATGTCAGCGTAGAAACGGCCTGTATTTAAAAAAAGATTTATTTAGATAAATCAATATAAACATGATTAATTAAACGACAATACAACTTACTTTTTTTTACTAAGGTCGCTTTTTAACATCTCGGGTCATTAACGATTACGGTTGACAACGGGTTAAATCTGAATATCTAAATAGTAATATTACAGTAATTTACCTATACTAGTTTATAAACATTAATAACCTTCAGAAAACTTAAAGTTTGCTTACAACCTTTCTGATTCAAACAGTCTTGTATTAATAATAATAGACAATAATATTTATCACAAATGAAATCACGAAGTTTAATGATAAATATCGTATAAGTAGATCAATGTTTTAGGGAATTTTTCTTTACTTAATGGTTTTTTATAAGTAAACTTAGTAAGTTATTAACCTAACCACTAGCTATTATTGCCTGCCGCTCTACCCGCGTGGATACCGGTTATCGCGACAAAAGATAGCCTATGTCCTTTCATAAGCTATTCTCTTTCTCTGTACGTACTGAATGCCATCAAAATCGGTTCAGCAGTTTAGGTGTGAAAATGTAACGAGTGTACTTTCGCATTTCATAATATGAATATCGAAGTCTGGATTTCCCTGTTTTTTATAATATTGTAATCAAGTTGTATTATAACAAATATACAGTATATAAAGTGGTCTGTAGGTATACCATACTCGATTCAGATAAGTACATAACTAATTAAAAGGTAAACAATCTGGTAGCTACTTTTTATATAACACTAGCTTTTGCCCGCGGCTCCGCCCGCGTGGATGTCGGTTATCGACCAAACATAGCCTATGTCCTTTCTCAAGGTCTAATACCAAATTTCATCAAAATCGGTTCAGCGGTTTAGGCGTTAAAGCGTAACATACAGACAGACAGACAAACAGACAGAGAACAGTTAAGAATGGATATGGATATGGATTTATTTGATTATTAGTATTAATACCTAGGTATTAAACAAATAAACTCTAGATAACTGACTAACTTGTGTTTCAATTACAGTTTTTAGTCTTTCAGTTTTTAGGTTTCTAAACAGATAAACATAATTAAACTGAGTTTAAATAAAACATAATTAAAAAAGACAGTACCTAACCGAATTGAGTATGACGTTAGTTTTAGATTATGATTTATTTATAAGTGTGTTATTTCATGAAATATTATTTAGCACGCGGATTATGCGCGTTCAAGGCGAATGTTATACAAAGAGTAGGACGCGTCGACGAGTAGAGACCGGTGTAATGATATCAGGCATGCGCACTGCGCACAACGCACGACTATTTCGGTGTTACCAGTTTAAAAACTAAAGCCACAAGTGGGGGGATATAGTGAGTAAAGTAGCGATCACTCCGAACAAACCCTTCGTGGTTTTTGGTGTATTAAAGTTAATATTGCTCGTGTGTTGTATGTTAATAAAAAAAATGATATTTAAAAAAAAAAATAACACTGATTAGATCGTGATCTTATCGTATCTTGTTGTAAATATAAATGTATCTAAATGAATAATATTTATAAAATCTACTCAATTAAAAATACAGTGGGATTTTCTGCCAGTTCCAGGGCTTTACAGTTTTGTAACCACTTAACCTTATTTATGTCTCTGCAATAATTATATAATAAATAATAATATAATAATTATTATTAAAAATAAGAGTATACAATTTTTAATATAATTCAATCATTATTGTAATAATAATTATAGTTTTTCAAATATTATGCCAATGTGATATGCACTTTTGGACCGAGTACAGGTTTTTGCGCAATTTTAGAACGTGAAATGTTTTTTATGACTTACAATACGAAAAAAAAATTGTAATTATAATTCATTCAATGAAGTTAAATTTTAAAAATGTATTATTATTACACAATACAACCTATACATACAGTACAAATTAAAACTAATCTATAGGTAATTTGTCATGATTTTCCTCCGCATTTTCTTTTTTTTTCTTTGCCAAACCAATATCCAGTCTTACTGCCACGTTTCTCACAGGTTCTATCTACAATACTGTGAATATAAGTAACTTTACTTGAATCTTAGATGCGTTATTGCGTTAGGGGAGATGGAGACCAGTCAGCTCAGAAGAGCACAATGAAAACGTAGTTTTATGAACACAGCTGGACACAATATCTTTAATACTTCAAAAATGCCCATATATTATTAAAATCAATACAATTCATACTTAATTTGTTGGTGTTCAATATCATGTTGTATGCAGTTGTTCATTAAGATAAAAGGCAATACCAGCGTATGGAGAATGTTGTGACTTACCGGGGTTTCTGTACTCCCTGTGTTATAAAGAGTATTTTGATTACTGTGAGAAGTAGTAATCATTTAGTAATAGAATACAATTTCAGTTAATATATCGACTGACTACGATTTTTCCTACACGTGTGAATGCGGTTCAGAAATTATTTATACTGTTGATTGATGGCACTTGGTGGAATTTATTGTTACACATATTGAGAACACTTGTACTTGTGGTTTTAAATGCAACAAACGTAAACCTTAAATTTAAACCTTTAAAAAATGCCGTAACCAGTTAAGTAAAATAAATACTGTGTAAAAGTACAAGTGTTCTCAATACGTGGTTCAGAATACCTTAAAAAGTTATGAATAGTCTCCTATGAACGTTTTGCTGTAACTATAACGGTTGAAGTACCTGCCCTTAGGCTAAGAAATCACGGGGCGATTTTCACTCGTTTCCGCCGCGGTTGCGGGCCCGCAGCATCTGTAGAATGCAGATATATACCTATCTAAGAAATTAAAGCACATCTCACAACGCGTGTTACGCCCGCGGTGAGCATGGTTGTTTGATGATCCCGCTGCACCAGGGGGCAACTAGTAGAATCGTGCGGACCGCGGCCACCCGTAGCCTTGGTGGTTTGCGTCCGCGCGCTCTGCGGTTTATTGGCGGGCGACCGTAGTGGCCGGTGGCTAGGCCCGAATCAGTGAGTACACTCAGAACCTTTTAGGGTTTTTTTTTATTCTTCTGTGAACTCCGCAATAGCTCGTTTGTAATAAAATCTACCACTGATCGTTAAATGTTCGTCTTGCAACCTTCTTGCGATTATCGCCCACCACGTTTGCGGCTACTGCCTAACCGCGCAAATAATCAGTCTCGTGAGTTTAGAAATGCGATTCCAACCCCGCGGCGGGCACTGTAAATAATCGCTCCGTGAGTTTTTCGACTTGGGCCCCATACGTCCACGGAGCTCCCGCCACCAATAGGTCACCGGGGCCCATACTGACACCTGATACGTGAAAAGGCATCTAATGAGGCCGTCAAGCTGAGTGCCACCACTGTTAACATGGTACATGTTTACGATGATGATCCTCTTTCCGAGACTTTGCCTTTAGCTTCCGGCGAGGTGAAGTCAAATTGACGTGTCCGGTATAAAAAATAAAGCTATGGGACCCATACAACCTCTACGCTCAAGGGCGTTCATACTACCATGAATCATAAATTTTTCGATCTAAATAAAAAAATAACCACCATAAATATTTTTGTGGCCCAAGCAAATCTGCAAATCCCTTCCATCGTTTGCTTTAAGCGAAAAAATGGTATTTTGTTACGAATATTCAGAGGAATGTCTACTAATCTTCCCCTGACGATATTTGCAGCACGCATTATGTCAATTCTAAGTCACATGTCAGATTAGGTACTGAAAAGAATATCATAAAGCAGTATTAAAATAATAAGATACATTTGTCGGAATTTGTATTTCAAATTCAAAATTTAGACATGGCGTATTTCGGGTCAGCTTTTTTATATGGTGGTTAAGTATTCTTAAATTTACTAATTTTCCACGCAATTTTCTTCATTTTTTCTTCCATAAGAACCTTCTCTTAACAATATTACAAACACAAGAAAAGAATTAGCGAAGTCGGTCCAGCTGTTTAGGCGCCATCTCGTGACCAAGGGAAATAGAGGTTAATTATTATACATATAGTACATAATAATATATAGTAAATAATAATAAAAAAATATTTCCCAACATTCTATACAACGCTATCTAGACCATGGTAAGCATAGCTTAACTAGCTTGTGTTATGGAATCTAGAATGCGGATAAACTTACTTAGATACATTTTTTTTGTAAATACCTACATACATATTATACATAGAAACACCCAGACCAATGATATATGTATAGATAATATAGCATTCTAAATATTATTTATTCCATTTCTGAAAGTAAGAATAATACTCTCTTATTTGTTGATAGAATACATATAGGTAGGTACATATATATAACAGATATACATAATATACCTATTATAATTTAAACCTTTTAATTACATAAGTCACTCGTGGTGAAAATAACTATGAAATGAAAAGCATCTAGAAGTGACGACAAGGAAAAAATTTACCGTTACATTGGCAACACCAACTGTAAACTTCAAAATCTGCAACTTGCATTACTTGCAAGTCTTGCAAGTAATGCAAGTGCTCCATCTATGTGCGCCGCGCTTGCGCTACGCCAACCAAGTACAATCAAATGAAATTTCGAACAATGAAATCAAAATAACAAACATGTAATTTATTAATTAATAATCCTTTGTCGTATTAATTCACCCTTTGAATCTATAATAATAAATAATTCTATGATTGACTTAACCAATCAGCTCATGGCTCAAATAAAAAGCAATTCAGCTTTGAAATTTATTCATACTCCATAGTACCTACTCCATATTGTATTAAAGGTAAATACGAAAGTAACTGTCTGTGTGATCATGCTTTCACGCTTATACCACTGAACCGATCTTGAAGTGATTCAGAGACAGATTCTTGAGAAAGGACATAGGTAGGCTATGTTTGGCCCTGACAACCGACATCCACGCAGAATGTAGTAATGTACTCGTATGCAATAAATGTACACACTTAGAGCACGGTACTTCTACAGTTCTAAAAGACCATGGTTATTCTGTGTTTGGAGTCAAAGGTTCTTGTAACAAGGCTAGGAAAGAGCTAAGTAATTATTTGCAAAATACTTTTAATTGTATAATTTTCGTGCAATAAGTACCTATTTGGCAAATTGTAGTAATAGGATCGCGAACTTTTTTTCATTTTATTTTAACATAGGTTATGTGATTATTTTGTTACAAGTTTTCTTTTTATATAGATATTATATACTTGAATTATCTTGACACAAAACAAATGTACATTCGTCCATATATTTAGTCTTAAGAAATTACTTTTTTGTAAATTGACGTCTGTAAAATGCTACAGTGGAGTTTGTTGCGCCGTTTCTTCTCCACTGGTGACTGGTGCTTATGAAGCGGTGATAAACTTAGTTTTAAGCATAATTTGACGTCAAAAAGTTGTAGTAGTGCTACATTATTTAGAATAGGTAAATACTTTAAGTTTTTAAGTCAAGTCGTGACCACGGGTACTGCAACGCACCCGAAACGTCGGCAAAAGTAAGTTTTTCAAAAATATATCGCGTGAAGTCCCGAACATTATAAAACTTTAGTTTGAGTTTGAGGTCTGCAAAATTATTAATTTGATCTGAATATTTAATGAGCAATGGTTAGAAAGCTCCATTTGTAAAAATCCACTCTCGCACTCCATCTTACAAAAAAATTGTTTTAAATTTATAATTTGGACAGTTTCAAGTAAATAGGACAAAGGAAATACGGTTGCACCTTAACATACTTACTTACAACTTTATACGAAAAAATGGGACTGTATCTCCTTTGTCGACTATACCAATTAGTCCCACCCTCTGCTTTCTTACACACGACAACGCGTGCAGGGCTTAGATCACCCGCATACGGTGCAGAATATTCCTTCAAGAGCCAAGCGGTTCGGTGAATCATACCTACCTGTAATGGTGCTTTAAGACCTGGAACTCCCTGCCAACTCACGTGTTTCCCTCTTCTTACAGTCCCGCGTCCTTTAAGCGGGGCGTGAAAAGGCATCTGATGAGGCCGTCAAGCTGAGTGCCACCATTGTTAACATGGTACATGTTTATAATGGTGAACCTCTTTCTGAGACTGCCTTTAGCTTACCATCAGGCAAGGTGAAGTCAAATTGACGCGCCTTAGGATAGGGGACTCTTTTTTCCGCACTTAGCCTCTCTTCTCGGGCCATTGTACGTGAATTGACGTGCCTTACCTATACATTTAAATAAAAAACAGTACAAATATTTGTATATGTATGAGTATGTACATAATTTCGATAGGGCTAATTAGTTAGGAGGAAAAGGTTCAGAGAATGATGATCACCTATTGAATGAAGTAAGTGCAGTTTTCAATTAATTCTTTGATTACAGAGGACATTCATGGATCTGGACGTATGTCTGCCAGAGGCAATAATAGTGAATTGGAAAAGTTCAAGCGGCGGTTGATTCGGGCCGTGGCCCGCATGCTGCTCCAGGAGAAGAGGAACGAGGACGAGGTGTGGGCGGGTCTGAAGAAGGAGACTGGCTGCGATTGTAAAGAACTGTGGTAAGGATGGTATTTAAAAGTACTTACTTCAATTTATTCCCATTTCATTTAACTAATTTTGCCTTTGTTTAACCAAATATACTGAATTTACACCAAAATATATTCACTAAAATATTTCATAATGAGCACCTATTTAAGAATTGTTGTAAATTTGTAAAAATAGTAAGTAATTAGAGCCCGCGTAGATGTCGGTTATCGCAACCAAAAATAGCCTATGTCCTTTCTCATGGTCTAATCTACCCCTATACCAAATTTGATCAAAATCGGTTCAGTGGTTTAGGCGTGACAGCGTAACATACATACAGACAGACAGACAGGCAGAGTTACTTTCGCATTTATAATATTAATATGGATTTGGCAATGTATTTTAATCACCAGACATTATTGTTTTAGGAGTCGCATGTACGCGTTGACGGTGAAGAAGTTAGAACGCCTGTTGGAGGCCGGGGACCGCGTCAACCAGTTACCAAAGGCAGCTCGTATGTCCATCACGGATTGGCTGATGTTTGACACGGTACTCGTGCATGAGGACTTCGACGTTATTGGCATGGTAAGTAGCTACCGTTTCATTTAGCTTTACTAACACGATGGAGAGTAAATACTTATAGCAAAATATTTTTTTTGTAATGAAATTTTTGTAGCATTTATCATGCTAACTTTTTATGTTCGAAATAATATAATAAATATATAAATACAAATAAATATTCCACAACATTCTACACAACGCTATCTAGATCCATGGTAAGCTTTTATAGCTTGTGTTATGGAACATACTTATATACTTTTTTTTTGTAAATACATACATATTATACATAGAAACACCTAGACCAATGCAAATAGTCATATTCATGAATGCTAATATTTGTACTTACTGAGCGGGAATCGAATCCGCGCCTCCTGCGTGGCAGGAAGGAAATACATCGGGAAAAAGAAGCGCTCAAGTGGGACTTGAACCCACGACCTTTCCCTTACATACTATATACATACTATAAATAATTTCAACAATTGTGGAGTGTCTGATCTAAGGCCTACATTGCGGTCTGCCGGGGTGCGAGAGATATGCTTTTGGCAATCTCACCTCCGGCAACCAAGGAGCCAAGACGGCGTGCGTTTTAGTCAGTTCGAGTCCGACATAACCGCCTCCACCGGCTCCGTGGGGATTTTGCGCACGATAAAAAAAGGCCTATATTGCCGTTCTAATTAATTTTACAGAAAAAGCAAAACTCTCTGACAATTGATAAACAGTTTTGGAGAGTAGGCCACACAAGCTCTCAAAAACTCTGATACGCCCTAGAAAGTATGTCCCAGAGACCCCCAATCGGCCTTGGCCACCAATATTGGCAACCTCGACTTGTTGTTGGTGATAGAAATTTGTGATTGAAAGTTAGGAAAAAGTTTTTGATCGGATTCGAACCCGCGTTCCTTTAACCGCTAAGCTACCGGGCCTCGCCCGAAGTAATCCAAATATTCGTCTATACATCCGTCTTCAAAGCGACGGTGTGTAGCCGACAAACTTTTGGACCAATCTTTCCTCTCATATTCAATTTGGATAGAAACCTTATTAATTGCTATATTTTCCCCAGAGTGAAACTGTGACTGAAGATAGAAAAGTATTAAAGGATCTATTCGAGCTGGTGGAGGAGTACAAAATAGAGTTCTTGGCGGGTGACCAACTGACTGAAGCCTGGTTGAGGCTCACGATGCGTTATAATGGACAGTAAGTTCATATTTTACTATGAAGGACCTACCTGGATACCTAGCACTAGCAAATATACCTATTTATATGACTGGGAACCGTCCGTACAGAATTTCAATCTTGTTCCTGCGATGCAACTCACATTATTTCGGGATGAAAGACCTTTGTGCAATTCTTGGCTCGTAATATACCGATTTATCTACTAAAGTAGGTATTGGAATTATTATTGAATAACACACTTGTAGGTTCTTTTCCACTGAGTTTATTTTGATTCTGAACCTGACCGGATTCGCCTTACGGCATTCTTAAAGGTTTACATTGATATTTTAAATATTCTAATTCCAAAACAATAGGTATGTGTAGCAGATTTCACCAAGCGCCATCACTCTCCAGTATAAACAGTCTATTGGAATTATTGTTACCTACATTAAAAAAAATATACCTAGTCAAAAAATTGAGCGAGAAAATGGCACGTTATGGTTATTGTAAAAAGTCAACATCGCGAAATAAATCGTCTTGATCTTAAGAAAACGATGGCATCGCGTTGTGACTATTACTGTACTATAAGAGTGAGGCTCTATTTGGGCGATTCTTGGAAATTTAATCAATTAAAATTATACTATGGAGACCCGTTCTTATAAATCTCTAAGAATGACCCTACTTCACTGCCACGACGCAATGCAAATGCACAAACGGAGCCTCACCCAAAGGCTGCCGGTCCACCGAAGCGGAGTGAGGCTGCGGAGTGGAGAAAGGACAAATATTAACCATTATGTGCAATCCTATTGGTTAATATTTATCCGTTTCTTCGCCCCGCAGCCTGGCCCCGCTTCGGTGGACCGGCAGCCTTACCTATATCGCGGAATTCGTAAAAACCCCTGACTGCAAACATTTAGAAAGAAAGAAAGAAAATACATTTATTTCTCGTAGCTGCAGCACATACACAGAAATGTTACCAAATAGATCGTTTAATAAATAATCACATTTTTTTTATAACGGCAACACTGCCGACCATTTTTTTTTATTTATGTTATTTTGACTATTTCAGAGACCGCCAATGCACTCCAATGCTGTTACAACGTCGCTGGTACCAACTGAAACTGGCCACCAGAGCTCGATTCTACAAGTTTTGGTATATGTACAAGGGTGTAGCCAAAAGACGCCATCTTGGTGAACCTTACAAACCGACTCAATTGCAGGGAGCTATTGCCATGCGGTACGTAACTTTGTACATATACGATAGACTAGCTGACCTGTCCCGGTTTCGCCCGGGAAAATTTGGTATTCCATATTTGATAGTGACCTAAAGCCACTCCTAGCACAAGCAATTTAGCTTAGTTGGAGGGGTAAGAGGGAATATTAGTAAGGTCGGTTCTAATATTATTATTTAAAAAAAATAGACGAACTTTCCATACAAACGTTTATCACCTAGTTTACCCTCTTAGTAGCTAAATTTTGAAAAACGCTGAAACATGTGTTCATTTATTTCTTGAAAGACAAGTTTATGAAATTTTGTGCATCTAGTTCTGAACATGGCGGACTTTCATACAAACTTCCATCCCTTATTTTACCCCTTTAGTAGCAGAATTTCCAAGAATCCTTTCTTAGTGGATGCTTACATCATAAAATGCATCTACTGTCAAAATTTCAAGTTTTTAGGTCCAGCGGTTTAGGCTCTGCGTTGATGAATCAGTCAATCAGTCAGGACAAGTAATATTAAATTTTTATATGTATAAAATTAGATCGAGACCTTCGCCAATATTCTCGTGTTAGGTTAAGGACGTAGCGGGGCCCTGTGGACTTTTGGGGCCCTGCCAACGTAGCTTGCTAATGTCACTTTTTTAATGAGGCAGTTTATTTTTATCTATTTGATGATCATCATCAAGAAAACCTTTTAATATGAATAGAAAACATTTTAATTGATAATTGAAAATAATTATGTAGGTATCCTGATGGTTTAATGTGATTTTATATTTTACAAACGTCGGTAGCTTAGTGGTTATGGAGTCGGCCTTACGATCCAGAGGTCTCGGGTTCGAATCCTGGCCATTACACTACCAAAGTGAACCCACTCCGTTAGAGGGAATATTAGTAACTTCGGTTCTAATATACTTTAAAAAAAATATGGAATTGATTTTATATTGTCTAGCGACTGACTAGTAAGAGCTATTTCCATAGAAAATCCATACAAAAACAGCTGTATACCTATACCCGGTGTTTTTTTATTCATAACTAGCTTTTGCCCGCGGCTCCGCCCGCGTGGATGTCGGTTATCGCGACCAAACATAACCTATGTCCTTTCTCATAGTCTAATCTACCCCTATACCAAATTACTTACCAAATTTCATCAAAATCGGTGGTTCATCAAAATGGTTTAGGCATGAAAGCGTAACATACAGACAGACATAGTTACTTTCGCATTTATAATATTAGTATCGATAAGGGCGTAGCTGTTGTAAGTAGCTTAAATCACATCCTTAATAAGTTTATTTTTCTTGTATTTATTAGGTACAAGCCTTTGGTGGTGAAGCCCTTCATGGTATGGGAAGATTTAGTGAAAAATGGTCTAGTGATACTGCCGGAGCAATTTGTAAGTTTTTTAAATTGTGATATTCAGTATGTTAAGTATAACCAAATACTATACAACTAGCTATTATTAAACTGTTTCGAACAAAAATTGTTTCAAACTTCGTAGGTAGAAAGAGAGAGCGAGAGAGAGAATATCACAGAACAGATAAAGGAGGTTAGAAAGGAAATAGTTCCTAATTTGTATTAGGACGCGTGTCGCCGCTTGTCTCCCACTCTTTAACTCCACTATAAAAAATAGACCAATACGACGCGGTTTGCGCACACAAATAAATCAGCACACTTAAATCACGAGTTTGCTATTAGTTGTCACACTAATGCAAATACTGCACTGGACGTGTACTCACACACGCACAAAAGCAATAAAAATTCTCATACATGTGTTAGAATTAACTACGTACTTTCTACATTTAATATTACGATTTTATTTCCATCTCTATTGAAATAATAAAATTACAAGTTTCATTAAAAATGTACTGAGGTTTCAAAAATATAAAAATTAAAAAAATAAAATAAGCAGGCGGTATTCTGTCACCGGCGGCCATCGCGGTTGGATGTGTACGGCGCGCGTCTATGAGACTGATTTAGTTTTTAACATAATAATTTTGTAGTTTTGGTCAAGAATATTAAAAAAATCGACTAGACTGGTGTGTATTTCTTACGGCAGTATCCTGAATTCTCAATAATTCAGAAGTGGTAAGAACGTTGGAGAAAAATTTCTGGTATGTACCTACCTACATTTTTATTACTTATATTGCATTGTGGACTGCAGGTTTAAATATGAATTGCAATCACACAAATCACCTACTGGTAAGCAATGACAAACTACAACACAGGTAGGTGATTCGTTTTTGTAGGTGATAAAATATTTTTCTTTTGAAATCAGAAAATGTTATCGGATTCCAGATTTAAATATAAACAAATACATAATGTCATCCATCATCGAGCACGACACTAAAACGACGTATTTTGTTCAAACTTGTGGTTTAAGTAACATGTTGTCCTTGACCCAATTCTTAAGAATACACACAATAACCGTACATAATTACTAGACCTACTAGAATCGTAAAGACATTATTGTAGGTTCGTATGCAAATTATATTTCTTCGATTTATTATAGTACTGTCATTAATTATTAATAATACAATTAAATCAATACATGACATGATAATCAATTATGTAGGTACATCTTTATTTTTAATAAATATTATGTAATTAAAATATTCGCATGCTTCATATTTTGAAGCAAGTTTCAGTCCATTTATGTACCTGTGTTATACCTAAGATTATGAAAAGGAGATTTTTCAAATCCGGCCAGCACGTTGTACCTACATACCTTTTATTAAAAAAAAAATGAAGTAGGTAGGTGTCTAAACATTTAGTAATGCCTGGGATTACCTCGTTATGTATTTATTAAAGTTCGGATAATTAATTAGACAATAATAATAATAATAACCCCGCAGGGGCAGCTTGTGGCGAGCTGTTGGTGAGTGGCGACACCACGAACCCTGATTCTCCCGAGGGTTGGAATTTATTCCGCCCCGCCTCTTGTGCTTGCCTTTATTGGCCGGCCAAGAGTGGAGTCGCAAGAGCGGAACCTGTGCTCCAGGTTGGAAGTGTAAAATGTCATAACGCCGGGGGCCTGCTGACCGACTTCGCGATCTTGCACCCCGCAGACTCACCTCTCGACAACCTTAGCCGCTCAACGGGTGTTGCTCCATGGCCGCATTATGCGTGGCTATTTTAATGGGGCCCATGCAATGAGTTGGCGAGTCACCACCTGCCTTTTTAACAATTTTCGAGACTTATTGTCATGGCAGGCGTCCGTTAGTCTCCCCCCATAGCCCATTCACCAGTCAATCCAATACTCAACCCCATAGCCCATAATCTAGTTTCCATTATTCCAATAGTCTCTGCACCTGGCGGGGATCATCCCCGGGTGTATCATATTGTGCGCTCGGGGGTGGTATCCGCCATGTGTGTCTATCCCTAGCATATTAAACTCTCTTAAAAGGGCCTCTACGTCTTGGCTTCGGCCCGACGCACGCCTTCCAAAGGCCCGGGACTCCATAGTCCCGAGAGTCACGGATCAGAGAAACAAAATAATAATAATAATAATTGAACGTCAACCTTTTGACAACGCAAACGCATCAATGGCCTTGACTGCCGGGCCGTTGTGTCGGGCCTCTGGGTTCGATTCCTGGGTCGGTTGGATTTTCGGACACGGGTCGGCTTTTAGGTTTCCGATCTGAATTTGGCAGGATCGGTGGTTGGTTTACAATATCGAAAATGATGATTACTACATTTACATTATTTTGGTAGATGTTTTTTATTTTTCACTCACTTTTAAAACGGTAGTATGTACCCACTATAAATTGTTTATTTTAAAATAACAATTTAGTGCATCACAGATTCACTGAGACTTTCAGAACCCTTATCTACTTGATTTTTTATTGTGTAGATATCACTCTAATTTCTTTGAATTAATTTAAAAGAAAAATAAAATAAATATGGTATGAAATAAAATATATTTATTGTAATGAAGTGCGATATTTATGAAATAATGTTATTTATATAAAAGTCGTATATTTTTAAGTTATTATTATTTACGCTAAATACATATTTCCTCAAGGTCATGTTATTAACAATTGTTTTTTTTTTTTTGTGATTTGTCTCTTCCTTTGTATTAAAAACGGATTTTTTGAAGTAGTCTCCACTATTAAACCAGCTTCAATATGTCCTCGTCTGACGATACATCCCGTTATACGCCGCCCTTGGATAATCACGAAAAAAATAGACAATCTCGCTCCAGGGATCGACGAAGTCACTCTATACGACGGTTACGCCCTGAAATCAGTTCCAAAGCTAGTCGCCAACGAAAACGTCATACTTACCGCAGCAGGTCACGTCGGCAGCGCCACATGGACGACTCTGACAGTTCTTCTTCGCATCCAAAGTTACGTAGACGTCGACGATGCTCTGCCGACTCGACAGAAAATTCTGACGGTTCTAGTAATTATAGACAACTTCGGGTTAAGGAAAGGAAACGGCATCGGTACAATTCAAACCATACAACTGGATCTGAATCAGTGAGTTCTTCTCAAGGCTGGTTAAATAAATATGGAAAAAGGCGAAGACACTCCAGTTCAAAATATTCCCGAGATTATGACGTTTTCAAGAAATTAGCAAAGCTATTTGGTAGAACTGAACATCATTTTGAGGGAGCGCAAAATGTCATTCCTGAATTTAATCCAGATGCCAACGACCAATCGGCTGCAAGCTGGATACGAAAAGTAAATGAAACCGCAAGGATCTACAAATGGAGTGATAGACAAATCATATTTTACGCTATCCCTAAATTATCTGGCCATGTAAAAAAATGGTATCAAGGACTAAGTACCATTAACTTGACCTGGCGAGAGTGGCAGAAGAAGATAGTAAAAGCGTTTCCTGACGATC
Organism: Eilema sororculum; assembly: GCA_914829495.1. Lineage (NCBI taxonomy): Eukaryota > Metazoa > Arthropoda > Insecta > Lepidoptera > Erebidae > Eilema > Eilema sororculum. The sequence goes on along the minus strand of OU618555.1, from coordinate 9,632,921 downwards.
GCAATTATGCCGATAGACTATATGAAATGTTAGAAAGAAGAAGTAGAAAGGAAGAATCTTTAGAAGATCACTATCATGATAAAGCTAGACTTGTTAAGATGTGCGGCATAGAGGGACGTAACGCTGTTGATTGCATTATTAATGGAATATTTGACTTCAATATAAGACTTAATGCTCAAGGCTCAAGTTTCAAAAGACCATCACAATTACTTAAGTATCTTCGTCGTATATCCAAGAAAAGCCATTTAGTTTCACGCAAAAACTATCCTGGAAATAAGCTTGAGCATAATCTGAAGATTGGAGAAAAATTACCAAATTCTCAACGAGGAGTTAATTCACGAAGAGACAATTTAAGGCAGCTACAATGCTTTAACTGTACGGAGTTTGGCCACACATCACGGACATGTACGAAACCTAGAAAACGATGTGAAAAATGCTCTCGACTTGGACACGACAGTTCAAAATGTGAATTAGTCAGTAATTATCGAGGGAAAAATAGCACTTTTGTTAACAATAAGGATAATGCAGATAATAAAATTGAATCAAGTCAAACAGTTTTAAAAATCTCTCCTGGCGAACAGATAGATGGCAAGTATTTTAAATCTGTAACTGTTAATGATATTAAATGCTCCGCATATATTGATTTCGGTAGTCAATGTACACTTATCCGAAAAAGCTTAGCTGAGAGAATTTTTTTACCATTAATTACATCAGGGCTACCTATCATTAAGGGTTTTGCTTTAGGTAGTATAGTGCCTCTTGGCAAAACTGTTGTTAGCATTGTAGTCGATACTGTGGAGGCTGATATCGAAACTTATGTAGTAGAAGACCATTTATTAGATACAGAAGTCTTGATAGGACAATCTTTAACTGAACTACCTACAGTAGTAGCTCATAAGACTAACACCACTTTAACTTTATATTGTGACGAGACGGAATCGGAAAAGGTAAATCTTTATTGCAGCCAAGATGTAGATATACAATTAGGAGTGAATTTTGTACCTGTAAGAGTAGAGGGTGACTATTCGGGATCTTTATTTATACCAGGCAGTATTTGTATGAAACCGGACACTCCATACGTTTTATTACAAGGAGTGTATCAAATACATCAGAGTAGAGGTCAACTGATAGTAATTAATTTGTCATGTAAACCCTTTCACTTTAAACATGACAAACTTATTGCGAGAGCTGTAAAGCTTCCCCAAAACAGCGTAAGTGCAGCCGACGTTCTTCCATTTGCTGTAAACAATATCAATCTAGTCGATGAGACTGTTTCATCAAATGGGAAAACTAAATGTCCCATAACGGTGGATATGGTTAACATAGGGCCAGGTATCGACAATGCACAGAAAGATCGACTTATTAGTTTAATGAATAAATTTCGTGATTGTTTCGCCTTGTCTACTCATGAGCTAGGTTTGACCAATATAACAGAAATGACCATTAGACTGAACGATACTACACCCATAATTTATAAACCATATCGACTACCATTTAGTGAACGAGCCAAGGTCAGAGAAATAGTTGGTGATTTGTTATCAAATGGCATTATACGGGAATCACAGTCGGCATACTCCAGTCCAATTGTCCTTGTCCGTAAAAAGAATGGTGAACACCGTTTATGCGTTGACTTTAGAGCTCTTAATAAGAAGACCATTAAAGACAGCTACCCTATGCCAGTCATAGAAGATCAATTAGATCGCTTAAGCGGAAAATCGCTCTTCACTAGCCTAGATCTCGCGTCTGGTTACCATCAAATTCCGATGGCCGAGGAGTCAAAACATATTACGGGTTTCGTAACACCAGATGGGCATTACGAGTATACTCGGATGCCTTTTGGACTTGTTAACGCTCCGGCGGTCTTTCAAAGTATGATAAATAAGGCGCTTGGTGCTAGACGTTTTGACTTAGCTATACCTTATTTGGATGATCTTTTATGCACGGCTAGCAGTATTGACGAGATGTATAATAAGCTTGAATCAATTTTTGAACTCCTAAAGAAAGCAAATCTGACCCTCAATCTAAAAAAATGCTATTTCTATCAATCTAAAATCGACTATTTAGGATTCGAGTTATCAGATGAAGGTATTAAGCCTGGTAGTAAAAAAACTCAAGCGGTACAAGAGTTTCCTCGTCCAAGCAATGTTCATCAAGTCAGGCAATTTGTCGGCTTGGCGAGTTTCTTTCGACGGTTTGTTTACAATTTTGCTTGTATTGCTAAGCCTTTAACAAAATTGACTAAAGCAGATGTACCCTGGACATGGGGCGAAGCTCAGGAAGCAGCATTTCTTGACATAAAGACAAAGCTCGTTACAAGACCTGTGTTAGCATTATACAACTCCGAATTCATTACGGAAGTCCACTGTGACGCTAGTAAAATAGGCTTTGGGGGAATTCTTCTACAAAAACCCAACGAAGAGACACCACTGCGGCCGGTTGCTTATTTCAGTCGCCAAACCACCCGAGAAGAAGAGTTTTGGCACTCTTATGAACTAGAAACTATGGCTGTTGTGATGTCACTGCAAAGGTTTCGTGTATACTTAATTGGTATTGAATTTAAGGTGATTACTGACTGCAGTGCACTACGGTCCACTCTTACAAAGCGTGATTTGCTACCAAAAGTTGCACGATGGTGGCTTAAACTCCAAGAGTATAACTTTTCCATCGAATATAGACCAGGACTCAACATGCAACATGCGGATGCACTCAGTCGTAATCCGGTACCGTCTTTAGAACAAAAAGAAATAGAAGTTTTAAATATCACTACTAATGACTGGCTGCAGACCATCCAAATGACGGATCCACATTTAAGGAATATCAAAACTATTTTAGAAACAAATGAAGGTGATCTCAAGGACAAAAGAATAAATTACACATTTCGTGACAATAAAATTTACAGAAAAGTTGGTAACAAAGTTAAGTGGGTGGTACCACACTCAGCTCGCTGGAAAATATGCCAAATAAATCATGATGACGCGGGCCACTTTTCTTTTGAAAAGACTTTGGAAAAAATTGCCTCTGATTACTGGTTCCCAAAAATGAATCGATTCGTTAAAAAATATGTTAAATCATGTATAAACTGCGCATACAATAAGGAACTATCTGGAAAGAAAAGTGGCTCTCTACATCCGATTCCGAAGATTGTGGCGGTTTTCCATACCATACACATGGACCATCTAGGACCATTTGTTAAAAGTAAACGTGGCAATTGCTACATCCTTGGCATAATTGATGCATTTAGTAAATTTATATTCATAAAAGGTGTCAGGAACACCAAGTCTAGAACTACGATTAAAGCTTTAGAGGAAATATTCTCGGTGTTTGGGCAACCGAAAGTTATAATCTCTGATCAGGGTACCAGTTTCACATCTAGCGAGTTCAAAAACTTCACTGGTGCGATTGGCTCTAAACATGTGTGCAACGCCGTAGCAACACCGCGAGCGAATGGGCAGATTGAAAGATACAATCGCACAATTTTGAACTCGTTAGCAGCGATGAATCATGGTCACGACGAGAAAGATTGGGATGTGCATCTAGGTAAGTTACAGTGGAGTTTAAACAACACTGTGAATAAAGCTACGGGAAAGTCCCCAGCTGAAATTGTAATTGACAAAAGACGATAGGACAGTCAGAAGGAATAATTAAAGGGGCATTGGAACAATCAGAACAAATTTCGGATAAGGAAAGGGAAGACCTAAGACAAACCGTGCACCACAACATAGAAGACAATCAGGCAAAGATGAAAAAGTTATTTGATAAGGGCCGAGCACCAACAAAGACGTTCCAGGAAGGTGACCTGGTAATGATACCTAATCACAACCCTGATAAAGGTAAAAGTAAGAAGCTCGCCCCTAGATTCAAGGGCCCTTTTCGAGTTTCTGGTGTTTTGGATAACGATAGATACGAAGTGTCAAACATTGAAGGGCATTCGAGTCGTAAATATAAAAACATATATCCTGCTGATCATATTAAGCCATGGGTCACTATTAATGCGTCTAACATAAGCGGTGGTGATACAAGTTTAAGTGGATTTCATGTCGATAAATTAACTGCCAATTTTAATAAACAGTCAGTAACTGATCAGTTAAATAAGGTAAAATAAAATAATAACATAATTATTTTTTTATTTATTTATAATATGAGTTAATTTGCAGCCTAATAAATTTATTACGAATATACTTAACCCCTGTTATCCTATCCTGTCATTTACAGCACAGGTACCGTCTGGGACAGTTTAAGATCAAAGCAAAGCAGTGCTTGACCAATACACGTGTCGCAATCGATGCTTCCAAGTGCTGATGCATTAGTAAGAAATATGTAAATATATATCTGAATATGGAGTTCAATGAGATTTGTCGGATATGGCCAGTCTCTTGTGTGGAAATCAGTGAAATACCTACCCCCAGTGTGGAAATCAATTAAAAACCCCTAGTGTGGAGAAGAATCTTATTTATTTGTGCCCCTAGTGTGGAGAAGAACTTTGTTTAGTTATACCCCTAGTGTGGAGATCATTATTTAATTCCCCTAGTGTGGAAGTTTACTAAATACATCAAGTGTTTAAAAGCAAAATATACCCCTAGTGTGGTCTGATCATTATACCCCTAGTGTGGAAGTTTACTAAATACATCAAGTGTTTAAAAGCAAAATATACCCCTAGTGTGGTCCAATCATTATTATAACTGAAATCCGTAGTGTGAATCTTACAAAATATGCGTAAATTGTGTGGTTATATATCTGTGTAAGCGAAATGAACTTTTATTTGTATTATTTCTGAAGTAGATTTAATTTTGAAACATAATAGTTATGTTAAATTAAAATCACTGGTTAATTTAAGGTAAAATTAAAATGAAATCATTTGTATAAATACTTACAATCATTACCTATATAAACGGAATATGGACGAACTGTGTTATCGACAAATATATTATAAGTTATAATATATAAATATTTAAATATTTATTTAGTTTGTAATTAAGTAATCCTCCCAGAATAATTACGAATAATGTTTTGAATTTTATTTTATTTTTGTCTCAAATAAAAAAAGAAAAAAAAAATCATAATGAAAAATTTTAATTGTATGTTGCTGGCTAAGTTCGTATTGTATTGTACCATTATTTTATTAGATTTCTTTTGATATTCAATTAATAATTTTGCCCAAGTATACATGATGTATTGCAATCAAAATTTATGTCTCTGACTGTGTACGCAGTCTATTGACCTGAGAATGTATATTGGTAGAATAATAGGTATACAAAATATGTAACTACATTTGGTGACATGATTATCCTTAAGCATTTTATGATTTTGTACAAAAGTTGTAATGTGTATGAGGACATACCCACCTGGCGAATGGCCGAGCTTAATTCGGGTATGGGGACATACCCACGGCAGAATGGCCGTCTGTTAGAATTAACTACGTACTTTCTACATTTAATATTACGATTTTATTTCCATCTCTATTGAAATAATAAAATTACAAGTTTCATTAAAAATGTACTGAGGTTTCAAAAATATAAAAATTAAAAAAATAAAATAAGCAGGCGGTATTCTGTCACCGGCGGCCATCGCGGTTGGATGTGTACGGCGCGCGTCTATGAGACTGATTTAGTTTTTAACATAATAATTTTGTAGTTTTGGTCAAGAATATTAAAAAAATCGACTAGACTGGTGTGTATTTCTTACGGCAGTATCCTGAATTCTCAATACATATTACGGTGACCAAAGGTCGATTTTCGATATCGATAAAACTTCCGTAATTTTGATACTATCTGAAGTTTTGGTAACAAGTCGCGTAATTTATAGAGTAAGCTCATTCTGTGTTAATAGTAACATCAACTAATGACATTCCCGGTCAGTGCAAATATTTGTACCTATGCATGAATATGGGTAATTGCATTGATCTGTGCTTCGATTCTACTAAAGCAAAACTATTGTCAAACCACAGAGATTGCAAAAAGCGGCAATACATTATAGACTTTAAAGTGATGCATTTAAAGTTCAATATTAAATAACTGTTAGCAGAGTGAATAAAAGAGTGTAATGAAACTTTTGTCATTTAATTTTGGACCTTAGTGTATAGAAATAAAGTCTAAACTTTAATGCCGCTTTTTGCAATCTCTGTGGTTTGACAATAGTATTGCGTTAGTAGAATCGAGGCCCTGGTCGTGCCTCGGAGAACACGCTATGCCGTCGGTCCTGATTGCCATACGAAAACCTATGGCAGTTATTACGGGTAGTCAGGAGCCCTAAAATGTCCAACAACTCTGTCTGTCTGATTGCAATGCTTCGATATCGCCAATAAGTTGTGAAGGTCAGAGGGCAGTCGCTTCACTGAAAATATCGAAATTCAGCCAAACCCACATTTTTTTAATATCTGGATTTGTTGGAAACCTAAAATTAAATTATAAACGTGTTTTCAATATTAACGGCTGACATCAAACAAAATTTAACAATTATTATTGACTGTAATAAGTAAATGTATTTTGATTAAAATATTACTGATAATAACAATTTGTGTACGTACTTAATATCGACACTGTTTATAACGGATCATTTGGCCAACACTATCGATACGCATGGATATCGCGGCATTGCAAGCGTTGGCTCGACACACGCGACTATCGCAAAGAACGCAATACACTGCGCAATCGCTCACGTAGTACACGGTAGCACTCATGTATTGCAAGCAATGTATAATTTTGTATCAGTTTGCGATTATGTCGTTTTTGTCTACAAACTACATAATACTTTTGTAATAATTACAAATATTACTTGTATTTTAAGGTTTTTGGCATTACCGATGAAAAGAAATCCCTTCTCGGGCTACACTACATACTTGGCTTCCTTTCCGACACGTTATTATAGCGCAAGACATAATAATTCTTTTTTTTTTCGAGGAGCTTCTTACGTCGTTGTCACAATAAGAGCGCGACTGTGTTTAAATTTCGGTGGAATATGAGCATTGCTCATATGTGCGGCGCGCCTTCCCCGCCCACAAGGCCCTTCTAACCTCCTTTAACTGTTCTGTGCTGAATATTGATTAAACTCTACCATTTCAAATATAATAAATTAAGTAGATTGCTTATTAATATTCACCATTTCTTTCAGGAATATAAAGGCAATAACCTAAAGACAAATAAGGCCTCCATAAGTGCGGGTGAGTTGAAAAATTGTGTTGCTCTTCTTCCTCCAAAAATATCATATTGCAAATAACTGAAACACTTACAATTCATTCATTGCTTTTTTCTGGCAATTAAGGTTAGTCATTATCGTTACGACAATAGTTCTTTCACTTTTTTTTCGTGCACAAGTCCCCTCGGATACCTTTCCCGCTGGAGCCGGAAGGGGAGGTTATGGCGGACTCGAAACAACTAAAACCGCACGCCGACTGTGGGTCCTGGTGCTAGGCGGGAGGTGAGGTTGTCTTCGACATATCCCTCGCACCCCGGCTGACCCAGGGCCTTCCCTTATGGTCTGGCCCTCCTCGGGAGGGGGGACAATGGTGTCCCCGACTCGCCCCCGCAATAGTTCTTTCACTGCGTACAGTCATCGTCAAAAGTACATTTTTTATATATTACTTGCTCAAAAACTAATTTTTAAAATCTGAAAATAATCATCAACTTTTGACGCTCATTATAGGTAGGTACTTGTGATAATCACCATCATAAGTACTTCAATTCGGATCAATATGTTAATATAATATACCTACTGTTTATTTCCAGATATTACTCGTAGTACGGATTTTAGTCCAGATGTTTTATGTGTAGAACCCGTCGTAGAAACGATCGAATTAGATAGTGATTCTGAAACTGAAATAGAATACAGAAAACCAGAGAAAAACGATCATCTGGCAACAGTTACTATTAAAAAAGAACCGGTAGATGACATAGATATTGATGAAAATACTCCTTATGAGAACCGACAAGAAAGAATGCTTCATTTTGCTGAAGCAGCCATGGAGGCAACAGCCATGGAACTTGATGAAATTGAACTAGCTAATGACACAGAGGCCTTTCTGTCTTCTAAGCTCGGAGCAGAGAGCGCAAGCCTTCAAAACGAAAAAAGCAATGAAGAAGTAATTTTAGATGACGTTAATCCCAATCAAGATAATATAATCAACTTAAACGAAGGTGAAAATGATATAGCATCTACAGTAAGTGCCGTTCCAGAAAACGATAGTTTATGTACAATTGTTGATGAAAACAACGCTATTCCTCCTATATCTGACATTCATATTAATGTATTAAATGAAGAAAATAATGTAAACTCAGTGAGTGAAATCACGCCTCCTTTGCTTGATAGTGAAATTGAATCTTTACCTGTAACTGATGCTATACTGAAAGATGTACAATTAATTGAAGACGAAGACCCTGAAGATAATGATATACAAATGCCAATGGAACAGGAGCCAGTGTTACCACAGATTACTAGTATTTTTGGTGGTGTCGACATATCAAATGAAACTCTATCACAAATTAGCCTTCTAACTGCTCAAATGACCAACAATAAAAACAAAGATAAGGCTGAAAATGTAACAGAAATACAAATAACAAATACTAGATCGATAACGCTCAACAGCGATTCTTCAGATGCCTCTAATAATGATATTTTAGTAACTGATGACACTATTGATGATAAATCTAATTCTGAAGTTGATGTGAAAGTAACTAAAAACACTTGGTATGGGGAATTGTCCAACGATATCGAATTCGCTGATGACGGTATTCAATTCGTAGATGATGATGACGATGAACCTGTGTACCATAATATATGTAAGTATATATAGTTACGAATGCTTTTTTAAAAGATAGTTTGTTAGTGACCTTCAAAAACTGGCTCCTTTTGTAGTAGCAGATTTTATTGAAAGGAAAACGTGTGCTTTTTATTTATCAGCAGGTGTATCGAATCGCAGTTAATGTTAGCTTGGGTTCTGGATATCTTGGTTATGCCTACAAAGACTTACGTAATATCAATGACTAACAATGTTTGTTCGTTAATTTCAGCTGAAATAAAATGTGAAATCGAAGAAGAAGACACAAGTTTATCAGGAAAAGTGGAAGAAGATGTACCGAATGTCGATGAAAAATTGCTTATGGTTCCAACGGTGAAAACGGTAAAATTAGATGATATGAATATATTACCTATACATTTACTAGCTCACATTGATAATAAAAGCTTAATAGATATTATTGCATTCAAAAGTAATCCGATTAAAAAAACAGTTTCACCAGCTACACCATCATCTCGTCCACCAGTTATAAAAGAAGAAGTAGATACATCAGTGTCTATAAAAGAAGAAATACATCCTATAAATACAGGAACACGCCCGCAAATCAGAATAAAATTTGAAGAAGATGATGAGTGCTTAGAATCAGAATCTAGTGATGAAGATATTATAGATGAATCTAAAAAAGTAAAACTATCAAGCGTCTTACTTCAGAAACCGCGTAGTCGCTCATACAATTCTATAAATTTATGTAAAAATCCAGACTTTAATACTAGACTCAAAAAATTAAATGTAGGTTTCTTCAGTTCGGCTCGTAATCGATTATTGTTGAAAGCTTGCAAACCACTAAGTATAGATGTAAGTAAAGCCTTTGAAAATAAACTTGTGAAGGGGACGATGTATTTGAAAATGAGCAATAATGATGACTTACATTCACATATATATACATCACCTAAAGTGAACAGTCAAAACGTTTCTGTACTGCCATCAGCTATGGCTGTGCAAAGTCTCATAGATAATACTAAAGGTGATATTCCACCACCTTCATATCATTCAATTCCGCTAAAACCTGTTCCTTTAACAAATGAAAGGAATAAAGTTATAAAGTTGCCAGATATATCCGAGATTCGAAGAATCAATCAAAACCTTCTAACAGCTGAGGTTACGCCATTAAGGTTGAGCTCTCATAACCAAGTACCTGTCACACTTGTTAAGACTACAAGTACTAATCAGAACATACATCGCACTTATGGTAGAGCTATTGCAGGTCCGGCTAGTAGAACAAAGCAAATAAATACACAAATAATTGATATTACTAAAGTACATAAAACTAATAAAGATGCCTCACATGTGAAAAATACAGATAAAGAAAAAACAGAAAAACGAGTCAACAACGGCGCTCCATGGAGACCGCGGCACAAACCACAAATACCATGGTTTAGTAATAAAAATAGTATTTATTCTGACGACACACTCTTAGCTTTAGATACTCTAAATAAAATGTTATATCTATTAAACGAAGCTGATCCGACGCTAACTGATAATACTGGTAGTAGTAAAGGTAATGGTAAGGGTAGTGGCAAGGGTAAAGGTAAGAAACAACCTCCGCCCAAAGAAATGAAATCGACTCTTAATCCGACATTTAATGACCCTGACAATGATGATGTGCAAGTTGTGGGTGAAACTAAACTTGATAATGCAGACGAGTGTCGAAAGCCTAAAATTAGCGTGTTCAAAGATACCAAGTCGGGCAGCAAGACGGGTAGTAAAAAAATGAAATTTGTCTACTGTTGTTGGGCTCGTGATAGAATTTGCCAGCTTATATTTAAAAAGGGTAGAACAACAAAACATAATTGTCCATTTCCGTTATGTTTGTGTTGCTGTAGGCTCGCTTTAATACAGTACATTAGGAAAAAAGTAAAGAACGATAAGAATAAAAACACAAAAGGTACGCCAACATCAGATCTTTCGATAACTGACTTCACTGAAATCAGCACCGCAGATGATACTGTGGGTATAGAGGATACAGAGGATATAGATTTTTCTGCAGATATGGTTGAAATTATCCCTATCAATAAAAATACAGCTACTAATGAAGCGGCTGTTAACACAGACAATGAAATGTCTACTAGTGAAACTATAATCAATATAGATGCCGAAAATTGTACCAATGAAACTGTAGTTAATACATATTCTGCAATCAAGAAGACTAAAGTTTCCACCAATGAAGCTGCTGTTAACACGGGCACTGAAATTTCTACGAGTGGAATGGATAATACAGGGGCTGCAGTTCCTACCAATAAAATTGCAGTTTGTTGTGATAGACCGATACAAGTAGGAACCGAAACAGATGATAACTCTTTGGACAATGCTATTATAGGGGCAGAGATATCAGTTGAAACATCAGAAGAATTAGTTTCCATACAAAGTGAAGATAATCCAATTACAGTAACAGAATCACAAAACGCTACCATAACGATCACTAAAATTATTAACGCAAAGCCACGTATACGCGTGAGATCTGGATTGGGACCAAATGTTACTATGGAAAAAACAGCTCGCCGTTGCCGTTCACATATAAATCAACGAATAGTTCCGACCGAGCACCCGACGACTATCGAGAAACCGAAAAAAGTCGTCATTATTGATCCTATAAAGCCTTCAACTACCCCTGACAAATCGCAAAAAACAGTATTTTTGAATCCTACTGTACCTAATATATTACCGAAACCTTATGTAAACCAAAAAATGTTATATTTAAATAGTCAACAAATTTCAACGCTACCTACCGATAATCCAATATTTTTGGGAAAAAATAAAATATTGCTTACTACAGCAAAATTTCCTGCTAATTTTAAGTCGTTTGAAGCGTATGTAGCTAATTTAAAGCAAACATTTGCTCTGCCTATAGGTATCCAATTGGTGCTGCTTCCTTCTGGACGAGTAACGTACATAAAAGATAGCAAACAAAGTATTAGTGACGAATTTATGGCAGCATTGCCACAACTACTTATCGCAATTCAGCAACAGATAAACGGGACTGCTGATACCAGTTCACAGCCTGAAGTAATTGACCTGTCTGACGATGACGCGGCTGATGTTGTAGAAAATACAGAAATAAAATCTGGTGATGACGTTTCTGCAGATGATAGTAATCAAATGAACAATATTGACGAACCTCACACAGAGAATACTATCGAGACTGAAACTGTTACCATTAATCCAGATGAAACAAATACTACCAATGAAATAAATGAAAATATACAACAATCAGATGTAAATATTTCTGAATTAATTACAAAAAATGTTGACACTGTAGAGTGCAGTAGTGGAAAATTTAATGACCCTGTTATCACAGAAAATGCCAATGTGGATACACAATCAGATGTAGCTATTTCTAAATCAGATACATCAAATATTGAAACTGTAGAGAGCGATGGTGGAAAGTGCAATAATATACTTTCAGATTTAATGGCCATGTCAGGTATTGAGCCTCTAGATGTTTCACCTACCCCACAATTATCTGTGGTAACAGCAGGATCTGTAGGTGTGCCGGCTCAAATTGACCATAGCGATAAACCTCCTTCGCAAACCCTCTTACAACATTCAATAAACCCTCCTTTATTACAACCTATAAGTTCTAGATTGGAGGAAAAATCTTTACTTGAACTTGTACATGTACCGGAATCGGAATCGCAAGAACACGCTGACAAAATGGATGCAAATTATAGAAAGTTTTTGAGTGCAGAGCTTACTCCAATTACTTCGTTATCTGAACTTAAATACGCATGTGCACAGAACGGTGCATTCTTTAAACTAGATTTAGACACAGGATTTCTTTTACCAATAAATGTTTGTATGAAAAGATTTACTGAATGCACGAGAACGTATAATAATATGAAGAAATTAAATTTGAAACCTAAAGTAAATCCAGCAATTGATCCCAAACCGGTCATTGATTTAACTGACGATGACGTATCTATAGTTCCTAAAGTGACACCAACGCAATCGACCAGTCTTCTAATAAGCCAACCAACTGAATATTGCAGTACAAACGTAATAAATAGTGATACCCAAGTTACACATAATGTTGTTGAAGGTGTTAACCCTAAGGGTGTAGATATGAACTTTGCGATTGCAAGTGTAAGTTCTGGAAGTGTCAGTACAAGTAATCTTAATGTAGATCCATCTATTAGCGGCACCAATGTTATTATAGACAACCAAGTTGCTGGCAAGGCTTCTAGAGGGCATCTTATATTGGAGCGTAAATTGAAAGAAATACAACGTAGGATTAAAGAAGCGCGGTTTAACGAAGACCTCCTTCGTCGGAAGTTGAAAAGAAAATATGAGTCAAATATGTGTGTGCGTGAGAATGAAGAGAATGCTGTGAGCTCACACAACATAGTTTCGTCAGACGACTCGTCTGATGAGGAACCATTGGCCAAAATAGCCATAAAAATGAGGACAGCCGAAAAAACAGATACCGAAGACATAACGAACGTAAATAATTCTCCTTCGAGTGAAACTGAGTTACCGGTGAAGAGTAGAGTTGAGTCGACTGAAATGGAACTTGCTGATGAATTGCCGAATGCCGGCAACAAATTGCCGAATGCAGTCAATGTATTGCCGAGTGCAGTCAATGAATTACCGAATGCAGTCAATGAATTGCTGGATGCAGTCGATGAACACATGAACGAGGACCCAGACCTTCCAATGGAAGAAGATGAAGAAATGCTAATGGAGAGCTTGGATGAAGCGATTTTGGAGGAAGATGAAGCAGAAGAAGATTGTATTTTAGGCGTTTAAAATGTTGTTCCAGTACATTAATAGTACAGTGCACTGATTATTTTTTTTCAATCTTTCTACATGATTAGGTATAATTATAAATATTGATGATGAAAGGCTAATTGGTGAGAAAGAGATCCAGGTTGTCGAATGCCTGTCCCCGAAACTGTCCCGAGTCCAATCCCAAAACAAAAAAAAAACAATCATGGAAATCTAATGATTAGTACTATATTTCTCGTGTACCTCTTTATACAAAAGTCTTCTTCAACGTACCAGAATTATTCATTTAGATTCATCAAAGACATTATATTTTATTGATAAGCATTCGTTAATTATAAAACGTCATCATGTAGGTAGTTTTTAAGTACTTGATACTTTAAAGACATTTCTTCATTTGCTATGATCGGACTGTGCAACAGGTTTACGATACTCATTTTACTTAGGTACATTATGTTAATACGGGTAGATGTCATTCAATATCAGTTAAAAATATTTAGTATAAGTAACTATTCGGATAGTGTTATCTGGAAATCGTAAAAGTTTTGGGCCAACCCATCTCTTCCCAAGCGGTGTCGTAGAAGGCAACTAAAGGATTAGGGCTGTTTAACATCGGATAGGTATATACAGCCCAGACTCAGCTTCAAATGCATGGCTCGAGTTAGCAACAGTGCCCGGAATACCGCAACAGGCCCCTATGACGTGGGACCGAATAAAATGGCTGGTGAAACGTGGGTTTAAGTCACCTCTGCCTAACCCTCCGGGATAAAGGCGTGATTATATATTTATGTAGGTTTTCCATGAAACAATGTGTGATGGACGATGGTAAATATAATTCATATTAATTCACTAATCCATTAAAATAAATGCACATGTGTAATTTTGGATCCAGCGAGGTCACATGCTTTTTCAAATAATTATGTATTTGACCGGAAATGACTACATATGCGGATATGCTGCTATTCACAGTAGCGTCGTTATTTTTTATGCATAAAAAACAACTTGATATCCTTTACAAATGTTAAATAATATAACATTTTATGTTTTTAATCATTCCTCTCATCCTTATATTTAAGTAATTGTTTTATTTTTTAAGTAGATATCTTAATTTTCTTTTTGCGTGCATTTATGTTTTAGGTTAGATAATTATGATTAGTCAAATATTATGTCAATAAGTATATTAAAATTGCTTCATTCTCCTCGTCAAGGCAGAGTTGATAACCTCCTTACAATTTGTTGTTTAATACTGTGTGAATATAAAATAATTAATATTAACTTTTAAATATAAGTACCTTATCTAATTAAGTTTAGTAATTCGTAGGAGGAAATGAAAATGTTACAGCTTTGTCTACTAAGTAGATAAATGCTTAACCTAGGAACCGCCCAATCGTTGCGAAAGGACTGTTTCTCCGACTCCGAAACCAAGGTTTGGTCGACATATTAGTTCCTCCGAATCTGCTGTGCAATTCACTAAGCAAGCACAACGATGCGACTCTCAACGTTGTGCTCGATAGAGATTGTCATTGGTCGATCTCCAGTGACGTGATACAATCCGACCAATGACAATCTCTATCGAGCACAACGTTGCGACTCACATCGTTGTGCTCGCTTAGTGAATTGCAGTGCTGATCCGAAGGCAAGCTTCGCGATCGCAGAGAAAAATTGCATCCAATCGTCCTATTTTGCTATGATTAGGTACAATTTAATTGATAAAGGTCTAACGCCTGAATAAGGTATAGTTCACGCCTCATACTTATCGCCACTAAGTGTGCACGCCAGCGGGCGTCTGTTTCGTGCAAATAAAACAGCAAATTTCGTGCTGCAGACAATTTGCACAAAATCGTGTAAAACATTCATACGGTTTGCACGATCAGCATGAGGTGGTAATTAAATCGATTCCCTTATAGGGTTGCATTCACTCACTAAGTTTAACACCAAGGTTATTTTGTTTTTCTTTGAAATGGACAGAGTTAATATAGCCCTATGGTATTGATGGAGCCTGATACCTCAGTTTAGTCGTTGTTTTATAATAATTTTAAAATAAGTACTTAGGTATCATCCGATTTTATTGTAAAATTTGAATTTGTCGATGTTATTAATAGTTGTGATTTTATCTTGAATAATTTAGGGTTGAATTCCATTTGGCCACAGAGAAAAGCGCATTTTGCTGTGAGGCTATAATTCACAATTTTTTTTTTGGGCTTAGTTAAGATTTTTATCGGATTTATTTTGTCTGAAATTGGCGTAGAAAAAGCATAACTAATAGTATGCAATGTTTGGGCACACATCAGAGCAGTATAAATGGATCAAATCTGCACCAACTTCTAGTTCTCTACTTCTCTTCTCTTGTCAAGAAGCGTTTTTCTTGGCAATTCGCCGTGGGCGCAGCAGGTGCTGCTATGATGTGTGATACTTGTGTATTTACGAGCGTCAAGCGTCTCTCCAGCTCTGTCAAACAATATTTGTGTCCAAATCGGGTTCCACCCTATTAGGATTCTTATCTTACTGTGATATTAGAAAATTAATAATATGTTATATAAGTAATTCACAACTCACATTAAACTCCACCATCTTAGACTGCGATAATTAAATTGTCATAGTATTTAACCTAAAAGAAACTTATATTTATTACACGTAAAAAACTTAGGTAAGATATATCCGGAAAAATTAAAGTACTACCATTGGACGTACATCGGAAAATCCGGAGCCGCGCGAAAAAGCAAGATGTGCTCAGCCCTCAAAATGGCTTGTTCAACTTTTCCCCGTTGACATTCCCCGTTGATGGGGATTATTGAACTTTTTGTTCACTATTCCCCGAAATTTTTAAATAATGGGGATTAGTGAACTAAAAAGTTCACTAATCCCATCATGATAAATTCTAACTAAAAAGTTCAATAATCCCCATTAGGTACGTTAAAAATAAAATACTATAAATGAATCATTTACTTTTTATTTCTTAAAAGGTAAGGGCTGAAGCTAATGGGGATTATTGAACTTTTTAGTTCTAATAGAATTTATCATGATGGGGATTCTTTTTAGTTCACTAATCCCCATTATTTAGAAATTTCGCGCCAACGGGAAATAGTGAACCAAAAGTTCAACAATCCCCATCAACGGGGATTGTCAACGGGGAAAAGTGGATTAAGCCCTCAAATGCTCCATACGCGTAGTACACGTTTCTTGGATGTATTTTGAAGATAGCACAAGGTGTTAATGCGGTGGACGAGCTCTAATTCACCAAGTAGGTATAGATATTATTGCAAAAGAATCCATACCCGCAGGGCCTTTTTATTTCTTGTGATTTAGGTCCAAGATATATGAATCCATCAGCACAGCTCCCATATACGCGCGGCATGACTGGGAACGCTATCGTCCTCTCTCTTTCTTTATCATACTTTTTACTAGAGATGGGCCGAGTACTCGGTTGATACTCGGTACTCGGCGTACTCGATACTCGGTACTCGGCCGAATAACTCGGTTTGAAAGTATTCAAACAAACTCGGTACTCAAACAAACTCGGTACTTGTTACTCGGCAAAAGTGTTACTCGGCGCATCTCTACTTTTTACCGTCCCCCGCCGCGCGTATCATGGGAGCTGGGAGCGGTACGCTCTCGGTTGTTCGATACTATGAAGTTACATCGGACTTGTTTCGTGATACCGTTTGCTCGAAAATTCGATCCGAAGTTAGTATGTAAGTTCCATGGTAGGTCAAGTTTTGTCTAATATCTTGTATTTTTTTTTTTTGTAATTTAGGCACGTACCTATTCTAAAATGATACTCAACCTGAATCGCGATTTATCTGAGGACAGATTGTGTAGACAGATTGATAGTTTGACATATTGCCTATATAATTTGTCCTCAGATAAATCGTGATTTACTAGGCTGAGTGTCATTCTAGAAAACGGGCCTAAAAGTACCTCAGGTAGGTAAGTAGTATTAGAAAACTCCATACCACACCATCAATGTAGAACTTCCGTGTTACTAGGTATAGTATGACAATGTAAATTTATAATTTTATTATCACTGTCGGCTGTTATTATAAAAATAAATTAGATGCTAAAATATGTTATTTTTTTATTCTACTACCTATCTAGTTAATTTCGTTATCACTGTATTACCTACTCGCTCGCTCTCGTACCTAGTTCCAAAAGAGTGCACGTTATAATGATGTTCCTCGTGACATTTGAGGCCAGCCGGAGAGTCAACTCTTCGCCGAATAACTCTTCACAACACCCAGACGTCGGCAAGTTGTAGCAACACATAACACACGAGAATTGAATTGATTGCCTCTGATAAACCTAAGTCAACCGTCATTATGTTAAAATAAAGGTATTCATATTCATGCTCATGCATTTCCATAGCTTGCAGCAATTTTCATAAAATATCTTGAGAGTTACTTGAAAAACCTTAATCTTTACCTAGTTTAGGTGACATTAGGTACGCAAGTGTTGGAATGTGAGAAGTGAGAGAACGTTAAACTTTTGACATGACAACGTCTTTTCGATGGAACCGGCTGCTGCAAAAAAACATGATGACGTCATGTTTTTTCGGCGGCGTTACCTAGCTCTGAGGCGTTCCATCATGTAAAAAATTAAAAGTGAAAATTTACTTATTTGTATTTATGCGTACAAATAATTACCCCCTTCTCTATATCCATACAAAATGATGCCTATTTGAAAAATAACTTTTATAACTAAAGTTTAACACCAAAACAAAAATTAATAATTAATTTTTATTTATGACTTTTGCCCGCGGCAAAAGCTTAGCCAAAAAATTGCCAACTCAAGTACCCGAATCTCAAGAATCACCCAAATAAATGTGCAGTTGTACTACTCGTACCAATGCATGCCGTGTAAGGTTTCTAGTATTGCTGGTAGTACTAGAGATACAAAGGTGTGTCATTTGTACTACTGGTAGTACTAGAGATACAAAGGTGTGTCACTTGTACTACTAGTTGTACTTCTTAGTAGTACTACTGGCACTGCGGGAAAATATCTATCAAACATTAAAACAAACAAAGATTAAAATTTTCTTTTGAAAAATGAAACCATTCCATCAGTATTTTCTGACGTGGTCACGTTCAACTATCGTCAGTAAACCGACTTTTTTTTTTAAACAATATTAGCAACCGAAATGAGTATTAATCCCTCCAAGTAAGCTAAATTGCTTTGGCTAAGAGTGGGCTCACGTCGGTAGTGTAATGGTCAGGGTTCGAACCCGGAACCTGTCGATCGTAAGGCCGACTCTTTAACCACTAAGCTACCGACGCTTGCAATGTAAAATAGTTTACGTTGACCTGAGTATGGGCCCACCGTCCAATTAAAATCTTTGGCGCCCAAGCTAATCTCACATGCAAGCCCTGGACAACCCTCTGTTACAGGCTTTTTTCTCAGTATAAAACCTGTAAAATATTACAAAATAAAATAAGACAACAATTTCAAAGATGACATGATGATCATATTCAGTGCTATGAGACTCTTAGATACCTACCCAACTAGCAAAAATATGTCGTGTAGTAGTCGCGGCAACGTAAATTATTCAGCATTTTGGCTCCTAATAGAAGTCGTATAAACGTAATGAAAACGTTTATACAACGCGATTTGGGCCCATTTTATTCAGCAATTCAGTCACATAGACATCGTATAAAGGTAACGGAGTGACTGTTACAAGCTTAAGTTGCGCTATAACTGTAACTTATATGACTTTTATGTTACGTTTGTTTGTTAAATTAAGCAAGTGCGTCGTGTTGTGTTTTAAAAATTATAAAAAATTATAAGTACAATTTATTTAGCAGACATGTTAATTTGTAGGTTGCACCAAATGTAGGTTCGTAAACTCACGCATAGGTTTGCAAAGTATTGCGAAGGTAAGTTTTCTGATGAAATATACTAGGTTTTATCATAAATATTTAACGCCCCCCTTCAATTCTTAGTAATATGAATATAATAACAAATATTTTTTATATCAATATTCATTTACAGGTGGTATAATAGCTTCTTATACAGCAAATTAGCAGTATAAGCGCCATGATACCACGCTGATTATATTTTAGGGTTCCTTAGACCTTCCTAAAAAGTTTTCTAAAAAAGATCTTTTGTTTATTTATTTATTCAATCAACCACTTACTGTACACAAGAAAACTAAGACAAGTGATAATTGAGCAGTACAAGCAATTATACGACACTTGGCACTAGGCTTGTAATAGTCGTATGAATGCAACTTATACAACATAATAGCAGTATAAAAGCAACGATGTAGCTTTTATTCGACTGTGTCACAAGAAAGCTATATAATGTGCTTTTACTCGACGAAATAGTGACATAAGCGTCGTATACTAGCGACTTATACAGCAAATCTTATACGACACTTTAGTCATATAAGTATGCAGAGTAAACGTTTACTCAGCATCATTATGTGACCGAAATGCTGAATAACTAAAATGCTATATAAGATGCTTTTATACGACACGTGCTGAATAATTCACACTTACTCGACTTTTATATCACCGAATAGCTGAATAAACTCAACCTTATATGACTAATTTGCTTGTTGGGTACTCTTTGGCCATGAGTAGAGATGGGCGTCTTCCCTTCCCTTCCCTGGGTAAGAATGGGTCGGGAAGGTAAAAATGGGTTTTTTCCCATTTTTACCCATTTTTACCGGGTATTTTCATTTCTTCCCGGGTAAAAATGTTCAGGAGTTAATTCGGTGCGATTATTCATGTAGAATTTCACTTTACTTGCAGTCCCATTCAATTTTTTTAGATTCACTAGTCTAAAACATACGTAGGTATATAGTATTAGCACAGTCTAACGATTCATACTACGTACAGTCTGTCAACGAAGCCGTCTAGACAGAGCAATCGTGCAGGGAGTGATGGGTGACGGGGTATTACACGGTACGCCCATACATTTTACTCGGTACTAAGGATTCAGGGCTGTCTCATTTTGTAATCACACTAATCACGGGATAATTTTTTTTCATGACTCGTTTTGTTTGTTGAAATTGTTTTTTTTTTCGTTTTCTATATTTAGCTATCCAAGATGGCGGACACGAAATTTTCACAAAAATCGATTTGGGTTTCAGGTTTCGGGGTTTTTGGGGTCGCTGATTGCGAATATGACATCCATTTCGCGATCCAAGATGGCGGACTCGAAATTTTCACCTAAATCAATATGGGTATCGCTGTCAGGGTTTTGGGGTCGCTGATTGCGAATATAACATCCATTTGGTGATCCAAGATGGCGGACTCAAAATTTTCACCAAAATCGATATGGGTATCGCTTACAGGGTTTTTGGGGTTATAGGATCTATTGTCCGGTTGAGGAAGAAATGACGAACTAGTTTAGGTTGCGTAGAGAAGATTTAATAGCACAGTTACACAGAAGAACGATTCACACACAGAGTGTAGAATAGACAGTAGTTGAAGATAGAAGTTACAAGTTGATAGAATAGCGAACAGAGTACGAATAGAAAGACACTAATTACGAAGTACTATTACTATAGGTAGCGGTAGGTCTTAGCGGGCGACACGGGTTATAGGCGCGAGCTCAGTCGGCCACGATGGCCGACTGAGCTCGCTAAGTGAACGGCCGTCGCAGGCGCACCTCGACGCGCGGGCGCCCGGGACAGCAGCGGAGCCCGCATAAATATCTAATACGAAACTCCGCGTTCCGCGTCTGTCCGTGTGTGGATTGATTTATTATAGATAAATAAATTATATATGAAACAGAGTGTAAGTGTACCTAATATGGTGTGTCGACAGATATATTTATATATAGGTACATATTTATATTGTGTAGTTAATGTGTGCTGATATGATGTGTGTAATGTATGTATGAATAAATATGATGAGTAGGTACGCCACATCACTCCCCTCCAGAGACCGTCCCTACGGGCGATATAGATCAGGAAATCGCACACGGCGGCCAGAGCGCGTCCTTCTGACGTCCTCCTGAGCTGGAACTGTATGTCTTATAGGAACAGGGTCGGATAAGGGACTTGAGATTTGAATGGGATCGGGAATGGCAGCGGGAACAGAATCAGGGTTGAGGTTAGTTAGTATGTAGGCTGGTTTTAAGCTGTCTATAGATACTACTACGGTTTTCCCTTTGACCTGTATCTTAAAAGTTTTGTCGCTTCGACTGAGCACCTTATAAGGGCCAGTGTAAGGCGGCTGCAAGGCACAACGTAGTGCGTCATCTCTCAAGTATACGTGACTTGAAGTGGATAGGTCTTTGTAAACAAAGACTTTGCCTTTATTGTGACGTGACGCTGGTACTGGTTGCAGTTTAGATGTAAATCGCTGCAGCCGAGTGGTGAAATCCGATATGTCGGTGTTTTGAGCGGCTGTGTCCTGGAAGAACTCGCCAGGTAATCGCAACGGCTCACCGTATACCAACTCGGCTGAAGATGACTGCAAGTCTTCTTTAAAAGAGCTCCTAATGCCTAAGAGCACCAGGGGTAAGGTGTCCACCCAGTTACTGTCGGCGTGGCACATGATCGCGGCTTTTAACTGGCGGTGGAAACGCTCAATTAAGCCATTTGTTTGAGGGTGGTAGTATTGTCTACTATGCGTTGGTTTCGACAATCGACCATTAAATTATAGTGACTCAAAAAATCTACGCCTATAATAGGTTTGGTTACATTAGCTACCGTGAAGCGCCAAGCAAAGCAACGCCTTAAGCCTATGTTTAAATTTAGATGTACAAAGCCAAAGGTTTCGATTAACGAGCCGTTTGCTGCGGTCAGCTGAAAATGTGTCTTTGCTCGACGTTCGCGGAGCAAAGAAAGCGGGTACACGCACAAATCGCTCCCGGTGTCCACTAAGAACTGGACGTGGCTGCTGTAGTCCGTCACGAAGAGGCGACCCGACGAAGTAGGGCAATCGTCTGTCGCCATTAGCGACTGCCCGTGGAGTTTCCCGACTTCTGGAAGTCGCAAGGCTTCAGGCACGTGTGGGCCTGCGCGCCGTATTTAGCATGGTAGATGCAGATTGGGTATTTGCGGTAGCAGGAATCCGACCTGCTTCTGCTTCTTGACTTCTGGCGACGGTTACGACGGTCGCGTGGTCTCGCACGTGCGACCGCGGAACAAGAAGCCCGTGTGTGCTCCTCTAGCTTCAGAGTGAGATGCTGCACCATCTTCTTCAGCTCGGCGATTTCCCCGGCCTGGTCGCGCGTTGCCGAAGCGGCAGCAACGTAACGCGGCGACGCGATCTCCTGAATACGGTCAGCGAGGTCCGACAGCTGCTCCAGTGAGTGAGTCGGCTGGGAAGCCAGGACAGTCTGGCTGCTCTGGGGTAGTCGACTGGCCCAGATTGACTGCAGGAAGTCTGCCGGTACTGAAGGTCCTGCCAAATCCTGCAGATGCCGCATGAACTGGGATGGCTTCCTATCCCCCAGTTCTTCATGGGTCAACAGTTGCCTCACCTTCTTTTCGTGGGAGGCCGACAGCCGCTTGATCAGCTCCGTTTTTATTTTTTCATAAAGGTTTTTCAGTGGAGGGTGGATGATAATATCTTTGACCTCCTTGGCATATTGAAGGTCAAGGCTGTTTGTGACGCTAGAGAACATTAGCGAGTCCTCGCTAATATTATGGCTCTGGAATTGTCCCTCTAGCATGGCGAACCACAACTCAGGATCCTCCGCCGAAAAAGGTGGCACTTTTATTCTATTATAGGTACCAACCTTATGCTCTTCCAATGCCTTGGGACTGGGTTTCCGTGTAGTGACGTTGTCGTCGACACCCGCGATCTCGCTGTCTGTGCTCATCTTGATACGAAGTTCGTAATCGGGGTCACCAGTTATAGGATCTATTGTCCGGTTGAGGAAGAAATGACGAACTAGTTTAGGTTGCGTAGAGAAGATTTAATAGCACAGTTACACAGAAGAACGATTCACACACAGAGAGTAGAATAGACAGTAGTTGAAGATAGAAGTTACAAGTTGATAGAATAGCGAACAGAGTACGAATAGAAAGACACTAATTACGAAGTACTATTACTATAGGTAGCGGTAGGTCTTAGCGGGCGACACGGGTTATAGGCGCGAGTGATCGTGGCCGACTGAGCTCGCTAAGTGAACGGCCGTCGCAGGCGCACCTCGACGCGCGGGCGCCCGGGACAGCAGCGGAGCCTGCATAAATATCTAATACGAAACTCCGCGTTCCGCGTCTGTCCGTGTGTGGATTGATTTATTATAGATAAATAAATTATATATGAAACAGAGTGTAAGTGTACCTAATATGGTGTGTCGACAGATATATTTATATATAGGTACATATTTATATTGTGTAGTTAATGTGTGCTGATATGATGTGTGTAATGTATGTATGAATAAATATGATGAGTAGGTACGCCACAGGGTCGCTGATTGCGAATATAACATCCATTTGGTGCTCCAAGATGGTGGACTCGAAATTTTCACTAAAATCGATATGGGTATCGTTTTCAAAGTTTTCGAGGTTGCTGATTACGAATATATTATTCATGTAGCAATCCAAGATGACTGTATGGATGATATATTCGTAATTATTAAATTTCCGCTATCTTTGATCGTCGGTAAAATGGTCGTCAATCCCGATATCAGATAATTGCCGGTAGGCAATCATACGATGGGAAACTGTCGACTATTCGTGACGATTTTTTTCTGACGCTTTCGAGTGTGAGCGCTGTCAACTTAGGACTGCAGGCAGCCCGATACGATCTGAAA
Source organism: Eilema sororculum (assembly GCA_914829495.1). Classification (NCBI taxonomy): domain Eukaryota; kingdom Metazoa; phylum Arthropoda; class Insecta; order Lepidoptera; family Erebidae; genus Eilema; species Eilema sororculum. Next base: position 9,608,701 of record OU618555.1, on the reverse strand, counting down.
CTGCAGGCGGATCTTACAGTAGTTCATCGCGTTTGATGTTTGCATAAATGCCGCCTTTTGCAGTTTTGTCAGAGTTGTCACTTCAGTTTTTATTTACCTATAATTATTTTTTCTGTAACATTTTATATATAACCCCTATTTTGATCTCTTTGTCTGTCAAAGCACATCAACTCACGCTAATATAAATTGCTAGCTGATGCCCGCGGCTCCGCTCGCATGGATGTCGGCTATTGCGACTTTTGCTTATATCTCTGGTTCTACTCAACCGATTATGATCAAGCAAATGTAATATGTTGACTCGTGAGTTTTTTGGATTTCGATTTCGGTTTCGGTTTCGGTTTCGATTTCAATTTCGATTTCAATTTCAATTTTTGATTCGGGTTCAGGTTCGGGTTCGGGTTCTAATTTCGATGAAATTTCGCTAATCGCCGGGATCACTAAATTGATGATATATTCTTAAGGACCCTATCCACGATCAGTCCGCCTGCAGTTTCAGAGCATATCGGGCGGCCTGCAGTCCTAAATTGAAAGCGCCCACACACGAAAGCGATTTTGGCCTGCCGGCCATTCCCTGCTGTCAGTTTTGCGGTTACACACGATCAGTTGGAAGTCGACAGTTTCCCATCGAATGATTGCCTTCCGACGATTGTCTGATATCGGAATTGACGACCATTTTAACGACGATCAAAGATGTTGGACTTGAAATTAAAAAAGTCTAAGTTTTCTTGGTGACTAATAATAAAATCCATTTAGTGATCCAAGATTGCGGACTTGAAATTTCCCAAAAAAGTCAATATGGGTATCGTTTACGAGGTTTTCGGGATTGATAATTACGAATATATCATCCATCCAGTCATCTTGGATCGCTACATGAATAATATATTCGTAATCAGCAACCCGAGTACCTTGAAAACGATACCCATATCGATTTTAGTGAAAATTTCAAGTCCGCCATCTTGGATTGCTAAATTGATGATATATTCGTAATTAGCAACCCCACAAACCCTAAAAACGATACCCATATCGATTTTAGTGAAAATTTCAAGTCCGCCATCTTGGATTGCTAAATTGATGATAAATTCATAATAAGTTCCCCGAAAAGCCCTAAAGGCGATACCCATATCGATTTTGGTGAAATTTTCGATTCCGCCATCTTGGATTGCTAAATTGATGATATGTTCGTAATTAGCGACCCCAAAAACCCTGAAAACGAAACCCATATCGATTTTAGTGAAATTTTCAAGTCCGCCATCTTGGATTGCTAAATTGATGATAAATTCGTAATTAGCGACCCGAAAAACCCTGAAGGCGATACCCATATCGATTTTGGTGAACATTTTGAGTCCGCCATCTTGGATTGCTAAATAGATGATGTATTCGTAATTAGCGACCCCAAAAACCCTGAAAACGATACCCATATCGATTTTAATGAAAATTTCGAGTCCGCCATCTTGGATTGCTAAATTGATGATAAATTCGTAATTAGCGACCCGAAAAACCCTGAAGGCGTTACCATATCGATTTTGGTGAACATTTTGAGTCCGCCATCTTGGATTGCTAAATAGATGATGTATTCGTAATTAGCGACCCCAAAAACCCTGAAAACGATACCCATATCGATTTTAATGAAAATTTCGAGTCCGCCATCTTGGATCGCGAAATGGATGATAAATTCACAATCAGCGACCCCAAAAACCCTGAAAGCGATACCCATATCAATTTTGGTGAAAAATTCGAGTCCGCCATCTTGGATCGCTAAATGGATGATATATTCGTAATCGGCGACCCCAAAAACCCTGAAAACGATACCCATATCGATTTTTGTGAAAATGTCGTGTCCGCCATCTTGGATCGCTAAATATAGAAAACGAAAAAAAAAACATTTTAACAAACAAAACGATTCATGAAAAAAAATTAAACACGTGATTAGTGTGATTACAAATGAGACAGCCCTGAATCCTTAGTACCGAGTAAAATGTATGGGCGTACCGAGTAATACCCCGTCACCCATCACTCCCTGCACGATTGCTCTGTCTAGACGGCTCGTTGACAGACTGTATGTAGTATGAATCGTTAGACTGTGCTAATATTATAAATGCGAAAGTAACTCTGTCTGTCTGTCTGTCTGTATGTTACGCTTTCATGTCTAAACCACTGAACCGATTTTCATAAAATTGGTATAGGGGTAGATTAGACCATAAGAAAGGAGATAGGCTATGTTTGGTCGCGATAACCGACATCCACGCGGGCGGAGCCACGGGCAAAAGCTAGTAATATAATAAATAGTATCATTGTAATTGACAGAACACATATATTTATATTAAAAGTCATAATTTTGTGTGTAAGTATGATATAATTACATTTTTCATTTTTACCGGGTATAAATGGCAAGTGGGTGGGTAAAAATGGGTAAAAATGGGAATTTTCCCAAAACACCCATTTTTACCGGGTTAGCGCCCATCTCTAGCCATGAGTGAACAGCCAGTTGGGTTGCCTATTTAAGTAAATGATGCCCTCCTACATCGAGGCTATAGCTCTAAGTCCGCAGTTTAGATAATAATAATGATAAAAAATTGGGAATATTACAATTGTACCATGATTTGGATTGGTGGGCTTTTACGGGAGCAACTGCCATCTGGCTTTTTTCAAGCTTAGCAATATTATGTATGATATACTTACAATAAAAATATACATAGAAGGAGGAGCAGTTCAGCACACAGTAGGTAAGTAATATAATAAAATTATGGTGTGAAATACACTACCTAAATACTAAATTACTCCGTCTCGTACCCCCCTGCCTGACTAGTCATAGTAGTCATTCTATAACACCATTCCGTTCCGTTACGCAGGATTTACCGTGTATCAAGAAACCCTAATAATGATTATTTGGAATATTACTCATTATTATCTACACAACAATAACGAAGCAGTGACTTTATTTTACTTATATTTCTGTAGAGAATTTGCAATTCTATGCATAATCAAAATATTGCTTAACATAGTATGTAAATAAATGTAAAGTTTTTTAACTTAACATGTATTGAGCATGAGCATTTGTGATGTATGACGAAGCTTAATGTATAGGATTTATTTTTTAATATTATTTGATAACTCTGCGTCTATTACAATCAAATCCTTTTTAGTTGACATGTGAATTGAACATAAACTTGTCTTGTCCAAAAGTCAAAACGGAACGCATTAGTCAAATTGTCTTGATGTCTTCTGTCGTCAACGTGAACAATATTGAAATTTCATCATTATTTTGTGTAATTCCTACAATAAATAACAAAATAACTGGAAAAACACAGACAAGGTAATTAAATAAAACGTTTTAAAAGCATTTCTCATATAATAATTAACTTTTTTAGTTAGTGTTAGGTTATAAACTAAATATTTTTTCAGATGCCTCTGTCGTGTCGATTTTATCAAGAGAAATATCCTGAAGTGGAAGATGTAGTGATGGTGAACGTGAGGTCCATCGCGGAGATGGGGGCATACGTCCATTTACTAGAATATAACAATATTGAGGGCATGATCTTGCTGTCTGAGTTGTCGAGGAGACGTATCAGGTCCATCAACAAATTGATCCGTGTCGGTAAAACTGAGCCTGTTGTCGTCATCAGGGTGGACAAAGAGAAAGGTAGGTGAAGACTTTACAATAATGTAAATTACCTTGTAAGTATTAGCAATCACTTGTTGCAGTTTAAGTCATGAAAAGTAAATTGTATGGTTTATCATACTTTTAAATTGTGAGAATTCGATGTTACCACTTACTCTTACTAAAATAGTTGATAAACTTTTCTAACCAAACTCCAGAGTTAGCAGAGACATGAACTTGCTATCTGCTTTTTATTCTCACAACCTTCACAAGTTTCCTTTACTGTTACTAATGGTGCTCATGATGAACATGCATGTACATAAATTACAATTTTTCTGTAATTCCCTTTGCAGGTTACATTGACTTGTCAAAACGTCGTGTATCAGCAGAAGACATAGATAAATGCACAGAGAGGTATGCCAACGCCAAAGCAGTGAACTCCATCTTACGTCACGTAGCCGAGCTTCTGCACTACGAGTCCTCAGAACAACTGGAGGAGCTGTACAAGAAGACTGCTTGGCTCTTTGAGGAGAAATACAAGAAAAAAGCATCAGCTTATGACTTTTTTAAACAGGCTGCTGTGTGAGTACTTATGAGCATTATCAAATTTAAATAACTTTTTTTTTTCATTATTTGCATTCACACTTAAAATAATAAAATTGCATTTCTTTTAGAAAGTAGTATGAGTTTTGAGAGATGTTACTTGAACTGTATATTTCTTAATTGTTTAAGAGTCTGGGAATACCTCCGGCAGATTATTAGGATGTTATTTGACTATAATGTAAGGTCTAATCACTCAATCCAATCATGGTTTCCAAAGCTTGTGCTCTGCACTCAAGGGTCTACTGTTTCTATCATGATTTGGTATATTTTAGTTCAACCCTAGACTGACAACCGTACACCAGAGCCTTGTCCTTTAATCACCAGGTGTTTAATCATCCATACTTCTATACTAATATTATAAGTGCGAAAGTAACTCTGTCTGTCTGTCTGTATGTATGTATGTTACGCTTTCACGCCTCTACCACTGAACCGATTTTGATGAAATATGGTATAGTTTAGTTATTAGACCTTAAGAAAGGACATGTTTGTTACGCGAGCAACAGCTAGTCAGATATATGCTCTGAATTGTACTGTAACAGTTAATAAAAAAATGGTAATATGCAATCTGCACAAGCTTAAGTACACTAAACTAATATTTCCCCATTTCTTCCCACAGAGACCCCACAGTATTGAATGAGTGTGGTCTAGACGAGAACACGAAAGAAGTTCTCCTGGCTAACATCAAGAGGAAACTCACGTCTCAGGCAGTCAAGATCAGAGCAGATATTGAGTGCGCTTGCTACGGATATGAGGGTATTGACGCAGTGAGAGCTGCATTGAAGTCAGGACTTGCTCTGTCAACAGTCGAGTTGCCTATTAAGATTAATCTCATTGCGCCACCTTTGTATGGTAAGAAAGTAAATAAATATTGCTCGTAAAAAGTAGTGCTCATCAGTCTCAAAATTTAGAATTTTACAAAATGTACCCATACTAACATAAATGCGAGAGTAACTCTGTATGCCTGTCTGTCTGTATTATTATTATTATTATTTATTAATACACTAGCAGCCTAAGCTGATGCGTGTATATCACTGCACTTGTGTTTTTAAAATTGTATAATGTTTGTCCAGTCTATTTTTAAAAATGTTTACGTTAGGAGCACTTATCACACTTTCTGGTAGGGAGTTCCACATTTGCACCACGCGGTTGGGCAGGAAGTTATACCTAGGGTTGCTGGCACACCGAGGCTTACTTAGTTTCAGTGAGTGGCCTCTTAGATGTCTGTTGGAGTTCATGGTGTAGATGCTTTCAAGGTTTGATACATTGTAATGTTTGCTAAGGATTTTGTAAGTTTCTATGAGATCTCCTCTCTTCCTTCTCTCTTCCAGTGTGGTTAGATTGAGTTCCAGGAGGCGTTTTTCGTATGACATCTCTTTCAAACCAGTGACCATTTTAGTGGCTCTTCTTTGCACTCTTTCTAATAATAGGATGTCTTTTTTAAAGTATGGACTCCAAATTTGGAAGGCGTATTCCAGCAGAGGTCGTATGTATGTTTTGTAAATATTAAGAAACAATTCCTTGGTGATAACATAAAACGCTTTTCTGATCATGTACATCATGGAATTTGCCTTTTTGATAATGTTCATGATGTGCTCTTCCCACTTGAGGTTATGTGTGATGGTTACCCCTAGATCCTTCTGAGAGCTTACGGGTTGCATTACCACTGAGTCTATGGTGTATTGCAATTTTGGGTTGTTACTGCCAATATGTAGGACTGTGCACTTTGCTGCATTTAGTGTTATAAGCCAGTCCTGTGTCCATTGTACTACGCGATCTAGGTCTTGCTGTATAATATTGTGACTGATAAGAGGATTGCCCATTATTTTGGTATCATCTGCAAATAAAAACAAGTCCGATTTGATAATGCTTCGGAGGTCAGTAATGAAAATACCAAATAGGATAGGTCCAATCACAGATCCTTGAGGAACGCCACTGTGTACACTGTGGGCTTCTGAAAGTATGTCCCCCACTCTAACCTTGAATTTTCTATTTGTTAGGAAGTCAGATATGCACTGCAGGAGCTGCCCACGGATTCCAAAATGCTCAAGTTTTGTTAATAACCTTCTGATAGGCACTCGATCGAACGCTTTCTCATAGTCCAAGTAAATAGTGTCAGTTGGTTGGTTATTATTCCAATTCAACGTCCATTTGTCAAGACACGTAAGTAGATTTGTGACAGTGGATCTTTTGGGTACAAACCCATGTTGTTCATCTATTATAATGTTCTCCTTACTGATAAATTTCCGTATTTCTGCCGCTAATATTTTCTCCATGGTTTTACACGCTATACTTGTTAGGCTGATGGGACGGTAGTTGGCTGCCCAGGCACTTGTCACCCTTTTTGTATATAGGAGTGACATGTGCCTCTTTCCACTCCTGAGGTAGCTTTTCGGTTTTGAGAGATATATTCATTATATTTGACAATGGATGGCAGAGCACCAAATGTATGTTACGCTTTCACGCCTAAACCACTGAATCGATTTTGATGAAATTTGGTATAGGGATAGCTTAGACCTTTAGCTAAGCTAAGTTTGGTCGCAATAACCGACATCCACGTGGGCGGAGCCACGGGCAAATGCTAGTATGATAAATTTGTCACCAAATCAGTCTGAAAACATTGGTTCCAAAAAATCTTCCTCATTCTCTTCGTGTTAGGTAAGTTGGAAAGGAAAGAGGACACTTTTGTCCTTTTCTTTTTCATTTTTAGGGCAATTGTTTGTACAGAGTAGCCAGTCTAGCTCCGCCCAGAAACGCAGAAGCTTACTGGGGACTTCACTGGCTTTACATAGGTTACATGTAAATAACGCTCGAAAATAGGGGCCCTGTACAACATAACATTCATGCTAATGTGACCTCTTGTTCTAGTAATGACCACATCAACGCCAGAGAAGACTGACGGGCTCAAAGCATTACAAGATGCAATTGATAAGATTAAAGAAACCATCACAGCCTCAGGGGGCGTGTTCAACGTACAAATGGCGGTGAGTAGTAATGATAAAGATAGATGAGCTCAGTTGACTATCCTACTTAGGTGGTTATAATGGTCCCTCATCATAATAATTATTTATCAATATGCCAATCCTTGTTGCCTCCGAAGCTTGCACTTTGGAACTCAGGATCTGCTCTCCAACTTTTTCATTATTTGTTAACTTAACCCCGAGCAGAAGGTCTGCGCCAGAAACCCACCTGGCAATCAGCTGGTGACCTGGCTTGCAGATGGGGTTGGCTTGATCCTGCAGGTCTTAATAGAGCTATATACATTTACATTTTCTAATCCTTGTGTTATTATTATATAACAAATTCTTTATATTCCAAGCATTTACATGCTTAAGAAACAGCTTACAAATACACTGACGGACTCATAAACTGCATCAAAGTAATAGACGACTTTGAAATAAATATTTTAACCAAGTATGCATACTTTCTATACAGATTTAAATTGAAACCTCTAGATTGGTTCGTGAACTTTAAAACAGCGTAGGGTCATATCTTTAAGTTTAAGTTTATGTACTGGAAAGGACCTTAAGACTTTTTTTGAAGAAAAAACAGAAATTTAAGAAAAATTGGTTTAATTAAAAAATTGGTTTTAACAATAGACACAAACTTTATGCAAGGGTTTATTTGTGTTTTAATAAGGTGTATTACCCCCACGTGCCCTTATTACGGATTCTAATCGGTTCCGCATAGATTTTATAAGGGTTTTTAAAAGATCTTGCGGAATATTGTCCCATTCTTCTGAAAGTGCTGTTCTTAGTGCTGCCACTGTCGTGGGCGAAGGGTTTCTCGCATATACAGCTCTTTTTAAATTGTCCCAAACATGCTCGATGGGATTAAGATCCGGGCTGCGTGCTGGCCAATTCATTGTACGTATCCCAACCTCTTCGCAATAATGTTGAACTTGTGCAGCTGCATGCGGCCGGGCATTATCCTGCATTAAAGTAAAATTTTCGCCTATGAATCCCATGTAAGGCACCACGTGATCTTCTAATATCTCTGTTATGTAGCGATGTGCTGTCAAACCCCCTCTATTACCGTTTTGACGGACCATGTCTATGAACACAAGTTCTGTTCGCCCGTTCATCGATATGCCACCCCAGACCATACATGAACCGCCTCCAAAAGGAACACGCTCCTCAATGCAACTTTGAGCATATCGCTCCCCACGTCGACGATAGACTCTTCTGCGACCATCTGCACCATATAAACATGTCCTACAATCGTCCGTGAACAATACAGAGGCCCACTGCTCTTCTGTCCAATTCAGGTGATGACGCGCAAATCTTAAGCGAGCTTGTCTGTGAGCTGTAGACAACTTTGGACCATTTGCTGGTCTAAAAGGGGTGATATCCGCTTCCTTTAACCTTCTTCTTATTGTTCGTGCACACACGTTTACTCCACGCACTTCATTAAGCTCGGTTTTGATGTTAACTGACGTGAGGAAACGATTTCGCAGGGAAGTTATAACAATAAATCGGTCATCACGACCTGTGGTTGCTCGAGTTCTGCCTGTACCACGTCTCCTCCTGTAAGAACCTGTCTCTACAAACCTTCTGTATATTCTAGAAACCGTAGACTGGTTTAAATTTAAATTTCTACCAATCGTTCGTTGATCCAAGCCCTCCCGCACCAATGCTACAATTTGTGCCGCTTGTTCGGACGAAGTATCCATATTATGGTTCAAAAACTCTCGATGTGTTAAAAAACTAACCCAACAATTATGCTGGTAACAATAATTCAATTGACAAAACAAAAAAAATCAATGAGAATCAATTTAAAACTTTGCTATAAATAACACGCAAATCTGATGCTACAAGTAAATTTTCTTTTCCCGGCTATATTCATTTGTTTTACTGCAGTTCTATTTTTAATTTTTTTTTTTTTTTTAGATTAAGAGCCAGTCTTTCCATATTTATATAATTTAATCTAAAAAGTTTGCATACTTATTATAAAAAATCCTTTTAGAGTAAACCTGAACTTTGATGCAGTTTATGAGTCCGTCAGTGTACATGGGCCCATAACCTGTTTACCCTGTTTATAAAAAAAGATATAAAAACCGGTGTTCTATGTGTATTACAGCCTAAGGTAGTGACGGCGACAGACGAGGCCGAACTCGCGCGGCAGTTGGAGCGCGCCGAGGCCGAGAATGCGGAAGTCGCCGGCGACTCGGCGGAGGAAGACGAAGATCAGGGTATGTAGACCGTCATAGACATTGAAATTATACGTAACTAGCTGATGCCTACGTGGGACCATAGCTTATATTTTGGAGCCCGGGGTTTGCAAGTCTACTTTTTCCATTCGGCCTTAGTAATTGCGGACGTACCCCCCCAACAGGAAGCCTCGTCCGTTAATCAGCATGTGTAAAGGCTGAGGTGAAGTGGACTGGGGCTCTGAAGATCTTAGAGGGACATACAAGCATGCACATGGGAGCCAGTCCGCTTACTGTTATTTATTAGTGCGTTTGTGTTGCTGGCAGCGACTGTTGCTGGACCTCCCAATTCCGAAAGGAATGCCTGAGCCAGATTCTTGTCTGGTGTTACGCGGGTTAAAGTTGGTTTGTACGACAAAGCTGTTTAATTGCTCGGCAGCGCGAATATGCGCCTTGGGCTTGTCTTTCACCAAAGGGGTATAAAAAAACTTAAGAGGTGTCAGGACACCCGGATGGAACGAAGTTCCTTTCGATTAATTAGTGAAGGAATTGTAATAAAAAAACAATTTATTTTTTAAAGTATATTAGAACCGAAGTTACTAATATTCCCTCTAACCCCTGCAACTAAGCTAAATCGCTTGTGCTAGGAGTGGGATCACGTCGGTAGTGTAATGGTCAGGATCGAACCCGGAACCTCTCGATCTTAAGGCCGATTTTGCCCTCCTTCCTTCGGCAGTCGGTTTTTCCGTCTCGCCCCCTTTCGTAACGTGCGACAAGGAATTTCGTACAAAAAGAGTTCCATAATTAAACCTTGTAATTCTGCCGTATTAACAAAACATTTGATCGCAGGAATGGGCGACGTTCGCGTGGAGGACGAACCGCAACAAAACGGCGCGTCGGACGATGAAGACGATTGAACTACAAACACGCTGTAACCTTATATATACAACTATCGTGATAGTCCACGGTACTATCTAAATATACTGTTTTATACACTTGCTGTGTTTAATTTGATTTGATTAAGTAGTCAGCGTCAAAAGTATATCAATTCAAAAATGATTACTATGAATTTGAATGAATTTTTCATAGCTCAGTTGGAAGAGCATTCCCACTGTAAGGGAAAGGTCGTGAGTTCAAGTCCCACTTGAGCATTTCAGTACACTGAATATTAAACTACATTACTCTGCCCAAAAACTAATCTCGCAAATCTGAAAAGGACCAACTGTATTTCGACGCTGACTATCATGATTTTTATCAAGAATCATTCATTAATTATATGGTGAGGTTGGTTGTGATATCTGGGACTCTCATAGCACGTGTATACCTACTTTAGTAAAAAAAAACAAAGAAACAGTAAACATATATATTTTCTATTTACAAAATAACTTATTTATATACAAATTCATTATAATTGAGATACTTATGTGACTGCAGGATAAATAATAATAATAAATATTCTAGGACCTTTTGACCTTGCAAAATCTAGACCTAACCTTTGTTCAGAGTTGCCAGATAGTAAATATTAAAGTGTAATATAATTAAACTTTTTTGCCATTTATCCTGGTCAGTTTACTTCTGTGCAATTTGTCAAAGAATAAAAGTCCAGCTGCCTTTTCAATAGTTTCTGGTGGAACCTGAAATTCAAAAAAATTGGTAATTTAAAATAAACCAGTTAAACTAAGCTTGTGTTAGGAATGGGTTCATTTCGGAAGTGTAATGGCCAAGATTCGAACTCGGGACCTCTCGATCGTTAGGGCAAGTTTAAGGAATGGTGGATTAACCCTTATCATAGAGAGCGACCCAAGATAAGCAAATTCAGTTTAATTCAATGGGGTCCCGGAAAATGTCTAGGCAGCTTTCTGAACCGGGGTGGTCCATTTGCTTTTGTTTTATTGACGTTTTGTAAGTTCCGATTTAATGATCTATGAATTTTTGTCTAGTCCAGCCAAATACGCAGTTGATGTGATCCGAATTAACGCTAGGGTGAAAGAAAAAAATTAATTGAAAGGATTAACAGGAATACTAGTATTTTAGGTTACTAGATCCCAAAAAAAGGTAAAGCTCACCATAAAACTTGACACGGGCGTTGAATCAGGTATTTTCTGGTTAGGCATGACGTAGGCTTCCATGTCAAGGGTCCCGTCCGTGGACTCGCCCACCACCACCTTGAAGAAATGCGTCGGCACCGCTACACAGTTCGCGCCTATCACTTGGTACCGGACGTACGAGTTACCGTCCGCTTCGCGTCTAGAAATTAAAGGTGCAAGATTAAAACTTCATTCCTCCATCCCTAGCAATTATATTGTAGTCATTATGGGATTCTCCAAGGGACTTAGGTTTTGTGGGTTGGCATCACGAGCGACGGTAACCACTTCCTGTCTGTGGGGCCGTGTGCTTGTCTAAAGTGCGGACGCCGAGCACGAAGAATTTCGTACGTTGACCTCGCTCGAAAGTCGCACAGGAGGCGTGGCCGCTGTCGGGTGCGACTGAGACGAAAAAAAATTTACGCGAGAGTGACAGAGATAGGCAGAACGAGGTCAACGTACGAAATTCTTCGTGCTCGGCGTCCGCACTTTACCACCGAAGTCACCAGTTTCTTACATTCAACTGCACAAAGACAATTTATCACGTATCTTTTCTTTAAACAAGGCGTAAGTAAGTAGTGAGGGAAAGTTCGCGGTTATGCATTGCTGAACAAAAATAAGGACCAACCAGAAATAGACTGCGATCCTACGACGCGAACCCTTTGAGCCCGTGATTTTTTAATATAATGTCGATTCAATTTAGATTGGAAGAAATAAACGTCTAAGACGGAACTTGTACCCACAAGCAGTCCCAAGGGGAATCCCCCTGACCAAGTTTTGGCAAGCCTTATTTTGTGCGGCTCAACCGCCACTCCTCGTACGCCCATCACAGAGACATATACAGCGTTTTCTGTCAATTTTCTCGATCATTTGGTAGGAGCATGATCCCGCACATCTATTTACCTTGGTAGATACAATGGTCCGGTGCAGCAGTAGACATTGTCATACACTTTGGTTAGTTTCCGCACATGTTTCTCTAACGTGTTCCAAGCTGATCTGTTGAAGCCTTCACCTACCTGCAAAAGAGTGGCTCATTTGTTCATTATCATCATCAGCATCAGTTAGTCTATTGCAGTATTTGCAGTCGACTACTGGATATCGGCCTTTCCAATGCGCGCCATTACCCCCGACCCTCTGCCAGCATTGGTTACTAAGATTTGACAGGGGCAGGTTAGGGGTATGAGGCCTGAGTACCTGCTGTTTTGATGTAGGAGGTACTGGATATTGGCGTAGGCTTTCCTCTTAAGAAGGTATTAGGTGATCAGACAGCAAGCACTTCCATAAAAACTGCATTAACAAAAGTAGTATGCATCTGAAGGCCTTGAATGCGGCAGCACTGGAGCAAGTCAAATGTCAGCTTAGTCCTGTTTTTCATTTAATCATCAATCCCCTTTGGAGTCTCGGCTGCTTTCGAGGAAGCAATCACTTACTTGTGGTGCCATGTTGCTGAGGAAAAAGGTCTGCTCCACATGCTTTTGGTGAAGGCGATGGTTGCCAGCCGCTGCCATGTGCCCTCGATCAAAGCCAGAACGCTTGTAGTCACTGTTCTGTGATCTGCAACATTTCAGTAATATTACCTTATCTTATTTACCAAAAAATTTGTAACAATAATACATCTGGAGGGTTACCATGAAACATAAATCAATAAATAAATATTTCCCAACATTCTACACAACGCTATCTAGACCCATGGTAAGCATAGCTTAACTAGCTTGTGTTATGGAATCTAGAATGCGGATAAACATACTTAAATACAGAAACTGAAACTTCATATAGTATTTAGTTACCATGAAATTATTTTGGATTTCTTAGGGTGGGGTTAACAAATTGAACATAGACTTATAATGAATTCCATGGCATTGATATATGGAAGTACTAGCTTTTGCTCACGGCTTCGCCCGCGTGGATGTCGGTTATCGCGAAAAAACATTTCATAAAAGACGTATGTGTACGAAGTTTTGTGCTTCTAACTTTGAAAATGAAAAATTTTCCATACGAAAGTTTATCACTTATTTTACCCTCTTAGTAGTAAAGTTTTGAAAAAACGCTGATACACATGTTCGTTTATTTCTTAAACGACAAAGGTTCATGCATCTAGCTCTGAAAATGACGGACTTTCATACAAACTTCCATCCCTTATTTTACCCCTTTAGTACCAGAATTTCCAAAAATCCTTTGTTAGGATTTTCGAATTTCAGCCGGGTCCGTCCAGTGGTTTGGGCTGTGCATTGACAGATCACTATGTCATTCAGTCGGTCACCTTTGAGTTACATAAATTTAAATAACATTTCTAAGGTTCATTTAATGCAAATATAACTTCACAGATATTATTACAGAAACATATTAAAGAAACAAACAGAAACACAATATTTATCAGTTATTATAGGTGCCTTACCTAAAGAAAGGATGTATGCTCTCATCAGGCTGGAAGTCACACTTACTACGATCCACTGCATCATTCTTAGCAATATGTTCCTTAGTCAAATGTTCAAACACCCAGTGCGGGACTCTGTTTCGTCTGTCATATGAGAGTACAAAGTCGTCATAGGACCTGACATTGTCTAAACCGGGAAAGCCGTATTTCATAATCTGTGATATCTATAAAAAACAGTAATTATTAGGCTTGCAAAATTGCATTAGTAGAAAGTATTAACTGAATCTGAAAAAATTGTACCATAATTTCGCTTCTACCCTCTGTTGAAGTAACAGCTCTAAAACTTTTGTCGTGTCTGAAATCTCTAATTAAATTAAATATAGTGCTTAAATAACTTTGAAAATAGTGAAAAATCATAGATTGTGCCTTAACTAATAACTGTGATATAAAATAATCGGAAAAAAAAACAAGTTGTGCAAAAATTCGCGTCGTAACAAAGGTAAAGCAGCGTCCGCTTGCCTTTCAGACCCATTACGCGTGCCTCGCTGCTCGTTAAATTACTGCATTGCAGGCAGATATTTCTTTTGCAACCATCACATTGCACCGCATTCTCGTCATTATGTTCGTTTTCGCACTTAAAACACTTGGTTTTAAGTGCGAAAACGAACCCAAAATCATACATCAAAAAAACTAAATGACCATAACAGAAACCCATACACAGACCTTACATTTTGTTACACCAACCTATGTTCCCTACCAGCCAAGTTCGACCTACTTCTCCTGTACATAAACACAAATAAACCATGCATAGTAGTTTTGACTGAAACTTGGCTAAGATACAATGACCGTAGCAGCACATACAATATTCCAGACTATACACTCTACAGACTAGATCGTAAACACAAAAAGAATAAAATGGAGGGGAAGACTCGAGGTGGAGGTGTAGCCATGTATATCAGAAATAGTGTTAATGGAATCCCTATTATTGCTAGGATAAACAAATCATACATGTGTGATGAGGTTGAAGCACTTTATGTTGATATACAATTGGACACTCAATGCTTTCTTGTGGTAGGTGTATACCGTTCAGAGAATGATAATGAGCGGATATGGAGACCTCATGATCTGAACCTACTAAACAATTTGACCGCAGCTTCTGAAACTAACTCTGTGATTGTAGCAGGTGACTTTAATTATCCAACTATTAATTGGCCAATCCTTGATAATCAACACCACACGGGACCAGCTGAACTATTTGCAGCCAAGTTTATAGATAGTAACCTGTACCAACTGGTGTCTAGCCCTACTAGACATAGGGAGGGGTATGCACCATCACTCCTTGACTTAGTCATGGTAAATGATGAGACACTTGTCAGTGATATTGCACACAAGGCACCCATAGGCAAAAGTGATCACAGTGTGTTGGAATTTAGTATTCAATGCCTGATTCATAAACAAAACATAAGACCCAAGGTCAAAAGAAACTATCAATTAATTAACTACACCGACTATAACAATGAATTAGATCAACACATAAGTACCTTGAAACCGGCATCAAATCCAGAGGAATTGTGGCAAGGCATCTTGCATGCTATTGGCTCAACAACCGACAAATTTGCACCAGAAAAGATAATAAAAAACAGAATATACAATAGACCGTGGATTAACAGTGATGTCCTTAAATTGGTGTCAGATAAGAAAAAACTGTGGGATATCTACAGAAAATCTGGGATAGCAGCACACTACACGAACTTTAGGGAGGTCAGTAACAAGTGTGTGGCACTGACTAGAAGGTTGAGAAGCTTATTTGAAGTAAAAATACTGGAAGACGGTGACAAAGCATTCTACTCGCATATTCGCCGCTGTACTTCATCTAAAGTGGGCATCCCACCTGCTATAAGAAATGGAAATGGTGACCTTGTCACGGATCCTGAAGACATTGCCAACGCCTTTGCTGAGGAATTTGAGAAGGCATACTCCAGAGAACCAGCACTGACTAATCAGCACTATGTTACACATGCTAAAAATGGTCTGTCTGATATAGTGTTCACTGTGGATGATGTAACTAAAGTGCTTTCCAACCTGAACATCCAGTCCTCCCCCGGACCTGATCTTATTCCGAACTGTATTCTCAAGAATTGCATCCCAACCTTAGTGGGTCCTCTTACTGCACTAATGAACAAATCGTTACAAAGCGGATATATACCGCAGGATTGGAAGCATGCTGTGGTGACGCCTGTCTACAAGAAGGGTGACAAAACTGTTCCTGGAAACTTTCGACCAATCAGCCTCACCTCTGGTTTTGTCAAGGTTATGGAGAAAATTATCTGCAAAAATCTAACACATTACCTTAACAAGGAAAACATAATACCTACGAAACAACATGGATTTGTTGAAAAGAGATCGACTATCACTAACCTACTATCTTGTCTGCACTCATGGACAAATGATCTTGACAGCAAGAGACCGGTTGATATCCTTTACCTAGACTTTGAACGTGCCTTCGACAAGGTTCCTCATAGGCGTCTGCTCATAAAACTAAGCCAATATGGAATTAGTGGAAAACTACTAAAATGGATAGAAATGTACCTGTCTAATAGAACATTTCAGGTAAGAATAGGAGACACATTATCTAGAAAGAAACAAGTACTAAGTGGCGTTCCTCAAGGATCTGTCCTCTCGGCCCATCTATTCGGCATATATGTGACAGACCTGATAGAACGCATTGAATCCGAATCATGCTTCTTCGCCGACGATGGAAAATTCTTTGCCAATCCACTCATCCACTCTGGCCAGCTTCAAAATGACTTAAATCGTGTTCATGAATGGACTAAAGACTGGATCATCCAATTGAACCAATCAAAGTGCAGTGTACTCCACCTTGGGCAAACAAATCCCCAAATCACATATTATTTGGATGGCACACCTATTAACCCTGTTGACCAACAAAAAGACTTGGGGGTTGTGATAACCGCGAACCTGAAATGGGCAGATCACATTGCTGGAATTGTGAAAAAAGCCAACTCGTTTTTGTATGTCATAAGAAAGGCATTCCAAACCTTAAGTGTGGAGGTTTTCCTGAAAATATACAAAACCTATATAAGACCTCTTCTGGAGTACGCATTCCAGATTTGGAGTCCATACTTCCAAAAGGATATTGACCTCTTAGAGAGTGTGCAAAGGAGAGCCACGAAACTCCCTGTTTGCCTACGCCGTAAAACATACATGGACAGACTAGAAGCATTGCACCTTACCACCCTGCAGGAGAGACGCCTTCGAGGTGACCTAATAGAGACCTTCAAGATCATAACCCACAAGTATAATCTACCAGATATTCACACAATTTACATACCAAAAGTTCCCACTAAATCAGCCAGAAGACATAGCCTGAGAATAACCCGTGCAACAGCAAACACAAACACTGCGCACCACTTTCTTAGTAACCGGGTAGTTCACAATTGGAATAGACTACCTGAGGATGTTGTTACTGCCACTTCAGTGAACAATTTCAAAAACAGACTGGACCACTGGTTACAAACAAACAAACTTAGCTAATATCTATGGGCACAATCAAGTGTAGTGAATAAATTGAACTGTTCTTCAACAAGTGTGAACTGTGACATAGACACATCAGCTCAATGCTGCTCGTCTATAATCAAATAAATAAATAAATAAAGATAAGAGAATACATCGATTTTGTATATTTTACCATTGCAATAGGTATATTATCTTTAGAATACAAAACTGAAGCCTACCCGATCTTTAGATCCACCGGTATCCGCAAAAGGAGTAGCTGCAGAGACTGTACCAAAAACAGGTAACCCTGGTTTATTTATAATACGCTTGCCATCAATAGTTACGGTGTTTGTATATAAATAATCTCTAAATTTGTCTTTATTTTGACCAATATAATAACCTCCGCTTCCAACCGCAGTCAGTTGCGCCAAATACAAAAGCCTCTTACGTAACATCGTATTTTCCTTCAATATAGTTTTATTAATGGAAACGTTAGTGAAACAATACGGTTTTAATTCAAAAAATCGATGAAAATAAACACGTAATAGTTAGAATAGGTAAATTTTGAGGTTATATAAAAGTGACATTTATTTGGCAAGTTTGAAGTTAATAATTTTATTGCCATTACTGTTTTTTACTGCCAGTATTTATATTGTCAATAATTCTTTTCAATAATTTCAATCTCAACCACTACTGAGTTTTTATTAAAATGAGAGGGTATGATTAATTATTTCTTTAAGCAATAAGCCAATCAGAACGCTTGTCTCAGTGAAAAAAAAAATCGATTCGCCCGACCGGAAAATGCTATATCAAATCATAGTCATCTGATGTCTGTTTCTGTACCAATTTTATAAAAATAAAATAGAATGTCCCTGTGGAGCTGAGACCTCACGGCCCGAATTTCTTCGGGCTCGGGTTCCCGTCCCTGCTCCCGCGCCTCCTTTCGGTACCGATATAGCATCGAAAGGGCTCTCGCATCCAGGTTCCACGGTAGGGATCCGGCAAGGAGAATCGCCGCCTCCAAGGATATCGTGCGGTACCCCCTGATGGCCCTGCTGGCCATTGCACGCTGCGGACCATGCAGCAGACGTGCATTATGGACCGTCAGGGTCTCCGCCCATATTGGGCACCCTTAAAGGGCCATGGAACGCACGACTCCCGCGTAGAGTATCCTATAGGAGTCATCCGGCCCCCTCATGTTGGGCAGCAGCCTCCCCAGAGCGGCAGCTGTATCCTTCAATTTGGGAGACAGTCTTCGGAGATCCTCTGCGAAGTTCCACCGGCCGTCGAACACGAGCCCCAGATATTTCATCTGGGGCTTGATGCCGACGGAAATGTCTCCCACTATGAGGCTGGAATCTTCCGGTGGCACGCGCCGAGGCCCATGAAAGAACATGGCCTCGGTTTTATGCAGAGCCACCTCCGACCGCCGAATCCGCTCCACGACTTGGGGTACCGCGGTCGTGAAGAACATGGGCGGGGTGGACAGGAAGGACCAAATGCTTAGCTATTTCATTTTCGAACGCAAAAAGGGATGAAGTACTACATGAAAATTTTCAAAAGACTCCTCAATACACGTACTCAATACCTTTATTATCCAAAAAAAGTCCCCCCTAGATAAACATCTCTCTCACAGGCTGTTTCGATACTCTGTTGCCTTGGGCCTTATTACAACTTTTAAGGCCCAAAGAATTTGCTTCATCTACCCTAGTTCTCAATAATCGACTTATTACCAATTTAAAATGTTTGTTCCTTCTTATTATTTAAAAATGTTCAGTCACTACTTACAATGTTTTTTTTTTAATGATACATATTTTTTCAATCAGTGTTTTATATTTCGGCACCTAAAATGTTTGTAAAGAATTTGACTTATTTTGAAAAACCATTTTAAATGGTTCCTTATTTACTGCTAGGCTGGTATACTTTAGTTACTTTTATAGCTTGATGTGCTATGTAATTTTGAGGAATGCAGCAGATTTAGAAACTATCTTTAGAACCATTACAATAAAGGGCAGTTCGTGCCATTTATTGTTTAGGTAACAGAGACTATTGTATGGTATTAATATTTTAACTGTAGCTTCTCAATATATAGGTATATATAATGGTATAAGACATATTTTATAAGATTTTTTTATATACTTTAATTATCTTGACACGAGACAAATGTATATTTGTCCATATTTAGTCATAAGAAATTTCTTTTCCTAAATTGAAGTCTGTCGGTGGTGTTTGTTGCGCCGTTTCTTCTCCACTGGTGACTAGGATGCGGGGGTAAACTTAGTTTTAAGCAGAATTAAAAGTTGTGGTAGTGTTATATTATTTTGAATAAATACTTTGACTTTCAATAAAAACATATTACATCAATATTTCTGTAAACGAATAATGCATTACGTAAAAAAATCAATGTTAAATTTTAAATGATCAAAAGTGCGCGAATACGCTATCCTTTATTATAGTATAGGTGTGGCGTCATTCACTAAAAGTTTAACCCAATTCATATATCTTGAACCTAAATCGTAAGATAGAATATAAAAGATTCTAGTGCGCGAATTGTTTTGTTATGTAATAATCTATGCTTGGTGAACCACTGCACCACTATATTCAAAATATATCCAAGAAACGTGTAGGCGCGTATAGAGCACATTAATACAGGTTCAAGATATATGATTTATTTCGACATGATAAGAGTTAAATGAAATGCTCAAGTGAATGCTCAAGAAAGTGGCTCAATAGCTCAGTTGGAAGAGCAGTCCCCCTGTAAGGGAAAGGTCGTGAGTTCGAGTCTCACTTGAGCATTTCATTTTTTCTAATGTTTTTCGATCTTAAAGGTTAGCATAATAAATGCTATAAAAAATCATTCAAATATTTGGGCGCAGTCGTCAAAATTCAATGTTTAAAAATGGTTGAAAAATCATTCATTGTTTCCAACAGTTCGTAAGAATGTTGGTAGATGGCTGCACCGTCGCCCTTATAGACGGATATAAAGAGAAGGAAAATTTGGAATGATTCAAGTGTGGCTCAATAGCTCAGTTGGAAGAGCAGTCCCCCTGTAAGGGAAAGGTCGTGAGTTGGAGTCTCACTTGAGCAATTCATTTTTTCTAATGTTTTTCGAAATACTCAATTCTTTCTTTCTTTTCTTCCTAATAGTTGAATGGTTTTTTTTTAGTAAATGTTGACTATTATAACTAATAAGGTGTTTTATTTTACCTCTCCTCCTGCATTGCGAAGAAAAATTCACGTTTTCTGTAGTCTAAACAAAATTCGTAAGATCCCTCTTTTTAAATCCTTGTCCCGCACTTGAATTGAAGTCAACATTTTCCGCAAATTCATATTTTGAAGATGGCAAGCTTACGCACAAGCACAAGTGCCAATGCACACTATTGTCAGCTATAAGTTAGTGGTTTGCGGTTGGCGGGTGCTAGGGGTCCGGTCGGTTAAATTAAACGGTTATGTTCAACTGTAATATTTTTTTTTTGTTTATAAGACTTATCAACTTTAATGAGGACGAAAGATGAAATAAAATCAATTGTCTTGTGTCACTTGTTGAGTTTTTGGCGGGAAAGCGTAGAGGACGCATCGCGGTATTGTTTTATTTTCCGAACATGGTGTGAATTCGAGTTTTTATGTATAAAAATGATAGATTTTTAGACATAACGTCTTGAACAACGCACACGCATGTAGGAAAGTGGCATATCACAGAGAATTATGACTCTACGTGTTCAATCTAAATCTCCTCAAGGAGCTTTTAGTAAAGTCCCCACAACTTTTCTAAGACATCAATCATCATTCACCGCTATCATCTTCTTCATCATCATCATCATCAACGTCATCAACTTATCATCATTATGATAATCATCCACATTTCTTCATTTCATTCAATAAAGAAAATAAAACTGATGACAAGGCAGCATGGTCATAGTACCTTAGCCTGTTCCGAAAGGAACTAAAGAAACAAAAAAAGAGTGTCACTTCGCTTGTCATTATTGTCATAAATAGAGGTTATATTGTGTTGTGTTACGAAATCGAACTAAAATATTATTTAAATTATATTAAAATACAGACACAAAAGATTTGCTATATTTCATTACAAAGTGTGTAACTGCTTCAATAAGTGGAATGTAAAAAATTACTGGTATCGTTTTTCAAAGCATAAATAATGACAAAATTATTTTTTAATATAACTCGCATACCGTTAGCGGTTTTATCGAAATATAAATACAGCACGGCAGCGAAGGCCGTCGCGTCAGTGCAGATAAATGGCAAGGAATTCGCATCAGACGACTATACTAATATAACGCCTAAAATTATATCATATCTAGGCCGTAATCTGCACCTACAAAAACATCATCCGCTATCGATTGTGAGACAAAGAATTGTTAACTATTTTTATTCATCGTTTACTCATAGCGGTAATCCTACATTCAGCGTATACGAAAACTTGTCTCCGGTAGTAACTACAAAACAGAACTTTGATGATCTCTTGATCCCTTTGGACCACCCGAGTAGGGTGAAATCTGATTGTTACTACATCAACCGAGGGACTATGCTTCGGGGACATATGACGGCTCATCAGAGTGAACTTCTGAAGGCTGGTTTAGACAACTTTTTGATGATTGGTGATGTGTACCGAAGGGATGAAATTGATGCTACACATTTTCCAGTATTTCATCAAGTAAGTTTCTAGTTTTAAAGAGAATATTTAGTTATAATATTATTTGCGAATCATTCTTTCATGGATATGTAACTTATGTAACTTGCATGGATAAGTTAAGTAACCTGATTCTTTCTTTTTTTACAACATTCTTTGCAATTTGTTGATTGCTTTACTTGAGTTGTAATTGGAAGACCACTCTTATTCTAAGACTGACCATTGTCTAAGACTGCCCATTATAAATACAACTATTTACTCACTATACACTACATGTTTATACTGTTAATTTTATGTGTGTATAATAAAGAGTTATTTACCTATCTACATGTTTTTTATCACTGCAGTTCTGTCTGTATATCTTCACATTGAGTGAAAAATACTTTGAGGCACACAATAATAAATTCTATCTTTGTTTGCAGCTAGACGCAGTTCGGTCGCAGCGCAAAGATGAATTGTTCCCTGATAAACAAGATCTACATATATTTGAACACAATTTTGACCCAAACAATACCCAAGCATTCACCAACTCAATAGACGACCCAATGAAACAAAGCTGCCACACTTTGGAAGCCACTAAACTAATGGAAGTTCAGCTTAAAAACTGTCTTATCGGCTTAGTGAAGGCTGTATTTGGTGATGAAATCAAGTTTAGATGGGTTGAGGCTTATTTTCCATTCACTCATCCATCTTGGGAGCTAGAAATTTATTATGAGAATGACTGGCTTGAGGTTTTAGGGTGCGGTATTGTCAGACATGAGATCCTTAGTCATGCTGGAGCAAACAATACTATTGCATATGCCTTCGGTCTAGGACTAGAGAGACTCGCAATGGCCCTATTTAAAATACCTGATATTAGATTAATGTGGAGTACAGACTCGGGCTTTTTGTCACAATTCCAGAATGTTGATATCAATGCTAATATTAAATATAAGCCAGTATCTTCATTCCCTCAGTGCACAAATGACATGTCATTCTGGCTGCCGCCCAATCTAACCATAGATACATTTATGAATAATGATTTTTATGATCTAGTCAGAGATATTGGAGGTGATATTATTGAACAGGTTTGTTTCTCTTCTCTAAGATTATAGGCTATATATCTATATATATACATATGTATATATCACGCATTGACCATTAGGAGCCTAGCAATAAGATGATAAATGAAGGATTCGGGCTCAATGTGATGTGGTGGAATAGAACTGCGTAAGGCAGATGAAACTGTGGGGCACAGCTAGTAATGTATATGTAGCCGGCAATGTGTATAATGCAAGCATTCTTATACAATTCGAATACATAGGGAAAAAGAATCTTCTCGGGCGGGACTCGAACCCGCAGTCTTTCCCTTACAGGGGGAATGCCTGACCAATTCGGCTACCGAGACACGCCCGATATGATTCAAATTTCCCACCTTATACGTCTTTGAGGCGACGTAGCGTCATCTACCGATTTTCTTACGAACTATCGGAATCAATGAATGATGTTACAATCATTTTTAAACATTGATTTTTGATAACTGCGCCCAAACAATTGAAGGAATTTTTATAGCATTAAGTATGCTAACTATACAAATCGAATACATTACATCCGATAGTTCGTAAGAAAATCGGTAGATGACGCTACGTCGCCTCAAAGACGTATAAGGTGGGAAATTTGAATCATATCGGGCGTGTCTCGGTAGCCGAATTGGTCAGGCATTCCCCCTGTAAGGGAAAGACTGCGGGTTCGAGTCCCGCCCGAGAAGATTCTTTTTCCCTATGTATTCGATTTGTATAGTTAGCATACTTAATGCTATAAAAATTCCTTCAATTGTTTGGGCGCAGTTATCAAAAATCAATGTTTAAAAATGATTGTAACATCATTCATTGATTCCGATAGTTCGTAAGAAAATCGGTAGATGACGCTACGTCGCCTCAAAGACGTATAAGGTGGGAAATTTGAATCATATCGGGCGTGTCTCTGTAGCCGAATTGGTCAGGCATTCCCCCTGTAAGGGAAAGACTGCGGGTTCGAGTCCCGCCCGAGAAGATTCTTTTTCCCTATGTATTCGATTTGTATAGTTAGCATACTTAATGCTATAAAAATTCCTTCAATTGTTTGGGCGCAGTTATCAAAAATCAATGTTTAAAAATGATTGTAACATCATTCATTGATTCCGATAGTTCGTAAGAAAATCGGTAGATGACGCTACGTCGCCTCAAAGACGTATAAGGTGGGAAATTTGAATCATATCGGGCGTGTCTCGGTAGCCGAATTGGTCAGGCATTCCCCCTGTAAGGGAAAGACTGCGGGTTCGAGTCCCGCCCGAGAAGATTCTTTTTCCCTATGTATTCGATTTGTATAGTTAGCATACTTAATGCTATAAAAATTCCTTCAATTCTTATACAATGCCTAGGCAATGTATGTTAATATATAGAATGCCTGCTGTTCCACCAGCAATGTGTAAAATAAATTGGTTATCCATACTGATATTATAAATGCGAAAGTGACTGTCTGTCTGTCTGTATGTTAGTTACGCTTTCACGCATAAACCACTGAACCGATGAAATTTGGTATAGGGGTAGATTAGACCATGAGAAAGGACATAGGCTATGATTGGTCGCGATAACCGAAATTCACGCGGGCGGAGCCGCGGGCAAAAGCTAGTGGTCTATATTTGCGGATGGTTACCTGGAGGCGTAAACAGACAATTGTTAATAATTATGTAAAGTTAATAACATTCTATTTAAAAAAAAAGGGATTTTTATTTATTAATATTAATAACTTTATTTCAGGTAACACTGAAAGACAAATTTGTGCATCCGAAATCCAAGAAGCACAGCCTTTGTTACACAATAGTGTATAGACACCTGGAGCGGACTCTAACGAAAGCGGAAGTCAACAAAGTACATGCAGAAATAGAAAAGGCAGTGGTTGGCAACTTTAATGTAGTTATTAGATAAAAAAGATATTTATTTACTAATATAATATGTTGAGATTTAAATGCTTTTATTTTTATTTAAATATCTAGTGATTGTCTAAGGCCCATTGTCCACATAACCGCGCGTCATACGCACGCTTTCGTCAATTTGACGATTGCAAGACGAATTGCATCTTGCATAGAAACAATGACATCTGTGTCCACGTAGCGGCAACGTCGCGTCAGCCGCTCGTGTTGCGTTCGTATTCATATTACATGCATCCTACAAAAGACGATTGTGGGGACAGTAGGCCTAAATATTTAAGACACTTATTTGGGTGCGGCAGCGCCCTACCCAGTTTCCGCCTTCTGGGGAACGGTGGCCCATCTTAAAACCGTAGATGGTCTATCGTCAGCTAGGGTGCGGGTGGGGAACCTTACACTCCGGTAATTGAGATCCGAAACAATGTGGTTTTAGTCGGTCCGAATCCGACAACATGGCCGACGGGTACCGGATAGTATCCGTAGGGATTTCCGCACAGAAAATAAGGTGTCACTATCGCATGCTACTATAATTAATATTAAAGGTGAAACTTAAAAAAGCAAGCCAAATCAGAATTCCACGCGGGCGATATTTTTATATCCCATGAGGCAACCAATTGAGTTTTGGGTTTCATAAAGAAAACAATGTAAAATATTTATAACGTACATATATTTTAACAATTTTACATTACTTATTAATTTTACATTACGTTACCTACGTCTTAAATTAACATCTGCAAATTACCTTATTAACTATAAGTACCTAATCAAATCATTAATATTATCCAACAATTACAATTAAATAATTCAAATATACACTTACAAACAGTGCCGAACTTGTTAGAGAAGGCTGGTTAAAAAAAAAACGTTCTAAAACATTACACACAGCGATAAATACCCATACCACTATGGATTCTAGATTGCAGATGAACATATACATACACTTAGATTATATTGTTTGTACCTAAATAGTTACAGGTGAACCACATTTATAAGTCGCATCGGCAAAGTTCGCCTGCTCAGGAGAGTAAGCTAACGCCGATTAATTACGATTGCCAACGCTATATTGAAACACCAACTTTGTTGCGTTGCGTTAAGATTGAAATGCAATAAATCCAGATAGTATGTAGTGCTTTCTCGCTCATTGTTCATTGTTTCGAACATTGCGCGCAGGCGGCAACCAATAATAAAGGGCCATGTTTGGCGGAGCGTTGTGATTGGTTAAGATTTTTTGCCGCGTTTCAAATATGAGACTTCTGCGCAGGTATATCGGTGTAACTTATAAACGTGGTACTACTGTACATATAGGTACAAATAAACACCAAGATTCATGTTAAAATACAATATATTCACGCATACAATGTGTATTTTACTGTATACTATCTACTAGGTACAAAATATAAATAAATCCTCCACCTCATATTACTATAATCATAACCTATTTTTACAATTTTGAGATTAAGTTGACGAGTATAATTACTAATATCACAGGATAACAATTAAATTATTTCTAGTGTGCAAATATTCCTTCATTATTGGATTTGGTGAGGTTTGTTGTATATACTATTAATACTTATTGTAAAAACGGTACGTTCATTCACATTAATAGTGTATTGCCCGCTCTACACTACACTACACTACAGAAACAATAGTACAATTTTAATCAATAAAACAGTTTGATTTGCTCTTAGTACCTTAATTTTAAGATCATTTTGAAACTTTGTACGTCAAGATATTTATGACGCTGACTGGTCTAGGAGTAAGCGGCCATGGATGTGGAAGTATTCGCGTGAACGCCGCACGAAAAAGGCGCGATCCCTTTGTCGAGGGACAAAATACCGACTCCGATCGGGGAACAAGCGTGAACGCGCGTGAACTCCGCGAAAACAGTCCACATTCACGTTCACACCAAGCTTAAGGGAGATAGTCTGGAACCGCGGTAACAGTCACCGGGATATATGTCGGTCTTTTATTTGTGCCCATCAACCGATATTTCAGCACTGGATTAAGCGCCATGATTGCGATGCACTCCGTGTATCATCACGTATTATTATATGTATAGACAGGAACAAAAACCGGTGCACAACACTAAATTTAAAAAAATATTACCCGTTGTCCTACGTGAGCAACAAGTGCGGCAACTTGTGACGTATTTTTCCATACTACAGAAGTATAGACACAACATAGAACACAATAAGGAACAACGACTATTTTCATCGCGTTGTCGCGCTTGTCGCTCACGTAGGACAATGCCTTAGCTACTTACTAGGGCGAAGAAATAATACGTCATTATTATTAATTTTAGAGTGCGGACAACGCATCTATACTTTCATTGTGACTGTCAATATTCAAGCCTTTTCCTTTTTTATAACAACTTCTAAACTTGTTTCAGTTGAAGACGTTATAGGTTCGTTTTCATACGATTCATGTGTTATCGTCCTAATATCAGTAATTAATTGTGTAGTTTTTGAACCATTTATATTCAGATCAATTTCTAAATCTGGTTCCTGTTTGATGGATTTAGAAAATAGTTGTTGGGATTTTATTGATTCAGAAGATTCTTGTTGTTGTATTAAAGATTCAGAAGACTCTTGTTGCTGTGTTATAGATTCAGAAGATTCTGGTTGCTGTATCATAGATTCAGCATCTTTATTTACGGACTGTATGTCTTCGTTTTCAAGAGAGTTATTATTTGTTGGTGGTTCGATGTTAAGTAAAACAGATCGTTTTATACCAGTGACAGGATCTTCAAAACAAAAATTATATAGAGTCCTTTCTGTTGTATTAGTTTTTTTCGGTACAGACTTTGATTTTCTTGACTTTATCGCTGTTTTTTTCTCTTTCATGCGTATGTTGATAGGTATAAGTGATCCATCAACTAGATCTAAGTGAAAGAATAAACCTTTTCGTGAATAAGCGTATTTGAGTTCCGATAATAATTGGATTGGAGTGAGCGCTTTACGTAATACGGGACCTAAACACGATGCGATGTTGTTGCGATGCTTCTCATTTGGTTGTATATGTGATCCAGATTGGGTTGCAAAATCCTCTTCATTGATAGTTTTAACATTTGAAATATTTATACATTGAAAATTTACTTCATCATTTACACCAGTACTGAAATTTACATTAGTAGTATTTGATTCTTTATTAGTTTCTTTCGCATTAGGTGGTTTATTAATATTATTTATTTTGTCACCCTCGACATTGTTAGAACACTGTTCACTGTTCACAGTTTCTGTGCTGTTTAGTTTATTAAATGCATCAACTAATTGAGTTAATCTTGCTAAAGCGTTGAGGTTGGTTTCAGCTCCTAATTTATATTGAAGGAGCGTTTGACCATTACTTTTTAAAATTACTTTCACACCTTCGGGCAAAGTCATTTCTTTTTCTAAATAACGTTGAAAATGTAAAAACTTTTTAAAATGCTTAGGAAATTTTGTTGAAGTCAGTAATATCTTATTTTGGCCCAAACATACGAGTTTATCTATAGACGGCTCTGAGAAGTTTCGCAGCATCGTTTTCATCACAAGTGCGTCGCATCCATGTTCTAATTCTGGCAATTTCTGCAGTATATTGGCTAGAATGCCATTAACTCTACTATTTTGTAACTTATTTAGTTGTCTAGATTCTGTTATGAACTTGACGGTATCTGTTTTAGGCAAGATTCCTGTTGGTTCATTGCTTACACTTACAACTGTAGAGTAACTTAGTGTGGGATTATTGGAATTCTGCTGCAGTATTTTAGCTAGAATACTATTATTTTCTACATTATTTACTTGTATACATTCTGGTTTCAACTTAACAGTATCTGTTTCACGTTCGTTGCTTGGTGCATTGCATTTTTTAGAAAATGTTTGTGTGGACTGGCTTACAGCTTGTTTAATAGGTTTTTTATTCATATTCACAGCAAATGCCGCCAACATGTGTTTACAGCAGCATGTACAACGTCTAATTGTACAATTATGTATTGATACACGCCGCTCTTGAGTTTTAAGCGCGTCTATCTTTTCTCGCGCCCAACAACAGTGTGCGCGCTCATAGGTTGGTAGTGGATTAATTGCAATAAATTTATTATTAGAATTTGTTTCGGTGAGAACTTGAACATTAATATCACCCATGTGGTTTAGTGAGATTGGGTCTGCAGACGGCTTGGTGTTTTCAACATCGGCAATGATACATAATAGTGCGTCAACTGTATTTATGTCTGGTATTGAAATATTACTTTCAAAGCCAGGTGTTTCGATATTGTCTTTTTGGTTTTGTGTTAAGAATTTTTGATACGCCACGTTAGCAATATTGTTTGAATTATTTGATACAGGTACATGTGGTGGCTTTACGGATTCTTTAGGAATTGGTACAACTGAATGGTTTTCGTACGCTTTACCTGCTGTTGTGTTATTTATATTAGAATTGATATTTGTTTTAACCAAACTCAAAGGTAATGAATGACTTTTGTTGTTCTCAAGACATTTACGCTTATGTGAATCAATAACATCAGTTTTTAAATACAACGTTCCATTGACAAGTTTGCTTTCAAAGGCCTTACTAACATCTACACCCAGTGGTTTGCAAGCTCTTAGCAATAATCGATTATTGTCTGATTTGAAAAATCGATGATTTAGCTTTTTAAGTACAATATTAAAGTCAGGATTCTTGGACAACATCTCAGAATTGTATGTACAATTGCGTGGTTTTTTAAATAAAGCGCCAGACAAATTAACTTTTTTAGTGACACCTGTCACATTCTTTCTTGTATCTTTTTTTGTCTTTACAGGTCTACTTTTAGCATCGATTACGTCTATTAGGGCTTTATTATAAACATGTGTTAATACAGCTATAGGTGATATTCCCATGTCTTCTAATTTTACCGTTTTTACTATTGGAGTCATGCGTAATTTCTTATCAGCTTTAAGTTCTTCATTTTTCTTCTCACCTGCCACAATCCTACGGCAATCTCCATCATTTTCTGTGTTGATTTGATCTGAAACAATTACTTATAAAGTCACATTTATCAATATATACAACTAAAGTTATTTCTATGTTAGAAACATTCATAGTATAGGTACTTACCAAATTGATCTTCAAATATTTCACATTCCATTTTTACATCCATTAACTGATTACTTTCTTCATTTATATCAATTGGTTCATCTTTTATATCAACTATTGCTTCTTCTGTATCGATATGTTCGTTTAGTTCGTTCGCTTCATTTGCAATAACACTTGTTTTATTTGCAATTTGTTCAGCTATCTCACCGATTTGCGGTAAATCTTCAATCGGTACATGAACGTTGCCAAAAATATTTGTTATTTTCGGTAAAACTGGCTCTGGTTTGCTATGAACAGAGATTGTATTGTATGGAAGATGCATTTCTATATCTTCATTTGTTGCGTTATTATCATCATCTAGGGGATTATTGTTCATTCGAGTTACTCCATGTATTTCATGTTCCTCACAAGGTTCGTTTTCATCGATAAACATATTTTGATTGGTTTCTTTTACTGTGACAGTCTCGAATTCACCAGGTTTTAATTGTGAATCTGTTTCTTCTGCGGCGTCAGTTAAATCTATTGTTTCTGGTACTGGTACGATTGCGGCTTCAGAGATATTATCTGGAAGTTAGAAAAGCTAAAATGAAATTGAGGAATTGACTACGTTTTTGTTTCAGTTATATTTCTGGCAGTCGAGAATTTTTTATTAAATTCTTTTTTTTTTCATTAGCCACGATTGGAATGACCTTTAAATATTTAAGGCGGCACTTTAGCGCATTAGTTGTTATGCGGCCAGACTGTATTAGCCTAAATATAGTGTCATTTGTTTTGCCATTTGCGGTTTAATCGTTATGACCCCAACTTCATCGTGTGCGACCGAATAAGTCGATTATATATAGGTATATAATATAATAGAGTGTCTTTACACTTACCTGGCATATTCTTTTTGCGCAATGCTATGGATTCCTGAAACGTCAACGAGAATATATCAATGATATTGTTTCGAAAATAAAATCTTTTACCGGCACATATCTTGACCTCAGTCATATCACAAAAGTACGGTTTATGTACTAATCATAGGTTATATAAAACCAATGAGCTCGCCAAGCTCCCGTTCCTTTTTTTTATAAAAGGACACGTCAATTTGACTTCACCTCGCCTGATGGTAAGCTAAAGGCCAAGTCTCGGAAAGAGGGTCACCATCGTAAACATGTACCATGTTAACAGTGGTGGCACTCAGCTTGACGACCTCATTAGATGCCTTTTCACACCTCGCCTAAAGGACTGTAGGAAGAAGGAATCACGTGAGCTGGCAGGGATTTCCAGGTATTAATGGTGTAGTATAGGAGTGATTCACCGAACCGCTTGGTTCTAGAAGGTTCCTCTCCGGACTTACGAATCAAAATATATGCCAATAACTATGTTGTCGTTCAAAATGATACCAACTATTTTAACCTAGTAAAAGAAATACTTACAAATTGATTACGGAGTATAACGAGATTATGTTTGATCCGCTCCTCCCAAGACATAAATGGTTTTATCACCAACGATTTGAACCTATAAAGTAATTTTAAGATTATTATGTAACAATGTTTGGAAGAAAAATTGTGTATTATAACGAATGGAGGCTGCTAACACAGGCATTATTGGTTTGCATATATGGTCCCCACAACCCGAAGGGGGCCATCTCGAAAGAGATGGTCCTGGGTCTGCCAGGGTGCGAGAGATACGCTTTTGGCAATCTCACCTCCGGCAACCAAGGACCCAAAACGGCGTGCGTTTTAGTCGGTTCGAGTCCGACATAACCACCTCCACCGGCTCCGTGGGGATTTATCGCACGATAAAAAAAAACGGTCCCCTATATTACCATTTTTTTTTGGGGCAACAAACTTTTCGATTAGTCAACTCTGTAACGTTATTAATTCCGTTTCGGAACAAGTAGCGACACCTATCCAATTTTATAGGGAAGTGAAATTGATTTTCTTGTCCTTCCGACACTAGATGGCGGTTTAATATATTTATTGAGTAATAATCTAATATATAATCTGTGCATAGACCTTTCTAGGACATCTGTTATGACTTCCTGTCAAGGATTCATTCTATGGGAACAAAAATCATACGCGAGTGTGATCTAATAGAATTTTCTAGCACCTTCCATTCCAGTGTCGACTAATGCAAATTGCTAGATTGTAAAGAGGATTTCCGCTTGTGTGTTTGCTGGAATATTCGATAATAGTTAATATAAATACGGGTGCTTCGGCTGTCACCGAAAACCTTTGAAGAAACTCTTGACGCTTGTGCTTGTGAAGACTCTCGCTCTGTGTTAATAATTTACTTTACGAAACTCTGAGCAAATCGTTGTGAAGTTCGCCCAGTAATTCTGGTAAGAAATATCATTCAATTCCTGTAGGTAAAATCTGTGCTGTTAGGTCTGGTAGTGAATTTAGTGTTTCGTATTGTAATACAGGGTCCAATTGTACCGCCAAGACCTACCGTGAGTCGCTGAGAGCTGCTGCGAACCCTGTGTGGAGATTTCCACCTTTGTCGTAACCTTGGCGTGGCGATATTGGCTTTGGTGCACCCGGCGTGAGCAGCCTGCGGTTCACCACGCAGCCCGACCCTGCACTGCCTCAGGCGGGAGACCAGGTCATGTGCAATATTCGTTAATATTTAAGACTCGTATTTGCCAAAGCTAGTGATCGTTGAGAGTGAGCTCAGAAGAGCCGTACAAGCTGTGTACTTCTATTTAGAACTTTTGTTGACTTCTTTTTTTTGCTTGTGTGATCATATTGACTATCTGTGATATCTCTGTATAATTTATTGTGTATATATATCTTGGCCAAATATATGTATGGATTTAGGTGTTGGTGTTTCATTGAAGGCGTTCCCACAACTGCACACACCTCTGTTTAGGAAAGGCGCCCTGGGAAAAGAGTTTCGAGAGTCTCCCCGCTGGGTGAGCCGGTGAGGTGACCTTTCCACCCAAAAAGGTTACAACTCCTCTTACGGGAGGGATTAGTTTTTTTTTGTTATTTAATACTAGTTGATGCCCACTGCTCCGCCCGCGTGTATAAAGGTTATCGTGATTTATAGGCATATCTCCGGTACTACTAAACCAGTTTTTGCGTCCATCGTGGACAAACAGACAAGAAATCTAAAAAAATATTTATGGATTCGGTATTGTTAATACCTATACCATAAACAAGTAATATAACCATAAACTATAATATAAACATAAACTAGAACAGTCCAGATGTATAACTAAGTAATTTCCAACTACCTACTAAAGTAAAGCCAACGAGACGAGAGAAAGAAGGTACACAAAGCGACCATTACTGAGTTATTTTGCGATAACTAGCGATTATTTTCTCTGTCCTTGTCGCACATGTTACACGTAGGTAGTATAATGGCCGAGCGACAGCAGTCAGCACAGCGGTTCTAAACTGTCAGCTCCGCCATCTTATGAGAAATTTCATTCCTGTCTGGAATTAGTTTGAAGTTATACGTAATAATTTTCAAATTAAAATGTTTGGAACCGCTGAAACTTTGTTTACATTTTTTCTCTCGCTTCGTTGGCTTTACTTTACGTTAAGATTTATATCTCTCCTAAAATAGATTCCTAATACTTCTACTAAGTTGAGTGAGCACTCACCGAGCAATGATCGCTGTCTGCAACGGCGTAGGTTTACGTGTTTTAAGTAGGTTGATGTCCTGATTGCCACCGGAGTTCATGACTACAGACTGAAACTGTAGGAACCTCTCCCTGGTGGCCAGTTTTAGCTGGTACCACCGACGTTGAAGCAACATTGGTGTGCACATACGGCCCCTGCAAGAATATGGCACTGCTTTTTTAAAAATTAATCAATTTTTTCAATAGTTTCAAATATCTCTAGGGTCCGATCCTAGAGAGTATTCTGTGAAGAATCCCCACGGATATCACCCCCCCCCCCCCCCCCCCGGAGTCGGCAGGTTATGTCGGACACGAACTGACTAAAACGCACGCCGTCTTTGGGTCTTTGGATGCCGGAGGTGAGATTGCAGAAAACATATCTCTCGCACTTCGGCAGACCCTGGACCATCTCTTTCGAGATGGCCCCCTTCGGGTTGTGGGGACTATAGCGTCCCCATCTAGCACCGGGTACGGGGAGCCGCACTTTGCGCCGCCGCCGTGACCTGCTTCTGCTAGGGTGACAGGCGGCTCCACCGGTCACCCCCAGGCCACGCTCGTGGACGACGGAGGTCGTTTTGCGACCTCTGACGGCCGATTCCCCTTCGCTCTTCGCGGGCTGCCCGAGGCCGGAGTCTAGTCCGGACCCGACCGGCCGCCTCCTTCTCGAGCATTAGATACTTGCTCGCAGAAGGAGGCGGCCGCACCCCAAGCGTTCGCGCATCGTACCATCGCTGTGAGCAAAGTGCTGGTGTCACTAGGACCCGCCTCGGCGTGTCCCACGTCGGGCACTCGGTCAGCGTGTGCAGCTCTGTGTCCTCGCTCGCATCACAGTGATGGCACTCGGACGTTGGCTCCTTCTGGCTCTGACACAGGTACTTCCCGAAACACCCGTGTCTGGTAATCACCTGCGTCAGCCGGTACGAGAGGCTACCGTGTGGCCTCTCTAGCCAGTCACCCATGATGGGTCTTACCGAAGGATAATACTCTGGCGACTGGTAGATCAGGTGTGCCAAGCCAACCTTTTCTCATGAGTAGATTCTCACCATTACCCGTCCGCATACCGGTGTGGGGCAGTTATGTCGGACTCGAACCGACTAAAATTGCTCACCACATCCAGCAAGTTGGTACATCTGCTGATAAACGGACTCTCGGGATAGGGAGGTGAGGATCGCTCTCAGAAAAGCCAATCTAGTTACCTGTCAAAAAGATTAAACGCGACGCGCATGGTCCGCATCGGCAATTCCGTCGTGTAGCTTTTTTTTCCGTGCGGAAATCCCCCTCGGATACTTCCCCCGCCGGAGCCGGAAGGGGAGGTTACGTCGGATTCGAACCGACTACAACCGCACGCCGACTGAGGGTAGTTGGTGCTAGGCCGGAGGTGAGGTTGTCTTCGACATATCCCTCGCACCCCGGCCACTCGCCCGTCAACCCCAGGCCCGTGCTCATGAGGGCAGAGGTCAGTCAGTGCCCTCTGACGCCCAAGTTGCCTGCGCACGCTGCGATCTGCGAGTCTGCAGAGTCACGACCATTACCTGCTCGCAGAAGGAGACGCCGGCCGCCCACGCGTCCGCACAGCGGACTATCGCCGTGAGCAGGATGGCGAGGGTGAGAACTCTCACTCCCAGGGCCGCCATCAGCTTCCGCCTCGGTCTCCGTCGAGTGTAGCATAACTTAGATATTGACGTTCTCTGATTTAAATCTAGATGAGGAAGTTACTAATACTTTCGTTGATACTGTGTCTACTATAAAGTTTTGCAAAGAAAAGAAGGAGCTGTCAAAGTCCATAATGAGTTTCCACTTACTTCTTGTTATATTCCAAGGTGATGGCAGCCCACGCCATAGCTAGCTGCTCGCCCACCAGTGCCTCCACATTATATTTCTTCACCAGGTCAAATAAATCCACTAAAGGTGCTTGGTCAACTTGGGTTACATCATTCTAAAAAGAAACAACTGTACTGATTAAAACATTATTTTAAATTTGATTACAAATTCGGGCAAAAAATTATATTGCGTAATTTTAATTGACGGAGCGAGCGAAGCGAGCGAGAGTCTCAGTTTCGGCAAGGTAGCCGAGTTTTCGTTTGTCCGCATCTATGTCAGTGTTTCAGTTCCTGTTTAGAGGGTGCATTCCTTAACCGTTTTTCATCAAACTTGGCACGCATGTTCTTTGATTTACAACTCAATTTTCATGGAGAGCTTTTTTTATAGGAGGGAAGATGGAGGAGAAAAGGGGGGGAAGTTTACTGTCGCGTTATTTGTGAACGAATCAAGAAAGCTTTTTAAGGATACCAGATTTGTTAAAGGATACCAGAAAAATGTGGCAAGGGTCGCGACGTTCCCCATTCACAGAACTACTAGTATTTAAACAATTTTTAGTAGCAGCATGGACTCATGAATAAATGCTCAGTTATGGGAAATGTATTGTGTGTTAGTCATTTTCTACCTACCCCGCCGGTGGTATCTATACTCCGTCCATTCGTTTATTTTCTTTTTGACAGTTTGAGACAATTTGAAATTAGTGACACCCGCGTACGGTACCGTTTCGATTTGAAATAATTATCGATTTTACTTAAGAACATTTTTCAATCGATTTTTTAATAATACATAAATATTAATTTTTTGTTT
Source organism: Eilema sororculum (assembly GCA_914829495.1). NCBI lineage: Eukaryota > Metazoa > Arthropoda > Insecta > Lepidoptera > Erebidae > Eilema > Eilema sororculum. The sequence goes on along the minus strand of OU618555.1, from coordinate 9,572,498 downwards.
ATCAAGTTTTTTTAAATCTATACAAATAAATAAAATTGGAGTGTCTGTTTGTAATATTAAAATAACCGCTTTCTACTACATGCATATGAATGTATATACGGTACACATACCAAAATATATATTTTTAAATTTTTTGTCTGTCTGTCTGTCTGTCTGTTTGTTTTGGCTAATCTCTGGAACGGCTGGACCGATTTGGACGGGACTTTCACTGGCAGATAGCTTATGTAATAAGGAGTAACTTAGGCTAAAAAAAAATGCCAAAAACAAAAAAAAATAAACTGATTTTTTTTATTAAGTACATTCCACGCGGACGAAGTCGCGGGCACAGCTAGTTACAAATAAAGGTGATATGACACCTGAAAACTGGGCGACTGTCGTGTAGAGGACAAGAAAAATAAATATGTCTGATTGGGATCGAGACGTTGTAATTTACAATATAATGGATCAATAATTGATTATTCAAGCAACAGAGGTCTCAACTGACGAGTCTAGTGTAAATTATGAAGAATAGTCTGATAAATCATTGTAATAAATAATATTAACAAAATCGATTTGTAGACAATTGATCGAATTATCATATTTCAAGATTTGCTTTATAGTCTGTCTGTTTGTTATGCGCAGGGCACTTCACTAAGTGGGCGTTACCCGTCAATAAAGTACCTATGACATTACTGTAGTACATTATTCCGTAAATATAATACCGTAATAACAGTAATTCATATGCGTAAGCTGTCAAAAAGAAAATAAACGAATGGACAGAGTATAGACGTAGATATAATAATTGAAAACTCACCATTTGAATGACGTCAACAGATTCGTGCACCAGCACGGTGTCAAACAGCAACCAGTCCGTGATGGACATGCGACTGGTTGGCAATAGTTTCTCGTGATAATCGTCCGCGCATAGCAATATATACAACTTCTGCCTCGTCACCATTCGCAAGTCTGACCTAAAAGTTATATAACCTATAACTATTATAGGCAATCATGATTCATGACTATAGGACCCATGAAAAGGACTTCTTCGTTTTAGCGTTAATTCCAGTCGCAACCGAAGCTTTTCAACTTGGGGTCTAGGGTCCGCTTTACAAGTCTAACTGCGGATATGGCTAATCTTCGATATTTTTTGTATGAAGTAACTGCCATCTGCTTTCACAACCCAAAGGCGATACCTTTTTTTTTTCGTGCGGATATCCCCTCGGATACCCCCCCTGCCGGAGCCGGAAGGGGAGGTTATGTCGGACTCGAACCGACTAAAACCGCACGCCGACTGTGCGTCGTGGTGCTAGGCCGGAGGTGAGGTTGTCATCGACATATCCCTCGCACCCCGGCTGACCCAGAGCCATCCCTTGCGGTCTGTGCCATCCCTTGCGGTCTGGGCCATCCCTTGCGGTCTACCCAAAGGCGATATCAAAGCATTGCAGTTAGACCAGTTATTAGAATATTTATTTAGGGCTCCAACTACCTGAAACGACTGCAATAAGCGCTTATCGTGCTCTCCGAGGCTCGACCTATGAAAAGGATTGACAACCTGAAAAACGTGCCTGGAACCGATTGGATGCGGCAGTGGGAGGATCGAGACCAATGGCACACATTGGGAGAGGCCTATTGCTTCCCACTGTGGGCTGCAAAAGGCTAATTGATTGATTAATAGGTTATAACACCTATAAATATATTATAGGTAAATAAAAATAAAATCCCCCAAATGTATGTACGCGCTTAACTTACGAACAACTGCATCAAGTTGGATAATTCCTTTTTACTCAGTGCGGTATTGTCAATAGAAAGTCAATATAAAGAAAACAGAAGGTACGACGGGTACAGGATGGGAATTTAAACCGTCATGGTTACTGATATTACTATTAGAGATATCGGGATATTTACCATGTATTGTTTCGATTGTCAGATATTTCGGCGCTGTATCAAGCACCATGATCACGGAGGAACTGCGCCGAAATAATGGTATTCAGTCAAAGAATCCATTTCATTTATTAAGTTTAGGCACATGAAGAGCACATATGAACGTCACAAATTTTACATTAATGTCAGAAATCACAAGAACAATACATAAAATAATTCTTTTGAAAATGATTCTTTCGCTGGTTCGGTAGGTTGGTTCTACTGAGAAGATATCAGCAAGAAACTCAGTGAATCAGGCTATCTAATAGTAAATTCTATGCAGGCAGGGCTGCGGGCTATGTATAATTGTCTTTCTGGAATACAGTATACCCAGAAATTACTTTGTAAAATAATTTAAATGTACTTACACAACATTGTTGGTTTTGATATCATGCAGAGTGCTAGCGATAGCAATCAGTGTTTCATTCTTAATTCCTGTAATTAAAGCATTTCATTATAGAAGGTAAAGTGGGCTATTTCTATATGGAATCGTAATGGAAGGGTTGGAGGGCCAGACCGAAAGGGATGGCCCTGGGTCAGGGGTGCGAGGGATATGTCGAAGATAACCTCACCACCGACCTAGCAACACGACCCTCAGTCGGCGTGAGGTTTTAGTCGGTTCGAATCCGACATAACCTCCCCTTCCGGCTCCGGCGGGGGAGGTATTTAAGGGGATTTCCGCACGAAAAAAAAAGGTAATGTTGTTATTGTTCAAATATTATTGGTCTCTTTTAGTGTATCGAACTTATTGTCATTTGAAAAGTATTGGTAACCCCATCGCTACCAGTCAAATATATTGTCTGCTACAATATATTTGACTGATGGTGACTTTACAACTATTTTTACCAGTGTGTACCTATAGCCTCAGGACATTACGATAAAAAACAACTACCCCTATCAGTAGAGAATATCAGACTTTTCATCCAAATCCAGCTATTTTGGCACCAGAGTACCTATGTAAGATACAAACTCTACGAGAAATCATTATTTCGCGGTATCCATATTCTCATTAAAAAATCGTAAGAATGTTGGTAGATGGCACCACCGTCGCCCTTAAAGACGGATATAAAGAGAAGGAAAATTTGAAATGAATCAGGTGTGGCTCAATAGTTCAGTTAGAAGAGCATTCCCCCTGTAAGGGAAAGGTCGTGAGTTCAAGTCTCACTTGAGCGTTTCATTTTTTCCGATGTTTTTCGAAGTTTAAAGTTAAAATTAAAAATGCAATAAAAAATTCAGTCAAATAAATAAATAAAATCTCGTATGGTTACGTAACTAACATATTCTCATACCTTTTTTTTTTCCTTGCGGAAATCCCCTCGGATACCCCCCCTGCCGGAGCCGGAAGGGGAGGTTATGTCGGACTCGAACCGACTAAAACCGCATCATCGACATATCCCTCGCACCCCGGCTGACCCAGGGCCATCCCTTACGGTCTGGCCCTCCTCAGGAGGGGGGACAACGGTGTCCCCAACTCGCCCCCGGAATGGGGAGGCGCGCTTTTCAGCGCGCCGCCGCCGTGGCCTGCTTCTGCTGGGGTGACAGGCGGCTCCACCCGTCACCCCCAGGCCCGCGCTCATGGGGGACGGAGGTCAGTCAGTGCCCTCCGACGCCCGAGTTGCCTGGGCGCGCGGGCGGCGCGATCCACGAGTCTCTCTCGCTCGCGCCGCCTCTCCCAACATATTCTCATACCATCATTTAAAATACTGGAGCTGGAATTTATGTGAGCACTACAATTCAGTCCAGCTTTGGACTGGATTGATTTGCTGGACTTTTGGTGAACTGGGCATTATTGCTATTAGTCCCACCCTCTCCCTTCCTTCACAAGACGACACGTGCAGGGCTTAGATGCTATCCGTATACAGTGCAGAGTATACCTGCTAGAACCAAATGTTTCACTGACTCATTCTTATGCCGCACCACTAAGACCTGGAACTCCCAGCAAACTCACATGTTTCCTTCTTCCTACAGTCCCGGGTCCTTTATGCAGGGTGTGAACAGACATCTGATGAGGCTGTGAAGCCACTGCTAACATGGCACCACTGTTAACATGGCACATGTTTACGATGGTGACCCTCTTTCTTAGAATTTGCCTTTAGCTTAACATGTATATTATACAAAAAAATATTTTGTTTTTTCATACCTTTTTGACCACGTGTATTACATTCTTTAGTTATTGCTGCTAGCTCATTTAATGTATCCTTGTCTATGATCTTTGTTTTTCTTTGATTGAAAGTCAAATTGAAATTAACTTCACTAGTTCGGGCTTCAGTTGTTTCTTTTGTTTGTAAAGCAGCTGCTTTATAAACAAAAGAACTTGCCTTTCTTCCAACATTTCCACCCCTTAGTTCTTTAAGTCTTTCATTCTCCTTTAGCGTGTTTATATCTTTGTTTTTTCGCCTAGTGCGAGCATTGTCAAACCACCAAGTCTGAAAAAAAAAGAACGTGAAAGTTTCAAAGGTTTGATATTATTTTAAATTCTGTATTTAGATCATTCATTATAATTTTTAGGGCCCAAAGTATCTGTAACAACTGGCTTAGATGATCGCTAGGCAACTGGGACCAAACAGTTTCATGGTGTTCTCGGAGGCACGCAAAATATTGATGTTATATCAATATGATAATCTAAATCCATACTAATATTGCGAGAGTAACTCTGTCTATGTCTCTGTCTACGTCTATGTTACCCATTCATGTCTATACCACTGAAACCATTTTGATGAAATTTAGTATAGTACTAGTATTGTAATTTAGTATAGGGGTAGGTGTATTTGTATACCCCCGCAGTTAGTCGCGACCAACATCCACGCAGGCAGAATCGTTAATTATACCAGATTGTACTTTGTTTCTGATTTAGCTACAAAATTTCATGCCTAAGGGCGACTTACCTACAACATCTATATGAAGCCCATATTATTTTTTTTATTTATTATTTACAGAGTTTGTACCAGTTTTAATGTAATATTCCGAACCTGACCCGAAAACTTGACCCAGTCGCGGGTTAGATGAGAAATTTAAAAAAATTGTTCCGAACTTAACCCTCTTCCTAACCTGACCCGACGGTCTTGTTCCTATCATAACCCGATCTGGCACTTCGCCGGCCGCATATTTAGTAAATAACTAAAAATGATGTTTAAGTAATTAAATTAATAGTTGAATAACCCTTCCCATATCATTCTTGGTGCAAAGGTGCCCAAGATGGAGGGCAAGGGTACCCATGATGCGGTGCCAAGGTGCCCATGATGCAGTGCAAAGATGCCCATATTTAAAATGATATTAATAAATAAGTCAAGGTTTCACTCACTCTTCTCCAATCATGACCTATTTTTTTAGGTCCTTCTAGGGCATTTAATTGTTTAGCCACTGAATCCCATTGAGCCTTACTTTCAGTTCGCTCATTGTATGGTGATCTTGTAAACTGTTTACCCAGTTCTCTGAGAAGACTCCTTTGTGCAGGACTAACAACATGTTCTAAGGACTTCTGTTTCTTTTTCTCTTTTTCGTGATTATCCATGATGTCAACGAATCAATTCTATATTTTAATCATTCTTGGTATAATTTGTATTGTTGTGTTAGACCATGTACCAAGCAATATCAATACTGTAAATAGTCAATATTGAATTGAAATTAAATAATTTTTAGTATGTTTATAATTTTGACACACTGCACTACACAACACATTTGACACTGTTGACAGACAAACAATGGCAGACATAGAATCTAAGGTATAGTTTTTAATTTTTAATGACATGGTAACAGAGACTTTTAGGTCAAAGAAGTAAAATCTCACTCAAAAGATAATAATAATATTTTTTATACCACTTAGGTGGCAGACAAGCACACGGGCTGATGGAAAGTGGTTACCGTGGCCTATGGACGTGTGCAACAGATAGTCACACTCCTGCCGTCGACCCAATAAGGACAGAAAGTTTCCATAGGAGTTTCTGTGTAAACATTCCTTAATTTGATTTATTGAACTATCGATATTATCATATTATCCATCCTTGTGCTCATAATTTTTACCTCAGAGTTCGGGGTCCGCTTGATATAATTATCATTCATTAACTTGGAATCAATATTTTACATTAGACTAGTCACTGGACTAATATCACTTATCGGTAATGGCATCCGGAATTTACTATCTAGGTATTTGCAACATCTGAATTCAGATCTCTAAGAATTCAATGGAAAATTTGCCCACACACATCCGGTATAATTAAGATAGATACTATTCTCAGATAGAGTGCCAAAACTCAGACTTCATGAGTTTGGTAATTCGTTTGTAGGCCATTGTATAAAAATGTTTAGTAAAATTCCTCAGGATCTGATAGACATGCCACTTAATAAGTTTAAAATTGAAGTGAAAAATTGGTAAATTAGATGAATACTTAAATGATAAAGATGCATGGTCATCCTAATCTCATCTGTTACTCGCACTGTATAAATTTGTTTTAAATTGAATCATATTTAAAAAAAGAAGGATAATCGAGTTCACTGTGTTTCTTCAGTAGAAACAACCTACCGAACTAGCGAAAGAATCATTTTCCAATGATTTATTTTATTTATTGTTCCTGTGATTCCTGACATTATTGTAAAATTATGACGTTCATTAAGTGCTCTATATGTGCCTAAATTGAAAAAAAATGAAATTGATTCTTTGATTCTATATCTTACAGTTTGAAAGTACTGGTGTTTTGTATTCCAGATCGGAATACCTACTTCTTACAACTCCATACATTTCAATGGAGCGGCACAACATATGGAATTTCAGTATGAAATTTTTATTATGCTCCTAAAGTGAAAAGGAGTATGATTGGAACCTTGTGATCCATGACCCAGAATGGGTAGAAGCCATGAAGGTCAACAAACCCGGCTGCTACGGGACCAACAGCACATGATTACCAACAGGGTCTTAAATAATATGTGCCATACAGCTACCGCACGATCTCTTTTCAAACGGCGAGTCTCCGTGCCGGACGCAATCTCTTGAGTCTTGTACAGGTAACAGGACAAAACAATACAGCAATACATCAAGACATTATTAGGTACTAGCTTTTGATGTCGGTTATCGCGACCAAACATAGCCTATGTCCTTTCTCAAAGTCTGACCTGTCCCTATACCAAATTTCATCAAAATCGGTTCAGTAGTTTAGGCGTGAAAGCGTTACAGACAGACAGACAGACAGACAGACAGACAGACAGAGTTACTTTCGAATTTATAATATTAGTATGGATATGGATTATCCTATACTTAGATACATATATTATCTAACCGAGCTTATTAAATTAAGAATGGTAAAAGAGCGGTAAAAATTGCGTCGGTTCTTATTTTATCGTTTTTCTTTATTTTTAATCATCCACCCAACCTATAATAATAACTGGTTTGACTACTTTTAATTTATGACATCACTAGGTAATTCTTTTTTCATACAAGGTGCACTTTTTAACTTATCGTTTTGACGTTTAGTGAAAAGTAATAATTGGACTAGTCAGTAGAATACCCAATTTTAAAAGATTTATTCGCAGTAATAGGTACGTTTACGTCGATGCTATTATATTATTGAAAGGCGTTCTGTAACAGCATAGATTTGATTTTTTATGGGACAATTTCATAGAAGAGATAGACCTGTTTTATGGTAGCCAATAACTTGGACCTACCTACATTAATCTCAGCCATGCACGATCATCCTTTAAGTTGTGTATATCAGAAGATGAAGCGTCAGTAGCTTAGTAGTTAAGGAGTCGGCCTTACGATCGAGAGGTCCCGGATTCGAATCCTATTACACTATCGATGTGAAACCACATCTAACTGGAGGGGTTAGAGGGAATATTAGTAATTTTGGTTCCTAATATACTTTCTCAAATAACAAAAATACTAATAACGTGGACGTACTGGGTCGAATGTGCTGCAACCCGGCCACTAAAATGCATTTATTTAATGCAACGTTTTTTTATAAACGTCTGCGGTAGGCTAGTGGTATGGGTAATGGACTGCTGAGACGAGGTCTCGGGTTCGATCCCAGGTTTACCATGGCACACACCAATGACTTTTCGATGCTTTTAGAAGTTATGTGTGTATTTATCGCAGGTTTATAAGTGCCCGGTTAATGGCAATAGGCTCGCCACCTATTACATTGGGACCTAAACATAGACTGGCGAAATGTGGGTGCTAGCACCTCTGCCTACCCCTTCGGGGAATACAGGCGTGAGTTTATGTTATGTTATGTTATTTTTATAAAGTGGCAGTAAGTAGGTAGGTACTATTATTTCTATTTCTGCTAAAAAAAGGTCCACATCTGTATAGGTATAGTGTACAAGTTCAGCCATTAACGTGACCTTTTTTGGTATTTTTCTTTATCGTGCGAAAAATCCCCACGGATACCACCCACGGAGCCGGTGGAGGCCTAATGCACACCGATTGGAAGTAGGTAGATAAGTTTTATAAAATTTAAACTTTAAATACATTGGGTAGGTATAAAATCGGGTTTAACATATATTGTTAAGGTTGATTACAAGCTGGGTGAGGTATCTAACACCATTTGGTGATGGGTAATTACTAATTACCCAATTACACTAGATGAGGTCAATTAATGATGTCAAAGGGCCTTCTCATGAACTCATTAACCAATGAGAATTGGGTTAACTCATCAATTAACTAGTCTACAAAACGTCTAATTAGCTTTACAGTGTTCCCGGCTACTTTCGAGGACCTGACCTCACCATATGCCTCCTCCTTTTGATTTCGCTTTTAGCGTCAATATTGCTAAGCAGGGGTGCGGGTTAGCGTCCCGATCAGTGCAAATATTTGTATGTAGGCATGTTTTAGTCTAGGTCTTTCTCGGTTGTCATACGAATATCTAAATATGACATTTGATAAAAAGGGTAAATGGGTAAAATGGCCCACACAGAAGGGCATATCACGCACGCGTCTGGTCCAACAGCGTCTCCCTCCACTAATTGGGTATTATCCTATAGTTAAAATAAATTATCTAACCGAGCTTATTAAATCAAGAATTGTAAAAGAGTGGTGAAAGATGCGTCGGTTCTTATTTTATAGTTTTTATTTATATTTAAAAATCCACCCAACCTTTATTAGTAAATGATTTGACTATTAAATTTTATGACGTCACAAAAAAATAATACAAGTTAGCTTATAACTTATACTAGCTGTCCCGGCGAACTTCGGACCGCCAATTTTTTCCTGCCCTCGTGGCGTCAGATCCCATTCTCGCTACACCATTTAGGGGTATGAAAAATAGATGTTGGCCGATTCTCAGACCTACTCAATATGCTCACTCAAATTTCATAAGAATCGGTCAAGCCGTTTCGGAGGAGTACGGGAACGAACATTGTGACACGAGAATTTTATTTAGAAGATATAACGTTTTGACGTTTAGTAAAAGTAACTAATTTGACTAGTCAGTAGAATACCCAATTGTCTGTTCTGTGCTTATATGGCGCGACTACCATCTGCCCTCGCGACCCCAAGAATTTTCCTCTTTAAGTTAGGGAGCAGACGGAGTCGCTCCCAAAAAAGCCGACTTTTTGTTCCATTCAAGAGCAAGATCAAAAAAGCAAGCAACTAATATGTTGCGCCCATTTCTTTTTCCAAGACGTATCGGAGTATGACACATGCTGTTTGTATTGTATGTATGCATATGCGTGTCTAATCTCAATATAATGAAGGCAGGTGTTAAACATACCGTCATACGCATGTACACACGGAAGTGTAGTGTTATGGAGTGTGTAAGTGTAGATTTACATAAGATAGTATTCTAAAATCTCGTAGAATCAATTTCAACTGGGCCCTTATTTGGCTTGACCAATAGCTATTATCTATTCTGAGCCAATAGTAAGGTAACTAGGTACGCGCGTTTGTACCCACAATCGAGACATTGTAAGTTGATTAGTTTTATGGCCCGTCATGAAAATTCTGAAGTTCTAGTACGCTAGTACAGTCTAACGATTCATACTACATCACTCGTTATACTTTGCTAGTACTGTCACCTATTCTGTGGTTCTAGTAAAGAAACTTGACAAATTCTTCTGTGTGTAGTGTCAATTATTTTAATACTATATATCTAGAATCGGGCAGAGAAAATTATTTAAAGAGTGAATTCTTAGCTACTTATTTAAATTCTAACTAGATATATTCTAAACGTGTAGGTAAGTACCGAAAAAAAATCGAAACTCACTGCGTTGCGTTATTTAAAATTTAGTGTAGGTACGTCAAGGATACGTAAATAAATATAGTATGTACCTACCTACATGCTCTCATACTCATACCTACCTACTTTTCCGCATTCCAACTAGGTAGGTAGGTATATGAATGAATTTTTTATAGCATTTATTATGCTAACTGTTAAGTTCGAAAAACATTGGAAAAAATGAAATGCTCAAGTGAGACTCGAACTCACGACCTTTCGCTTACAGGGCGACTGCTTATTAGGGCGGTAGGTATATTTAGTAAAAAAAAGTTCAACAGCATCAAAGACTGGAAAGCCATTCCGACTGAGATTGGAAAAGACTCAGAGAATTATGAATAAGTCTTCATGGGTATCGACGGGATCAAAATTTAACGCGGGTGGAATCAATCAATCAATTAAATAATCAATTTCATTTATTCAGTTTAGGCACCTATAGAGCACATCAATTGTGCAATTATAGTGTCAGAAATGTCAAAAGTAAGTCATTTAAATAAATCATTGGAAAATGATTCTTTCGCTGGTTCGGTAGGTTGGTTCTATATAGTTGCAAAACTTCTGAAAAATTCCGAATAATTCCGGAATACTTCTGGGAAAGTTTCTTTAACTCAGAATTATTCAAAATGAATTTAATTCTAATATTCTTTAAAAAAAAAATTAAGATTTTTTTTTTTTTGCTGAAATATCGTATTTTGCATCGATCGTCGATCGCCGCCGCCGCTGTCCCTCTGTGCGTCCGCCGATGGCGCCGCACGCGCCCGACTGCCACGCGCAGTGTTGCCAGTTGAATATTGTCGAATGTTACACAGGACTGCTTAAAAAGTTACAATTTCAGGGTAAAAGTTACGATACCTTATTTCACGAGGAAAACTTCAATACAAACGTTATTAAGGCCCTTTATTACATTTTATCTAAGATGTTTTCAGTCCTATTAAGTAACGACTTAGGAAAGTGAAGTTACTTAAGGAAATGCAGCAATTTTTCGTTTTTTTTTTTATGATAACGAAAACAATAAATCGAATTATGTATCAATAATATAACAACTAATTCAGAAATACTACAAACTTGAAGGAGAAACTAACTTTGTTGATCAATTTCAAAACAGTCATCATCTTAAACTATTTATCGATTCTGTTTCCCATCACACGAAGTGTAGTCAAATTGACGTATCATACCTATACAAAAACCTGAAAAAAAAACATATAATAAAATTAATAATATACCAACTAATTCAGAAATGACTTTTGATGAACTATATTATAACTTACGTTATTAATCAATTTAAAACAAGTCATCATCTACTATTTATCGATTCAGCTTCCCATCTGGGGAAGTGTAGTCACTGTCACATTGACGTATCACACATGAAAATCCTGCAAAGGAAAGACATACAATAAAGTGAATAATACACCAAGTAATTCAGCAATGGCTTTTGATTAGCTACAACTCACTTTGTTAATCAATTTAAGAAATGTCATCATCATAAACTTCGCGATTCAAAAAGTTATAAAAATTGTTATCAATCAGCAGTTATAATCAGCAGAAGGAGTAGTGAGTGAGTTAATCGTTGGTTTAACCGTTGGGTAGTGCTCCTCGGACATTGTGAAATGCGAATACTCAGTTACCGAGGACTTTAAGTTACGATTAGATAATAACTTTTATAACTTTTTGAATTGGTATATCTCAGAAACGGTGGCTCGTAGGAAAAAACTGTTGACACATTTTTTATAGATAATTTTATAATCTACAATTTTTGTCCTAAGTACTTTTATGATAATCGTACCGTTTTGTTGAAAATCGCGAAAAACTCATTTTTTTGACCTTTGACCTTGAATAATTGTTTTTCCTTAGACGGGAATGATGGGGAACTTTCAAATTTTGTTTTTAATGATATTTTAAACAATCTTACCGATTTTCAGCTTGGTGGGAATTTAAATAAACTTTACTCTTATTTTTGGTCTAATTTGACCGGAATTCGGACTACTAGTCCTACTGGATTTATAGCTTTTCAGAGTTGACGACAATTTTTTGTCTATGTCAAATTTTATGACAATGGTAGGTAGACCTTTATGTCAAGTCTTATTTTGTAGTATATTACTTTGGTTAAAATTATTGTTGGTAAATTATATTCTGCTGCGTTTATTTAGTTTAACCTCGGTCAAATGTTAAAAACGATCATGATATGAAATAAAACAGAGACGAGAACATTTTTTTTATAGGTACTTACTGATAGAAATTTTCGAATCGAATCGAGACAAAATCTTTTTAATTATGAGAATAGCTCTTCTACAGTAGATAAAAATAATATTTTTTTTTTACTAGTACCACACTAGTGAATGAACATAAATGAATGAATTGAAAATATTATATTATTCTTTGATTGATAGTTGTTCGAACAGAAGTAAACTTTATAACTGGGAAAAAAGGTTTAAAGTTGTTAGAACGTTGTCATCTCCATACAAGAGATTTCTCTAACAATACCAAGGTTGGTATTTCTGATAATACGGATAGCGAATTGAATAATATTGACATTATTGACCACAGACTACAGAACACTAATGTTGACCCAAACCTATACGGCAAAAGTTACAATAAAGTTCCATTTTGAATCATGTTACGGAGAAGTTACATAAGGGGGTCAAAAGTTACGAAAATTGTAACAAAAGTTACAATCTGGCAACGCTGGCCACGCGAGCGCGTGCAGGTGCAGGCGATGGCTTTGCGGGGTGCGGTAACAGGGGAGATGCTCCTCCTGGAGAAGTTTTCCCTCGCCCCGCGAGAAAGATTCGTACCCCCGCAATTGAATGTTTCCACTGAATGTTTCCGCCGAATATTTCGCCAGAATAATTTAATGGGAATAAACGTGTTTGTTTGTGGTGTGGTGGGTGAGTTAATTATTGTTCAGTGGAACATACCTACCTATAAAATATACATGTTTATTTTATTATAAATGGGATTGATTAAGTATATTCTGATAGGATTTTTATAGATTAACAGGATTTTTATTCTTTTGTTTTAGGTAGGTACCTACTTATTTCGAAATCGAATGCTATCTTTATATTAGTGTCAGTTGTGGAATAAAAAACCAGGTCTTATTGGATATGTTTTTTGAAAAAGGGTTACCTATTTTTAGGTTAGTTTGTATGTAGCTGGTATGTATTCGCGAATCGCATAGGTAGGTAATTAATACTTAACGCGTATAATATGCCCAGTCAATAAAAACAAGTAAAGGCAAACCTTGCAAGCGAACAATTGTTTTGATGCGGTTTTCAGAAAAGTATTTGTTATAATTAGGAGCAGGTTTTGGTATGTTAACCGACTTCAAAAAAAGAAGGTTATGAGTTTGAAACGTACGTATGTTGCGATTATCTAGTGTTTGGCTGAACTGATTTTCATGCGAATTTCAACCTCCTTTTTTGAAGTCGGTTAACGTAGAAAAACAGGCCTAAGTATAGTAAATAATACTTAGGCCTGTTTTTCTACGTTAACCGACTTCAAAAAAGGAGGTTATGAGTTGGAGCCGTATTTATGTAATGTATGCATGTTTGTCTAATGTTTGTCCGTGATTATCTCGCGTATGGCGTAACCTATTTTGATTCGGTTTTCAGAAAAGTATTTATTACACTCAGGAGCAGATTTGGTATTATTAATCGACTTTAATAAAGGAGGTTATAGGTTTGAACCCTATGTTTGTCCCAGTTTGTCCACGATCATATCGCGTTTGGCTGAATCGATTTTGATGCAGTTTTCAGAACAGTATTAGTAGTCACTTAAATAAATTTTGAAATAAATATGTTTGTTTGCTTGCTTGCAGTCACAACCATAATGCTTCAACTAAAAAAGATTAACTTCCAAGCGTGAAATATGTTGGAAGGTCGATTTGCCTCGTTTATTTTTTAACATAACATAACATAAACTCACGCCTGTATTCCCCGAAGGGGTAGGCAGAGGTGCTAGCACCCACATTTCGCCAGTTTATGTTTAGGTCCCAATGTAATAGGTGGTGATCCTATTGCCATTAACTGGGCACTTGCGATAAATACACACATAACTTTGAAAAGCATCGAAAAGTCATTGGTGTGTGCCATGGTAAACCTGGGATCGAACCCGAGACCTCGTCTCAGCAGTCCAATACCTATACCACTAGGCTACCGCGGTTATTTTTTACAGTTGAAATATTCCCAAAGTTTCGGAATATTTCGGAATACTTCCGAAGTATTCGAAGGGAATGATTCGGAATTTTTCCCGCCAGCATCTATTTTGTATGCTTTTATTAATAACAAAATACAATGCGAGCAAGAGTATAAATTAGGATGACCATGCATCTTTGGACCCTTGGGTATCAGCTAGTGTCCATATACTCTAGTAGCTGTTGTTCGCGGTTCCACTCGCGTGGATGTCGGATATTGCGACCAAACATAGCCTATGTCCTTTCTCATGGTCTAATCTACCCCTATACCAAATTTCATCAAAATCGGTTCTGTGGTTTAGGCGTTAAAGCGTAACATACTGATAGACAGACAGAGTTACTTTCAAAATTATAATTATTAGTATGGAAGTAGGTATGGATATGGATTTATATATAATACCTAAACTAACAGACCCGGTGTAATTCGTACCGCCAATTTTTATCCACCTGTGTGGCGTCAGATCGCGTGCCCGCTGCACCCTCTACTTATATTATGCATGTATTATACATATAAACCTTCCTCTTCACTCATTCTATCTATTAAAAAAAACCGCATCAAAATCCTTTGCGTTTTGCGTAGTTATATAAAGATCTAAGTCTAAGCATACATAGAGAGGACGGACAGACGCGGAAAGCGGACTTCGCTTTATATCTAATACTAGCTTTTGCCCGCGGCTTCACCCGTGTGGATGTCGGTTATCGCGATGAAACATAGCCTATGTCCTTTCTCATGGTCTAATCTACCCCTATACCAAATTTCATAAATCTCGGTCCAGTGGTTTAGGCGTGAAAGCGTAACATACAGACAGACAGAGTTACTTTCGCATTTATAATATTAGTATGGATGTAGTGATGAATGGTGTAGATGTGAGGCAATGTCCGACGCCCGTTATCAGTCTAAGGTCGTAGTTTATTAGACTACTTATTGGTTTCACAATGTGATTACACTGATTACGGAGTTATTTGTTTGTTAGAACATTGTTGCTTTGGTTTAATAATGAAGTTTGAGTATGTACTTGAATACATCGGGAAAAATGAAATGCTCAAGTGGGACTTGAAACCAGGAACTTTCCCTTACAGGGGGAATGCTCTTCCAACTGAGCTATTGAGCCGCACCTCGACCATTTCAAATTTCCCTTCTCTTTATATCCGTCGTTAAGGACGACGAGCCATCTACCAACTTTCTTACGAACTGTTATTAAAGAGATGGGAAATTTTAAGTGATTCAAGTGTGCCTCAATAGCTCAGTTGGAAGAGCATTCCTCCCTGTAAGAGAAAGGTCGTGGGTGCAAGTCCCACTTGAGCATTAGATTTTTCCCGATGTATTCGAATTTTATACATAGCATGGTAAATGCTATAAAAAATGTTTGTACCTAATATTTAAATATGTAGGTATAGATTCCCTTTTTGTGCGGAGATTCTCACGAATACACCACCCCACTCGGTCATAAGCGGGCGGTTACCGGTTATCGGACCAATTAATAGCACACGCACAATCTCAATAACCAGGGTGCAAAGGTTCTGGTGTAATTTTGACCGGGTCAACCCGTGAACAGCCCATTCTAGAGGGCTTCTTACCAACTGAACTGGGTACACCTGGAGCTGTCCATAGGTTTCAGGGTATTATGAAGTTAGCATACGAGTATTGATTACCGAACACATTCTTGTGGCAAAATAAATAAATTAATATTCATTAGACCCAAGGAGGCGTAGCTTAACTGGCTTGTGTTTTGGGATACTTACACACATATAAACACCCAGACCAATACAAATATATATTCATGTAAATATTGGCGCACCCGCACCCCTGCGTAGCAATCAAACACGACCGCTACACCAATATTCTTTAACAAAAAGTGGAAAGTAAAAAAAAAAACAAATAATAATAAAGTATTTAAGAAAGCAATAGTGTAAGTTTAGTTTTCGTAAATACTTACTTACTGTGGATTTATTCTATGCCTGTGGTCAATAAAGTACAGTAAAGTACTAATGTTATGAAGCATGTTGTACCGGTCTGCCATCTGCCATATGTACTTAAAAACACGTTTCGTGGTCTGTTATCTTATCTGTGAGGACGCTACGTGCTTGAACGAATCATTATTTATATTAAATAAATATTATATCGGCGATAAAGACGTCACACCTGAGACCATATTCATTTAAATACTTCGCCTTTCACGAACAAGCTTCACCACAGTTTTACCTGCGTAGTCTGGTTGGTACCATAAACTTAATTTGAACTAACGATGCTAAATTTATGTTTTGTACACGCAACACCGTGCGTATACCTACCTCAGGCACGTATCTTGGACCTAAGTCGCGAGACAAACGAAGCCTTGGCACAGGCCCTTTCTTTTATCGTGCGCAAAATCCCCACGGATACCACCCCCACGGAGCCGGTGGAGGCGGTTATATCGGACTCGAACCGACTAAAACACACGCCGTCTTGGGTCCTTGGTTGCCGGAGGTGAGGCACAGGCCCTGACGCGCACAGATTGTTTTGTAATAATCTATGTTTGGTGAATTGGAGGCCGTCTACCGTCATGATATCCTCAAAAGACACCCTAGAAACGTGTACTGCGCGTATTGAGCACATGTTAAGTACATTATAGGTCCAAGAAATATGTCGCGAGGAATAACTTTATTAGTTTAACCAACCACAAGCAAAGTTTTCCGTATATAGACAGATCAGCCTACGCAGGCAAAATTGTGGTGAAGTTTGTGCGTGTGGTAGACCCAGCCGTTTATCGGTGTGTATATTTGTAAGGGACAACACGGCACAGGTAAACTTCATGCATCATGCATGACAGCATCTGTGGCGTGGTGGTAGTGCACGCGACTGCCACGCCGGAGGCGCGGGCTCGATCCCCGCTCAGTGCAAATATTTGTATGCATGAATGGCTATGGCTATTTGCTATTTGCATTGGTCGGGGTGTTTCTATGTATAATATGT
This sequence comes from Eilema sororculum, assembly GCA_914829495.1. Classification (NCBI taxonomy): domain Eukaryota; kingdom Metazoa; phylum Arthropoda; class Insecta; order Lepidoptera; family Erebidae; genus Eilema; species Eilema sororculum. Next base: position 9,555,256 of record OU618555.1, on the reverse strand, counting down.
TTGTATTTACGAAAAAAAAAAGTTTGAGAGATGAGAGTTCTGAGACAAACAGAGTTTCAACACACTTAAGCGTATCATTTCACCACAAACACAATGGTCCGTGTCCAACCTAGCCTGCGATCCTTGTAACTAGATGACGCATCGAGAGATAATAAATTATTAATAGTTTTGTAGTAAGTGCAATTAGTCACTTTTATTGTAAACAAACCCCACTTTCCCATTTAACCGCTAGCGCCCCGTGAATCACGGGGCTAGGCGAGTGTATGGGGCCGAAAGAAGCTATTCGGAGAGCACCTAAGTCAACCTTAGGTACCAAACTGTCGTAGTCGGTACAGCGAATAACAGAGTAGGTACTGATGCAGGATTTCTATCAGGGTTGGGGTGTCAGGCGGCAGTCACCTAAACAGCCAATTTTTGTAGATAAACGGGACTTCAACCAGATGAAGAAAGGAGCATGTAGCTTAGTGCGAAGATTGAGGGTGTTTATATACGTGGGGCAAATTCAGAAAGGGTCATTCCCTTTTGCCACCCCCAACATTGCCATCTCTGGTGGCCACTGGGACCCTTTCCAAAAAAAATATCCCGATTGACACCTCAGGTGGCAACTGGGATATGTTAATTCCCAATCGCCACCCCTAGCATTCCTTCACCCGGTGGCGTACGGGAAAATCATGTTAGAAAGAATCTCTTCCGCCACCCCAGTTGGCGAACGGGATTTTGCTTAGGAAAAGGTCTCAGTTGCCACCCCTAAATTTGGTATGATATTGCTAGATATTGATAAGATTTGAATACGATTGGCTAATTAATTTTAGTATTCACTCAGAATAAGATGCCTTCAAATGTTAAAATTTTATAAAAGGGGGTGGCGAACGGGAATGACCCAACATAATGTCCCAATTGACATCGGTTTGCCACCGCCCGCGCCGGTGACGTCCGGGATTCTTCCAAAACGAAAATCCAACTCGCCACCTGGGAGGCAACGCTGCGTCATCCCCGGTGGCGTATGGGATATTATTTTCAGAAAATGTCCCAGTTGCCATCAAAAGGTGGCAATGTTGGGGGTGGCAAACGGGAATAACCCATTCAGAAACTCTATCTAGCAACTGTAAGTACTGCAAGCTTATCAAAACAAACAAACCCTCCAAATCGATTAGATTGATAAATGGGGCTGTGAAATGACTCAGATGGGGTTTGAACTTACAACCAGTCCCATAAGGGGTAGCGCCCTGACCACTGAGTTACGTCTTGAAATCTCGAATGAAACCAATTGTCAAGTCTCTAGGAACAGCTACACCGCTGGTCCTGGCTGGCTGTCTGTTGTCTCCATAAACTTTATAGGTACATTAAGTTTTGGTTGTCTCACTTTGAGTTTTATAGGTATGTAGGTATATTAGAACATTTAGAACTTTTGGAGATGAATGACTGACTTATAATTTTTTTTTTTTGGATTTTAGAATTCCACAACATTCTACACAACGCTATCTAGACCCATGGTAAGCTTTTATCGCTTGTGTTATGGAATCTAGAATGCGGATAAACATAATTATATCCTTTTTTTTGTAAACATATACATATTATACGTAGAAACACCCAGACCAATGCAAATAGCCATATTCATGCATACAAATATTTGCACTGAGCGGGAATCGAACCCGCGCCTCCTGCGTTCTTTTTCTTCTTTTTCTTCATCCTAGCGTTAATCCCAGTCGCTAAAAAAGCTTTTAACTTGGAGTCTGGTGTCTGCTTTACCAGTCTAACTGCGCATTTGACTGAAGTTCTTCTTCTTTATATATTTTTTGTGAAGCGTCTGCTAACCTGACCTCCACAACCCAACCCAAAGGCATTATCGAAGCATTGCAGTTAGGATTTTAGACTTTTCAGGGTTCCAACTACCTACCCGTAACGACTGCCATATGACAACCGGCACCAAGGGCTTAACGTGGCACTCCGAGGCACGACAAATGAATTACTTAATAGCTCATCATAACAAATGTATGATATGATTGATATGTTAATGATGATGAAATCTCTTCATCATAACCGACAATAATCTTTTGTAGTGGCGTGTACCTATACCCCAACCGACACTCGACTTTGAATTAGAGTAGTTTTTTTATTGTATAGTATAGGCCTACAGAATAATGTTGTTGGTTCTCGTATCACTCGTTTCCTTCAGTCTTGAGTTCTTGACCCCGTAGGGCCCCGTATCCCCCATAAAAATTCATTTAATTACAGGCAGAGCTAGGGTGTTCCTATTCTACTTCACCTGGAACCAACACGGTAGTAAGATAATTACATTCTGTAATGTTAGTGATAATTTTTATCTACAATATAAATAGTATAAGTAATATAAGTAGTAACCTAGATTAGGAAGCCTAATTTTAATTCTCATTCAATAAATTAATTGAATCTTAATTTAATTCCATATCGTTTTTTGATTGACCACGCAATAATAGAATACATCACTTACCTACATTTAGAAATTTGGACCCCGATCCAATATTTGATAGAGTTAAATCTATTGGGCTCTCGTATTACGATCCGATCCAATCGATTTTACATGATCCGTTCCGATCAAATCCCATCACATTTACGTATTTTTACCCGACTGCCGAAGAAAGGAGGGTAATGTATATTATATGTATGTATACGTGTGTATATCCATTTATTTGGCACGGCCTACAGCCTGAACGGCTTGACGGATTTGGACATGTGAGGTGTCATTTGATTCGCCGTGATGGTGTGGTGATACCTCGGCTATATTAAAATTTCTAAAAAATCCAAATGATGGATTTTTGGTGCCAAAACGCATGTTTACAAAAATATTTTTGACTCAAACTTATCGGGTATGGTATCAAAATGAAGGAAATTAGAAGGAGATTACAAAAAGATATACATGTCATATCATAACAAAAGTATAAAATAAAACAAATGATTAAAAAATAAAAAACCCGATTGCCACTGAAAAGATCAAAATACGAGTAAGTTTGATAGCAGGCGGTACCCATTAATTTTCTTTCGGTTTATGATTGACAAATGGGTACCGCTTGCTATCAAACTTACTTATATTTCGATCTTTTCAGTGGCAGTCGGGTTTTTTAATTTTTTAATTAATTCGATCATTCGGTCTTCAAAAATATCGAATCGAATAGCGGCGGGCCGCGGCGGCGAGTCGTCAGCTCGAATGATGAGAGACAATATAAATAATAGGATGAGATAGGTAATGCGTGAGGAACGGAGAAAATGAGACAGTGCTAAGTCGCAAAGTTACAATGTATTTATTTATAAATTCGTATTAAAATCATTTGCGTCATGAGATTCCTGCGCTTCGCAGTAACTATTCGAGTGGCGAGCGTGCCGGCGTAGTTAGAATTGTTAGATAATATTAATGCTTGATGAAGTAACTATATAGGTACATAGGTATGTATAACACGGATACCATATGTACAAAGATTACTATCATTATGTTAGGTTGGATAATATAGGTAAAAGTCCCAATTTGTAGATAATGCCTCGTCCAGGGGGGCCTGTTTTTTAAAACAAAACACTACAAAACATGGAGATCTCTAAGTATGTCTCTAAGAGATGCAGAGATTTCCATGTTTTGTTGCGTCTTTTTGGTGAATATGTTGCAAAAAACATAAGCCGTTGAAAGCATTAATGATGTAGAGGAATTTCGTGATGTAGGTACCTAATATACCTATAAGAAAAGAGGCAAACACCGGTCTCTGCTTACCCCGAAAGGCTTCACCGTATGTATGAAGTAAGTCATCATTCTCACATGGATTTCCTGAATTGTGTCCAAACTTCTGAAGAATCCGAGCTCCGATTATTGTTTTTGATGTTTTGTCGATTTTTCCGGGAGCGACTGGGACTTTTAGGTCAAGAAAGGCAAGTCCGCGACCATCATCAGTGGATCGCAAACATCTGAAACGGTTGAATGTTAAAGCAATTAGTATGTTAACTATTCAAATCGATTAAGACGCCCCAACACGATTGTATAGGAGAATATAGGAAGCTCCAGGTGTGGCTCAGTAGCACAGTGATCACAGCAATTATCTGAGAGCAATACCTTTGCAATGACTGATCGCTGGTTTAAGTCCCGTCTAAGTATTTTACTTTCTCCAATTTTAATCGATCTGAAATGGTGGCCCAAAGTGACGAGGGATCCCTATGTCACCCGCTTGCTCTGCAAAGGGAAGGTAGAGATTTTTACATTTATCTACCCTTCAATATTTCCATGGGCTTGCCTTTAGAAAATGTCGACCCTTTGCTACTGGCGACCCATAATCCTTAGTATCATCTAGTTTTATCTAGCTTCTTACCATCCAGTGGGATGCAGTCAATGAACGAACTGAATCCATACTAATATTATAATTGCGAAAGTAACTCTGTCTGTCTGTATGTTACGCTTTCTCGTCTAAAACTGAACCGATTTTGATTAAATTTGGTGTAGGGGTAGATTAGACCATGAGAAAGGACATAGGCTATGTTTGGTCGCGATATTGATTGGGCGTGAAAGCGTAACATACAGACAGACAGACAGACAGATAGACAGACAGACAGAGTTACTTTCGCATTTATAATATTTGTATGGATGTATAAAAAATAGATGGAATTTAAACCTTGGCATTGATAATAAAAAAGTATAAACATCTTTAGGCGCACCATTTTCTAGCCTCAACAATATAATTACCGGTACGTGCGTCATTCCATTCATTGTTTTTGCTGACGTTGCGTCATCGTATCCGACCAAACTGTGTTATCCTTATCACCGTGATGACTTGTTTAACCAGATTGTAAAGTTACTTATAAATATTTCAACGATAAATACTTAAAATTCTTGCTTCAAGCCCCTCCCATTGTGTACAGGAAATACCATTATGTTGGTAATTTTGCGTAAAATGCCACTACGATAAGAGCAGAGAATATTTTGTTGTCCTACATCAATGGTTCAACTTACGTACATTATTATTAGCTACAAATGCCAGAATTGCAAATTGCCTCTCATTATTAATACCTTTTTTTTAAGGAACTAGCTGTTGCCCGTGGTACCACGCGCGTGGATGTTGGCTATCGCGACCAGACATAACCTATTTCCTTTTTCGAAGTCTAAGCTACTCCTATGCTTAATTTCATCAAAATTGGTTCAGTGATTTAGGCGTGAAAACGTAACAAACAGTCATATCTGACTGTTGTATAAAGGTAGATTAGACCATGATTAGGCTATGTTTGGTCGCGATAACCGCGGAGCCGCAGGCAAAAGCTAGTCTTAGATAAAATGCGAAATTTTGTCAGTTAAGTACTTAATCACAACAAAGGGGTTTAATCTAGATAAAAGACAAAGATAGGTTTGACTAAAATAGCTTGTCCTTTTGCCTACAAAGCTTTCAACTTAGGGCCAGGGGTTCCCTGTTTCTTCTTCTCCATTCCACATAGCATTCGGTACCCCTGACATTAGAACTAAGACGTAACAATACAGACACGAGAAAAACTCATAAAAGTCTTATTCAATCGTAATTTACTGATGTTTTTAACCTCTGTGACCTTTAGGCGGGACTTAAGTAATAACTTAGACTAAGTAATAGATCTTAAACTCGTACGGTATGACTCAAAATACTTTTAGTAAGTATTACATTAAGTTATAGGTTTGGATACTTTACGCAATGATAGTAAAGAGACAGCTATACTCTCTACTAATTGAAATATCTATATGTAAGCACACGACTGGCACTAAAAGTCATATTTTAATACTAGTTGATCCGGCGAACTTAGTACTAGCCAATTTTTTTCCGCTCGCGTGACGTCAGATCCCGTTCCCACTGCATCCTCTACTATATTAACACGTTGAAGGACACTCGGCTCCCATCGATAGTTAGTGATATGACGCAGTCCATACATCCATACAAAAAAATGGACGGCGGTGGACGTCCTCTCACCTTGTAAACGATTAAGTTGCTTGCTTGTGACAAAGAGGACGTCCTCAACCGTTCAGATTACGACGTACTCTTGTAGGTATCAGCCGGTGAAAACGCGTGGTTCCCGTGTGGTGATAACACCCGACAGACGCGAACAAATGCGATGTCCGTGGACGTTGTGTGCTATCACGCAGGTTTATGTATGCGTGTGACACGCCCACATTGAAAGGTGCGAAAGTTGATGCGATATGACATTTAGACGAAAAAAAAAACGATTACAATGTGACACTAAATACTTTTTTATGACTTGGTACTCGTATCTGTATTAGAATAATGTTCAAAATAAAATAAATATGCCTAAAAAAACGACGTCTACAGCCGCCCGCCGTATCAAAATATTCTATTGACTACGTCCTCAGCAGTTGTTTCCTTCAATGTGTTAAGCATGTATTATAGATTTAAACCTTCCTCTTGAATTGCTCTATCTATTAAAAGAAACCACAACAAAATACGTAGCGTAGTTTTAAAGATACAAGCATACAAGGGACAGACAGACAAAAGCGACTTTGTTTTAAACTATTTATTGATGGTATAGGAGTCGATAACCGATGTTGGTGATATCAAGGCTAGACGGAACCGGAAAACAGTTTGCTATTATCCTCGAGTTATTTTGGAGAAGAAGGATAATCAGTATCACTTTCAAGGGCAATAATTCTCCCTCCACTCTTCGACCAAAGGAAATGAAAAATGATTCAGTAACTTTGATCGAAGCCTATACCGCACATTGAACTCTACGAAGGTTATGTGTACTCTATGGGTTCTCAAAAATGAAAGTAGATTTTAACTTGATTTTCGAAACTAGTCTGAGCGTTTCGGTGTTCCAAAAATTAGCAAAAATCAGCGTTCAAGCTGCCAATTGTGCTTGAACAAACTTAGACTGTTAAAACGATCCTAAAATAGCTCTGCGAAATCTGTCGAGGATTTCAGTTCTATTCGAATTCATTATTATCCGGCTCTCTGCAATTGTCCTAGAATTATATTTGCAGTGATCACGCCACCTCGTGCCGCGCCGTGTAAAAGTGTAACTAAAGTAAAAGTAAAGTAAAGTATCTCTTTATTGTGTACACCAAGGATAAAAATATGTGTTGTTTGTAGGTACATTTCAGGTATAGACAATAGGCGGCCTTATCGCACAGTGGCAATCTCTTACAGGCAACTAGAGATTATAAATCGTCACTTTATCTATCTAATCATCCTCTCGCAGTCAACTGCTCTGGACATAGGCCTCTACCAATAGGTATAGGGATTTAGGAGGCTATAACCTACTGTTTCCACGCTGGCTAGACGGGTTGGTACAGGATTTTATTTCGAATTTTCCTTCTCTCGCAGAGATATCGTCTGCGTATTTTTCCGTTAGTCGCCTCTTACAATACCCTTCGGATGACATGGGGTGGTGATACTTGTATGCCTTCTCCGTCACCACGATTCCTAAATTGCCTTCATTCCATATAATGTCTATTTAGTTGGTAAACATTCCAATATGGCGCCCAATTCGGAGATTTCATTCAACAAGCATAACATTCTTTAGTTAATTAGTCAACTGTGACTCATGTGTTAGTTCTATGAAACTAACGTAACCCAACACTCTTAGCGTATCTATTTCAATATTTTATCAGCATTTCCTATTTAATGTGACACTTGTCACGAATAATGACATCATTCTTTATTCCATATCATCTTTATTCTTCATAAATTTTTACAAAATTATTACAGTTTCTGAGGTCTCCTTTTAAGTTTAATTAATTAATTAATTAGGTACGTATGAATGAATGAATGAATGATTTGTTTCAAAGAATATGGTACATACATCGCGGTATACATATTGGATACCATAATAGGTGTATACATATTAAGTTTTACATTAATAGTATAAAGTTGGTGCTTGGTGGTTGGTGCATATAGGGTCTCTCCCATTTTCTGTGTTCCCAATCTCACTTCTAATTTTTCCAAACGAAGCCATCTTTAGTTCATTATTTCCGGACTACCATTTTGCCATACGTGGACTATTAAAGCATTAAAAATTTAAAAAACCCCCGTCACAAAAAACACCAAAAAGTTGAAAATAAATGAATAAATTTTTATTCAACGGTTGCCATGTCGGGGGACCGTAACTGGTTAAGTACTCCTTTATATCGTAAGGTCCCCCGACATGGCAACCGTTGAATTAAAATTTATTCATTTATTTTCAACTTTTTGGTGTTTTTTGTGACGGGGGTTTTTTAAATTTTTAATTTAATTTTTATTTTATAACTTTTTAAATTGATCTACTAGTCAAGCTCTTTCATTTGATACCCATATTGAGGGAATTATAAAGAAATATGTATTCCAACATGTTGTGGCAGCGGCCATCTTGGACCGATTTTTTTCAAACATAGCTAAGAACACTCCCGACTAATATACCTTTCAAACAAAAAAAACTAAATCCAAATCGGTTCATCCGTTTGGGTGCTACGATGCCACAGGCAGACACACACATACACACACACACACACACACACACACACACACACAGACACGTCAAACTTATAACACCCCGTCGTTTTTGCGTCGGGGGTTAAAAATAAATAAATATTTAACAACATTCTACACAACGTTATCTAGATGGTAATTGGTAAGCTTAACTAGCTTGTGTTATGGAACCTAGAATGCGGATAAACGTACTTATAATACTTTTTTTTGTAAATAACATCCAGAGCAATGTAAATAGCCATATTCATGGATACAAATATTTGCACTGAGCGGGGATCGAACCCGCGCCTCCTGCGTGGCAGTCGCGTTCACTACCGCCACAACACAGAGGCTGTCTCACCAGGGAGGCTGTATTACCACCAGGACCCCGATTTAATAACGCTAGGTAGTAAGTGGGACTGCGCCGCCTCTTTCTGCGAGCAGGTCATGCTCGTGAAAGAGGCGGCGGGGCGGGAGCGGGAGAGAACTCTCCCACCCGAGTTCCGCAGTCGGCGGCTTGGGCGCCGCCGACGTGTCTTCGTCGAAGACCATCGGCCTCCATGACCGGGGGCCTGAGGACGGTGAGTTGGCTGCTCATCGTCCTTACAGAAGCAGGCCCATGACGGCAGCGTGACGTGACGGACTCACGCACGTCCCCCCCACCCTCCTATGAAGTGGGATGATACCCGAAAACCCCCCATAGACGCGGAATAGCACCCGAACCACCCCCTAGACGAGGCCGCATTGAAGCCGTGGGTCTGTTGGGAACCCTGGGACATCCTTCCGAGGGCTTACCCGGGGCTCCCAACTATAGGCTGCTGGGCGATACCGTGGGGGTTTTAGTCGGTAGGATTCCGGCATAACATCCATGAAGGATTTCCCCTTATCCCGGTGAGTGTTATACTATGAATGTAGACTAATCAATGAGAAATCCACATAAAACGTTCTTTCTAAGGGCTGGCGCCCAGTGCCGGCATCGGCAAGCATGAGGATTTGTATTTGTCGAATAACAATCGATCTTATTGTTATAGCTATAAGGTTGAACTTTAATTGGTAACCATAACGCTGCAGAATGCCGATCGATGCCGACAATAGTTGACGATCGTCATTGAAATTTCAATTTTTGTGATAAGATCTATAATGCTCGGCCAAAAAAGTCCTGAAGCTCGCCGACGCCGATAATGGGCGCCTGCCCTAAGAGATTAATGCTTTATTCATATATTTCTTTATCTTAATTATCTTATACGGTTCTACAATATGCTCCCTATTGAAGTTACTAGTCTACCCATAAAAGTGCGAGTCTCGCTCCGAGTGTTCCGTAACTTATAATAAGCTCGGTGAATGATGATCCCTATGACAGTTCGTTAGCGCTTAACATTGTACTGACGTCCTATCACATCAAATCCTTTAGAGGTCCATTAAAAAGACGAAAAAATCATAATTGTGTACAATTGTAAATTATAAAAATGAATATTAAGAAATTATTACGTAATGTTCGGAAATAATAGAAAAAAACTCAATGCAAATGTACATGGTACGTGCTGCAAAAGTTACGTCGTCAAGCTGTTATCGACTAAGAAGGGACACATCGATAAACAAAATATCGATAATTTGTTGGAAATATAAAACAAATGCTTTGAGTTTGTATTTTATTTATATCAATCTGAATCTGATACAGGGTCAATCGGATCTTCAAAATCTGAGTCTGAACTGCAGCTATCCGTGACGTTTATTATTAACGGTTGGTCAATGATATTGTCGTATTGTACATCTCGATCCCAGTCTTGTAAGCAAATTTTCTTCGTTCTTTCGACCACTTTTCGCCAATCGTCAGCTGTCACTTGAGCGCAAGCTTCTTCCAATAAAACCATCATTTTATTTGCCGTGAATGGCGGAGTTGTGTTATGCCTAGCTGCATGACCTGAAAATATTTATACATTCAGTAATTCTTTTTAGAAATATATGTATGCATATACATAATAATATATAAATAAAAAATATAGATACCTTTGATCTGCGCCCATATCAACTCGATTGCATTATATTGGCAGTGATAGGGCGGTAACCGAATTACCGTGTGTCCATTTGATTTGGCCAATTCATCCAAAAAATATGATGGGTGCGTCTGTTGTTTGTGAAAGTTCAACAGTTTAACCAACTCTTTTTTTAACATCTGACTGTCAGTTTCCACACCATTGCCGTGTAACCACTCTATAATTTCAGCTTTTTTGTTATTGCTGCTGGGGGGTTTGTTAATTTGAACTGAGTGATATGAAGCATTGTCCGTTAAAATATAGTGAGGCTCATTCAAATTTTCTAATAGTTTTATAAACCATGTCTTAAAGTTTTCGAAATTCATTTCCTCGTGGTACTCCGTTGTTTTCACTGACTTAAAAGCCCACAGGCAATTCGGCACAAAACCTGTAGCTGTGCCAGCGTGGCAAATGATTAAGCGCTCGCCCTTTCCTTCAGGAGTTTTTGTGCTGGATTTCGCTGTGTCATCCGTCCATGCCTTACCTACAGTATGATTGGCGTTCAGCCATGTCTCATCAAGGTACTACCTTCTCCCAGTTATCAATTTGTTTGATTTTGCGAAGAAAATCGCATCGTAGTAAAGCTATGTCAGTACGCTCCATTAATATTTTTCTCTTGTCACATTTTTTATAGCGGAATCCACATTTTTTCAAAACAATTCTAAGAGAAGTAGCACCGCCTTTGAAGAGTTCTGCAGCTTTTAATGAAGATAATAACTTCTGGCAGGTCGGTAGTTCACCTCGTAGGTAGTAACCATAAATATGATTGCGTATAGCATCTAAATCAAATTCATCAGGTTCTGTTATATGACATAACCTTTTCTTTTTCTTTGGTGTTAATAGTTTATTGTCCTCCATGGACGACTCCCCAAATTTTTCCTTTGTTATTCGAGAAACAGTAGCCTTTCCGATTCCTAGAGCATCGGCTACATGATCGCGAACATTGTCAAGCGGTAACAAGGGTCCGCCATTTTGTTGTTCACGAGCAAAATAGTCTCGCAAACGATGTACAAACTCGCGAACTTCACTGTTGAGAACAGTTTTCCGCTGTCTTTTCGGCATTTTGCAAAACCGAAAATCAACAAACAGGTAACAGAAAATCAACAAATAACACAAAACAGCGAAAACAGAAACAAAACTCAGCTAACAAAGAAAGACGTGGCGCATACAAGGCGTTAGAGCACTCGTATGACGCGATGTGATGCGGTGTGACAAGAAGACAAAACAGACTGACAAGACATGACATGACTGAATTAAAAAAATACGGTAGGTCTATGGCCTCCATTTAAATACTTTTCCATGTAATCCATAATTGCCAGCTAATTATGAATTCTTTAAAATTCAATTCAAAAAGAATTTTAAATTCTTTAAATTATGCAATTTGAATAAAAATTAAAGTATAGTAAAATAAAATATAATAAGGCTGTTACTTTTTTATCTAGTGTTTTATGTCCATCAATGCGCGTAGTCTTTTTTTCAAAATAAATAAATATTGCTTATTATGTTGAATGACCTGGCTGAATGACATGACATTTGCCTGAAAAAACAGTATTTTATCGAAATTGTTTCGCATAACTAATACAACTGTCAGTTGAAACGTCATAGGGATCATCATTCGGTGCGCGGAGAATAGCTACATTATACCACAATATATTTTGATTGCGTTAACTTGGGAGTTTGATTTTTGCACAGCTTCAAGACAAGACGTTATAGACCTGAGTATGAGGTATGAATTTCAAATTGATACCTCCACGTATTCGTGACAAAAAGGGGTTGACAGACAGACATACAGACACTCGGACAGACAGACGGACAACGAAGTAATTCTATAAGGGTTCCGTTTCTATAATTACCATGTAACATCATCATCAACATCAACATGTAAACATGGTAAATATCCCGGTGAGTGTTATACTATTAATGTTAATGACCATGTCAATCTCAAATCATAATATAGTCTACATTCCTTGTTTCTTGTAAACAAATTACTATTTTACATACTCATTTGACGCTAACGATGCCATAACAAGTGGCCGTTAGCAAACAAGAGGAGTACAATCCTATTTTTCGATTCTGAAACTACAGATAGCAAATAAAAAGGTTTAACTCGTATGTGTGTAATAAGAATAAGGTAATACTTATACATGTATCGTAGCTAACTTGAGAGTTTTGTGCTATCAGTGGGAAGACCAAAGACTGTTCTGATTATGGTACAGAAACTTTGTTCTTAACACGACTGTGACTCCGCTTGGGTGGCACACGTCGTTCTGTACCCGTTACACTACAAAAGAGGTGCAAAGAGCCTGTGATATACACGTCCATAGGCCACGGCTTTCCATCAGGGTTGGGCCCCCTCTGTCTGCTAAGTTATGTTAGCGTACAAGTTTTGACGACACCATTAATATTACATTGAGATTGCCAATAAGAGCGGTGCGATGAGTCGTGTCACAGGTGGGCCGCGAGCTTGTCTGCTACCTAAATAGTATGAAAACCGTAAGTAAAGAGTATTTAGACCCGCATTTTCAAGCTTATCCAACTTCAATCAGACGAAGGATAAAAGGATTATGTCTGTCTATATCCATACTAATATTATAAATGCGAAAGTAACTCTGTCTGTCTGTCTGTCTGTCTGTCTGTCTGTCTGTCTGTATGTTACGCTTTCACGCCTCAACCACTGAACCGATAATGATGAAATTTAGTATAGGGGTAGATTAGACCATGCGAAAGGACATAGGCTATGTTTGGTCGCGATAACCGACATCCACGCGGGCGGAGCCGCGGGCAAAAGCTAGTCTAATATATGTATAAAATTCTCGTGTCACAGTTTTCGTTGCCATACTCCTCCGAAACGGCTTGACCGATTTTGATGAAATTTTTTGTGCTTATCCGGTATCTATGAGAATCGGCCAACATCTATTTTTCATCCCCCTAAATGGTGCAGCGGGAACGGGATCTGACGCCACGGGTGCAGGGAAAAATTGGCGGTACGAAGTTCGCCGGGACAGCTAGTAATATATAGTTTTTGTCAGTTGAGAGTCATTCCAAAACAAAACAATACTAAAAAAAATTACCATTCCAACTATAATATAATCTGTGCTCATCCGCTCTCCAATGCTGTCCATCGAGGCAATCACATTACTCACGCATATGATGCAGCACGGACAGAATAGGTATGTTTAGTAATCAAAATTTAGTAATCAAATTTGTCATAGGCTTCTTACAATGTTTACCATATGGCTTGAATTATTGATATTGTTACTTAGTTACACCATCACGCTGGATAAACGGGTCATATAATGCAATCGAGGTGCAGAAATCAACGCGGGGAAGACGTTTACAATAGCATTTACCCCTTACAATAACACTTACTCCCTATTATAACATTTACCCCCTATTATAACATTTAACCCCCTACAATAACATTTACCCCTTACAGTAGGAAGACCAAAGACTGTTCTGATTATAGCATAGAAACTTTACAAGGTCGACAGCCCGACTGTGTGGAGGAATTCTACTGATGCTTAAAGTTACAGTCTCTTCCACCCCTGTTTTATTTTCTCATTTTTGTATTGTACATTTAGAAATACTGTAATTAATTAGTTTATTTTATTCTTCTTGACTTAATTAGGTTTATTATTGTGATTGAATTATGGAGTAAGCAATAAACGGGATTTAGGAAATTCCCCTTACAATAATACATGTAAACAATTTTGGTGCCAATGTCTTGCGTCCCGTTGCCATGCACCCTTGCATGGCCCGACAATGATGACCCTGCCTCCTTAGTGGAAGGCCTTTCGTTGGCTGGTGTATTATAGAATAGAATAACGAATGTAGGTGATGGACAGTCCAAAAAACATGGGAAAAAATGAAATGCTCAAGTGAGACTTGAACCCCGACACCTTTCCCTTACAGGGAAAATGCTCTTCCAACTGAACTATTGAGCCACACTTGAACCATTTTAAATTTTCCTTCTCTATAGATCCGTCTTTAAGGGCGACGGTGCAGCCATCTACCAACATTCTAGGAACTGTTGGAAACAATTAATGATTTTTCAACCATTTTTAAACATTTTTAAAAATTCATTTTTTATAGCATTTATTATGCTAACTTTAAAGTTATGTTAGCTTAATAAATGCTATAAAAAAAAATCATTTAAATGATGGACAGTCGTCAACTTCCTACTTAATATTATAAACGCGAAAGTTGGTAAGTATGGATGGATGAATGGTTAGACATTTTTTACTTTTTCACGTCTAAACGGCTGAAGCGATTTTAATACAATTTGGTATAGAGTTAGCTGACACCCTGGATATGTTTGGTGCAATAACCGACATCCACACGGGCGGAGCCGCGGACAATAGCTAGTATGTCATAAACGTCAAAATACTTGTCAATTCCATACATACATTGATCAATCTGCTTTATGTTATTCTACAAACGTATTGTAGGATACAAAAATAAGTTAAATTCACCCACACATTCTTAAACCCTTAGCAGAATATATTAATTTTATAAATACGTAGGCGTAATGACATTTATGTGAGAAACAATCTGGTTTAGGGGTCAAGGGCGATCGCTGGCATTCAGTTCAGACACTGTCTGCGCGCGAGTCGCCTTATCACGCACGTACTTAGTGTATATCAGAGTCACCTCACGAACAACACTGTGTAGTTTGTAGTAAACGAATGGCTTTGTTACATGCCTGTTATCACTTCTCTCACACACACACACGCACACACACACACGCGCGCGCACGCATACATGTAAGCATGCGTCATGCGTGGGCGTTTATGATTTTACAGACCTGTGCCTCGATTCTACTAAAGCAAAACTATTGTCAAACCACAGAGATTGCAAAAAGCGGCAATACATTATAGACTTTAAAGCGATGCATTTAAAGTTCAATATTGAATAACTGTTAGCAGAGTGAACAAAAGAGTGTAATGAAACTTTTGTCATTTAATTTTGGACCTTAGTTTATGGAAATAAAGTCTAAACTTTGATTGTAACCGTAAAAGGCCCTCGATTCTACGAAAGCTAAACCAATGTTGTTCCGTAGTCATTGCAAAAAATTACATTAAATTTTAGACTTTATTTCTAGACACAGTTCCAAAATGAAATGAAAACAGTTTCATTACACTTTTTCAATTAGTCTGTAAAAAGTCATTTAATTTTGAACTTTAATCGTATCGCTTTAAAGTCTATTATTTAATGCCGTTTTTTGAAATGGTGGTGGCACCACAATGGTTTGGCTTTAGCAGAATCGAAGCCCAGTTTTCTTGTGGTTTGTGGTTTGTAGTAGACTTCTAAACCACAATACAGCGACGACACAATGCGATGATTGATAAAAAACCAAGCAAATGAAGCGTATGGCGCTACGCTAAGAGGCTCCTTTAAAGATTTCAGAACCATTTTTTGTTTAAGCTGGAAAAAATCATTATCATCATGATGATGAGGAAAAATTTTCCTAAAACTTGATGTTATCCGGAAAATCCTTCGCGTGCGGTGCAGCTCGGGGATACCCCACGGCCAAGTACCTGCGGGTATGTGGGCACACAAAGTAAGTAGGTACCTAACTGTGCTCAGAATTTAAATATAGCCGAGGACTGATTGTTTAGATAATCTGTCATTATTTTATGAAGGCCACGTCAATTTGACTACACCTGGCCTGATGTTGAGCTAAAGGCAAAGTCTCGGAAAGAGGGTCACCAACGTAAACATGGTAGGTAAGGTAATTGCTACCATGTTAACAGTGGTGGCACTCAGCTTGACGGCCTCATCAGATGCCTTTTCACGCCCCGCTTTAAGGACCCGGGACTGTAGGAATCTGTCAATCTGTGTATACCTACAATCTGACCTAGCTAAGTCAAGATTCAGGCGAGTGCCATTCTCGAATGGGCTTAAAACAACCTGACCTGCCATACGCCGCGGTTTAGTGAGTAAACCGTTAGAAATACTACGCTGGATTACTCTGCAGGATTTAAACCAACGTTATCTGCAGACGGACGAAGGTCTGGTGCAGGCTTTCCTTTCTTGAAAAGCAACAGAGATTAGCGCTTAGATGAAGATGAGGATGAGGTATTGTTGAATTAAAACCCTAAAACAAATTTCCTCAGTTTTTATTGCACAAGCATAAGTTCATCATAATGGTTAGTAATTTTTCAGTTGCGTTCAAAGTTTGCACTTCGGGGCCCGAAGTCTGCTTATTGTTTTTATAGCTTCGTATATGCTCCTATAGATTCTTATAATTCATTCCATGATAAATGCGAGGAACCCGATATGATATAGGTAGTATGTAACGAATTTATGGCAAACTACTGATTGCTAAACAATAACGGAAAATCGGTTGCGATAACGATAGAAATGATAATTCTTTAATTCATTGACGGCACGAGGAAGTGGTTATGTCGGAGAGGAACCGACCAAAACCACACGATATCTCCATACTTCCATATGGAGCATGGAAGTATGGAGATATACTAATATTATAAATGCGAAAGTAACTCTGTCTGTCTGTATGTTACGCTTTCACACCTAAACCACTGAACCGATATTGATGAAATTTGGAATAGGCGTAGATTAGACCATGAGAAAGGACATAGGCTATGTTTGGTTGCGATAACCGACATCCACGCGGGCAGAGCCGCGGGCAAAAGCTAGCTAAATCTATTGACGGAAAAGGTGTTATACCCGTCTGTGCTATGCTATGCAGTAAACGGCTCATCAATCGGCCAGGCTTGATCACTATTAACTTAGTCTTCAATCGAGAGGCCCCAGCTCGAATCCTGGATTACGCCGATATGACTCCTAACACAAGCAATCCAGCTTAGCTGGAAGGGTTAGTGATGAGATGGTACTGGTAATATTGGATACTGAGAAACGCACCTGAAATAATGCGTGCCTTTGGTCCGTTACCACTGTGCACTGTGTCACATCCATTGATATATTATATGTATTTTGTTATCCAAATCGATTTAGTAAGGAAACATTTTTGATCGGACCAGGCGTACTTAGGTAATTCGAACCCGCGAACCGCGATCTCACAGAAAGAATGCTTTGACAATTCAAATCTTTCCTCTCTTTATTATAACCGTGTTTGAGGCGACTGTGGAGCAATCTACCGATCTATTTACGAATAATAAATTAGTTAGAAAAATTTCTTTCACTAGGCCACCGAGCCCCAAGGCAGTCCCCAGTATTTAAGGACATCCCCAACTCTCATACAATCTTGGGCCCGCATGTACAGGGTTGAAAATTAGGCAATATTTAGACCATCTAAGGACATTTTGTTTGCCTAATTTTCACGACGATTCACAATGGCCAAGTTTGTTAAATCGAGCATTGTTCATAGGTTTTTAGGTTATGTTGTAATACATAATGCGGTCAAACAGCGTCTTATGTTGTGTTGTGTGTGATAGCTACACAAGTTATTCGCGTATCGCTTTTATTTGTAAGTAGGTTAGCAGGTTTTATTAGTATAGAAAAGGGCAGGTCATTAATATTTTTAGTCATTAATGTGGAATGGTCAACTATATGCTAAATAATAAAACTGATATGTCGAAGCAAAGACATGCTTTAGCTACTTTTTTGTTGCACAATATTAAACCTTATAGTTTTATGATATGCAACTGACATTTACTCTAAAGGTGGTAAAGCAATCCTTCCCTACCCTCACTTCAGACGGCAACATCTGAATGACATCCTTTTGCTACGGTTACCACTTTCCACAAGGCCGTATACATACTTGTTTGCTGTAGTAATATAGAATTAATTATATAAGTAGGTAATAAAATAAAACAACATTATTTTAAAGATTATTTTATTTTAAAAAAGTACTGTAAACTCTATCCCGGGTATCTTCCTATTTGGCTGTACAAATGCTTACACTAGGACTTAGGTCTTTCCTCCCCTTTTTAAGCATCATCATAGTTTATTAAAATATTGTCAAGAAACTGTGTAGGAGGTGTTATATTGTCTTGGAACCGTGCCCAACCGAGATACCATATTACACTCATTATGTGGGCACAGCACCCGACTGTTCTCGTACCTACAAAACAAATATAGCATTCCTCCCGCTCAAAGAACTGTCAACTAATATATATACGTAATAAGTTCTACTACTTATATGCCTGGACTTTATTTTTCCTCTTAACAACCAAGTCGTTTGAGATATTGACAGTTCTTGTAGGTCTCTATCCACCTCGCTGCACACTTCAATGACATACAGAATACACACTTTTCTGTGCCCCACTGGTGATTGTGCTGGTCTGTTCTCATCCAAACATACACATTGAGCTTGAATCCAGCAAGATTCGCAAATGATGTCATTTGCATTCACCTTAAACAGAGATCATGTTATAAGCACTGAATATTCCATTAGTCATATAGGGTAGTTCTTCATGAACGTTACACATATCAGTCAAAATAAATTGTCATATACAAAAGTTGGCATAATTATCTACGGGATTAGGTAGACTCGAAGAGCGAGAAATAATAAAATACGAATAGGTACTTACTATATGTGGTGCGATCCATTCACGTATACAAGCTAGTATCCCTGCATCGTTCAATAAATGTCTGCCTATAATATTGCACCGATCGGTAGCGATTCCACAATTCACACAGAGACTCATTGTGATAGCTTTCAACCGATGTGGTAAAGTCTAGTCCAGTTTTAAAGCCAAGGTCAACAAATGTAGCAAATAACGGTGTCCGGTAATCAAGCAAGGGTCAATTAGTTCGAAAATCATATACAATTCACAGAGTAAAAGCAGCAAAACACATGATCTCAAAGCGAATGCGACATTTTCAATGACAGGAGTGAAAATGACATATGATGTTACAGATTATTATGAATTCTATATGATCGATTATTTCAATAGACTTTGAATACACTACGATTATTTACAATCGATATTTTGACTTCCATTATGAAAGAGACAGGTGTATTTCTGATTAGTAAACTGAATTACGAAAATAAAGATGCTACATAGATATTTTGAAATCATTTAATAAAGCTACGAATTTTAAATTCATAGTTATTAGTTATCGATTTGATTTCATAATCGAATCGATAAAGCAAGCATAATCATAGCGCATTTACGAAGATCGGATTAAGTATTATATTCAACGTTTACGAAGCTTGTTGATTAATGAAAATCACATTTTTAAACTTTTGTCGCACTTGGCCATTGCTGATTGTAATGAAGTCTAAACAAAATTATAACACAAAATAGACGAATTTTTTGAGGTAGGTTTGATGTCTGTACACTCAGGCCCAAAGTGGGGTATCTCCTTTGGCAAGCGTAGGGTAAGTGCACCAGTGAATGAACACCCACCGGTGAATGAACAAAAGAGAGTTTTTTCATAAAATTAAGAAAAATAAATAGTTCTACCGGACATTGTATTTTTTTTAGGATTGTCCACATTATTTAACGTTTACTGGTCACACTAACATTGCCTTAATATACATAGTTTCAAAATTACCACTGTTTAAAGTACACGTGTAGTACTGTGCTACGTTTTTATATGAGCCTGAAGTTAGAGCTCAGGTAAGACAGAGCATTTTGATATTCATGTTGTACACATTACATGCGAGTCTGAGAAATTAAATGTTCCAAATAAGATGTATCGATAGTTATTTTACTGGATAGAAAGCAATTTGTTTGTAATTTCATGAGTTTTAACAATATAAAGGGATGTTCGAGCACTGGATCATGAAAGTGCAATTAATTTAGTGCATGAACGGGGGTTCATTCATTAGTTAAAGTCTGTTTTATTGCTTTTGGCTGATTTTGATTCTTAATGTTATGGGAATTAGTTCATTTTTTGTGAGAAGGCTTATTAAATGATTGTCAATCTTTTGGCCAGTATTCGAACAACTATGTTCATTTACTAGTTTCTAAAAACCAATGAATGAACTACAGAAATAACCATGTGTTCATATATTAGTTATTTGAAACCAATGAATGAACTGTTTTATGTTTTATGATAATTTCAAGCAATAATCGGTTTCTCTCTATTCTTTAGAGCTGCTCTCTTGTCAGTGGAGTAACCGCCATCCTTCTCTCTCCTCCGCCAATCTTTTGACCTCCTGATCGGATGCGACTTGTATCCTTTCCTTTATCTGTGCCATACACTTTCCTCTTTGTCTACCTCTTCTTCTCTTTCCTTATACCTTTCCTTCTATTTATTTTTTAAACATCTGTCTTGTCTTATTAGGTGGCCAATCATCTTTCCTCTTAGGCTCTCGATCATTTCCAATATAGACCTTCTTTCTAGTACCTTGTTTAATACTCTTTTGTTTGACATTCTTTCCGCCCAGCTTATCCCCGTCCATTCTTCTCCAGCATCACATTTCAAATGGGTACTGCTGAGATACCCAAGATATCCACTTGCTCTAAGTCGCTATCCTCTAAAGTCTAATACAATAGGCCTATATCTCGTTGGATGTTTCGATGTTATCATAGTTTTCATCTTCTTACTATTTATTCTCAATCGGTATCTCATAAAAACAGTGTTCATAATGTTAACCAGCTCTTGCAGCTCATTTTTGTTTTCGACGATTGCAGCACAATCGGTTCATTATATTCATTTTAGTACCTAATAACTAGAAAATTCATTTATTTTCTCAATTTTCATCATAGTTCTTTCTCTTTTATCATGGAATCTAATTTCAAAAAAATTAAAGATTCCGTTACACTTAAAGCTCTCACCTCACTCGCGTAAATAATAAAGACTTGACGATGAATAAACCTAGCAAATTATACGGCATACCTAAATCTACTTTGAGCAATAAATTAAATAATAAAGTAACATGGCAATGCAAAATGGGTCCATCAACAGAATTAACTTTAGACGAGGAGAAAGCGCTTGCCGACTGGATTTAGGCGAAAGCTAAACTTGGTTTCCCATGCACCCTGAAGAGGTTTTTGATAAGGTAACATTCTTAAAACAAATATAAGAGATAATACATTAAAAAATTACCGACCGGGAAAAAATGGCTTTTGGCGGAGACATCTCGAAGTAAAAGCTGAAATAATATCAAAAACAAGAGCAGCGTTTACAGAAGAAGCCACCAGAATTGGTTTGCTGAACACGTTTCTAGAGGAAGAAAATGCCTTATACATTTAAAATGACCCAAGTCGTATTTTTCATTCTGATGCAACTGGTGTTATGACTTGTTTAAGAACAGGGTAAAATTTGGGTCCAAAAAACTACAGAAATAGGTACATATGAAATCGCCAGTGGGAAAGAAAAAGAACCAATCACAGTCTTATGTACATTTCCACCAGGAGTAGTTCAGAACTTTCCAGATGATTGGTATATTGGCCATTCTGACACTGGGTGGTGGTGGTGTCAGCAGTGTTTTTCACCTACATTAAGTTCTTCTATGAATGGTTGATGCAAAATAATATCAAGTTGCCGGGGTTGCTGTTACTTGATGACCACAAGTCTATCAATCCTGATATGTTAGAATTTTGTGGTGAAAAACGAATAATGTTGTTCTGTTTAAACCCCAAATCAACGCACATTTTGCAGTCTTGTGAGGAATATTTGGACCACTGAAGGAATACTGGCGAGTGGTAGTGAGGAGGCATAGAAATTCAACTGCTTTTCCTTTTAACGATATTTCCTTGTGATACTATAAGCCATTTTACGCCACCACTAGGTTTCTATATATCAATTTCATCCCCCAGCCACTCACCTATATTCACTGAGGTATTTAAAAAAAACATAAATTAGAAAAACTATATCCTTGATTACTAAATGAGCTCGATTTGGATAAGACTCTAATGTTCATTAACTGGAGTTTCATGTGTTCATACACTGAATTTTGGGGTTCATTCACTGGTGATTTTGGGTATTTTATTAATATTAATTAATAAAATTTAAAAAATTAATATTAATAAATTTTGAAGATCAAACAATAGTAACATTATGGAATAACCGCCCTGATATAGATGCAAATATTTTTTAAAGTTCAAAATTGTCTTAAGGGTTCATTCATTGGAGCACTTACCCTAGTAGGGTAGTAGTGTAGTGGTTGGTAGTTTTGGTATGCGTGATCTTTCTGTCATATTGGTTCAAAGTATTTGGCGACCTATAAGTAGTATAACTCGTACCTACTTAGCTCGTAACACGTAAGAGTCGTAAGTATAGGTATACCTAAATGACATGACAAAGAAGAAAAGTAAAACCCTGGATTAATTTTCCTGTAAGGAGAGCAATGAGCATTATGGATGGAATTTCCTGTGTGATATAGTAATTATATTGTCTTGTAATAGTTTCAGGTGCACTCTTATATATCTTATATATTGAGGAAGTATTTAGATTTGCAAGAGTTTTGTATATTTCTCTATTGAGTGCATGCCAAGTTGGCGAAATGTGTCTGGCCTAGACTCTGGCCACGAAAGATGGCGCAAAATGTGGGCGCCAAATTTAAAGAACCAACAGGTTGCAACACTGACTATATAGACTCTGGCCATGTACCATAATACGCTAGTGTTTCTGCATGCCTAATAGGAAAAAGATTCTAGTACCGACACCGTTATTTCGGTGTATATTGAGTGCTGCAACGTGTTGATTTTTTAAATTTGACGCCAACTTTTTACGCCAACATACGTTGGCCAGAGTCTAGCTAACTAGCTAGGTATTATTCTGTTTAATATAAGTACTTACTATCTCTTGTACGGTCAGTGTCATAAATATCTTGACGACGAAGTCTCAAAATGATCTTAAAACTCTCGTATTGTGAGCAAATCAAACTGTTTTATTGATGTAAATGAGGTATATCTTCCGTATTAAAGGTGTGTACCAATTATCAGAACAATCAGTCAACTAGAAGGGGGTAAAAAATTAAATTAAATTCATTTTGAGTAGGTACTTTGTACGTCAACATCTTTCTGATACTGACTGTATCTACCTAACAAATTAAATAGTCCTTACATACCTTCTACCTTCTACCCACAAAACTTGCACCCAAATTTGATCAATATTATGCTCTATACGCGCAATACTTAAGTACGTGTTTATGGCTATCTTTTGAGTATAGCACGGGCTCAAATCCACCATGCAATCATAGACCATAGTTAAGTACTCTGCTGTGTCCAGCTTTGTCCTTATATTTTATTTCTACACTAGCCGACCCGGCGAACTTCGTACCGTCAATTTTCTTCCGCCCGAGTGGCGTCTGATCGCGTTCCCGCTGCACCCTCCACTATATTAAGCGTGTATTATACATATAAACCTTCCCCTTGAATCTCTCTATCTATTAAAAAAAACCGCTTCAAAATCCGTTGCGTAGTTTTTATGATTTAAGCATACATAGGGACGGACAGACAGCGACAGCGACTTAAACTATTTAGGTAGTGAAGTAAAGTGTGGAAACCCCCACATGTACCACCTTAACAAAACTAGCTCTGAAGTGTTTATGCTCGGTATCAAACGGACTAAAATCACTGTTCCGTCACGGGTACCTATTACGGGGATTCCCCGGAAAGTAGATATTCTGTGCTAGCTGTATCGTGCTACTACTATGCCGCTATAGTCACCGGCTTATATCTCTACCCTATATGCGTTTTCTGGTGTTTTTTCAACATAGCACGTGGTGTTAAGTTAAGCCACCAATAACAGATTATATCAAATCGATCCACGCGTGTGCAAAAGCCTCGTTTCTCTAGCGACTTGGGGCTAAGATTTATACCGGTAACTATAAGTGGCCTACATAGCTTCTGAACATTTCACAACAATAATTTTATATAAGTATATTTATGGTACATAGTCCTAATGTCAACACAGAGACACTTCGCGCGTTTACATTATCAGCCATGGCGTATTGTGTGCAGAGAGGTAAACAGTTTGAAGGGCTTTTCTTGTTTATCACTTAGGTACTGATGAGATACGAGTAGGAGATGTATACATAACCTAAAGATGTATTGTATTTTATTTAAAGTTAACTACTTATGTCATCATCATCAGCTTAGCGTGAGCGCTGCTTCATCAGCATCACAGACCCGGTTCTGTGCCCGGGTTCCATAATAATGTCAAACATTCATAGTCTATGTGATTCATTGCTCCCGATCCTCCACCTTCCGCGTCTAATAATAATAGCAGGTAGGTATCACGGAGTATACAGAATATGATTGAGTGTAGGTAGGTATACACTAGCTCATAGCAGTCATAGCTGCACACGCGAAATCGGTCAGAATTAGTTAGGTACTAGAAATCATCTAGAAATATGGGTCATTCAGCAACTCGCGGACGTCCGTGAGTTGGCATTTTTCAATTTTATTTTATTTTGCTGTCGTCAACTCGGGTGAATATTAAAGTACAGTAACGAATTCAAAAATTTAATAGAAAACCAACTTTTATATTGCCGTGTTGGTTCTCGGGGTGGAGCCGCCTCTCACCACAGCAGAAGCAGGCCACGGCGGCGGCGTGCTGAGAAGCGCGCCTCCCCATTCCGGGGGCGAGTCGGAGACACCGTTGTCCCCCCACCCGAGGAGGGCCAGATCGTAAGGGAGCGCCCTGGGTCAGCCGGGGTGCGAGGGATATGTCGAAGACAACCTCACCTCCAGCCTAGCACCCTTAGTCGGCGTGCGGTTTTAGTCGGCTCGAGTCTGACATAACCTCCCGTTCCGGATCCGGCGGGGGAGGTAAGTATCCGTGGGGATTCTTCCATCATTGATTTGGCTAGCTTAGTTTGGCGGGAGCGATTGCCGTTAACCTCAATGAAAGACTAAAGAAAACATGTTCTTGAATAGTTTTGTTGCTGTAATTGTGTAAAATATTGCATTGATTAACTAATAAGATTTCAACATTATAAAAATAATTAGTTTGATTTATTTGTATAGGTCATAAGATGATATTTATAGATATTATTACACTATGCCGATGCCGCAAGATATTTACGTTAGACACATAAACATTCCGGTTGTTTACGATATCGCGATATAGTATCATCGGGTGAGCACGTACAAGTTCATTGAAACCCCTATTGACTTATCTATTCTGTGCTATTGATAGCAAGCATTGCCAACTATTTGGTGGGATAATAAATAAATAGACGTTTTATAAAACTATTTACTGCACTTATTAGTTTTATAGTTTTACCGGAGATTAATGTTCCTTTGTTTTTTCTAATTTTAGGTGCAGCTGGTTTATTATAATTGTTAATAAACAAATTGACATGTTTTTCTCGAATAACAAGGTTATAAAGACATATTCCTACCTATATTACAATACAAAATCCGAATAAATATCTAGAAATTGGTTGTTATGCGATGACGTAATTTCTAGTCATTTGTTACACGCATTTGCCGTCACCTCAGTGCTGTGCAAGGTGTTCGAGCACATTATTAACACACACCTCATGCGCCACCTAGAGGATCACTCCTTGCTTAGTGACCGGCAATAAGGATTCAGACCGAAACGGTCAACGGGTGATCTTCTAGCGTACGTGGTAACTTGGGGTGAGGCTATGGAAAAGCACGGCGTGACACTGGAAATTAGTCTTGACGTCCCCAAAGCTTTCGATAGCGTATGGCACAAATCGATTATTTCTAAGCTACCAGCCTTTGGCCTGCCTCCCAGACTGTGTAACTGGGTTGCAAGCTTCCTACAGGGGCGCCGTATTCGCGTCCTTTGTGATGGACAAGCTTCGGAGTTCTTGAAGGTAAATGCTGGCGTGCCGCATATCAATGACATGCTCTCTAACGGTAGCATTCATTCCTATGCAGACGACAGCACCTTACACGGGAGTTATTACGCACACCCTGCGACCAAGCAGTCAGATATCGCGGAAAAAAGGCAGCTTCTTTTCACTGAGCTGGACCGGACGTGGACCACATTTCTCAATGGGGCGGTAGGAACCTGGTCGAGTTCAATGCCAAGAAGACCCAGGTATGTGCGTTTACAGCAATGGTATCTCCTTTCCTTCCCCTTCCCACTCTTCAGAGCACACCACTGCCACTGCAGGATCACCTCAGTATCCTCATGTTCGCTGCAAACGGAATAACAAAAACTATATCGAGAGCATCATCAAATCAGCCTCGCTTAAACTCGGAGTCCTGAACAGAGTGAAACGTTTTTTCACGCCGGAACAGCGGTGTCTTCTATACAAGACCCAAATTCGTTCCTGCGTGGAATACTGCTCACATCTCTGAGGCGGCTCCGCAAAGTACTTACTACATGCTCACGACAGGTTGCAGCGACGTGCGGTCCGCATTATTGGGAATCCTGAGGTCACGCCTCGAGCCTTTGCAGATGCGTAGAGATGTTGCGTCTTTGGCAGTATTCTACCGTCTGTACCATGGTGAATGATCTGACGAGCTCTTCCAATTAGTCCCACCTTCTCCTTTCGTACACAGGACGACACGTGCAGGGCTAAAATGCCATCCATATACGGTGCAGAGTATACCTGCTAGAACCAAGCGTTTCAGTGACTCATTCCTATGCCGCACCACTAAGACCTGGAACTCCCTGCCAGCTCACGTGTTTCCTTCTTCCTACAGTCCCGGGTCCTATAAGCGGAGCGTGAAAAGGCAAAAGGTAATGTATTTTCCAAGTTTAATAGTAGTTCCACTATTATATTGCTGGTGGGTGAAAGTAGCAAAGTAGGCAATAAAGAATTAATGTACTTTATAGACAGTCTAAGTAAATTAAATGTCTTTAAAATAATATTATGTGCATGCCCATATGTGTCTAGCCAGTCCTCATGCTATTTAAACAGAAACATACCTACATTACATGAATAATTTTATTCATACCATGACATGTCGTCATAGTGACAAATTTATATTTTTTGATTAGTAATTATTGTTTTAAAACGAAAGATAGTATCTATCTTACAAAGTTTGACAAATATAAAATTGCTACATTAATAGCAAATAATATTAAGTTTTGGAGAAGTTTACATTGTAAACAAACAAATAACCCAATATCTACAGTTTTACCAGGTACTTGCTCTGGTAATTTTATATGTTTAACTACAAATACGACTGATTTAAACTAAATGTTCAGACAACAGGAATGCCTGAGCTTAAGATAGCTCATCAAAACATACAAGGCCTTCCCGGCAAGGAATTAATAGTAGAATTATTCCTAGAGGAATTAAATGTGGATGTTTTGTGTTTGACTGAACATTGGCTCAAGGAGAGTGAGATGATGTTTAGTATAAACAATTACAATATTGTAAGTTGCTTAAACAGAAAGTCTGCTATTAGAGGTGGCTCCATGGTCCTTATAAAAACTGGTCTCCGCAGTAAAGAGCGGGTTGACATTGTTAGACTTTCTGTTGAGCGCTGCACTGAGGTGGCCTGTGCCGAGCTCGATAGTTGTATAGTAGTCTGCGTATACAGTCCACCCAACAGTGATTTTCGAGCTTTTATTAGGGTCATGGATCAAGTTCTGGGGATTGCATTGCATCAAGTAGTAGGAAAAATCTTATTGTGTGCGGTGACTTTAATGTAAACATCTTACAACAGTCTAGGGAAAGTACTCAATTTCTAAACATGTTCAGAAGTTATAATCTTGAGAATATTTTCTGTGAGCCGACTAGAAACACTGCTACGAGTGCCAAATGCTTGGATAATTTTTTTAGTGATAGTGGATACTTAAGCAAGTCTCTAATTAGTAAGTTGCCCTCAGATCACCAGGGTCAAATAGTATCCTTTTCCAAGGGTATTAATAGTCAACCTAAGGACAAAACTATGTGTAGGCCCATAACCTCTAGTAAAATTAAAAAGTTCAAAGATGTGTTAGAGGATAAACTTGATTCTTTAGCTTATTTGGGTAATAATCCTGAGGCTCATTATAATAGTCTATTTACTACATTATCTGATACTTTTTCCAACACATTCAAACAAAAATGTAAAAAGCATAATACTAAAACTAGATTTTGTGGATGGGCTACTGTAGGCATATATAAAAGTAGACGAACACTATTTGATTTATACGCCCAAAAACAGTACAGATTTGATAATAATTTCATTGAATATGTTAAGAATTACTCCAAAATTTTCAAAAAAGTGTGTAGACAAGCGAAGGCCATTCATATTAAAAGGAAAATAATTGAGGCTCCTAATAAAATGAAGGAAACTTGGAAAGTTATTCACAAAGAGTCCGGTAAATGTAAAATGAGGGATAGTATTACTAAAATTAAATTAGAAAATAAGGATTTAACCTCTCCGAAAGATATTGTAAATGCGTTTGAAGACTTTTTTACCAACATTTCATTTAAAATCACTTCTTCAATCAATTCTTGCACCCGCAGTGCTGTGGCTCTTCTTGAGAGTAATATTAGTTCTTCGTCTAAATTTAACTTCAAACATATTGATCCCACTGACATCTTAAAAGTTTTCAAGCATCTTAAAATGAAAAAGTCTGAAGATTACTGGGGCATGTCAGTCAGTTTAATTAGTCATGTAATTGATATCATGGCACCTGATTTGGCATTCATATTTAATGAATGTGTTGATAACGGTACATTTCCTAATTTAATGAAACATGGTAAACTAATACCATTATTTAAGAAGGGATCCAAGTCAGAGCTTCGAAACTATCGCCCCATTTCTATTTTGTCAGTTCTGAGTAAGGTGTTTGAGAGAGTGATGCTCAATCAGATGCAACTGTACTTCAAGACCAACAATCTTTTCCACAGCCAACAATATGGCTTTACTGGCGGGAAATCTTCTGTGATCTTTCCAAAGCATTTGATTGTGTTGACCATCAAACACTCTTACTCAAGCTACGTCGATATGGTTTTGATAAGAAATCAATAGCACTATTAGAGTCGTACTTAACGGATAGGCTTCAGACTGTTACTGTGAATAACGTAAAGTCAAATGGGTCAAATGTCAAAATAGGTGTACCCCAAGGATCAATCCTAGGACCCTTTCTGTTCCTGGTATATGTCAATGACTTGCCTCACATGGTCGAGGCACAAGCTGGCATAGTACTGCTTGCAGATGTTACATCGTTAACATTCAAAGCAAATAGGTATAGTACAGATGCAAATAATGTTAATAATATTCTGAATGCCATGTCAAATTGGTTTTCTGCAAACAACCTATTGTTGAATGCAGAAAAGACCAAATGTATGAAGTTTACACTACCCAATGTGAGGCAAATAGACGTTGATGTTGTGCTGGGGGGAAGGGGTTAGAATTCGTAAACACAGCTACCTTTCTAGGGATTACAATAGATTCTAAATTACAATGGGGTGACCATATCACTATTCTGGCCAATAAACTTAGCTCTGCTGCTTATGCTGTGAGACGGATTAGGCAGTTGACTGATGTAGCTACTGCTAGGCTCGTATACTTTAGTTACTTCCATAGCTTGATGTCCTATGGAATACTACTTTGGGGAAATGCAGCAGATTTAGAAACTATATTTATATTGCAAAAGAGGGCAGTTCGTGCCATTTATTGCTTAGGCAAGAGAGACTCCCTCAGGGAAAGATTTAAGGATATTGACATTTTAACTGTAGCTTCCCAATATGTATTTGAAAACATAATGTATGTCAGGAAAAATATATCTCATTACACAAAAGTAAGTGACATTACAGACAGAAATCTGCGTAACAAACATAGACTTCTACTTCCATGTTCTTAGGCTAGGCTAGGCTTAGCAGGCTTAGTGATTCTTTTAAGGGGGATGGTATACGTTTTTATAACAAACTGCCAGAATCGATCCTTGGTATGCCTGACGATAAATTCAAAACCTTTTTAAAAACCACCTTATCCAAAAAGGCATACTATAGGATAGATGATTACTTGAAAGATAAAAATGTCTGGCTTGAGCATGGTGCAGGCCCCTCGTAAATTGCTATAATTACAGCATGGTACTGTATTAGTTACGTGACTTATTTGTTACATTATGTAACTTTGTTTTAATTCATAATTATAAAGAGTTTTATATACTTGTTGACATTTAGCTTTAAGAAAATAAATATTGTAAATTGACGTCCAAAAAATGCCGCAGTGGAGTTTGTTGCGCCGTTTCTTCTCCACCAGCGCCTTGGAAGCGGTGGTAAACTTAGATTAAGTAGAATTAAAATTGACGTCAATAAGAAACAATTTTATTGTTCTATATTGAAAAATAAATGACTATGACTATGACTATGACTATGACATCTAATGAGGCCGTCAAGCTGAGTGCCACCACTGTTAACATGGTACATGTTTACGATGGTGACCCTCTTTCCGAAACTTTGCCTTTGCTTAACATCAGGCGAGGTGAAGTCAAATTGACGTGTCCTATACAAAAAATAAAAAATAAAATGTCAAAAGTTGCCTTTGCCCTTTCCTCTTAGAATGTTTTATCCTGTCGTACCTATAGCTCAAGGTACATAAGGACCTAATTTGTGTTCAAAATGAGCTCTATACGCGCAGTAAACCTTTTTTGAATGTATTTTGAAGATAGCACACGGGGTGCTATTGCGGTGGACGAGATGAAATTGAGCAAGCATAGATTATTATTACAAAAAAAGGTGCGCGCCATCCAGGGCCTTTTATATCTTGCGATTTAGGTCCAAAATATATGGTTCGAGCTATACCACAGATTAGATACTTGGCTTACCCTACCTACGCTCTTTAGGCGCAATAAGAAAGGTTTTAAGGTTGATACACGGTAGGAGCATTCCTTGAAACCACTTATGCAGTGTACCAATTTTAAATACTAGCGTTTACCCGCGGCTCCGCCAGCAGCGTGGTTGTTGGTTATCGTGACCAAACATAGCCTATTTCCTTTCTCAAGCTCTAATCTATCTCTATACCAAATTTCATCAAAATCGGTTCAGTAGTTTAGGCGTGAAAGTGTAACATACAGACAGACAGACAGACAGAGTTACTTTCGCATTTATAATATTAGTATGGATATGGATTGCGGTTTATTTAGCTCAAGTTACGGAACCCTCAGTGTGCGAGTCTGACTCGCACTTGGCCTTTTTTTTTTATCGTGCGAAAAATCCCCACGGATACCACCCCCCCCCGGAGCCGGTACGCCGTGGTGTCCGGTAATCACCTGCAGCCGGTACGAGAGGCTGCCGTGTGGCCTCTCTAGCCACTCCTCCATGATGGGTCTTACCGCCGCTATTACGGCGTGCCCTGACTCGCACTTGGCCTACTTATTTTATCTGATGGTAAGCTGAAGGCCAAGTCTCAGGAAAGACGGTCACCAGTACAAACACGCCTACCATATTAACAATGGCGGCACTCAGCTTGACGGCCCCATCACATGCTTTTCCACGCCCCACTTAAAGGACCCGGGGGGAAGGTTCATATCTGACGGAACATGCGTCGCGTATTATCGGTCGCGTAACGCCAGAACAGACAAATGTATAGAAAAACACTTGACCGTTCACACTCAACCGATGCTACGTTAGTGCGTCGAGTGTGAACGGTCAAGTGTTTTTCTATACATTTGTCTGTTCTGGCGTTACGCGACCGATAATACGCGACGCATGTTCCGTCAGATATGAACCTTCCCGAAGATTTAAACACGTGAACTGGCAGGGAGTTCCAGGTCTTAATTTTGTGGTAAAGGAAAGAGTCACAGAACCGCTTGGTTCTTGATGGAACATTCAGCACCGTTTGCAGCTACTACCCGCCAGGATATTTTTTTTTCCTCATTTACAACATCTTGTAACTATCTTAGTTCTGACTAACGTATTTGTACATATCTATTTACGAGCATCTAGCGGTAATTAAGTACTTGGATACCTACACGTAGGCTAGTTAGGTTGTATAATTGAATTAGGTACGGAAGATCCGCGTATCTTTATCTTATCGTATCAGAGTATCTTCAATTAAACAACATTGGAGTGGTCACGATAACACTTCTAATGTACAAACCTACCTCGTTTATAGTTTTGTAGTTGTCATAGAATTTCGTTAATCTGTCTAGTCAATTATCTAATCTAGGGGGTTAATACTAGAAGCGTATTTAACAAACACGAGCGTGACGCATGGTTTCTCTATTTGTATTAGTTTATTACTCAAGGGAGAATCTACAAATTACATCACACGGAGAATTCTATGAAGTTTGACATCGTGTGACAAGAGGGAGATGTGTCATGGCGTGCTTCGTGCCATATGTAAATGTAAAGCGTCTATTACACAATGACCCATGATAGGCCACCCCTAAAATCCAACCAAACTTCCTCGGCCTCGATTCTATTAAAGCCAAACGACTCACACATGCCACAATGACTGCAAAAACGGCATTAAATAATAGACTTTAAAGGGATTAAATGACTTTAAAGGAATTAATAGAGCGATAGCGCTCGCCTCGGGCAACCGATACCTCGAACACAATAGGAACTTCTCGGCGGGACTCGAAACTGCTTTCCCTTACAGGGTGAAATGCCTTGACCAACTCGGCTACGAGACACGCCGGATTTGTTTCAAATTTCCCTTCTTTTTATCAGTCTTTATTTGTGTAGTTAGCATACCTAATGCTGTAAAATTCATTCAACCGATACCTACCTCGCTAGAGTTATCACGCGCAATGAGCTACCGCCCTTCCTTCTGCGAGTAAGTAATGCTCGAAAAGGAGGTAGGGAGTGGATCATGGTGACTCAGGCGTTGAACGTCGCTCATCGCTCAACGACGACAACGGCCTGGGGGTGAAGATGAGTGAAGCCGCCTGTCACCCTAGCAGAAGCCGGCCGACGTAGTGTCCCGATGAATGCTTTCCAATGGAGAGGGGTCCCTACAACACGATTCCTGCCGGCTTGCTCTGCAAAGGTAAGCCATAGTAGAGATGTTCCCTTCGCCACTGGTTCTTCCCCTATCCGGGCAAAGATGGGAACACTTTAAAGGGATTAAATGACCGATACCGCTCGCCAGAGTTTTCACGCGCTGCCGCCCCCTCCTTCTGCGAGCAAGTAATGCTCGAAAAGGAGGCAGAGAACGGATCTCCGGAGGAGACCTAGGCCGCTTCCGTCACACGAAGCTTGCAGTGGGCGGAGGCGACTCAGGCATGGCTAGTGTGCTAGTGTGAGGGATAATGCATTTATGCCAGTAGCAATCTCACTTTTTGCAACTAATGACCCAGGGGCAGCGTATAATTTTAGTCGGTTTGAATCCGACATTCCCCCCCTCCCCGTGGGAGGAGCGTGGGGGTAGGTATCGACGTGACCAGCCCCCCCCCCCCTAAATTCCAGGCTGTGGCCGCGCCTGGACGGGTGATTGGCCATTGTGGGTTTGTGGCCCGCAATCAGGATGTTGATGGTTTTTTGATACACGTCATAGGTCTCTTAGCTATGCACAATTGTGTGAACAAACACCTAGATACAGTCAGCATCAGAAAGATGTTGACGAACAAAGTACTCAAAATGATCTTAATTTAGTTTTTTGAACCCTTCCAGTTGACCGATTGTTCTGATATTTGGTACACACATTTAGTTTAGACAATAATACCATATTAATCAATAAAAAAGGTTTGATTTGCTCTTAGTGCGCGAATTCTAAGATCATTTTAAGACTTCTTCGTCAAGATATTTATGACGCTCACTGTACACAATAATGGTCAACAGTCTACAGTTGCACTTTGCAAAGCATGGATCCATCTCTGACCACTGTGTATCGGGGACATAATGAATTAAAACACTAAAGTTCATTCTTCATTCACATAATTAACTCTCAGTTGTAAGTGTTAACAGTTATCTAACAGTAAATACATATTTAATTAAACATACAGCGCATGCGCAACTACTAATTACCTATTACCACTATTACACAGTTTTAGGCCCGTATTCTAGAATGACACTCAGCCTGAATCGCGATTCATCTGAGGACTGATTGTATAGTATAGACAGATTAATAGTATTTCTTTCTTTTCTTTCTTTTTCTTTCTTTTCTTTCTATATTTCATAAACCTGTGTCTTTTACCACACACCAATGACTTTTCGATGCTTTTCGAAGTTATGTGTGTATTTATCGCAGGTTTATAAGTGCCCGGTTAATGGCAATAGGCTCGCCACCTATTACATTGGGACCTAAACATAAACTGGCGAAATGTGGGTGCTAGCACCTCTGTCTACCCCTTCGGGGAATACAGGCATGAGTTTATGTTATGTTATGTTATGTGTCTTTTAAGAAATATATGAACACGTGTATCAGCGTTTTTCAAAATTTAACCACTAAGAGGGTAAAATAGGTGATAAACGTTTGAATGGAAAGTTCGTCATTTAGGTCACTGTCAAAAATATGGAATAGGAAATTTTCCCGGACGAAGCCGGGACGGGTCAGCTCCTAGTAACAGATAGAAACTCACAAACAGGCGATTTATAACGTAAAAAGTTACTCATTTATAAGTTATTGAGAAGTGAGTTGTGATAGTGATAATGCTGGCGGTATCAGAGGGCACGCTGTAATGTAATGAATAGCATTCAGTGTGGTGCCGCAGTCAATGCAAAAAATCACATTAAATTTTAGACTTTATATCTATACAATTAAAATCTAAAATGAAATGAAAACAGTTTCATCACACTTTTTAAATTACTATGCAAAAATTTATATAATTTTGAACTTTAACGACAACGCTTTAAAGTCTATTATTTAATGCCGTTTATTGCGGTGACGGTGGCACCATACTTTTAGCAGAATCGAGGCCCAGGTGTATGGCATGGCCTCTATGCGTAGGGCTATCAAGAATGTTATGTGTTATGCCTATGCCTGTATATCTATATAGGTAGATTAGAATATTTATGGTTTTATTCAGTCATAATCAATAATGTGTATACAGCGTTTGTGGACAGCCTCCGTCGCGTAGCGGTAGAGAACGCGGCCGCTACGCAGGAGACGCGGGTTCGAACCCCGCTCAATGCAAATATTTTTATGCATGAATATAGGTATTTGCATTGGTCTGGTCGTGCCTCGGAGAGCATGTTAAGCCGTCAGTCCCAGTTGCCATACGCACATCTATGGCAATCGTTATGGGCAGTTTGAACACTCAAAAGTCCAACAATTGGTTATGGAGGTCAGATGGCAATTGCTTCACAGAAAATATCGAAGTTTAGGGTGAATTTCCTGGGACCAAGAATTGCGTGGCATCAATGAAATCGGTACTAAAAATGATAGTTATAATGCTCTAACATTTTTTGCTAGTTAGGTGAGATAGTGATGTATGTGTAGCACTAAATATTATATTAAATAGGATTACAGGTACTCCAAAAAAAACTAAAAACCTCGAAATCTTTCATTGCCGTGTTTGTCCACACGTCACCTATTGTGTCGTGATACCTGATTGATAAAAATCTATTGGTTATTTTTATTAATATCTATTTTTATTTGATACGTGAATAGTTAAAGTATTGTTACGAAATACATTTATTGAAATATTCAAACAATAGAACGAATGGTTAAAGAAAATTCATTTGTCCCAGAATTACCATTCATTACCGTGTTCTTAACATGTCGCTGGTTAAATGCCAAAGGGCCACAACGCAAAAAAAACTGAAATCTATTTTTTTCCAAAAATGGCATCCAAATCATTATAACTTTTAAATTGGAAAAAAACACCCGTGATTTTAGCATCAAAAATGGCAAAATCAGACAACCGCCTTTTTGGCATTCCGCGACTTTGGTGACTCACTTCAGGACGAAACAGCCACATTTTCAGTTGAGCCCTCGTAATCGGCGTAAGTGCACGTATTTTATAAGGCAAAGGGCCATATTGCGAAATATGTCCTAGATTTAATTAAATTTTATAGACTAAAGTGCCATATTTTGGATTGTGGCTGTGTGGAATATAAATATCAAGTGAGTACATCATTATTTTATAAGCCAAAGGGCCATATTATAAAATGTGTCCGCTTTGCATTTTAATACCATGAGCTTATTATATTTTTTTTAAGATGAAAGTGCAGAACCGGAATTTTGCACATAAGAAAAAAATAAATACACTACTATTTCTTTACGAAAATTGGACATGTTTCTTTTGTGGCTGTATTGGTGTGTGTAATGGTTCGCTTGTATGTTTTTTTTGCCAGTTAGTAAATTTACCTACCTAAACAATTAGGTATAGCTTGTCTAAGCCCAAATGACGCGCCCAACCACTTCTCTCACGTACACAAACAAATTATACCTATTGACGATAAAATTCCTGAAACAATGGAACATTTTACTATTTTTACACTGAATATGATGTGAACGTTATTTCAGTTTAGACG
The DNA here is from genome assembly GCA_914829495.1 of Eilema sororculum. NCBI lineage: Eukaryota > Metazoa > Arthropoda > Insecta > Lepidoptera > Erebidae > Eilema > Eilema sororculum. The sequence goes on along the minus strand of OU618555.1, from coordinate 9,518,618 downwards.
AGCTATAGGTACCAATAATAACTGTGCTGCCTGACTCGCAGACTGTTTACTGCTGCCGTGGATGATGAAATCATTAGGAGTGGATAGTAGGGTCTGTGTTTGTATACGTATGGTGGTAATAGCCGAAAATGAAGATCTTCAAACTACCTCAACACAAAATAACACATTCAACTCAACTCCCAATATTGTTCATCAAAAATTGAGCTCACCGATACTAAACAGTCTGAACAATATAAATACCGAACAAGATAATCAATAAATGACACTTTTCTTGAAGAGATCGATAAATTCTATGGGCAGTTGTATGCATCATGTATGACTCAACCGAAGGGACATAACGATGAAAACCATAGAGCCCCACTCCGGCGCCATTACACCGAGGAGATACCCGATGTCGAGCAGTGCGAGATAGAGGCGGCTCTCAGGCAACTGAAGAATAACAGGTGCCCTGGTGATGACGAAATTACTACTGAGCTCTTGAAAGCAGGCGGGGTTCCTATACTGAAAGAGCTAGTGAGCCTCTTTAGTTCTCTCCAGCAGGGTCTTACACCTAGGGCATGGAGCGGGACTGCGGTGGTACTATTCTTCAAAAAAGGTGATAAAGCCTTGCTGAATAACTAAAGGCCCATCTCACTACTGAATCATGTCTACAAACTCGGGAGTCGTCACAAATCGCCTCGCGTGTAAGCTCGTCGAGTTCCAGCCGCCAGAACAAGCCAGGTTTCGAAAAGGCCCAAGAGTACAGTAAGCCGCTGTATATGGCGTTTGTGGACTACAAAAAAGTCTTCGACTCTATCGAAACCTGGGTAGTTCTGGATGTCCTACAGCGGTGTCGTGTCGATTGGTGATACATCGAGGTGCTGAGATGCTTGTATGATACCGCCACAATGTCCGTCCAGCTCCAAGACCAGAACCCGAAAGAACGAACTAAACGAAAGCGTAGAGGCATGGGGATGTTACATTCTCCATGAAGGATAAAATTCGAAACGAGGTCATCTGACAAAGATATACAACTGTACGACATACGACACAGCTCGCAGAATAAGTAAGCTGAAATGGCAGTGGGCTGGCCACATCTGCCAAAGGACTCACGGCCGTTGGACCAACGAGTCCTAAAGTGGAGACCGCGAGAAGGTAAACGGAAAGTAGGGCGCCCTCTAGCCCGATGTGGACTGAGGACCTAAAAAGTGGCTGGGACAGACTGGATGTGGAAGGCGGAGGACCAGCCGATATAGCGCACACTGGGAGAGGCCTATGTCCAGGAGTGGATAGCGATAGGCTAATTGCTTGAATGTGTAGTCTATAAGTATGGTTCCTTGTAAGGCTTAGATGACTTTAACATTGTGAATCACAATGTTATGAGCAATAACACACTTTCCTTATTTTTCTTCTAGAATTTTAACTTTTTAGTTATTTTAATAAAGACGTGATTCTTTATTCTATCATGTTGTGTTATCCTTATTCTTTTTATATTTAGATAAGATTGATTTTATTGGATTTTCGAGAAAAATATTCATTAAACATTACTTACTTTCGTTATGTGGCATTTTATTAAATAAATATGCACAGATTCAACACTCATTTTTATAAGCAAAACGGACACATGTGATATTATACTCTCGTAGATGCAAGCTGCTGAAATTAGTTTGTATTACGTTAATAAAGCTCTAAAATGCGCATCGAATGATATATAACACATAGATGTAGCACTTATAGATTCTTAAAAAAATTAAAAATATCGCGGCGAAAACTTTGATGGGCTCTCCTGTAAAATTTACCATTTCCGTAATGTGGCCCTTTGGCATTTAACCAGCGATGTTTTAGAATATTGTTTTATCTAGCGACTTGCGTCCTCCCTTATATGCACTAAACGTTGCATATGGGTGCCGCCTAAGTGCTCGACGCGGAAGGAAGTACACACGTACTTGCGTTTTGGCACCATATATATAAGTATACCATTTTTATGTCACTGGACATTTTTTCTTTCATCGCCGTGGATAGGTATAACTGTCTATTTCAATAAGTTTATCCCCTTGATTAAACATTCAATAGAACGCCATTTCTCTTGTTTATTTTTGTGAAATGATTATTACTACGAATAATTATTAGAGTTTTTGTTATTTTATATTTTTGCCCTGTTTCTCATTGCCGTGCTTTCATTGCCGTAGTTTCCGTGGTCAAAATTTGCTATGGCAATGAAAAAAAAACACGGCAATGAAAAAAAAATCATTGCCATGCATTGTAAAACAATTTAGTTTCATTGCTGTGGCCAGATGTTTCATTTCCGTGACTTATGTTTTCATCGCCATAGTATGATGATTAGGCATTATAAACATCATTACCTGTTTTGTAGGGCATTCTCTCGTTTTCCATAAATTCATTTGCACTAATATTGTTCGCCATAATCATCCCCGATCATAATATTTACTTGCACTATTATCATTTATACTAATAACGTTTACTATAACAACTCAACAGTCATAACTTTTATTTGCCATAAAATGACTTTCTATAACAACATATATATCATAATAATTAGTTACCATAAGTAACACATCTCATAATCGACTCTTGACATAATCAAAATTTGATTTATATATGAAAAGAAAAGGCCGAAATTAATTATCGTTAACACCCCGACTCAGTGCAATCCGACTCGGATAGGTTAGGTTAGATGATTATTTCTTTTTAAACCACCCAGAAGTAGGAGCCCCGCTAAGCGGGGCTCCGTCGAGTTTTTCCGTCCGTAATCATTTAATTTAATGCCACCTCTTGTAGTTTTAAACACTTCACAACTTTCAATCATCTCGACAGGACTAATAGTGAGTTGACGACTTATGCTAATATGGACTGTCTATTTATGTCAGACTTATTTTATTTTACCCTCATACTATTACTTTATGTGTGAATATGTTAATAGCAAAAAATACATTAACTTACTCATTAGCATAAAAATTGCAGGCGCTTGTGCAAAATTATCTTATTTATAATAAGCTGAATAAAAGTTATGGAAAATGGCATTATTGAAAATGAAAATTATAGCAAATACATTAATGGATTTAAATTATTATGACACTTGATCGATTATGACCAATAGAATTCGTGCAACTGAAGCTGCGGTAGCCTAGTGGTATGGGTAATGGACTGCTGAGACGAGGTCTCGGGTTCGATCCCAGGTTTACCATGGCACACACCAATGACTTTTCGATGCTTTTCGAAATTATGTGTGTATTTATAGCAGGTTTATAAGTGCCCGGTTAATGGCAATAGGCTCGCCACCTATTACATTGGGACCTTAACATAAACTGGCGAAATGTGGGTGCTAGCACCTCTGCCTACCCCTTCGGGGAATATAGGCGTGAGTTTATGTTATGTTATGTTATGCAACTGAAGCGTTATTTCTAATGAAATTGTGGCAAATACCAGTATGGCATATGAAATTATGGCATTTTAAATTATGGCAAACATTAGTAAACCGTTTTGTAGGTAGCACCGAACACTGACATTACAGGATTCGAAAACTTACGAATATACGATGAAAGATTTGATAAGATTTTACTGAAACACACACACACACACACACATACACACACACACATACACACACACACACACACACACACACTGCACTGCACTGCTTTATATGCATATTTTGTTAATTTCTTTTTTGTGTGAAAGAATTTAAATAAATGATCGGACAACTTTGATTCTATATTTCATAGTTTAAAAATCTGCAAAAGGAGTACCCTTTTGCAGATTTTTAAACTATGAAATTGGTATTTAAAATATGTTAATGTATGTATTGTATGTAAATAAAATATGTTTTATATGGATTTTCATTTCTGTGGTTGATTCTTTCATTCTCTTGGCACAATTCTTTCATTGCCGTGGACGCTTGTTTCATTGCCGTACACGCATGTTTCATCGCCGTGGTATGTAATTTTTAATCTTGTATATCTCGTTAGTTTTTGTAGTTATCTGCTAGATATTAAGCAAGAATACAAATAGTGTCAAAACCTTTAATAAACGCGATGTTTTTTTATTATAACACTTAAGGTAAAAAAATCCACGGATATGAAGATTTTTATGGACCTGTTGAAATTCACCCTTTAGCCAAATCGGCAGGGTAAACGTTTGTATGGAAAGTTCGTCATTTTCAAAGTTAGAAGGATGAAAGTTCGTACACCTACGTCTTTCGAGAAATGTTTTGTCGCGATAACCGACATCCACGCGGGCGAAGCCGCGAGCTAAAGCTAGTTATATGTATATAAAAATAATATTAGCAACCGAAATTACTAATATTCCTTTTAACCCCACCAACTAAGCTAAATTGCTTGTGCTAGGAGTAGGTTCACGTCGTGTAATGGCCAGGATTCGAACCCGGGACTTCTCAGTCGTAAGGCCGACACTAGGTAAAGCTAATATATGTGTCCTAGTCGTAGGTGTGTGGACAGCTGACAGCCCTAAGCATGACTAACTCAATATGCAATCTGTTGTAAATAAACACATATTGATATTAGATATTACAAATCCGTTATAGATTACCATACGCAAATATATTTTTGCTACCTATCTATTTTACTTGTTTATACTCTGTATTCTAGCTGTAAGTTTAAAAAAAGTCATAAAATAACTTAGTCCTTTTAATATTGCCAGCGCGTTAGTTCCCGGTGGAGTAGAATAAGGGCCACCCCAGGCCACCCATCTCTTCCCTTGTGTAATAGGCTTATTGGACGATTCGCACGAATTGAACTCGCAAGAAACGTGCGAATCGACTCCTTTAAAAATATATTATTTTTCTGTAGGCGATTCGCACGAAGTTCATTTATTGGCGTGCGAATCGACTCCTCCAAAATTATGTAGTAGGCGATTGGCACACATTTTATTTTAAGGAATAAAAAACATAAAGTACAGTCACTGAAATAAATACTGCTCCCGTTACTGACACAGGCACCTAATCCCGGGATAACATGTAACCTATTTCGGACATTCTATTTCTTACCAAAACCTGGGATAAAATGTAACCTATTTCAGACATTCTATTTCTAACCAAATCCCGGGATAAAATGTAACCTATTTCAGACAATCTCTTTCTAATCAAATACCGGGATATTATGTAACCTATTTTAGACAATCTCTTTCTAATACAATATGTACCGGGATAAAATGTAACCTATTTCAGACAATCTATTTCTATACCAAATTTTATCTACATCCGTTCAGCCGTTCTGAAGTTTTGAGACCTACATAACAATCAGTACCCGACAGTAGAACAGCTACTGAGCTACACCGAAATGTATTATTATTACATATTTGATTCGACCTGATGTCATTTTTTATCGAGCGAAGTGTGACCTTCGGTGTGCGTTAATAATTTAGTGATACAATAGGTGCCCTGCCCAGTGCCGAGTGCCCAGTGCCCACGCTACGACGAGTGTCCGAAAACAATACGAGAGATTACAATTTGACTTCCTCAATGTAGCGTGCATTGTGTAGCAGATGAATGGGAAGTTTGTAGTAGAAAATATATTAACATTATTTGCATGACATATTTTGAACACATATTATTAGGTATGCAATCCATACTCCATAATAATATTATAAATGCGAAAGTAACTCTGCCTGTCTGTCTGTATGTTACGCTTTCACGCCTAAACCACTGAATCGATTTTGATGAAATTTGGTATAGGGGTAGATTAGACCTTGAGAAAGGACATAGGCTATTATTTAGTCACGATAACCGACATCCACGCGGGCGGACCCTCGGGCAAAAGCTAGTAATATTATAAATGCTATAATGTATCTCTATCTGTCTGTAGGTATGCTACGCTTTCACGCCTAAACCACTGAACCGATTTTGATGAAATTTGGAATGAGGATAGATTAGACCATGAGAAAGGACATAGGCTATGTTTGGTCGCGATAACCGACATACACGCGGGCGGAGCCGCGGAAAAAAGCTAGTTTTATTATATCGTAGGTACCATCGCGGTCGTGGTCATGGCTGTCATAACGGCAGTCGTTGCATATAGTTGGATCCCACAAAATTCTGCCTCTTGCAGTCTACCTGCAAAACTTTGGCTTATTCCCAGCAGTACTACCGTCTATTCTTATCAGTGTAGTACTACTGGGAATATTCATCCCATTAGGGCCGGCGCCCATTATCGGCATCGGCGAGCTTCAGGATTTTTTCTTGGCCAAGCATAATAGATCATATCGTCGACTATTGTCGGCATCGATCGGCATTCTGCAGCGTTATGGTTACCAATTAAAGTTCAACCTTATATATATATATATCAATAAGATCTATTGTTATTCGACAAATACAAATCCTCATGCTTGCCGATGCCGGCATTGGGCGCCGGCCCTTAAACTTACTGATAGTAAGATTGGTCTTCGATATCGCCATTTGGACGTCAGAGGGCAGTGGCTATGGTAGTCATTAATACATACCTACTTCCAAATTCTTTTTTCTTCAAAAAAAAATATTGCTGTTAATAATATGCAGAGCCAGGCTGCTAAAAACGCTCATACAGCAGTCTATATTAGCATTAGCTATTAGTAAACTATTAGCAATAATGTTCCGTTAATTTACGGAGCCCTAAAAATTCTAATTACAGATAAAAGTAGCACAACTCCCTATGAAGGGCAATGACCTCGTTAGCACATTGCCGTGTCAAGAACCTCGCCTATGACTTTTTGAGATAGCCTTTATTGAGAACTTGGCGAAGGAAGCGTTTAATTTGTGCTATAATGTTGGTATTGTGACGCATTAAATTAAAACCAATATGCGTAATTTCCTTTTAATAAAACCTTTTTAATTGTATTTTAATAACATCAGCTTATCGGTTCATTTTGAGTTATCTATAGGTGATTGACCTTAATTAAGTATTTAGGTTTATTGTCGGATATGTCATGCGTAAAACCGTTAACATTCAGTCCGGAACATAGATTTGAAATAATTGTTTTTTTTTTATATTTTATTTTAATTACTTTACCTCGTTCATTGTTATTAAGTATTCTTCCTTCCTTAATAAAATATCCTGACAATTGCTTTTTTAAATGATGATCCAATTTTTTTTGCAAGAATTAAGCAGATAAGTAAATAGTTTAGGTACTTTTATTTGGATGATTTTTGGCTTGGTTACAGGACTTAAGCCAAAAAAGAAAACAGTTGCTGCTGGCACAGATACTTAATACAATTACTGTAAATAAATTAGGATTTAGATAGCTAGAATATCATATATTATGTAGATACGTTTTATACACAGTGAGCAGTCGAGTGCCTAAAACTAATTCCCTAAGTAAATATTATATTATTTCACATAGATCTATAGGCATAATAGATTTGTAGGTCAGTGCCGAAGGTTAGTACAAATGGGGTGAAATTACCCTGAGGTGACCCTGTCCTACTTCGAACAACAGAAACGCCATGATAAGAAATACCTAATCTTCGTTATTGTTGTACTCTATATTTCCATAGAACAAAAACCAGGTAGGTAGGTATGGTGTTGTGTTAATCCAATGCTATATTTTATAAACCGCATAAAAATTAATTGATGAGTGATTTGTAAATCACTTATTACTGCTTCGTAGACCCTTTACCCTAATAAATTAGATGATATAAACTAATTTTGTGCCCATAATTTAAATAGCTTGACAGTCACCTAAGTATATTTTTAAACAAATTGTGAAATAAAATAAGTCTCAAGTGCTCACAAGAGCTTGCCATAATTTAGTCTCAAGAGCTTGCGACCTTTTTTGACTAATAAATTAGATGATAAGCTAAAGTAGTTTGTACTTATAATTTAGAAAGAGGTTGACAGTTGTTTTCATTTTAAACCACTAATTTTTTTAAATAATAAATTACTTAAGTGACAAGCTTCATAAACGACGGCTCCCTGATGGTGGTAAGATAACGAAATGTGTTACATACTTTTAACACTGGAATAGACTTAGAGATTATCATATAAACAAATCAAATCAAATCAAAAATAGTTTATTCTGCATAGACCATTAAATCGGAATACAAAACGTCAACATAAAGTTCCTAAATATTACATACATACCAATGATATTACATACAAAAAAGAGGCAGATATGTTATTAGACTGCGCCTGGTGAAGACGCGAAAACGTCCCAATTGGGACGTATCGCATTTAGTATATGTCTGGCAAACGCCGAGTTGTCACGTATGTAAGCGCATAATAAAATGGCAATAAAAATGCCACCGTGTATTTTAAAAAATGTACAAATTACGACACTAAAATCAATAAAACACGAAGGACCTTCTATCACATGTAAGTACATACAATATTACCGATTTTTTAGTGTATTTCATTAAAATTAGTTTATTAATATTTTTAAAATAATGGCGGCAAAGAAAAAGGACAGAAATACTTTTTGATATGAGCACGACAAGGACACAACAACACTGCTTGCATAGATTATCAGTACAGATGCGACATAGGGTAATTTTCAGTTTACTGCCTACTAAAGTAATAATTTTGACCTGCTGTTCAGTTTTATTTGTTATTCAAAATTCAGTAACATAATTTTTGTTTTATTTATTTGTTGTCCTTTAAATAATTGTAATAACCTAAATTTTTTTTCAAGGTTTCCGACTAATGAAGTTCGACTTCAAGAGTGGATTGCAATTGTTAAAGAACAACGAAATGAGTTTGACTGGACACCTTCAAAAAGCAGCAGAATTTGTAGCAATAATTTTGAAGCCACTGAGAGATATACTTCGGAAAAAGGAACATTGCTCAGGAAGAATATAAATAACTGACAAATATACCACTGTTCGGCTTCATTCTGCTCATAAAAATAATCCCAAAATAAAAAACTTTCTAAGAGGCAGAAAAGAAATAAATTAAATTTATTTGAAGGAGCTTATTTTTTGATTATAACGTCAGTACGGCACTATGGTTTTATTTTCGAGAAGTTCCCTAATTATCTTTTTGAATTATTATCATTTTCCGAAATAAATAATGACGTATTATTTTTTCATCGAATTTCATTTCTTGCCTACCAACGAAATACCCCTTCTGTTCAACAAAATCATAATCTATACTTCAAAGCGCAATCGTCCGAATCATTCCGAATTATAGCTATCTTTTTTACTCATGTGCTTATCCCATCTTTCGTACTACTTTAACGCTAATTGTCAACTATTGTGCACTGACAGACTGCTGGATCAGATTTGAGAAGTCAGTTACTATGAACGTAACATATCTTGTATAAAATATCATTGATACATACTAACTAATGCTAGTAAATGGACCACACCGGTTCGAAACGCGGCGCAGACCTGAGAAGACTCCGGCAAGAAACTCAGCGGGCATCTTTTTTGGTCTATTTACAAAACATTTACTTAGCCTAAAACTTATGGTCTTATTATTCCCAATGTGTTGATGGAACCCTAAAAGACCCCTTTCCTAATAAATAATAGCCTAAGTTACGCAAAGCAGTCGACAAAAGAAAGAGGACAGCGATTATCTGCAGAAAAAATCCCGTCAAAATCGGTCCAGCCACTTCGGAAGACACCACTCATGAATCTATGTATAAACCGCAAAATAGATAATAATTTGATAATAATAGTTATACGTACGGATGGTATCTAGATATACTTGATGTTAACGATAAGACAAACACGAATTTGGATTACCATTAATCCTAGATATTGAATTGATACATAAGTGTATGAATGAAAGATTGTAGACCAGATTATAGCTACGAAATAATAATCATTATTCAATGTAGGATACAAAACAGATTATAATCCATACTTCCATACTTCCATACTAATATTATAAATGCGACAGTAACTCTGTCTGTCTGTCTGTCTGTATGTTACGCTTTCACGCATAAACCACTAAACCGATTTTGATGAAATTTGGTATAGGGGTAGATTAGACCATGAGAAAGGACATAGGCTATGTTTGGTCGCGATAACCGACATCCACGCGGGTGGAGCCGCGGGCAAAAGCTAGTAAGTATATAAGTGTGTGCCTATCTAAGTAAATTATTATAGAAATCTCATGTACCTAAGTATCGGGCTTTGGTTTATGTTAAATACTATTTAGGTATGTAAATGATATGTATAAGTATGTAAATAATATGTTTATGTATGTATGTAGGGATATATGTGTATATACATATATATAGTGTAGTATACTACTGTATACTACCACATTTATTTATAACTTTTTAAGTAATGCTTGTGAATACATAACCCTGTATTAATTTTTACGTTTCTGGCTAGTGCTAATTGTAGCATTAGGCATTATGAACTGGATGCCTTAGCCTGTGTTTGATTTTTTTATTTGAATGGGCTCGCGAATGAGCTGAAGAACGAACTCATCGATTAATCCATCGATTGAAGGAGGAAGTCAGACACTTGGTGTTGGACCGGTGCAGGAGAATGGTCACATAGAAAAAGGTTGAAGAAATATTTATTATGTGGAGATAGCCTCCATTTTTGTTTCCTGGACGCTGCGGCGAGCGATCCTTTTCCATCGGACGCTGTCGACGATGGTGCCAGCGAAATACCATTGACATCTTTATGGGAATCGTCGGTGCCGAAGATGCTGGCCATATTTTGGCCGCATGGTTGGAGCGATGGTGGAAAAGTGGTTGCCCGTAGGCTAGCGGCTCAGGCGGCTGCTATGTAGGGGTCCCTTTTCCTACGACTCCTACGATGCCAAGGGTGACTGCCATGCGCATCAACAGAAGATCAACGTATACTTCCACGTAAGTGCGTTTGCGTTATAATTGGGCCCAAATATCGGTGTGAATCAGTGCGCGTTCGTTTCGTATCCCGTACCGCCACGTGCGGCGTGTTCCTCGTGGACGCTTCATTTCTAAGGCCCTTCTGGCAATCTCAAACTAAGCTGATGTAATACCTAATTGATAAGAATATACTTGCATGTGAATTGAAAGACATTGTATTATTATTTACTTGGGAATCCTGACCATGGACTCAACTTCCACAAGAGGTCCTTGAACTAATAGTCCAGTGTAAGCTACCGAGGGTTATATCTGAAGTAGCATAGAACATCAACATCGTAAGTATTACTCTCACTGTCGCATTACATCTCATTTCTTGTAACTTTCCCATAAAGCTGTTTGAAGGGCAGGGACGTCGTCTGACCTCCCGACCCGACAAACAGTGTATTTTTTTTATTCTTTTTTTTTATACGCGACAATAGTTTAAGTTTATGACTACCTACATACATTAATTATTGTGTATAATGTCCATCAAAAGGTTGCCTGTAAGAGATCGCTTGTAGCGATAAGGCCACCATCTGTACATTTTTCATTATGTTGTACGTATATACTAAAATGTATGAGTATACAATAGATTTTTCTTATCTTATCTTATAAGTATATTATTTCTCGATATTCGGTTTTAGTGTAGTGTGGCGCTAGTGAACGCAACTGCTACGCTAGGGGTGCGGGTTCGAATACAGTTTAGTGTAAATATTTGTATGCAACTAAGCGGTTCGGTACTTCCTCTCTAAGTCGCATGATACAGGACTGGCATGCTCAACTCGGGTACAGTCAGCAGCAGCAACATGTTGATGAACAGTGCTCAAAATGATCTAAATTCCTTGATTTTCCTCCCTTCCTGTTGACGGATTGTTTTGATATTTGGTACACAGCTTTAGTTCGGACGATAATACAATTTTAATTAATAAAACAGTTTGATTTGTTCTTAATACCTTAGTTTTAAGATTATTTTGAGACTATGTAGTCAAGATATTTCTGATGCTGGCTGTACCTACGTATTTTCTTTCCTTCTTGCATCTATTCTTGAACTTCACACTAAGCAATTGTCAGAGTTAGACTGTATATTAAAATACTGGCCAAATGCGCATCAGACTCACGCCCGAAGGGTTCCGTGCCAATAAAAATTTAGCTTAGTTACTGTTGCTTCGATAGCTGTTCTGGGCGTGTTGGTGGTAAATCCAAAAACAGGAGCTGGTTTACAGTATATAATATTTTATTAAAGAAGGGTACAATAAAATTACAGAAACACACGTCCGTACAATTTTGAGGTATGAGGGTAAGAGATCGTTTGGGTTGCTAGCACAAAATAAAAAGGTAAAGATAAAAATTAAATAAAAAAGTGTTGCTATCCGCAACAGTTACTTAGGTAAGTTAATATTTATTTTATTCCGAATACCATATTAACTATAATGTACCGTATTTCGTGCGAATAAATTATCATTCATTCATTCATTCATTCATTCAGCCTCTGTGGCGTGGCGGTAGTGTACACGACTGCCACGCAGAGGGGCGCGGGTTCGATCCCGCTCAGTGCAAATATTTGTATGCATGAATATGGCTATTTGCATTGGTCTGGGTGTTTCTATGTATAATATGTATGTATTTACAAAAAAAAAAGTATATAAGTATGTTTATCCGCATTCTAGATTCCATAACACAAGCTATAAAAGCTTACCATGGGTCTAGATAGCGTTGTGTAGAATGTTGTGGAATATATATTCATTCATTCATTCATTCTTTCATTCATTCTAATTTTAGCAGTTTCTTGTGACAACAGAAATACATTTACTGACTGGACTACTAACTGGAGTATTCTGTCCTCCGTGGGTAAATCTTGATAATAGAGTTTCGTGCGGAACACGGAACCCTAAAAAATAAAAATATTTGTTGTCGGAATGTAGTACCAAATACATCTGCGCCTGCGCATGATCATCTAAACTAGTTCTAGTTCACTCGAGCAAGGCCACGCGATCACTATGTCAGATATTTTAAGCCGCATGATATAACTGTGACAACTAGGCACTCTTTGGATTATAGCCATGAAGTTGTAATTATGACGTAAGTACTTAGGTATTAAATAATCCTATCTTATCCTAAACATGAAAGCTTGTGATGATGTTTTTTATACCAGATTTTTAAAAAAATCTGCGGTAACCTAGTGGTATGGGTAATGGACTGCTGAGACGAGGTCTCGGGTTCGATCCCAGGTTTACCATGGCACACACCAATGACTTTTCGATGCTTTTCGAAGTTATGTGTGTATTTATCGCAGGTTTATAAGTGCCCGGTTAATGGCAATAGGCTCGCCACATATTACATTGGAACCTAAACAAACTAGCGAAATGTGGGTGCTACCACCTGCCCTTCGGGGAATACAGGCGTGAGTTTATGTTATATGTTTTATAAAAAATTTCACGCGATTTTTTTTAAACTTACTTTTAGGTTTCGGGTGTGTTGCAGCACCCGTGGTCACGACTTGACTGTCCCGTCCCCGACTGGCCTTCCCAAACTTAAAAAAAACTATGATTCGAATAGTTACACCGGGAAATATGTAATACTCAAGTGGGACTTGAACCCACGGCCTTTCATGAGAATGCTCTTCCAACTGAGCTATATTGAGCCACACCTGAATCACTTCAAATTTCCCTTCTCTATATCCAACGTTTTTAAGGGCGATGGTGGAGATTATTGATGAAAAAAAATATTAAAAAAAACTATGAGTTTGTGAAGATGTTAGGATAAATAAATAAAATAAATAGATATTCCACAACATTCTACACAACGATGATGTTATTAATAGGAGTGTTCGTTATAATACGTAACTGTTAAAATAGCATGTTCTTAAAAAATAGCAATAGCAACTGTTATACATATATTCAATCAGGCAAACGTTAAATTATTTGATATGTTATTTAACCATCGCGTCGGACAAGTACTTGCCAACAATGTATTGGCGAGCGGCGACAAGCTTCGAGAATTTTATGGCGCGAGTGTAGTTCATGCGAAATTGTTCTTTATATATGAGCGTTTAGGATTCATATTGCAATAAATATCTAGTAGGTATGTTTTCGATGCACGAAACGATTCTGCCAAATTATGCTTTACAGTAAGCAAATAAGAGCTATATTTCCAAATCGAAGTTAATGCTATTTTTCTAATATGTTCTTTTGTTCTGTTATAATATTGAAAAGTTAAATTTAAAATGCTATTTTTCTAATATGTTCTTTTGTTCTGTTATAATATTGAAAAGTTAAATTTAAAATGTTATTTTTCTAATATGTTCTTTTGTTCTGTTATAATATTGAAAATTTAAAGTTAAATATTGTTTTGAAATAATCTATGGAGTCCGACATAACCTCCCCTTCCGGCTCCGGCAGGGGAGGTATTCGAGGGGATTTCCGCACGAAAAACAGAAGGTACAGTGTAAATTTATGTAAATACTTCATAAAAACTAGCACCACGACCCACAGTCGGCGTGCCTATAGTCGGACTCGAACCGACATAAAAGTCGGTTCGAGTCCGACATAACCTTCCCTTCCGGCTCCGGCAGGGGAGGTATTCGAGGGGATTTCCGCACGAAAAACAGAAGGTACAGTGTAAATTTATGTAAATACTTCATAAAAACTAGCACCACGACCCACAGTCGGCGTGCCCATAGTCGGACATAACCTCCCCTTCCGGCTCCGGCAGGGGAGGTATTCGAAGGGATTGCCGCACGAAAAAAAAGAAGGTACAGTGTAAATTTATATAAATACTTCATAAAAACTAGCACCAAGATCCATAGTCGGCGTGACCACAGTCGGACTCGAACCGACTTTAAGTCGGTTCGAGTCCGACATAACCTTCCATTCCGGCTCCGGCAGGGGAGGTATTGGAGAGGATTTCCGCACGAAAAAAAAGAAGCTACAGTGTAAATTTATACAAATATGGCGTGAGTGTAGTTTGTGCGAAATTATTCTCTATATGTGAGCGTTTAGGATTTATATTGCAATAAATATCTCGTATAGAGCAGTCGCCCTGTAAGCGAAAGGTCGTGAGTTCGAGTCTCACTTGAGCATTTCATTTTTTCCAATGTTTTTCGAACTTAACAGTTAGCATAATAAATGCTATAAAAAATTCATTCAAATATCTCGTATGTTTTCGATGCACGAAACGATTCTGCCAAATTATGCTTTACTGTAAGCAAATAAGAGCTACATTTCCAATTCCAACAATAGTTTAGAATCGAAGTTAAGTTAATTATTTTTCTGCTATGTTCTTTCGTTCCGTTCTTTTGTTCCGTTCTTTAACTTAACGAGACGTTCTGCTACTGTTATATTTTTTAACGGAGCGTATAAAAATAACGTTATTTCTTTTTAACGTATCGTTTTAACATGTTATCACAATGTAGCCGTTCCGAACACTACTAGTTATTAATTCGGTTTTGTTTTTTGAATTTTTGAAATCGGTCCAGCTTTTTCAAGTTTATTGGGTACGTACAAGTCTACTATAGAAAACTATAGATTAGGTACGTAAGCACGACATTTATTTACGTGTTTGCAGGAGGTAGAAGATGGAATAATTATTATTATTTTAGATTATGGATACAGTTTTGTGGGTACAATGTGGAAGCACTCTATCCATTGCTATTGTTGTTATAATTGCCGCCCGCATGACCACACTAAGTAGTTACGTATATCGCGGAAATATTACTGGTATTGCCCAAAATAAATAGCGGTTAGTTAACCTTCTACAGGTAAATGTTATCTCTGTACCAAGTGCCAATTATCCATACTAACATTATAAATGCGAAAGTATTTCTGTCTGGCTATCTGTCTGTCTGTATGTTACGCTTTCACGCCTAAACCACTGAACGGATTTTGATGAAATTTGGTATACGGGTAGATTAGACCATGAGAAAGGACATAGGCTATGTTTGGTCGCGATAACCGATATTAACGTGGGCGAAGCCGCGGGCAAAAGCTAGTATTCCATAATTTGAGCGTGCCCGCCGCATGGTTCCCGGCAGAGTAGAATTTGGACCACCCCATCTCTTCCCATGCGGTGTCGTATGAAGCGACTAAGGGATAGGGCTGTTTAACATCAGGGCCTCGATTCTACTAAAGCAAAACTATTGTCAAACCACAGAGATTGCAAAAAGCGGCAATACATTATAGACTTTAAAGTGATGCATTTAAAGTTCAATATTAAATAACTGTTAGCAGAGTGAATAAAAGAGTGTAATGAAACTTTCGTCATTTAATTTTGGACCTTAGTGTATAGAAATAAAGTCTAAACTTTAATGCCGCCTTTTGAAATCTCTGTGGTTTGACAATAGTTTTGCTTTAGTAGAATCGAGGCCCAGGCAGAATGTATTATTGTCCGAACTGTGGTGTATACCAAATAATCAAAAAAGTCCATCAACAGGAAGGTGGGCAAACCAAGGAATTAAGATCATTTTGAACAATTTGTACATCAACATCATTCTGATGCTGAGTGTAGGTACCTACTTCTAAATTTTGGTGTTTTTTTTAATAGAATAGAATAGAATATTTATTTATTTGCATGGAATGTAGGTATTACATGAGGTGTTACATTTTAACAATAAGGTTCCTGATACATTCTACCATTTAGGCATACAAATATTAAAAACATGTTAATCATGCACTTAAACAAAGAATTTAGTCAATACATACAGTCAAATGAAGTCTCTAAGTTCAAATTACAGTCAAAAATATAATTAAAATGTCAGTTTCAGAATTACAATTAAGTATAATGAATTATCTAATTTGCTAGTATTTAAGTTTGTGTCACAAAAGTTTAGGTACATTATTCTAGTTTGATATCAGCTTGTCATCCAGAAAATCCGATAATCAAACCTAATTAAAAAAGGGAGTGATATGAAGACATGAAATTCAAAAAGCCCTCTCCAAATGGCGCGATAGTTAAATTTAGCGTGAAATATGACGCACTGTCGAAAAATAGCATACAAACAGTTCATAAATCAGGTTATGACTTATCGTCGTCAATAATAAGATCCAAACAATTGTCAGTGAGAGTGTTGGCACACTTCAGTCTACGCCCACAGGATATATAGGCATGAGTATTATGTGTAACGACCCTTAATTATGACCACACCTTTTTGTAACATCCCACCTTTTGTCCCACCGGTGGGACTCCACAGTGGCACTACGGTTTCGGAGGGCTCACCCTACACCGAAACTAGTATTATTTAACATCATCCATACATTTGTCCCAGTCACATCCCTGACGTCACCTCGGAGTTTGGCAATTGGAGAAGAGCATTCCCCCTGTAAGGGAAAGGTAGCGGAGTCAAGTCCCACTTGAGCGCTTAATTTTTCCCGATGTATTGGGAAACGACTGATCGATATTTTCCATGAAACGACTGTCATCTGACCTCTACAATCCAATGGCGATATCGAAGTTCTGTACTTAAGATGTGTGAATTTTTAAGACTCCACTTACCCGTAACGACTGCTGTAAATGTTTGCATAGTAACCAGGATGACGGCATAACGTACTCTCCTAGACACGGGAAAGTAACTCGTATGATTATAGGTAAAATATGGTTTTAATTTGAATTTAATCTTATCACACACAATCACAATCGTATAACGATAATTGGGTGCATACGTGTTGTAAAACACAGATACAATTCAAAATGATAAGCTCAGTGAGTCATGCTGTTTTCGCTTCCACTATCTAGAAGGAAATGAACTGAAAGTATTACTTTGTTCATGGTTGCGTAACTATTCGGGACTTCAAGCTAAAAAAAAATTGACTTACTTTTGCCGATGTTTCGGGTGCGATGCTGCACCCGTGATTGCCGTGGTCACGACTTGACTGGCCGGCGAGGGTCTTCCGTCTTTTATCGCTTGAAGTCCCGAATAGTCATAAATAACAATAAATTTACACCGCGATAGCATAAAAATAACATTATTACGTACTTTGTTTTTATGAAATTATTGACAATTACATCATTATTCAAGAGTCAATACCCGGATGAATAATTTGAATTAGGTACTTAAGGACTGTAAGATAATTGAGAGAGAATAGAACAAGACATTAAGTTATTAAAAAAAGTATATCCATACTACATACCTACTAATATTATTTATCTCTGTCTGTATGTCTATTACGCTTTCACGCCTTTTAACCGATCTTGATTTGAATTTGGTACAGAGATAGATTTAACCTTGAGAAAGAACATAGTCTATGTTTGGTCGCCATAAAAGACATCCACACGGATGGAGCCGTGGGCAAGGGCAACAGTTATGAAGTATAATGTGTAAGAGAATAAACAGCTACACAAGTCATCTTGTCTTCTTGATTATTTCACTGAGTTATTCTGCTTGTCTGTATTCTGCTTGTCTGTACAGTACTTGGATACTATAGACCATCTACAAGTTGTCTTCTTTTTTATCTTAGCGTTAATCCCAGTCGCATTTCTTCAAGCTTTCAGCTTGGAGTCTGGGGTCCGCTATACCAGTCTAACTGCGGATTTGGCTAAACTTTGATATTTTCTGTGAAGCGATTGCCACTGACCTCCACAACCCAAAGGCGATATCGAAGCATTGCAGCTAGACCAGTTGTTGGACTTTTGAGGGTTTCAACTACCCGTAATGACTGCCATAGATGTTCGTATGGCAACATGGACCGATGAAGACTTAACGTACTCTCCGAGGCACGACCAGACTTATGCAAATACCCATATTCATGGATACAAATATTATAATAATATCCATACTAATCCATACTAATATTATAAATGCGAAAGTAACTCTGTCTGTCTGTCTGTATGTTACGCTTTCACGCCTAAACCACTGAACGGATTTTGATGAAATATGGTATAGGGATAGATTAGACCTTGAGAAAGGACATAGGCTATGTTTGGTCGCGATAACCCATATCCACGCGGTCGGAGCCGCGGGCAAAAGCTAGTATAATAATATTTGCATTGAGCGGGGATCGAACCCGCACCTCCTGCATAGCGGCCGTGTTCACTAACACTACGCCACGGAGGCTGTCCATTTACAAGTTGTCTACAGAATATAAATGAACTTATAATGTACGTAGGTACGTACTCTATTATAAGTTCATTTGTACTGAACTGAATGATACGTTTGTTACCGTCAAACGTCACAAGGAAAACATATGAATTATTGATAAGTAAAACCACGGTAAAACCTTACATGAACGTAATATTTTTTAGGGTTACATACCACAGATGGAAAAAAAGCAACACGTCTGCTTGTCAAGAGTCAAGACCTTTTTCTCAGGAATACGTGGAGGTATCAAGTTGCAATTCATACCTTTTTTTTCCGTGCGGAAATCCCCTCGGATACCTCCCCTGCCGGAGCCGGAAGGGGAGGTTACGTCGGACTCGAACCGACTAAAACCAAACGCCGACTGTGGGTCGTGGTGCTAGGCCGGAGGTGAGGTTGTCGTCGACATATCCCTCGCACCCCGGCTGACCCAGGGCCGTCCCTTACGGTCTGGCCCTCCTCGGGAGGAAATTCATACCACATACTCAGGTCTATAACGCCTTGAAACTGTGCAAAATTCAAACTTCTAAGTTAACGCAATCAGAATACATACATACTAATATCACAGTATAAAGAGTGATCTTACAGTAGTTCATCGTGTTTGATGTTTGCGGAAATGCCGCCTTTTGCAGTTTTCTCAGGGTTGTCACTTAAGTTTTTTATTTTTTATTTATTTTCTGCAATATTTATTTAGTCTGTTTATTATTTCAAGGCACATCAACTCACTCTAATATAAATAACTAGCAGGTGTCCGCGGCTCCGCTCACGTGGATGTTGGCTATTGCTACTTTTAATAATATCTCCGTTTCTACTCTTAACCAATTATGATCAAACGTAATATTTTAAGTCTGACTTTTGAATTTGAGTCTGAGAGTCTGAGTCTGAGAGTCTTAGCCTGAGTGTCTGAGTCTGAGAGTCTGAGTCTGAGTGTCTGAGTCTGGATTAGAATTTAATTTGAAATTTCGATTTTATTGAAAATTTCGTGTCCGCCATCATGGATCGCGAAATAGATGTCATATTTGCAATCAGCGACCCCAAAAATCCAGAAAACGATACCCATATCGATTCCAGTGAAAGTTTAGAGTCCGCCATCTTGGATCGCTAAATAGATGTCATATTTGCAATCAGCGACATTTTAACAAACAAAACGAGTCATGAATAAAATTTATAAACTAAAAACGTGATTAGTGTGACTACAAATGAGACAGCCCTGAATCCTTAGTACCGAGTAAAATGTATGGGCGTACCGAGTAATACCCCGTCCCCCACCACTCCCCTGCCCCCGCACAATTGCTCTGTCTAGACGGCTTAGTATGAATCGTTAGACTGTGCTAATATTATAAATGCGAAAGTAAAAGTCTGTCTGTATGTAACGCTTTCACGCCTAAGCCACTGAACCGATTTTGATGTTTTTTTTTTTTTATAAAGGACAGGTCAATTTGACTTCACCTCGCCAATTTGGAATAGGTGTAGATTAGAACTTGAGAAAGGACATAGGCTATGTTTTGTCGCGATAACCGAAATCCACGCGGGCGGAGCCGCCGGTAAAAGCTAGTATATTATAATAATAATAATAAAGATTTTATTTCAGGCAAGCCCATATTTTGTTAGTAACATTGCTCTTATGACCTAGTGTTAGTAAAACATAATTTTATTTATTTAATTAGTGTGGAGTTTCATCCAGTGTCGCAGCATCGGAGACTCCCACTTATCTGCGAATACGGATAAGATACTGTTAGTGCTGCCGCGCAAGCGAGCAAGCTGCGAGGCACTTCTTTTACGCATGATGGCATGAAAACCATCTATGCGTCTTTCAGCGAACATCGCCGACGCGCTGCACCTCCACGGCAGCCCCAACAGTACCCTGAGCGCATTATTGTACATGACTCGTAGATCGCTGTATATGCGCCCACGATATCTTGTCCACAGACTGCACGTGTAGAATGACTGACAGTAAGCCTTGAACAAAGTAATTTTAACTGGCTCTGTACATCGTGCAAATCTGCGGGCCAACATGTTACAGCTCACAGACAGCGACCTACGTTCCCTGTCGATGTCCAGGTTATCTTTAAGGTCTTCAGTGACCCAATGACCCAGGTACTTAAAGCTAGCCACCCTTTGAAGAGGTAACCCATCCATGGTCACGTCTGGTATGCTTTGGTACGCTTCAATACCCGGTGCCTTAAAAAGCATAATCTGACTCTTCTTAACATTGTACCTGAGTCCTTGGGCACCCGCATATGCCTCGCAGACTGATAACAGCCGTCTCATGGCACTGATTGATGGGCTCAACAACACCATGTCATCTGCATAGCTAATATTGTTAATACACAGTCCATCGATATGACAACCGACACCAGTGTTGTTAAGCTCACCAATCAGCCGGTTGATGTACAAGTTAAAGAGCCGAGGCGAGCTCAACCCTCCCTGCCTCACCCCGCACTCCAACCGGTACACATCTGAGAGTGACCCCGCCCACTTCACACTGTTACATTGCTTGCTATACCAGTATTTATACAATGAAATAACCTCATGTGGCACAGTCGTTTCGTGCTGTAATTTATGCCATAGAATGGTATAATCCACTAGATCAAAAGCCCGTGACAGGTCCAGAAAACAGGCAAAAACAGGCGTCTTTCTGTCAGTATAGTACTGAACAGTCTGCTTGAGGCATAGAATAGCACTCTCGGTGGACAGGCCCGGTCTAAATCCGAACTGATTATCGTTTATTTTAATATGCTTAGATAGCAGTTTATCAAGCAGACCATCCAGCACCTTGGCTACGACAGTCGCCAGCGATATAGGCCTATAGTTAGACATGTCAGAGGTATCGCCAGTTTTATTTTTTACTATTGGCACTACCGTAGTAAACATGAGGTCATAGGGTAAATAAGAATGGCTAATACAGAGATTGAAAAACATAGCCAATACTCTCGGTAAGTGTACACCTGCGTATTTCAAGTGTTCGATGCTGAGGCCGTCATGACCTGATGACTTGCCTCTCTTCATACCAGTTATTACAGTTTTCACATCTTTGGCGGTGAATTTTACCGCAATATCACTTGTCCCACCCCCAGCATCGATCACCTGACCCGACCGTGTAAGGTGTGAGTCTACTTTAAAATATTGTTTAAAGCAATTGGCTATGTTTGTCGATCCATGTACGCCCGAGACGCTCACAGGGCGAGACGACCGTGGACTCAAACTGTTCGTGTTTTTCCAAAAGGTACCAAACTGTTTTTCAGTGTGTGATCTTACTAATATATCCATTCGTATTTGTTTTTCATTATCTTGACAATATTTTAACTTGCTTTTAAATATATTCCTATATTTACGCATATTATCATAGATAAAGCCTGTCGTTGGCTTGTTATGCGAGAGCCAAGTTTGATACCATAGCCGAGACTCCCCGTGAGCGTCGCGTACATATTTATTCCAACCCGGTATGTATTTTCTTTTGTTTACCCTCAGTTCGCTACCCTCATAGGTAAGTTCAGCACCTTCTCTGAGGACATTAATTATACTATCGTACATCCGGTTCAACACTGACTACTAGTACAATACTAGCTTTTACGGAACCCTCTGTGCACGAGTCCGATTCGAAATTAGCTGACTTTTTTTCAGTCGAGCTTTCAGTAATTTCTTCGTAGGTAAACAAGGTCAGACGCCAATTTGTAAGAACTGTCGTGCTTCGATGTGGCATGTTTTGGATGCATTTTCAACGGTGAGTCACCAAAGCAGTTAGTGAGGTTGCAGGCTATTGGCCATTGGTGTAGACTGTAGGTGGCCAAGGTCAGGTCATTTGGCGGTTTCTAGTAGTTACGTTACGTCACGTAACTTAAACACAACCTAGGTCATTGTATAATTTGCCAATTAGGTATTATAATATATTGAACTACTACTAATTTATTTATTTACACATGGAACACTTACAGCTAATACAGTCAAATAGAAGGCAGATTAAACATCTGGAAGCCAATTACAAGTTTTCACTTCTAAGTAGATTTTAGTATAGTTACCTACTTGTAAGCAAAGGCTAGCAAATAAAAATTAAAAATAAAAACAAAAGTTCACACAACACAATACTGAAGAGCCGAAAAAAAAATACCTATACTAAGATTATGTATCGACACATGCTGCACTATGAGCATTTGAAAAAGGTGCAATAACTAATACGCATATGATATCACTGTTCTGGCCAGCGTCTGTCTCCCAACATTAGGAGAGGTCTACCGTCTGGCCAGCGTCTGTCTCCCAACATTGGGAGAGGTCTATGTCATGTCAAGCATGGGCTAAGATAGGCTATAGTACATTTTTTTTGACATTAAAAAAATAAACAAAGAAGCAGTGGTAGTAAACCATTTTCTACAAACCATTTATAACAAAAGGGTGATATTGTTTTCAGTGCAAGTTGAAGCTATATGAAATTATGGATCACTAGCTAGTAGGCGCGGCTCTGCCCGCGTGGAATTCGCATTATCACCAGGCGGTAGAGCCTTTGCTCCGGGCTCGTCTGAGTGGGTGCCACCGCTTTACCTATTAATTCCGCTGCCATAACAACATTGCCTAGTATTGTTGTTTTCCGGATGGAAGAGTAAGGAAGCCAGTGTAATTACTGTAGTCTCAAGGCTTAAAATCCCTAGTCCTCGAAATCGGATGGCGCCATGGTTTTGTTAGGAGTTTATTTTCAAAAGTAAATTCCTAACATTGCGATCAGTTATGAACGGCGGTAGTCACTTTCTATCAGGTGCATCGTCTGTTCGTCCTTCCCACTTATGACATAAAATAAACGTGGAAGATGTTTATCGCATGAAATTCATCTATTCACTCGGACCGGCTTCACACTCAGATTTCTAAACGGAATACTTATATAAAATAACAATTAAAACGTTACACCAAAAAACTTCAACGAAAACAAACCAAACTTAACAATAACACAAAGAAAACTATCAAAACGGCAAAATTCACTGATTACATTCCCACTCGTAAAGGATGCTTGACGCTTACGTTTGCTACGTGTTGTGACAAATGTCGGCCATGTTATGCACGCACTTTAAAAATAACCTATTGTAAAACGTATTTCAACATTGACATGTTCTTTTTCATTTTGTCATGTTAAACTATTAATCTAATAAGGTTTAATGTTCTCATGTTCTCAAGTATACTTATATTAATCTATGTTTGCAACCACTGCTTCTTTAGGTCTTTTATAATGTAAACTTTTTACGATGATTAGTTTATTTGTATTAAATTATCTTTTTTGTTGTAGATATTTGAACTGTAGTATTTTATTATTGAAAATACAAATAAACTGTCACAATAATGTAAATAGACATGTAGACAGACAACTTAAAGATATAAATTAAATATTATGGCAATTTTATTAATATATTTTTGCTTGCCGCACATTAACGTGTATAATAAAGAACCCAAATTTTTGTTCTTTCTAATGCTAAAAAAAACAGACTATAGTTGGGTATTATCCTATAGTAAATTATCTAACCGAGCATCATCATTCATATACTCGTTGGTTTCCGGTACTCTTTACTTTCTTTAAAACCGGCCAAGTGCGAGTCGGACTCGCCCATGAAGGGTTCCGTAGCAAAAGTAACATAATATAAAAGTTTTTTATTATTTTTTAGTTAATTGAATGAAAGACGAAAATTTTGGTTTATGACGTATTAGAAAAAAAGTACTTACTAGATCTCGTTCAAACCAATTTTGCTTGGAAGTTTACATGGCAATGAACATCTTTTTTTTTTAGATTTTAGAAGTTTGGGGGGGGGGGGTTCAAAATTTATTTCCATTTTTCTATTTTCGTATAAAATTCTTAATGCGGTTCACAGAATACATCTACTTACTAAGTTTCAACAGAATAGGCCTTATAGTTTCGGAGAAAACTGGCTGTGACATACGGACGGACAGACAGACAGACATGACGAATCTATAAGGGTTCCGTTTTTGCCATTTGGCAACGGAACTCTCTTTCGACCGTGGGAGAGCCATGCTTCGGCACGAATGGGCCGGCTCGACCGGAGTGATACCACGGCCTCACAGAAAACCGGCGTGAAACAACACTTGTGTTGTGTTTCGACGAGTGAGTGAGGGCACCGGAGGCCCAATCCCCCCTTCCCCCCTCCTATAATGGCGCAGTCAGAAAACTTTATTGTACCCCAGGAGGGTACCAACTGCGTTGGAGAATCCCTCTCTGGACGTCCACGCTCAGGGCACAACGCACCTGGGCGTGGACGCCCAGGCTGCCTCTCGTATTCTGGGGGGGGCAAAACTGCGCGAAGGAATGCTCGAGGCAAGAGCAAAAACTCTAGGGCACCCCCTGCCACGCTGACCGTGGACTTTTGCAACATCAGGGGATTACACACTAACCTAAATGCTGTCCACCACCACCTTGAGACAGCACAGCCAGCCTTGTTCTTCCTGACCGAGACGAAGATATCGTCTCCGGCGGACACATCCTACCTCACCTATCCCGGGTACGGACTACAACACTCCTTCCTGTCTAATGCCGGAGTGTGTGTGTACATCAGAGACGATATCAGTACTCGTCGCCTCAGCAATCTTGAAGGTAGGGACCTCTCCATTCTATGGCTCCGTGTAGACAGCGACGACCATCCCCGCGTCTACGCATGCCTCTATAGGTCCCACAGCGGTGATGCCGAAACAGACCGACTCATAGAGCACATCCAAATGGCCTCAGACCTCGTGCAGCAGCAGATCCCATCTGCAGAGTTGGTCATACTTGGTGATTTTAATGCCCACCACATCGAGTGGCTCAATTCCAAGAAGACCAATCATGCGGGAAGATCTTTTCACGACTTCGCCCTGGCTTATGGCCTGACACAACTGGTTACCACGCATACGCGAATCCCAGATGTGGAGAGCCATAGTCATTCACTGTTGGACCTTCTGCTGACTTCACATCCGGATAGCTACCAAGTGTCTGTTGGGGCCACACTAGGTACTTCAGACCATTGCCTTATCCGGAGTACAGTGCCTCTTGCATGCCCGCTGCGTTCGCGAGTCGCACGCAGCCGCCGTGTGTGGCACTACAAGTCGGCAGATTGGGATGGGATGCGGTCCTTTTTTGCATCCTACCCATGGGGTCAAGTATGCTTCTCGCCGGATAGTCCCACCACCGCCGCCAGCTCTGTCGCTGATGTGGTGCTACAGGGCATGGAGCTTTTCATCCCATTCTCTGTGGTTCCCATTGGTAGCAGATTTCGGCCTTGGTTTGGTCAATCTTCCAAAACGGCTTCTCGCAGGAAGCACGAAGCTTACCAAGCCTGGGTCAATGCGGTGACGGCACGGGACCAAAATACCAGCGCACTAAGAAAAGACTATAACTTTGCCTCCAGGTCCTTCAAAAGAGACATAGCAAGGGCGAAGTCGGAGCACATCCGTAGAATTGGCGAGAGGCTCGAGCGTCTGCCTTCGGGAACTCGTGCATTCTGGTCTCTCGCCAAAGCTATCGAAGGGAACTTCTGCAAGCCATCCTTCCCACCTCTGCACATGGGAAATGATTCGTTGGCCCACAACGCAAAGGAGAAAGCCGATCTTCTGGGCAAACTCTTCGCGTCTAACTCGACCTTGGATGACGAGGGACAGGAACCGCCCAGTATACCGCGTTGCGAGAGCTGTATGCCGGATATCCGGTTTCACCAACGCTCAGTGCGTTTAGCACTTACGTCCCTCGATATCCATAAGTCGAATGGGCCTGATGGAATCTCTCCCATAGTGTTGAAGATGTGCGCTCCAGAGTTGGCACCGGTCTTAACGCGTCTTTTCCGGCTCTCTTACTCTTCTGGCGTAGTCCCGACATTATGGAAGACAGCGCTGGTCCACCCGATCCCTAAAAAAGGCGACCGCTCAAATCCATCCAACTACAGACCAATAGCCATTACCTCCCTTTTCTCGAAGATAATGGAGTCCATTATCAACTGCCAGCTCCTTCGGTATCTGGAGGGTCATCAGCTACTCAGTGACCAGCAGTACGGTTTCCGTAAGAGTCGGTCGGCTGGTGATCTTCTAGTATACCTGACGCATCGTTGGGCACAGGCGATCGAGACCAAGGGAGAAGCCATGGCGGTTAGTTTGGACATAGCGAAGGCCTTTGATCGGGTCTGGCACAAAGCGCTTTTATCAAAGCTTCCTTCTTATGGGCTTCCCGAGAAATTGTGCAAATGGATTGCTAGCTTTTTAACAGACAGAAGCATAAAAGTCGTAGTCGACGGTGAATGTTCTGACTCTATGTCTGTGAATGCTGGTGTCCCTCAAGGTTGTGTGCTATCGCCCACTCTGTTTCTCCTCCATGTCAATGACATGCTGCAAATTAGCAGCATTCATTGTTATGCGGACGACAGTACAAGCGATGCCCTCTATACCGGCTGCGCGAACATTTCTCGGGAAAAAGTCAACGAGAGCCGAAATAAACTTGTGTCTGAAATTGAAACCTCTCTAGATAAAGTTTCAATTTGGGGTAGACTTAATTTGGTCCGTTTTAACCCCACAAAGACACAAGTTTGTGCGTTCACCGCAAAAAAACAGCCGTTGGTCGTAGTCCCTCGTTTTGAGAGCACCCCCTTAACTGTCTCAGTTGATATTGGAATACTTGGTGTTGACATATCGAGCGAAGTCCAGTTTCGCGGTCATTTAGAGGGTAAAGCTAAATTGGCCTCGAAGAAGCTGGGTGTACTCAATAGATCGAGACAGTATTTCACTCCGGCTCACCGCCAACAACTTTATAAGGCGCAAGTACGGCCACATATGGAATACTGTTCTCATCTCTGGGCAGGAGCACCTCAGTGCCAACTTCTCCCTCTGGACCGCATCCAACGGAGAGCGACTCGAATCGTCAACTGCCGGGATGTTTCAAATCGGCTAGACTCTTTGGCACTGCGTAGAGATGTGGCTTCGCTTTGCATCTTCTATCGCCTATACTATGGGGAGTGCTCCGAGGAATTGTTCGGATTGATCCCCGCCGCCTCTTTCCGCCATCGTTCCACGCGACAGCAGTTCCACACTCACCATCTGGACAGCTGGCGGTCCACAACCGTGCGTTTCTCGAGAAACTTTCTGCCTCGCACAACTAAACTGTGGAATGAACTGCCACCAGCGGTATTTCCGAACCATTACGACCTTCAAACCTTCAAGAAAAGAGCGTACTCTCTTTTAAAAGGAAGGCAACGCACTTGTGACTCCTCTGGTGTTGCGGGTGTCCATGGGCGGCGGTAATCGCTTACCATCAGGCGATCCGTCTGCTCGTTTGCCTCCCTAATCCATAAAAAAAAAAAAAAAAAAAAAAAAATTACAATGGCGTACGCTAAAAAGTTATGAAAACAAAATAAACTTACATAAAATTCGAGTGCCTACTCATGCCTAAATATAAATTTAACGACTATTAAATTACGATAACAGTTGTCGTATACCGTAGGACTAGGAGATAAAACTAATCTTATCGTTATCGTCGCAATGTGATGGAGACCTCTCTACCATTTCTTTTGCTAACCTTTGAATAAAAAAAGTTTGCACTTAACTTTTTAAGAAAGATTTAAAGAGTTTTGGCGGGAAAGCGTAGAGGACGCATCGCGGAATTATTTTATTTTCCGAAATTGGTGTGAATTCGAGTTTTTATGTATTTATATGGTGGATTTTTAGACATAACGTCTTGGACAACTCACACGCGTGTAGGAAAGTGGCATATTACAGTGAATTGTGACTCTACGTGTTCAATCCAAATCTCCTCGGGACCTTTTAGTAAAGTCCCCACAACTTTACTGAGGCAGCAATCATCTCATTCATCTTCATTATCATCCTCATCAACATCATTAACCCATTATCATCATCATCATCATCATCAATAATTTTAACTAAAGTTATAATATCATATACTTGACATTGGCTAAATGCGCAGCAAGAAGCCAGGGAAAAAAAAGATTTAAAGGGGATGACTGAGTACAGTCATGTTATTAAGAACTTTTTTGTACAGTCAGCTCAGAAATATCTTGACTACAAGGTCTCAAACTGATCTTAAAACTATCTATCAAAGTGTTTTATTGATTTCAATTGTATTATTGTCCGAAATATAGATGTGTTTACCAAATGTCAGAATAATCATTCCACTAGAAGGTAATAAAAAAGAAATTTTTAACATCATTTTGAGTACCTACTTTGCTTTGCTCGTCAAGTTCTTTCCGATGTCGACAGTACAAGTACTACTTCAGTCTAGCACCTCTAACAAGTGGCAATACGTTTGTAGAAAAGTCTAGAATAAGTAACTTTATAGTAACTTTATATCATACCTTTGAGAATGCCGTCAGGCGTCAGGTGACGTGAAAAATAAAATATGTATAGTGGAAAGGTACAAAGTGTCTTACTCAATAGAGTCTAGAATAGATTGTTCAATATATTTTTTAAACATATTTATTTATTTATTTCACAAGGCCATTACATCATAAGTACAATAGTAGAATAGTAGTATACATGTGGTTCATAATACAATGTTTGGTACATCTGCAGCCGAACTAGGTGGGGACCTGTATCTCGGCCTTAGATAGATAGATGGGGATTGCAGCAATATATTTATGTAGTACACGAGGAATAATACTATTGAAATGTTAATATGAGATTGACATATTTACTTTAATGACTGTCTTGCTTACTTACTTACTTCCAGCGGGGACGCCGTTGAACGGACGGGTGTGATCTGCCCTATTTTGTGGACTATTTCACCCAAATCACTGGGGAGGCCAAGGAGTGTCCGGCAATCGCGGCGTTCCATCGAACTTACCTGTATCTTTGTAGAATGTTAGGATCTGTTCCACCTTCAGATCCTCGAAGTCTTGTGTTTCTAATGTGTCCGTCCCCACATGTTTTCCCTTCTTATTCGTGAGTACATGAGACATTTGGCAAGTAGGTGGATTGGTCGACTGTCGTACACATCATTAATGTCATAATACGTTTCAACCCCATACTTTCATCATTTCTTACTGTAGAATTTACGCCGAATTGTCACTTGTTATAGGGGCCTGGAAAGCCCGAGGAGGGCCAGACCGTAAGGGATGGCCCTGGGTCAATCGGGGTGCGAGAGATATGTCGATGACAACCTCACCTCCGGCCTAGCACCACGACCCTCGGTCGGCGTGCGGTTTTAGTCGGTTCGAGTACGTTATAACCTCCCCTTTTTTTTTTTTTGACCGTGGGGGAAATCCTTCATGGATGTTATGCCGGACTCCTACCGACTAAAACCCCCACGGTATCGCCCAGCAGCCTATAGTTGGGAGCCCCGGGTAAGCCCTCGGAAGGATGTCCCAGGGCTCCCAACAGACCCACGGCTTTAATGCGGCCTCGTCTAGGGGGTGGTTCGGGTGCTATCCCGCTTCATAGGAGGGGGGAGGTTATAACCTCCCCTTCCGGCTCCAGCGGGGGAGGTATCCGAGGAAATTTCCTCACGAAAAAAAAGGGGGCCTGGAAAGGGTTTCTGTGTCATAGTCTTCGTTCGATCCCGGTTAAACTTGCAATTTGGAGCCTGACGTCCGCTCTTTTATTTGATATTCCCATAATTTGGTTTATCTTGGCTTTACGGATGCAACTACTGTCTGTTCCGATAGCAAAGCCAAAAGATGTATGCGTAGATAGATAAATAGACTGATTGTAAGACTTTCCTCAGTTCCTTTGCTTATCGCAAAATCTATACTAGATAACTATTACAAAAGTGTAAATCAGTTGTGTCTGTAACTGTACATTGGACATATTTAAAGAAAAATCTTCTTGCCCACTTGTCTGCTCCGTCCGATGAACTATTGAAAGGATTTTTATTAGAAAAATCTTGATCAGAGTTAAATAAAATCTGCAGTATATTTGATCACAATAGGTTTAGTAGATGGACCCGTATGTTTGAGCGTATGGTATCGACATTTTTTTTTGCTTTTTTCCGCGAACTACTTTTCTTCACGTTTGTACAAGTAGGTAGTACCTACTTAGTAGTACCTATCCCAAAAATTTGATAGGAGTTCGAATCGACCAATATGAATACCACTCCAGCCGCGCGATCCGAAACTCTGGGGCCTGGGGTGATTAGGTACACCGCGGTCCGAACCGCTTGCTGTATGAAACTAAACCCTAATGAACCCGGAGATATGACCTAAAATTGCGATAACCGACATCCACGCGGGCGGAGCCGCGGTCATCAGCTATTGTTATACTTAAGCGTCGGTAGCTTAGTGGTTAAGGAGTCGGCCTTACGATCGAGAAGTCCCAGCTTCGATCCTGGCCACACACACTACCGACGTGAACCCACTCCTAGCACAAGCAATTTAGCTTAGTTGGAGGGGTTAGAGGGAATATTAGTAACTACGGTTCTAATATTCTTTTTAGAAAAAAAATAAAAAAAAATATTATCTATTGTGCATTAACATAGTAGCTACTTGGAGTGATATCATGTTATCGATTGGTAAGTACTGTAATCTCAAGATGGTGTAGTTTAAGATTACGCTGGATGTCGAGTAATTTATCTGTTATTTGTGTCATCGCATGACAATAATCGGTACTTAATGAAATCTGATACAAGTCTCCCTATATCTGGCCTGTCAAGTGTCAAGCCTACAGATATAGGTACATTCAGGGTCAAAAATATCTTGACGACCAAGTCTCAAAATGATCTTAAAACTCTCGTATTGAGAGCAAATAAAACTATTTTATTGATTTATATGGTGTTATTGTAAAGGTGTGTACCTACTAAATATCAGAACAATCGGTCAGCTGGAAGAGGGTAGAAAAATGAAATCAAGATCATTTTGAGTACTTCGTTCGTCAACATCTTTCTGATGCTGACTGTACGTATTCGTATTCATTTTCAATATCACGATAAGTACGACAATAAAAATTGAATACAATAAAAACAATAAAAGTTCGGGACTTCACGCGATACTTTTTGGAAAAAACTTACTTTTGCCGATGTTTTGGGTGCCATCGGGTGCGAAACGTCGTTAAAAGTAGGTTTTTTCTGCCGACGACGTTTCGTGTGCATTCGGGTGCGAAACGTCGGTAAAAGTAAGTTTTTTTCTGCCGACGACGACGGTTCGTGCGCTTTCGGGTGCGAAACGTCGGTAAAAGTGAGTTTTTTCTGCCGACGACGTTTCGTGTGCATTCGGGTGCGAAACGTCGGTAAAAGTAAGTTTTTTCTGCCGACGACGACGGTTCGTGTGCTTTCGGGTGGGAAACGTCGGTCAAAGTGAGTTTTTTCTGCCGACGACGTTTCGTGTGCATTCGGGTGCGAAACGTCGGTAAAAGTAAGTTTTTTCTCTCGACGTTTCGGATGCATTCGGGTGCGAAACGTCGGCAAAAGTAAGTTTTATCCAAAATTTATCACGTGAAGTCCCAAACTATTATAACACTATGTGTATGAGCCGCGATAACATCAACGACAAAAGTTGCTTAACGCTAAAAAAAATACAAATATTTCATAATTTCACATAACACCAGACCTTTGACCTGCTAAATGAGGCAGTGCTTTGATACCTACTGCTTCTTGGGGTTGGGTTGATGACAGACACTCCTGGCAAAATCAACATATTATAGGTATCCTTGAGTTCATAGTGCAAATTTTAACCACAAATCGATATGAGGTTAATGATGACATGTAGGTACACTAGGTAGGTACCAATAAAATGGTAATTGGTTTTATAGTTATCATAGGATTTCGTGTTTTGCTTACAATTTTACACTTAAATAATAAATTAAATAAATAAATATTCCACAACATTCTACACAACGCTATCTAGACCCAAGGTAAGCTTTTATAGCTTCTGTTATGGAATCTAAAATGCTGATAAACATACATATACATATACTTTTTTTTGTAAATACATACATATTATACATAGAAACACGCAGACCAATGCAAATAGCCATATTCATAATATCTGCACTGAGTGAGAACCGAACCCGCGCTTTCTGTGTTGCAATCGCGTGCACTACCGCCACGCCACAGAGTCGTAAATGTATATTTATACTGATGGCACTTGGTAGAACTCGCTACACATAATCAAAATTATACCTGAAAGTGCTGATGGTGTCTTTCTGGAGCATTGGTGCCGTATACATAATGACGGCCCTGATGCTTCAGGAAGATACATGAATTGATTTATTTATTCATTTTATTTTTTTGTTTATTTAGTGGATAAGACGTACTAACATAGTTTATTAAGTTTGTGATACTAACAATTATTGTATGGATTTTAATCTGAAATAAATGATAATAATAATAATAATAATCTTCTTTATTAAATCTTAGCGGTAATCCCAGTGGCATCCGAAGCTTTGGACTTGAACTCTGGGGTCCGCTTTACCAGCTCTAAACGCCGCTGATTGGGCTGAATTCGATATTTTCTGTGAAGCTTGGTACACGTAATAGGGGGTGAGCCTATTGCCGCATTCCGGGAACTATTGTTGCCTCAAGCCGTGCATTCGAGACAGTCTGGGCGCTAATTTAATTTACACCCTTATTTCAGCAATCATTGTATTCGTGGGACCGAATCCAATGATTGGTGAAATGAGGGTGTTAATTCACCACTGCCTAACCTCTGGGGATAAAGGCGTGATTGTATGTATTGATTGTATTGGTACACATAATAGTATTGAATATTTACACTATACTCCGTCCATTATATTATTGTATTTTAGACAGCTCACTGACAGTGGTCGGTATAACTTTGTTCTAGCGTCAACACCTGAAAATCCTAACAAAAATTTGGCGCCAATACGTTATTTTTATTGACAACGTCACGTCAGCCAGAAAGCAATTTTAGGGATGTAGTTAGTCTATCGACTGGGTTTTCATTATAGTAACTTGAAAATGTCACAATCGATATCGACTACAGAAAATAATTCTTCTAAAAATATTACATAACTGGCGGTTTTTAACCGAATTCTAAACAACAATTCGAATATTTATAATTTTTTATATTTGTATGATTTTGTACGGAAAACGATTTTTGTAACTCTGTCATATTTAGACGAATTGTCAGAATTCTTTTTTATTTGAAAGAGGTTTATTCCAAAATGGTCCCATTTAAATTGCATAAAGATCTGATGATGGGTTTCAGAGACAGACCACGGAGTTCTGCAATAAATACCAGGAAATCAGCATGTTGGAATATTATTCTAGAAGTCAGTTGTTTTGTTTTGGGGATTAACGTGTGCGTTATTATGGCCCACAATCGTTTTCTATTACATTTGTAAATTGTAGGTATAGACACGAAATATCTACTGCTTTATTATTATGAACAGAAAGATAATAGATTATAATTCTACATGAAATCATATATTTATCATAATATTTTAATTTATCGATTAATATTTTTTTTATCGAGGTTTTTAACTTTGTCGATATTTTAAATTTTCATGCAATCACTACTTCCATCTGTCTAAAATACAATAATATGATGGACGGGGTTTAAGTAGGTAGGTTTCTGTGTTATCTACTATTCCGCACTGATTTATTTTATTATTAACGTGACTTGTTTCGCTTCACAAGAATTTCAAAGGTCTCGAAGGTAGTTTAAAAGCTAAAGAGATCAATAAATTACAATTTGTCCAATTACTTTTATCGATTACTGTACCTACATGTTCGTAAGAGTAACGTAATATACTTAATGAGATCATACACGTATCGTCTGTAATGTATACCTATTTACCTGCTAAGTACATTTACATAAATAAGGAAACTACACAATTAACAAGGTCACCTGCTAGAGAAATGTTCATTCAGGTGTACAACGTACTCATAGAAGGTGCCAAAAGAAAAAAAACAGTAGTGTTATCCACTGTCATAAGCTACGCATCTCCTTTTT
Organism: Eilema sororculum; assembly: GCA_914829495.1. Taxonomy (NCBI): domain Eukaryota; kingdom Metazoa; phylum Arthropoda; class Insecta; order Lepidoptera; family Erebidae; genus Eilema; species Eilema sororculum. The sequence goes on along the minus strand of OU618555.1, from coordinate 9,483,914 downwards.
CATCCTTGCTTAAATCACGGGCGCATCGGAAGCTTTCACCTTGAAGTCTGGGGTCCGTCTTCTCCAGTCGTAACTGCCTGTTTGTCTGAACTTCGTTATTTTCCGTCCGTGATGCGATCTTATGCAACATATTTCATGTAAATCGGATATTTGTGCATGTAAACAATACCTACATTTTGAGATCCTCCTCCTTTTAACCTTTCGACAATGCGAAATTTCAAAGTGGTGAAATAAATAAACAAATACTTAGATAATTAATAGACCATAATAATGAATTGAAAATTCTACTAATAATATAAACGCGAAAGTTTGTAAGTGTTTGTTACTCTTTCTGATCTAAATAGCTGGAACGGTAAGGAGTTAGCTAAACACACAGGATTAAAACATAGGCTATGTTTGGTCGCGATAACCCAAGTTCACGGGGACGATGCCGGGGGTTAAAAAGCTAGTTCTATAATACATTTCGTACGGATAACCGATGCCCAAACTAGTCTGAAAGAAGCCTGTATTTTCTGAGATGTTACTCTGGAGCTCACGCTGAAATTGATTCAGAAAAGCACTGAAAAAATAGTTAGGTAGGCGTTGACCTCGACTCAATCAATAAATTTCCATCCTTATCAAACTGTTTTCAACTATTCATTAAGGTAAGTAGGGCAACACTTAACAATATGATAATATCGTAATATCTTATCAGTTTGCTAGTACGGTTTGCAATACTAATAGCCTTGCATTGTGAAGTTACTGTACACTGAAGGTTTCATAATGATAGCGGTAACTACAACATAGTTATCGAGCGGCTGAACTTCGATATTTTCCGTGAAGCGACTGCCATCTGACCTCCACAACCCAAAGGCGATATCGAAGCATTGCAGTTAGACCAGATGATGAACTTTTTAGGGCTCCAATTACCCGTAACGACTGCCATAGATGTTCGTATGGCAACTGGGACAAACGGCTTAACGACGGCTTCGAGGCACGACCAGTCCAATGCAAAATACCCATATTCATGCATACAAATATTTTTATTGAGCGTGGATCGAACCCGCGCCTCCTGCGTAGCGGCCGTGTTCACTACCGCTACGCTACAGAGTCTGACAATTCTCCAGCTACCCGTAATAATATCCATAGATGTTCGTATGACAACTGGGGCTGTGCTCTCCCAGGCAGGACGAAACCAATGCAAATACCCATATTCATGCATACGAATATTTGCAACTAGCTTCTGCCCGTGGCTCCACACGCGTGGATGTCGGTTATCGCGACCAAACATAGCCTATGTCCTTTCACATGGTCTAATCTACCCCTATACCAAATTTCAAAAAAACGGTTCAGTGGTTTAGGCGTGAAAGCGTAACATACAGACAGACAGAGTTACTTTCGTATTTATAATATTAGTATGGATGAACGGGGATCGAATCAGTGCACACCGAAAAATTGCACATTATTGCTGGCCTGTAGTAGTCTCGAAATACATCGGGGAAAATGCTCTGTAGTAGTCTTCTTCGTGTCAGTGGCAACAATTGAAATATTTAGATACGCCCAGCACAAAACTCGGCGACTTTGACCGCACCTTCCGTAGCTTCATTTAGGTCGGCAATCGTGCAGGTGCAGGGGCACAGTGGGCACGACAAGAGGTGGTCCATCGACTGTAGAGGTGCATCACAGTCACAGCCACCACCCCCTGCGTCCAGGTAACACCTATTTTACCCGGTTCGCCCTACAGCAGCCGACCTGAGACCTCAATCTATTTAAGGATTTCCAGGTGGCCCATTTTGTTTCATGCCCGGGTAGGCTCTCAACGGGCTGAATGTTATCTGGAGGGGGTGTACCCTGGTAGGTGGGTGTGTACCCTGGTTGGCCCATCTCAGCAGCAGTACATCGAAGGAAGCTCCGTCTGCTTTTAAGGTGGGAGCTGGGTATGGCATGTTGGATTCTGTAGTAGTCTTTCACGATTCACGATCCCACGATACGGTACCTAATTTGGTGTTTCGACCAGTCTAGTATTTTTGTCAGTCTATAATAAAGTCATTGAACTGCATAGTGCTAGTTCCTAGACATTCCTGCCTAAATAGTATAATTTGTAGTAGAATAAATAACCAATCGTACCTTCCGTTCAAAACAAGTTTTTATAACGCGATTTGTGCAAACTTGTACGAGCGGCAGAATCCGCAAGGACCAGTCAATCTTGTTCTGTCTAAATGTAAATTGCTCTGTATGAATTATATTATAATCTGTCTGCGTTTATATAATTATATCATCTTGTATCATACCTATTATGTATATTATCTTGTATATAAACATATTATCAAGACTAGCTTTCGCCCGCGGCTCTGCCCGCGTGGATGTCGGTTATCGCGACCAAACATAACCTATGTCCTTTCTCATGGTCTAATCTACCCCTATACCAAATTTCATCAAAATCGGTTCTGTGGTTTAGGCGTGAAAGCTTAACATACAGACAGACAGACAGACAGAGTTACTTTCGCATTTATAATATTATATTAAGTATGGATGACTAGAGTGTGATCAAAATGAAAAAGGTACCTCCGGGGCGGCTACCACCTATATCATCAATTAATTAGCCCACAGCAGTCCACTGCTGGACATAGGCCTCTCCCAATGTGCGCCATTTCACTCAATGCTCCGCCTTCCACATCCAGTCTGTCCTTGTCACCCTTTTCAAGTCGTCAGTCTATCTGACTAGGGGTGTCCTACCTTGCGCTTACCTTCTCTACCTACAACAGCCCACCATGCGCCAATTACCTCTATCCTTAAATACTTTACGAGCACTAGCTTCCTCTATAATACAATTTTTTATATCAATTAGGTGGCAAATAATCAAGGTTCAATTGGTTATTCTACTGACTAGTTTGTAGTAGGACGTTAAGTAAAAATTAACTATAATTTAGTTACTTTTTGCTAAACGTCAAAACGATAAGTTCTAAGGTAACTTATTTGAAAAAAGATTTAGTGACGTCATACAATTTAATAGTCAAATCAGATACTATTTTAGGTTGGGTGGATGATTAAAAATAAATAAAAACTGTAAAATAAGATCCGATCCAATTTTTACCGCTCATTTACCATTCTTAATTTAATAAGCTCGGTTAGATAATTTATTTTTAACTACAGGATAATACCCAAAATTCGATCCACTTCGGATCGAAAGTGGTCACCATGGCCTATACGTGTGCAACACTTTAGTGTTGTACTGACACCCCAAGAACTTTCTAATGCCCTTCTTGAATAAATCCATATTGTAGTCGCCTCGCCTGTTATTAGTTTAAAACTTTAAATAATAAACCGTATAATCGACATCAATGCCCGATGAACTGAATAATAAATAACAAAGTGAAACAAAGTACTTACGTACATCAGAGATGCGATTCGATTTTTTTAGGGTGTCGCGACATAATGACATTGGCTGACGTAAATATTGACGCGATAGAATTAAGGTTGCATACTTTTTAGGTTTAGCCTTGTAGTCTATATAGATCTGCCTTCTTTGAAAGATAATTGAAGTTATTCAGACTTGCAAAGTTTGGTAACCTAGGAACAACCCACACGGACACGGCGTTTTAGTCATTTAGTTGGTTCCAGATTCGACATAACCGCCCCTGTCGGCTTCGGCGGATCCGCGGGGATTTGGCGCAAATGAAAAAAGTAATTCACGGAGTCAACTTTTGCAGACTGCGGCTGACCCAGGGCCATTCCTTACGGTCTGGCCATCCTCAGGAGGGGGGACAACGATGTCCCCGACTCGCCCCCGGAATGGGGAAGCGCGCTATTGAGCAACAATGTACTGCAAGAGAAACGATGCACGCTGATCACCGAAGCAAGACCAAGGCCATCATAATAATCTATGATGTAATGTTTCTACGTTTTTTGTTACTTTTGTTATTTATATTTCAATACTACCACAGTGAAAAGAAATTTGTTTGACTGTGATACCACTAGCTGATAGATAACCCGACGTTTTTTTCGTGTGGAAATGCCCTTGGATGCCTCCCCCGCCGGAGCCGGAAGGGGACGTTATGTCGGACTCGAACCGATGACTGAGGGCCGTGGTGCTAGGCCGGCGGTGAGATTGTCTTCGACATATCCCTCGCACCCCGGCTGACCCAGGGCCATTACGGTCAGGCCCTCCTCGGGAGGGGGACACCGGTGTCCCGATAGATAGCCCGCAGCTCAGAATAATCAGCTATCGGGACTAAAGTACAAAGATTTATGAAGATTATCGAACATGCGGCAGTAATCAAGTACCTATTTCAATCGGACCAAGAGCTCTCTATTTACAAAAAACAGCATCAAAATCATTTCCGTACTTTTTAGTTTTTATTTTATATTATTTAAGTTAATGTTCTCCTGTTAAATTGAGGTACCGAGAAGAAAGAGAGCCTCGTTCAGTCATCCATCAGTCAGCAGGTGGCTGGTTAATTCGGCTTGGGTCCCGAAGATTAGCCTTGGTGGCCCCATACGCCATATTATCCTTTAGTAAAAATAAATTATCATTTTTTTTTTTAAATCTAGGACACGTCAATTTGACTTATTAAACTAACCGAACTTATTAAATTAAGAATGGTAAAAGAGCGGTAAAAGTTACGTCGGTTCTTATTTTATAGTTTTTATTTATTTTTAATCATCCACCCAACCACAGAATAGATACCCAACCTTTATTAATAACCGATTTGACTATTAAATTTTATGACGTCACTAATTGTTTTTTCATACAAATTGCCTTTAATCTTATCGTTTTGACGTTTAGTAAAAAAAGTAACTAATTTGACCCCAAAACCCATATTGTAGGTACCCGATGACATTATGATCATGACCCCATATTGGCACCTCAGATTAAAATAATAATAATAAAGTTATTCATTTAGTCTCAGATTGGCACATACTTCAATTAAGATATATGGAAGCAAGTAAATACATGGCCTACATTACATAATGGTGTATGATTATTTTTTCGTTTGGTAGGTCCGTCAGATAAAAAACACGCAAAATAAAATCAGTAGTTGGTGAGAAGGCGGCTTTCCATGGTGATTATGTGGACAGATGCGGATTTACTCGCGTGGAAAGGCTCACCAGGCAGTAGATAGGTAGGTATGTACTACGCTCGTTATGCACCGCGGGCTGGATCCACGGCAGACAGACCAACACCTAACATGAAAAGGTAAATCACATGAATCAGGATCCGGGAACACCAACAATGTCATGGTGGACCTCGAGTGCTCCATGCATCACTTACATGAGCCTACGAGATACAGACACAAAAGAAACAAGAAAAAACAAAACACACACACACAACATAAAGTAATGTACTGCTGATATAAGCTGCCGAGGGCTCGGACAAACAATAAGCCCGGCTCATCGGCATTCATTGACAGGCATATTATACCTCGCAAGCATGCTGAATAGGGCCTGGTGGCACTAATCCATTGATTAGTATCATTATACTATACTATAGTATACTATAGTATATATATACTATATATATACTATAGTATAGTATCATTATACTACTGGGTATGTGGGTCTTGGACTGTAGGAAAAAGGTTTTGCTGGCAAAGAATTACAAGTCTTTAAAGTGCAGCAAAGAATAGAGTTAATGGAATCGATTGCACTGTAGATATAAGAGTGAACATCTACCCTGCATGTGTTCATTATAGGATAGAGGAGATGCTGTCTGTGGCCGTTTGCCGTGCGTGATAAAATCCGCAGTATCGCGCACCATGGTAAGCCGCCTTTATGTGTTATTAATAGCTGTTGTTAGCTGTACGTACATTATCTATTACAACATGTTATTAGATTGATCCTTGTAGAAAAATAACGTGGTTATTAACGATGCGGTTAACTACTAGTTTGTGTATAAGATACTCTAGTATGTAACATAAAGTAGTTACAGTAGTACTATGACGTGTTACAACTACAACCGATCGTGTTTTAGGCCACAATTCAGTTTTTTTTTATCGTGCGATAAATCCCCACGGATACCACCCCCACAGAGCCGGTGGAGGTGGTTATGTCGGACTCGAACCGACCAAAACGCACGCCGTCTTGGGTCCTTGGTTGCCGGAGGTGAGATTGCCAAAAGCATATCTCTCGCACCCCGACAGACCCAGGAACGGTTCAGAGTTGGTGGTCCTCCACCACCATATAGCACCCCGTACTAATCCTCAAAAGATACCCTAATAACGGGGGAGGATTTCGCCGAGAAAAAAGTTCATTCGCAATACATCGGGAAAAAGAAGCGTTCAATCATTCATTGGTTCGAAAGTAAGTTGGCACCGTCGCCCTTAAAAGACGGATATAAAGAGAAGTGAAAGAAATGATTCAAGTGCGGCTTAATAGCTCAGTTGGAAGAGCATTCCCCCTGTAAGGGAAAGCTAATCCATTTTTCTCGTTTTGAATGGTTAATTAACGAATTTCAAAAATGACTTTGCCTTAATGTTCACGTTTTATTTTCATCATATTATACCTTTACTACGCGATTGTACTATAACCACAGCGGCCAGAGTAAATGACAAAAATAAATAATAATCTAATATATAAAATTCTCGTGTCACAGTTTTCGTTGCCATACTCCTCCGAAACGGCTTGACCGATTTTGATGAAATTTTTTGTGCTTATCCGGTATCTATGAGAATCGGCCAACATCTATTTTTCATCCCCCTAAATGGTGCAGCGGGAACGGGATCTGACGCGGATCGCGGGGCGGGAAAAAATTGGCGGTACGAAGTTCGCCGGGACAGCTAGTTTAATTATAAAATAGACCAGGGGACGAGTGGGCACCTCAAAATCATGAAGGGACGAATGGGCACAGGGGACGAATTCCAGGTGACTAGTGGGTACTAACCCAAATTAATGTTTCAACTAACGAATTAACTTTTAGATTCATTTAATTAATCTATTAGCCTATTGCAGTCCACTGCTGGACATTGAAAAGAGACTTCCAATTTTTTTATATATTATATAGGATACGTCAATATGACTTCACCTCGCCTGATGGTAAGCTGAAGGCAGTTTATGGAAAGAGGGTCACGATGACAGACATCAACTTTAAGAATGCTCAATGGGCGGAGTTGGATAGTGAAACCTTAGACAATGCCTGCTTATTCTCTACAAAGTACCAATACCAGTGATAGTATGTCGATAGCTTAGTGGTTAATAAGTCGGTCTTACGATCGAGAGGTCCCGGGTTCGAATCCTGGCCATTACACGACGTGAAACTACTCCTAGCACAAGCAATTTAGCTTAGTTGGAAGTTCGGTTGCTACTATTCTTAAAAAAAAAACCAGAACCTGCACCCTGGAGACCGGGTTTAGCTTACCGTAGAACCCATAAACTTAGCCAAATTTGTTGTTTGACGTCATAGCAATCCATCAGCATTTTGCAGTTGGATGACCTTAAACCCCCAAGATTTTATAGACAAATATCAGAGAGACCATATTAGGTCAGTTACCTAATAGGAGTCTCTCTGATATTTGTCTATAAAATGTAAAAAAAAAAAACATTGATAGTAGTACTGACTACTATCAATGTTTCTTTTTTTATACCACGTAGGTGGCAGACAAGCACACGGCCCACCTGATGGAAAGTTGTTACCGCGGCCTATGGACGTATGCAACACCAGGGGCGTTATACTCGCGCTGCCTACCCTGAAGAAATCTTCTAATGCCCCTCTTGAAGAACCCCATATTGTAGTCGCTTGGGAAAACCATGGCAGGGAGTTCATTCCACAGCTTGAGCGTACGTGGGATGAAGTTCCTTTCATACCGCACGGTGCGCACCGTATTCAGATGCAATGTGTGGGGATGAATTCCCTGTCTATGGCGAGCTGTTGTTTGTATTCATTCCGAATATTTTTAATTAATTTGATTAAAGAACCTGATTATGTAGTAATGATATCATACTTATCATGGCACGATTATCTATTTTATTTGTTTGTGTCAGATTCGATAGGATTTTTTTAATAAACAAATAAAAAGAGTTAGCACATTGCACACTTGCACAGCTATAATAAACTAGCCAGGTCAGTGTTAAGATGGGTGACCAACCAACCATTCGTACCTAATACAACCAACCATTAAAAGGTTTATTCGCATCTGCCACCCCCAGATTTGCCACCGGGGTGGTGGTTACCACCACTTTATTCCCGTCTGTCACCGGGGTGGTGGTTGGCACAAATAGGTGTCGTTTACCACCCCGGTGGTCGATGGCACATAATTAGTTTCATCTGCCCCCTTCATAGTTATAGGGTCTATTCTCATATCCTATTAGACGTTATCAATGGACATTTATATTAAAACATCTTTCACTGGATATCATCTTCTAACCCCTTCGGGTTGTCTGCCGGGGTGCGAGAGATATGCTTTTGGCAATCTCACCTCCGGCAACCAAGCACCCAAGACGGCGTGCGTTTTAGTCGGTTCGAGTCCGACATAACCGCCTCCACCGGCTCCGTGGGGGTGGTATCCGTGGAGATTTTTCGCACAATAAAAAAAAACCCCTTCGGGTTGCCAATGTTGCGATACAAACATCTGAGGCAATCGGCTGGGGCGTTTTATTTTTATAGTTATATTTTTTTAACGTTATATTGTAGTCCATTTATAACAAATTATCCAGGATCTGACTGATTCTGCAGTCAGTCAAACACTGAATTGGTTTGGACAGTCGCTCCTGGACTTAAAAAGCCATGCAGGCGGCTGAATGGGTAAGTACATACACTTTTTTTTCAGCACGAAACGGCCGACTCAACCAATCAAGTATTATTTTTAACCCCCGACGCAAAAACGACGGGGTGTTATAAGTTTTACGTGTCTGTGTGTGTGTATGTGTGTGTGTGTGTGTGTCTGTCTGTGGCATCGTAGCGCCCAAACGGATGAACCGATTTGGATTTAGTTTTTTTGTTTGAAAGGTATATTAGTCGGGAGTGTTCTTAGCTATGTTTGAAAAAAATCGGTCCAAGATGGCCGCCGCCAGAACATGTCGGAATACATATTTCTTCATAACTCCCTCAATATGGGTATCAAATGAAAGAGCTTGACTAGTAGATCAATTTAAAAAGTATAAAATAAAAATTAAATTAAAAATTTAAAAAACCCCCGTCACAAAAAACACTTCCAAAAAGTTGAAAATAAATTAATAAATTTTGATTCAACGGTTGCCATGTCGGGGGACCTTGAATTGTTCCAATAATATAACGGAAAGCTTAACCAGTTAGGGTCACCCGACATGGCAACCGTTGAATCAAAATTTATTAATTTATTTTCAACTTTTTGGAAGTGTTTTTTGTGACGGGGGTTTTTTAAATTTTTCAATATCTACATCTTAAATTCCTTTTTATCATAGGTTGTATAGCAAAAATTAACGAATTATTTAAGACCAGTCATAAAAATGCAGTAAAGCTGTATTTATCGTGGCCTACGTGTTTCAAGTAGTTTCAACATATCAGTAGACATTCACGTTATGGTTACAACACGGTTGGCGACAATGGGCTCGCCCCTTGTTACATGAGATTGGAGTTCGCGTAATATAAGTTTTAAATCAAGTACGTACCGTTGCAGCTATACCTAAACAAAGACTCATAGGTACGTATAATTACCGGTATATCTATGCCTTGACCGCAAACACGTCAAATGCACTCTCTATGCGCAGTTCGTGTTTTTTGGGCGTCTTTTGAGGATAGCACGGAGTGGAGGAGCTGAAATCCATCAATTATAGATTCTATCAAACGCGCGCCAGAGCCCCTTTGGTCTCATGCTTTGGGTGATCCATACTAATTCCATACTAACTAATATTATGCGAAAGTAACTCTGTGCCTGTCCGTTACGCTGTCATGCTTAAACCTCTGAATCGATTTTGATGAAATTTGATATAGTAGATTAGACCTTGAGAAATGATAGGCTGTTTGAACGCGATAACCGACATCCACGCGGGCAAAAGCTAGTATGCATTACCGGGAACTGTATAGGTACAGTATAAACTACAAAGCTAGCAGTTTAGAACGTAAATTCACCGTTCAGGAATGTGTCTAAGTGAATGTAACAGTGAAATAAATTTCCAATAAGTGTTATCAATTTCCAAATAAGTCGACTGTTATCACTCGCCTTGCAATTGTGTAGATTGTGGAGAAATGCCGCACAAACATAGGGAATTGTTCGTGGTTTTAAAAATGGCTGCCAAATAAACAAAATGTCAATCAATCAATTTTATTAGTCTATCGCTGTCCACTGCTGGACATAGCCTCTCCCACTATTGGAAGGCTTTGGCCTATTGGTTTTACGCTGGCCAGAGGGATGGTACAGGGTTTTATTTCGACATTTCCTTCCCTCGCAGTGATATCGTCTGCTAATTTTTTCGTTGGTCGCCACTTACTTACACCCTTTGGATGAGATGATGTGGTGATACTTGTGTTCTGACTCCGTCAACACACGGATAAATAGGAAAATGAGATAGTGTTAGCCGTCCCGGAAGGAGAAGCACGAGGCTATACCCGGCTTATATTATTGCAGTCTAACAATCCAGCGAATCAATTTATTCCAGACCTAGATTGGACCGTTACGTCGCGTCTACACTAAACCAGTCTATAAAAGCTACTGGAATTGGAAATTACTATGTTATAAAAAAAAACAATGCGTTTTACTGGCAAACCGGCGGACTACTGGCGTTTAGCTTTGGAAAAAACGAATAAAGAAAATAGCCTGGGCCTCGATTCTACTAAAGCAAAACTATAGTCAAACCACAAGATTGCAAAAAGCGGCAATACATTATAGACTTTAAAGCGATGCGTTTAAAGTTCCATATTAAATAACTGTTAGCAGAGTGAATAAAAGAGTGTAATGAAACTTTTGTCATTTAATTTTGGACCTTAGTGTATGGAAATAAAGGCTAAACTTTAATGCCGCTTTTTGTAATCTCTGTGGTTTGACAATAGTTTTGCTTTAGTAGAATCGAGGCCCCGATCGGTCGAGCCGTTCTCGAATTTTACGTTTAGCAACATCCATATTTATAAGATAGAAGCGAGATAAAGATGAAAGGTCAGGGTCTTGTACGTGAATTAATTTGTAAATGACAACCCACTGTTATGCTCCATTACCAAATTACTACCGTGTATATTATTGCTGTGATAAATAGTAGGCAGATTGATATGATATAATATGTTCTGTACCTTCTTTTTCTTATTTCCCGTTCTTTTTTTTATTTATTTTTTAAAAAGGACACGGCATTTTGACTTCGCCTAGCCTGATAGTAAGATTTTAGCAAAGTTTTAGTGTTTAGAGTCGGTTTTACGTTCGATAGGTACCAGGTTCGAATCCTGGCCTTTATACTACCAATGCGCGACGTGAACAGAAGCAATTTGGCTTAGATGGAGGGGTATTATTACTATAAACATAGATAAATTTGGTAAATTTATGTGCGTGTATGTAGAAACACCTAGGTATTGTAATGTACCTATGTAGAAACATCTAGACCTATGCAAATACACATATTCACGCATAGTAATACATATTTGCTTGATGCAGGAATTACAAGACCAGTGGCCACAGAGGTCAGTCACCTTTATACTGACTCTTCATGCTTAACTTTTTTCTTTTTTTTTAATGCAACGCATGCATGGGCAAAATAAAACATAGTTGCATGTTGATCACAATGTATTCTTTAGAGTATAACCCTGTACTTCTTGTATTTAGAATTAGTTTACAACAGTTGTTATATTATGGGAACCATACATATATCGCATAAATACATATGTACAATTGTTGGTTGATGGTTTGATTAGTTTGCTACATATACTATCCTTCTCCTTACCATACAATGGCATATTTTCATAAAAATGCAAGAAATACTATCATGAAAGACATACTGACTCGCGTTAAGATTATCACATTAAACATTACACTTAGGTTTGTTAATTGTATCTTTGTTTGTTGAGTAAAATAACAAAATATGTAAGCACCTGAGCTCAAATACTTGTGTGTGAAGTCTGATACTGGTTTATGTGAAAAGATATTTATTAAAAAAAAATGTATTTAAAAAAAACATTTACACCTCTTTTATTAATATTAATATAATTCTTACAGCTCAAAGGTTTGCTAGAAGGATCTGTTATATTATTATCTATATGTACACTTATCTTGTATTACTTTTTTGTGTACAATTTATGAATTTAAGGTAGATTACACTTGACATTATGAATTATAAAGTTGTAATGTGATAACATTAGCGCTTCTCTTCTAATGTAAAGATCATTTGTTCATAAGAGAATCATTTCAATCCAAATCTAAACCGTATGCCACAATTTAAGTGGAAACATCAATGACTCATTGACTGTCAGGTACAATCAGCTGATTAAGACAACACATGAATCACATCATAATAATTAATCAACATTACCCGCCCTGGTGGGACATGACAATTATCCCCAAGAACCCACATGACAAATCAGTCGCAGTAAAAAGAAATTATTAAAAAATAAATAATATGTGAGATGTAACCTTTTCATTAACAAATGTACAATCATTCTAAAATAAAAGTAACTACTAATTAATCACTGTGTGTTGTTTCAAAACAAACACCATTAAAATATAATCTTAAAAACTATATTACCTTTAAACTCACATTCTGAACTCACTCGTATTCAAGCATACTTATTATATACAGGTAAAACATAAACATTCACCAAATTAAAGCTTTTGAGTATGAGGAGGGATGGGGCTCAGAACTTGAGCTTGGGCTTGAGCTCGTGGGCCCTGCCACCCCAGTCTAGCCGGTAGCTGCGCGTCCGCCACGAGATCTCCGAGCCGAGCAGCGCCGCCGCCAGGACGAAAGGCGCACAGCACTCACTCCACACCCAGCCTAGCAAAAACTGCACTTTCGTGAACGGTGGCGAGCCGTTCTGCACTGCGCGAAGCATTAGCCAGTCCGAGAGGAACCACGCAAGCACATGCACCAAAAAAAAAGGAAGCGGCTCCGCGCCGAATAACTGTCCTGCAGCCCATGCGGCGCCGGCGCCCAGGGGCATACACTCACTGAGAGGTTCTAACAGAGCCGTCGTCGGAACCATTGCGATCCTTAGACGCGCCCACCGTCGTAACCGGGCCTGCATCGCACCGACCGATCTTGTCCCCGAGTTTTGCAGGGCCGGCTGAGACGCCACACGCATTTTCCAATGTCGTGATGTGATGTCTTTCGCTATGAAGTAGTCTTCGGCGAGATATTCTCCGAAAGCACGGAGCCCGCCCGACTCCTCGAGGGCGCATCGCCTGACCAGCGACGACATGCCGACGTGACAATTGATGCCCAAGAGGTCGGCACTCATGTACATGCGCGCTTGCGCAGTACCGAAGTACACCTTCTCGTAGACGGCGGCGAAGCCTTCAGCGTCATAGGTGAAAGGCATCTGATGTACGATGGCGACGTCCTCTCTCATATGTTGCACCATATCGAGGAGCGAGTCATCTCGCATTCTGATGCCTGCGTCGCTGATCAGTACCAGCGGGTACTTTGCCGCCAAATACGCCGGCTGCATGTTGTTGATCTTGGGGTTGACGCCGACTGTCATCCCTCCAGTAAAAAGTTTAGCATCTATATGTGGATATTTATGTTTCAGACTGTTCACTAACATCACTGCGGGATCGTGTTCATTTTCGACACAAAAGAGCACTTCATACGTTGGATAGTCCTGGGTGAAAAATGTTTCCAAGTTCGTGAAGAGATTCGGATCGACGCCGGTGAGTGGCTTCAGGATGGAAACACCAGGGTACGGCTGCTCAGGCGGTGACCGGTCCACAGTCCGATAAAGCTTCCACTTTGAATATGAGTAAGCCATTATGTGAATTAACCACAGACACACCCAAGCGACAATAAAAAATATGGCAAATCCATACACTGTATACACCATAGGCATCATAATTGTATCCTTATGTTGTTGTCGCGTTCGGGCCGCATAATATCGACTGGTTTTTGTTAAGAGCCGTGCGCTACGACGCGATCATAACACTGAACTGAATGTGTGATAAAAAAAATTGTAGCGCGAGTTGTGCTCTCCATAAAACGATTCACCATTTTATATAATCGTTTTATCTATAAGTAATGTTTTTATCATTGTTTAGGGCTAGCGTTAAATTATATTACGATACACAACCGCGTCGGTTCCTCTTTAGAAAGAGGAATTGAATCGAATCAAAAATTCTTTGACAATGAACAAACAAACTTCAAGCGTCACTGCTACCAACATAACGTTGATAACGATTTAAATCCAGCTATACTACTTGTCTTGTGATCTGAACACGAACCAAACGAAATTTATGATCAAAGTTAATTTGAAATATAATAAAGCTTGTATATAATCACATCAAATAAAATATGATATATTTTTCATATATATTTTTTATATGTAGATAGAAGCGAGAGTTAAATGTAATAATAATCAAGTAAGTAAAAGTTATAATATAGCACTGCTTCAGTCAGCTTTAGTAGAAATAAAACGTATTTCTGTATTGATTGATTTGAATGACATATTTTGTTAAATTTATTTAATTATTTATTTACATTAAATATGTAAATAAATAAATAATAAACCTATAATAAATAAACCATAGGTTTTGCTAATGTCTGTGTATTTAAGTTTAATAGACATAAACGTTTAATATTATTGTAGAATAATAATATTTTAATATTATGTTTATTATTTTATAATTATTGTAGAATATTATATAACAATGTAAAAGACTAACATATTAAAAAAATAAAATAGAATTAATTATTACCAACATGAATAGAATATTCCTAGAAAAAGTATCGGAAGGTTTTATATATAATTGTAAAGTTCCAATCTACACCATCAAATCTAAGAGGTACCGTTTGACGTTTCATATTTTTCAAACCGAAACAACTTTGTTGATACGTACATTATTCAGTTTCGATAACCTTTTTCATAAAACCATGAATTTAGAAGGATTTCATTATTGTATCTAAAAATGTACAATTCTTAATATCTAAATGTAATTGAAAACTTTCAAACAAAGCAAAATAACACATATTTACACAGTAAATAATTTCTAATAGTTATATTCTTGACCTCATTACAAAGTTACGTAGTTAGGTCACTGCACGTAGTGTTGCGACTCTTCGGATACACTTGTATGCAAAAAAATCGTTTACATATACGAAAAATCGAATGTATTATTTACAAATTACACTTGACAACCAAACAAATATTTTTTCATGTGAATGGGATTTATCTCACATATTACGATTACATAACTAAATAGTTATGTAATCGTAAAATATGAGATAAAACCCATTCACCAAAAATACGTATTTATAAATCAAATATATTTGCTTCTTTAAAAAGTTGTCGAAAGCGATTTGTCGATTTTTGATTTTCGCGCCCAAATAAGTCGGGGTTTCTCGCGCTAACGCTGTCGAAATAGTAAATGGAGTCAGGGATAGTGTTTTTTACATTTATTTTTGTGTATGATAGTATGGGTTTGCATATTACAGAGAAATAAACAAATTTTTAACAAGCACATCCATTGATTTTACAATTACAATTTTTTCTTCTAAGTCTTATTTCTACGTCTAAAACTAATAAAAATAAGGTATGTAGAACCCATTCACAAAAATGTTGTTGCCTGATGTTATAAATTAACGACGTTACTGCGCGACCGCATAATGCACTGAATACACAGATACCCTAAAATAAATTAATTTAATTATTTTTAGGTCAATAGGCAAAATCGCAGGTGTCCAAGTCTCTACAATTTTTTTTTCTGGCAACACTGCCAACTACAAGCGCACGCGGTCCGCTCGGTCGGTTCGGCGTCAGCAGTCTCTCGCCATCTTGGAAGCTGACTGTGCGCGTACTTGCTTTCTCGTTTGTGTTTTACAATTTGTGACTTGGCTATTACTTTTCTGGACTGATCATTCTTTATCCGTTTACCTTGGCAATATTTATACTGGACTCCGAACTAAGCAAGTGTTTATTAATAATGTCGAAAAGAGGACGTACTTTGAACAGCCAGGCTCGTGAATTGGTGGTGAAATTACACGAGTATTTTGAGCGTGAATCTCAAAATGGTGGACTTCTACTGCCAGTTACACAAGTTCGGGATCGCGTCGGTGAAGCTCTCGGTATTGGTAGCCGCACCGTTGGCAAAATATTAAGTGAAAAATATGGGCCTTCGGGGAGTGACAGTAACGTACTTCACACACCGAAAAAACGAAAAAGAAATAAACCTGTGACAGGCATCGATGAATTCGATAGTCATGCTATTAGAAACCATATATACGGGTATTTTACAAGAGGCGAATTTCCAACATTGGCAAAGTTATGTGCAACTTTAAAAGATGCCGGGCTGTATAAGGGAAGCATAGAGTCGTTGAGAACGGTAATAACAGGAATTGGCTTCAGATACAAAAAAGTTGACAAACGAAAAATTGTTATGGAGCGACATGACATAATTATGCAGCGACTAACATTCCTGCGCGAAGTTAAACAAATTATAAACTGGGATAATGTAATATTTTTGGACGAAACTTGGCTAAATTACAACCATTCTGTGCCGAAAACATGGACTGATGATTCTGAAGCTTCGTGCTCGAAGGTGCCGATAGGAAAAGGTGGACGCCTCATAATATGTCATGCTGGGTCAGCGTCTACAGGCTTCGTGGAAAACTCTTTATTAGCTTTCCAATCCAAAAGCACTAAAGAGTATCATGAAGAAATGGACGCAGTAAGGTTCCGAGAGTGGTTCTTAAATTTATTACAGAATATCCCTCCTAACAGCACAATTATAATGGATAATGCCCCATACCACTCTGTGCAAATTGATAAAGCACCTACGTCAGCCAATAAGAAAGCAGATTTGGTGGCATGGCTGCAAAGAAAAGGAGTGGATGCCGACATGTCACTATTAAAAGCTGAATTATTACAGTTAGTGAAATTGCATAAACCACCAAAACCGACATATGTAATTGACCAATTGGCCGAAGAGCACGGGCACAAAGTCATACGACTTCCTCCGTACCATTGCCAATATAATGCCATTGAACTGATTTGGGCCCAAGTTAAAGGTAATATTTTATAATATTATAATAATAACACGAGTACTTCTAACATTTATAATTTAAACAATGGTTTTCGTCTGCTATCAAATAGTTACATTATTGTTTTACAGGTTATGCAGCAAGACACAACACAAAACCACCCTTCAGTGTCAAGAAAATGGAAGGTTTATTAAAGGAAGCATGTGCCCAAGTTACACAGGAAGATTGGAGTAAAGTAGTACAAAAAACAAAGAAAATAATAATGGACGACTTCGAAAGAGACGTACACTTTGATAATGTAATGGACAATCAACTGGTCATTAATTTAAATGACGATGATGACGAAGACGACGATACTAGTACTAGTAGTGAATAAAAAAATATCCTAAACATTTCTTTTATTTAATTATAACAATTGATTTCTTAAAATTCGGATATTATAGTAATCGATCTCTTAAAGTTCGGATATTATAGTAATCGATTTTTTCATCCCATCCCTATCATTCAATTGTCAGAACTGTCAAACGGTACTTCTTAGATTTGACGGACTTGTATATAAAAGTTAGTTAGGGGTATAAAAAATAAAGTAAAAACTTCAACCTTTATTTCGTATACTCTAAACTTTATTTATACGTAAAAAAATACTAGTTGATATGCCAACTGCGCCGTCCACGTGAATGATTTTATAAAGGTTTTATAGTATAGGCTGAAACCACTCACACTCACACAATCTGCGCGAATATATTTTTTTTTAATTTGCAATGTGACGGCCAACAAAATAATTATTCATTATGTCTAAAGAAATTGATGAAATATTTATTTATATTTATATAAAATAATAATAGGTATTTATTTTTTTATAATCAGAAATTGGTATGCCTAAAGTTTCTATTTTGGCTTGTGTTGTGTCAGTAGAACTAAAACAGGAAACAGGAAATACCAACCTTGCAACATTATGTCAATATTTGAGAAGAAAAATAATATGTGGCGTCGTTTCAAATTGTTTCGCGGCATTTTGTATTCTTTCTTCTATCTATTTTTATTTTGTAATGAAGATTGAATTATTTTAGAACGCCAAGGAAATGGATGTCGGGAAGTTATTAAAAAACATAAGTTGTTTGAATGAATATATTACTATTACTCAAGATAGCACTGAAAAATGTAGAAACTCCAGAATACAGCTGAATATGTCAACTATTCTTGCTTTGAAGAAAATTCGGTCATTTGAAGTTGAAGTAAGCATTTTTTATTTTTATCACTTACCAGACTTTAGCATGGACCGTAAGCTTGCAATTTATTTTGAAAACTAGGTTACCCAAGCAGTTAATTTATTTCTGTAAACATTTTAGTATGTAAACAAATGTGAAGAGAATGGGATTGCAAGTGTAATATTTGAACGCATATTGCATTTGCCACCTTCCAAAACTTGGGGAGTGCTCAGCAAGGAGATGGTGAGTCTACTGCAGTACTGGCTTGATGCAGTACGGAAGCACTTGGTGAAACACAGCCCACACTGGTGGATCTTTCTGAAGTCACTACTTAAATTTTTAAAAGTAAGTTGTCATTTTTATAAGAGTATCAAATTGAAGACACACTTCGCTGACGATCTCTGATGTACAACAGCTGCAATACTTGCTAGAATGTGACTAAAGCAGGCAGAATTTATTGGAGTTGTTGTCAGCCATAATATTAAATTTTGGCAAAATGACATCCTTCAATTTTGTTAGAATGGTTGTAGTATTTAATAATACCAGGGATGTTTTAAATATAGTTATTTTTGTTTTATTACATAACATAAACTCACGCCTGTGTTCCTCGAAGGGGTAGGCAGAGGTGCTAGCACCCACATTTCGCCAGTTTATGTTTAGGTCCCAATGTAATAGGTGGGGAGCCTATTGCCATTTGTTTTATTATTAACAGGAAATACGTCAAAAGGACAGCTCTCTTCCTAATATATTGGTTGAGCACACAGCAGAGTGCCTATTTGATTTAGCCACAACAAATGGGCCAGATGTAATGCAGCGGTATGAGATTCTACATTGCTTCAATATGTACTGTTCCGAGTCCAGTAGAGAGTTGAGATTTGCTTTAAGGACCAAGTTTGGACATTATTTGTAAGTATTAGTTTAATGCAATTATATTAAAATTCTTCTTCTAACTAGGTCATAAGCAGCATTAAAGAAAGGAGTCTATTATGCCCCAACTTTTCTTGAGTGTTAAAAACTGGTAAACGCAGTCCCAGAATATGACTAGGATTAACTTTAGTATAAAGAGATGGAAGTAAGAGTAAAACTTCAACCCATTCCCCACAGCATTTCATAATGAGGAATATTGGCAATAATTTTATAAAGTGATGAAATACTAATTTGTTAATGTAGTTGAAAAAAAACTTTTCTTAATGCAATTGAATCATGAAGAATTGGACATACTCAAAGGCATTATTTCTTTTCAAAATTATAGGCTCACAAGATCCAGAGATTTTAGATGGTGGAATGGGCTATTTTTATATATTTCGTCAGCCATATTTTGAACCTATATTTTTTTTTACCTTTTTTAAAAATATTCCACAACATTCTACACAACGCTATCTAGACCCATGTTAAGCATAGCTTAGCTAGCTTGTATTATGTAATCTAGAATGCGGACATACAATACTTTTTTTTTGTAAATACGTACATACATATTAAACATAGAAACACCCAGACCAATGCAAATAGCCATATACAAGCATACAAATATTTGCACTGAGGGGCATCGCACCCGCGCCTCCTGCATAGCAGTCGCGTTCACTACCGCCACGTTTATAGGCTGACAACTTATTTAAACAATTTAATTACTCTAAGTTATCAAAAATATTTCAGCACAAAGCTCGCTAACTATATGGGTGGTTGTGGCAACCTGGCAACCCAGTACAGTATCATGGAGACTCTCCTCCGGTGGTTGCTGCCGCGGCAAGATCGAACTCTGAGGATCACGTCGGCTTCTAAGTGGTTTCCCGCCAGGCTATATGCTGACAGCGTCGTTGATATCTTCTTGGAGAGACCTTGGATGAATTTCTTTCAGGTAATTTTGATATCAAGTCACTATTTTTTGAAGATAATTACATACGTACACACTCTTGAATGAATTTTTGCAGCATGCTACTTTTACTTACTTCCAGCGGGGGACGCCGTCGACCGGACGGGTGATCTGCCCTCTTTGTGGGCCATTTCACCCAAATCCCCTGTGCCTCCCCTGGGGAGGCCAAGGGGGCGTCCGGCAATCACGGCGCTCCGTCGAACCTACCTGTTTCTTTGCAGAATCTTACGATCTGTTCCACCTTCAGATCCTCAAGGTCTGGTGTTTCTAATGTGTCCGTCCCCATGTTTTCCCATCTTGCTCTTGAGTACATGGGGCATTTGGCAAGCAGGTGGAGGCTGGTCTCCTCGGCCTCCATGCACTCTGGGCATTTGGGGTCGGTTTTCACTCCTATAAGTGTCAGGTGCCTGTTTAGTCGACAGTGTCCTGTTATTACTTCTATAACCAGCCTCATGTTTCCCCTGGAGAGTTTCAACGGTTGGCTTGATTTCTTCGTGTCCATGCTTTTTATGAAGATCTTCGACTGTCTCATGACAGGCGAGGATTTCCATCTGCGATTTGTTTCGGCGACTATGCTGTGGCCTATCACTCCCTTCGTGATTTTGTGGGCTATGGGCAATCTTGGCTGGTTCACGTCAGCTCCTTTTCTGGCCAGTTCGTCAGCGATTTCGTTGCCCGTGTTACCCTCGTGTCCGGGTACCCAGGCAAGTGTTACGTCTAGCTGCCTGGTCAGTCTTTCCAATGATTTCTTGCATTCCTTGACAAGTGCTGATGTTGTTTCTGTTCTGTCTAGTGCCTTCAGTGCCGCCTGGCTATCGCTATAGATGGTTACCTTTCCTTCATCTTTAAGGCGGCTCACCATTTCCGCGCATTCCATTATGGCATAGATTTCTGATTGGAAGACACTTGCATATTTGCCTAGGGAGATTGTCCTGTTTATTACTGTTCCATTTCCACGTTTTATGTGTATTCCAGAACCAGAGAGTTTGGTGGATTCTTTTCTGGAGCCATCCGTGTAACAGATAGTGCCTCCTGCTTCCATCTTCCAATTCTCCCTCTGTCCAATATGTACTCTGTACTTTTTGTCAAAGATCCTTTCTTTACTGATAAGATCATTGTTCGATAGGACCATTGACAGTTTATCTTCATATCCTTGACTGATCTTGGCATGACCTTCGTCAAAGATATTGCTTGTCCATTGACCTGTGCTTCTCAATTTGAACCATTGTTCTATTGCTTTCTTTTTTATTTCAAGGTCTATCGGGTTTAGGCCCAGTATGATCTCTAGCGCGGCTGTGGGAGTGGTCCTCATCGCGCCGGTAGTCATTAGTGTTGCCAGTCTCTGAACTTTGTTCAGTTCTTGTTTGTTTTTCACTTTATGGGTTGTGTGCCACCATACTAGGGATCCGTGGAGTATCCTTGGCAAAATAATTGCCTTATATATCCACAGCACCATGGCTGGTTTCATTCCCCAGCTTCTGCCTATGGCTCTTTTGCATTGCATCATGGCCATTTTTGCTCATGCAAAGAGTGTTTGAGTATGCTAACGATACAAATCGAATACATAAGGAAAAAGAAGAATCATCTCGGGCGGGACTCGGACCCGCAGTCTTTCCCTTGCAGGGGGAATGCCTTGACCAATTCGGTCCGAGCGAGCCCATTTCCGTCAGATGGGCACTTACTACTAGTACTGCCATTGGGGACGCCGTTTATCCGGACAGGTGATCAGCCCTTCTATGTGGGGCCATTTCTCCCAATTCCCCTATAACCACTGTCATACATATTCGTATGGCAACCGGGACCGACAGCTTAACGTGTCTCCGAGGCACGATCAGACCAATACATAACATAAACATAACATGACCTCACGCCTGTATTCCCCGAAGGGGTAGGCAGAGGTGCTAGCACCCACATTTCGCCAGTTTATGTTTAGGTCCCAATGTAATAGGTGGCGAGCTTATTGCCATTAACCGGGCACTTATACGCACATAACTTCGAAAAGCATCGAAAAGTCATTGGTGTGTGCCATGGTAAACCTGGGATCGAACCCGAGACCTCGTCTCAGCAGTCCATTAACCATACCACCAGACTACCGCAGACCAATACAAATACTCATATTCATGCATACAAATATTTTCACTGAGCGGGGATCGAACCCGCGCCTCCTACGTAGCGGCCGCATTCACTACCGCCACGCCACAGAGGCTATCGAGGTGGGCACTTAGTCATGGGCTGTATATTTACTGTCGGATGGAGAAAAGCCCTACCCCTCAGTCGCTTCCTACTATTCCCCATAACCACTCTTTTTTTTGTACATAATATTAGCAACCGCAATTACTAATATTCCATAACATAAACTCACGCCTGTTTTCCCCGAAGGGGTAGGCAGAGCTAGCACCCACATTTCGCCAGTCTATGTTTAGGTCCCAATGTAATAGGTGGCGCGCCTATTGCCATTAACCGGGCACTTATATACCTACTAAATACACACTAATATTCCCTCTAACACTAACCCCTCCAACTAAGCTAAATTGCATGAGTTAGGATTCGGTTCGCTTAGATTTTGTAATAGTTTTGATTTGAACCCAAGACCTCGATCATAAAGCCTACTCCTTAATCCTTAAGCTACCAACTGAAGTGATTCTTCACATTTGCAGGATGCAAGAGATTTCTTGAACGCTCACAACGAAAGGAGCGACCTCATCACTTCAGTCATTTGCCGGAAGCTTACCGTCGGTGATATCCTTATTATACGTGTGAGTTACATTATTTTCTTTTTATAAAGGTGGCAAACAAGCTCAAGTTCTTCTCTTCTCCGTCTGGCTCTCGATTGTACAAACCTTCTCTGGACTTTCACAAATAATTCAAGACCAAAATTAGCCAAATCGGTTCGTGCGTTCTGGAGTTATAGCGTCAGGCAGGAAGGAAAACCCGACTTATTTTTATATAGTAGATTGAATTTGATTGTTTATATTTAGACTTTTTTTGGGAATTTCAACTAATGAAAAGTCATAGTTTCAGTTTAGATATGCAATATTTTATTTTGCAAGGCATATTTTTTCAGAACAAGCTATCAAATTAAGCAGTATAGGGAAGAATCGACGACTTAGTCAAATAGCCTATTGTGAAGAAGTGGGCGAGATCCGCGGGCTCCAAAGTGTAAGAGTCACCAGGGTCCTCACTACAGTTGCTAGAGTAAAGAAGAAAAGCTTGCGAATGTAAAGCCAATTACCCGTTGTCCTACGTGAGCGACAAAAGCGACAGCCCGCACAAATCTCAAAGTATAGGTCAAACCCTATAACTTGAACCTAAATCGCGAAATATAAAAGGCTCTGGCGCGCGTGGATTATTTTGTAATAATCTTTAAAAGAATTTGAGATCGATGTTTTCTTCAAAATACATCCTAGAAACATGTACTGCGCGTATAAAACACATTTTCAGTCCAAGATATATGTTTTTTTTTATACAGGACACGTCAATTTGACGTCACCTCGCCCGATGTTAAGCTAAAGGCAAATTATAAGAAAGAGGGTCACCAAAGCAAAAGCAAAGAGGGCACTCAGCTTGACGGCCTCATTAGATGGCTTTTCACGCCCCGCTTAAAGGACCCGGGACTGTAGGAAGAAGGAAACACGTGAGCTGGCAGGGAGTTCCAGGTCTTAGTGGTGCGGCATAGGAATGAGTCACTGAAACGCTTGGTTCGACCTATACCCGAATTATGATGAATGTTGGTGGTACTGCTTAAGCAACGAGCTCACTGTGTCATTAAGTCTTACTGTATTTTGCTTTTTCAGTGAGTGGATTCAATGAGTGATAATCGCGTAAACTTCGGACAGTATTACATAGGATTGTATTTTCCAGGATACAGATAAGAACGACTCATGGATAGACTTGAACTCTGCTAGTAAATGCATCTCGGTACTGTTGGACCCTCGAGTGTTAGACGCGTTTGGTAGTACGAACCACAAGTCGTTCGAGACCTTCGTCGTGAGTGAGGACAACACACACGTCGCCAAATTGTACAGGTAATTTCATCATTATAATATTGCATTTTCTTTTTATAGGTCACGTTAATTTGACTTCACCTCGCCTGATGGTAGGCTAAAGGCGAAGCCTCGGAAAGAGGGTCACCGTTACAAACATGTGCGTACCATGTTAACAATGGTGGCACTCAACTTGACAGCTTCATCAGATGCTTTTTTCATTGCATCTGAGGTTTTTTACACAACGTTTTCAACATTCAGCCTGTCAATTGCCTAAGTCCCGGATGGCAAGAAGGGTGAAGTCAGATACTGACAATCCCTATGGTTGTTCCTGCTTTGACGGCCTCGACAAATGCTATTTCACGCCCTGCTTGAATAATTCGGGCAGAAGAGAGAAGGAAAGGAAAAATGATAAGACTTATGGGAGTGGTTGCCTTCTAGAGCATAGATTGGGTCATAGGGTTTATTCCCATCTGCCACCCCTAGGCTTGCCACCTAGGTGGTGGTTGGCACTAATTTGGTGTCGTTTACCACCCGGTGGTCAATGGTACACAATTAGTTTCATCCGCCCCCTTCATAGTTATAGGGTCTATTCTCAGTTACGTATCAATACACTGCTCACCCCGACTCGGATAGATTAGGTAAGAAGGCTAAGGCGGGAGCGGAGCGGAGCTCCCACATTAGCCTTCGTGGATATTTGTTTTATAACCACACAATCAAGGTTTCCATTCCGTTATAGCTTCAAATATTTAGTTAATATATTTTAATTCACATTACGTCCTATAGGATATGAGAATAGACCCTATAATATGAAGGTGGCGGATGAAACTAATTATGTGCCATTGACCACCGGGGTGGTAAACGACACCTAATTAGTGCCAAACACCACCTCGGTGGCAAGTCTGGGGGTGGCAGATGGGAATAAACCGGTCAGAGCCTCTTCCGTCCAGCAGTACCAGATCGGGTGTGAAGATTTTGGTGGGGCCACCAAAAACAACCTTAACTACGAGCTATGTGCTCTATACGTGCAGTACATGTTTGTTGGGTTTTTTTTACCGTGGGAGAAAATCCTTCATGGATGTTATGCCGGACTCCTATCGACTAAAAACCCCCACGGTATCGCCCAGCAGCCTCTGGTTGGGAGCCCCGGGTAAGCCCTCGGAAGGATGTCCCAGGACTCCCATCAGACCTACGGCTACAATTGCGGCGTCGCCTAGGGGTGGTTCGGGTGCTATCCCGGGTCGCCTAGGAATGGGGGACATTCTGGGAAAGCGACATTTTGGGAAAGGGACATTTTGGGAAGTTGACATTTTGGGAAAGGGACATTATGGGAAGTTGACATTTTCGTACCAGGGGACATTTTGGGAAGTTGACGTTTGAAGCCAAAACGTCCCGGCGTTATGGGGGGGGGGGGGTTCGGGTGTCATCCCGCTTCGTAGGGGGGGGGGGGGGGGGGCGTGCGTGAATCCCTCACGTCACGCTGGGTATCTATTGAGGATAGCACGGGTTGATACGGCGGTGGACGAGCTCAAATTCACCAAGCGTAGCTGATGATTACAAAGTAATCCACGCGCATCATCCAGGGCCTCGTTTGTTTCGCGACTTACTCGTAAGTCCAAGATATGTGTACCGAGGAATAACTTTAGTTCTTTATTAAATCCATACTTATATTATAAATGCGAAAGTAACTCTGTCTGTCTGCCTGTCTGTACGTTACGCTTTCACGACTAAACCACTGAACCGATTTTGATGAAATTTGGTGTAGCGGTAGATTAGACCATGAGAAAGGACATAGGCTATGTTTGGATGCGATAACCGACATCCACGCGGGCGGAGTCGCGAGAAAAAGCTAGTAAATAAATAATTATTCCACAACATTCTACACAACGCTATCTAGACCCATGGTAAACTTAACTAGCTTGTGTTATGGAATCTAGAACGCGGATAAACATACTTAGATACTTTTATTGTTAATACATACATATTATACATAGAAAAACTCCTAGACCAATGCAAATAGCTATTTACATGCATACAAATATTTGCACTGAGCGGGGTTAGAACCCGCGTCTTCTGCGTTCACTATCACGACGCCACAGAGGATGTCGAATGAATCTTTGTCGAATGACAGTACGAAGTTACCCTTCTAAGAAACTTTATCATGTTCATTTCTTGACGTTATCAACTAAATAGCTATCTCTACGCATTATAGGTAATAATATTCTAAGTATTTATTTTGATTCATATTATTCTCTTTCGGGTTCAGCGAACTGGTTGACTTTGATAAGACAGGACAGGAAGGAAAGATTAAAATCTTTTCTTGTTATCAAATTCTAAGCATTTAGTATGCTAGCTTATTATACAAATCGAGTACATCAGAAAAAGTTTATTTGAATTTTTTTATTGAATGCATTAGAATGAAATAATTGCTTCAGGCGAAGCTCGGTGGCTCAGTGGTCAGAGCATTCCCCCTGTAAGGGAAAAGTTGCGAGGTTTCTAAATTCTAAATTCTTTCGCTCCGATACAACCATAAAATCGCCTAGTATCATTGAAGATTCAGTAAGGTTTAACTTCGCAGTGAATTAATTGAATATGTTTGCTTTCAGAGAGTCCGAAATTCTTACACTGTCTGTAGAAACTTTATCTCCACCCCGAGTTCTTCCGTCGTGTATCAAGCTAGGCGATGACGTCAGCTGCCACGTCACTGCGGTGGTGTCGTCACGATCTGACGTCAGGAGACTCGACGGCGCTCTCAGAACGATCTTTGATAGCAAATATCAAGTACGAATCATTACTAATAATAGGAAAATGATGCTCCATTAATTTCAAACAACTATACATATTGAGAACACTTTTACCATAGTATTTATTCTATTAATTTTTGAAATTTAGAATAACCTTTTTTGAAATTTAGAATAACCTTTTTTGAAATTTAGACTAACCTTTTTTGAAATTTAGAATAACCTTTTTTGAAATTTAGAATAAATACTGTGGAAAAAGTACAAGTGTTCTCAATATACACGGCGGTGGGGCACTGAAAAGCGCGCCTCCCCATTCCGGGGGCGAGTCGGTGACACCGTTGTCCCCCCTCCTGAGGAGGGCCAGACCGTAAGGGATGGCCCTGGGTCAGCCGGGGTGCGAGGGATATATGTCGATGACAACCTCACCTCCGGCCTAGCACCAGGACCCACAGTCGGCGTGCGGTTTTAGTCGGTTCGAGTCCGACATAACCTCCCCTTCCGGCTCCGGCAGGGGAGGTATCCGAGGGAATTTCCGCACGAAAAAAAAACAAAGAGTTCTCAATATATGTAACAATGAATTCCACCAAGTGCCATCAATGAACAGTATAAAATAGCAAGTTTACTATAGTTAGTAGCTGATTATTTAATACCTAAATATATTGCATTTCCATACAAAGTATACTCGGCTTTCGAACCGAGTTATTCGGCCGAGTACCGAGTATCAAAAAACCCGCCGAGTACGCCGAGTACCGAGTATCAACCGATACTCGGCCCATCTCTACTGATTATTATAAAGATTTTCAATTATTTTTTAGCTATTACTGGACTTGGAAAAGGAGTTGATATTGTCGCCGCCTAAAGTTGTTGAACAACCAAACAATAAATCGGTTAATAAGGTACATTGTACATTATAATTTTTTTTTTATATATATATAGTACACGTCAATTTAACTCCGCCTCGTCTGATGTTAAGCTAAAGGCAAAGTCTCGGAGAGAGGGTCACCATCGCAAACATGTACAGTCAGCATCAGAAAAATGTTTACGAGTAGAGTACTCAAAATAATCTTAAAACCAAAATTTCAATATTATATTGATAATTAGAGTACTCAAAAAGTTGTAAGCATCCAGAGTGGTCAAACTATCTTATCAATCGATCTTCCAGAAACATGTAAGTATGCAGAGTGCTCATTTTCATATAGGTACACAATCACGCTACTCAATGGTATCTAGTCAAACAAAGTGTTCAAAATATCTGGACAATGTCTTTTAATCGCATTTTGCATCCCTTTTTTACTAATGTAGCCATCCTTTACACATGATGATGGGATGATGTGAGATAGGTGTATAAGTTAGAACAGGATAGAAAATTTGTCAAATTAATGACAATTTCTTTTGTATTTTTTATAGTTGCCAGTTGTAAGCCATAAACTATCCCCTTGCATTGGTGAGAAAAGAGTATGAATACGTAAGAAATAAATACTCGTATGATGTGTAAATTACTTGAAACCTACATAAGTACATATATGTCCACGCGGTAGCTAGTATTAATATATGACGAGGAGGCAGCTCACGCAGTACGCTTGGGACCAGTGGGATAATGGTGGAGTAGGTCGAGTGTGGTTTGGTGTGGGTCGATCCGTCGGCCAGGGAGACCCGTAGAAACGGTGGTGCCGCTGGCCGCCCGTGGCATAGTACAGGGGCCCAACTGGAACTAACCACTCTGGGAGGCTGCCCCACCAGGCCGCGCATAATCTTGATGTGGCTCGTCGTGCCGGTTGGTGACCGGAGATGGACCCGGCGACCACTATCGGGGGGGTACGGGGGCCCTTCCGTCCGGCGGGTCGGCCACCACTGGGCCACACATCCGCCGACGAAACCAATACCCGCGCCTTGTCACATACTGCTGCGTGGGTTGTTACCTCTTTTTTTCACGCCTTCCCTTCCACTCATTCTAATAATGGCAGCATATAAAATAAGAGCAGGATATACAGCGGCAAACCCTTCCTCCATCAAAACAACACCATTTGAGGTGGAGTTCACAAACATTCGTGGACTCCACTCTAACCTCATAGCCGTCCACCAACATCTTGAGACGGCACGGCCTGCTCTACTTTTCCTCACGGAGACACAAATAAGCCGCCCTGGTGACACGTCTTACCTTCTATACTCCGGCTTTGTGATAGAGGAGAACTTCATGGCAAAGGCTGGAGTGTGCGTGTATATTAGGGCGGATGTTTGCTGTCGCCGCTTACGCTGCCTGGAGGACCCTTCTCTTTCTGTTCTCTGGCTACACGTGGACCACGGCACGTCTAGCCGAGTCTACGCCTGCGTGTACCGTCCCTTTAAGGGAGGACCTTCAGAAACGGCTCATCTCTTCGACCATCTGAGTCGGGCGGCAGATGCAGCGCAGGAGCGGTTTCCGTCCGCAGAACTGGTGTTTCTGGGGGATTTTAACGCCCACCACGAGGTGTGGCTGGGATCTACCAGAACTGACCATGCTGGACGGACTGCCCACGCATTCGCTCTCACGCACGACTTGGCCCAGTTGGTACCCGAAACCACCCGGGTACCAGATATAGCGGGTCATCAGCCCTCTTTGCTGGACCTTCTGCTGACGACCCATCCAGCCCAGTACAGTGTCTCTGTTCATGCCACTTTGGGTAACTCCGACCACAAGTTGATCTGCGCCAAGGTGCCTATCGCTACCCCCCCAAGACCAGTGGAGATCAAAAGACGGTTATGGCACTATTCGTCAGCAGATTGGGATGGACTACGAGATTACTTTGCATCTGTCCCGTGGACTCAGCGCTGCTTTAATGGTGGGGACCCATCAGATTGCGCATCTGCCATCGCTGGTGAAATCAGTTTGGGCATGGAGTATTATATTCCATACACTGAGGTCACCAGTGCCCGCAGAACTCGACCCTGGTTCGGTCGTGAGTGCGCTGCTGCTGTTCAGCAAAAACAGTTGGCGTACCGCGCTTGGACCAGGGCACATGCAATGCGCGATCCAAGTGAGGGCCATCTCAAGGCGGCGTATAACAGAGCCACCAAGGACTGCAAAAGGGCTTACATCAGAGCGGATGCCCAGCGCGTGGCACGGCTTGGCGAGCAACTCATGTCGCACCCTGCGGGTAGTCGTGGATACTGGCGACTGGCCAAAGCCGTACAAGCTAACTTTTGCCAGCACTCGTTGCCCCCGCTGCGATGCCCAGACGGATCACTGGCCCATGAGCCGCAGGAGCAAGCGGATATGCTGGTTGACCTCTTCGCGGCTAATTCCCGGGTCGACAACTGTAGTGTGCAGGCGCCCACATTGCCAAGTTGCGGTCACTCAATGCCTGATATCCGTATCAGGCACTGCGACGTCCGCAAAACCCTGCAATCACTCGACATCCGGAAAGCCAGTGGCCCCGATGGTATTCCGCCGGTAGTCCTGAAAAAATGCGCAGCGGAGTTGACGCCGGCGCTCACGCGAATGTACCGATTGTCGTATGCTTCGGGAGTAGTGCCGCGGGCTTGGAAGGAGGCGAACATACAGCCAGTCTCCAAAAAGGGGGATCGCTCGGACCCGGCGAACTACCGACCCATAGCTGTCACCTCAGTCCTCTGTAAAGTGTTTGAGCATATCATTAACGCACAGCTCATGCGTTACCTAGAAGATCACTCCCTAATTAATGACCGACAGTACGGGTTCAGACCGAAACGGTCAACGGGTGATCTTTTGGCTTACGTCACTCACCTCTGGGGTGAGGCTATGGACAGGCATGGCGAATCATTGGCTATCAGTCTTGATATCGCCAAAGCCTTTGATAGAGTCTGGCACAGTTCGCTACTTTCCAAGCTTTCGGCCTATGGTCTGCCTGTTCGACTGTGCGACTGGGTTGCCAGCTTCCTGCATGAGCGTAGTATCCGAGTTCTCTGTGACGGCCGGGCCTCAGAGTTCATGCAGGTTAATGCTGGCGTGCCCCAGGGGTCCGTCTTATCACCCACTCTCTTTCTTCTGCATATAAATGATATGCTAGCAGTAGGCAGTATCCATTGCTATGCAGATGATAGCACTTTACATGGGCGATACTTCGGGCACCCCGCGGCCAAGCGGACTGACACTGACGCAAATAGACAGCGGCTTGTCGTTGAGCTCGACCGTGTCCTGACGTGCATCTCCCAATGGGGATCAGAGAATCTGGTCGAGTTCAATGCCAAAAAAACACAAGCGTGCGCGTTCACAGCCAAGACCTCACCCTTCCTTCCTCTCCCTACTCTCCAGAATACACCGCTGGCTCTACAGGATCACATTGACATGCTCGGAATGGATGTTCGCTGCAACCTGAACAACAAGAATTACATCGAGAGCGTCATCAAAACAGCGTCGCGCAAACTCGGGATCTTGAACAGGGCGAAGCGGTTTTTCACGCCGGAGCAGCGGTGTCTTCTGTACAAGACACAGATTCGCTCTTGTGTGGAATACTGTTCTCATCTCTGGGATGGTTCCGCGCAATACCTGTTAGACGCTCTTGACAGAATGCAGCGACGGGCAGTTCGTATCATAGGTGATCCTGAGGTTACCAACACCTTGGAACCTCTGCAGTTGCGTAGAGACGTTGCCGCTCTGGCCGTTTTCTACCGCCTCTACCACGGCGAGTGTTCTGAGGAGTTATTTCAACTGATCCCACCCTCTCCCTTCCTATCCAGAACAACACGTGCTGGTCTGCGGTGCCATCCACACACGGTGGAATCCATACCATCTCGCACTAAACGGTTTGGGGGCTCTTTCCTCTGCCGCACGATAAAGAGCTGGAATGCTCTGCCCGCATACGTGTTTCCCTCGTCTTACAGTCCCGGGTTCTTCAAGCGGGGCGTGAAAAGGCATCTATCAAGTGTGGTGGTCTGTATCTTCTGGACTGCACTTCAGCTTTGTTGCCATCTAGCGGAGTGCAGTCAATTGACGGACCAAATATAAAAAAAAAAAAAATTAAATAGGGTTTCGTATTTCTAAATTTTTCTGTCGATTGAATAATTATTAAAAATAAAAAACACGACTGCTCCTGAAAAGACCGAAATAAGTTT
Organism: Eilema sororculum; assembly: GCA_914829495.1. Classification (NCBI taxonomy): domain Eukaryota; kingdom Metazoa; phylum Arthropoda; class Insecta; order Lepidoptera; family Erebidae; genus Eilema; species Eilema sororculum. The sequence goes on along the minus strand of OU618555.1, from coordinate 9,451,987 downwards.
GATAGCAGGCGAAACCCATTGATTATCATTGGATTTATGAATTACAAATGGGTACCTCCGCCTGCTTTTTTGGTCTTTTTTATGTATTTTTTTCTATATTATACTTTATTTAATTAAATAATAACAAAATCCATTAGATATAGCGCCAAAAATTCACGGTTTAGTATCGATTTATATTTCATGCACTCTTATATAAGGTATATAAGGTATATTTGTGACCACTTTCATCGAAATCTTTTCAGCCTTAAGGTCTCTATTCGGGTAAAAAGTAAAAATAAAATCGGTTTAACTTTAATAACTATTTCAGAGAGAAAGAAAAAGAGAAAGAAGGCGAAAATTGCGGTTTATGACGGATTAAAAAAAAACTTCTATTATAAATTATAATCTATTATAAAAACTAACTGTACCTATTTTCAAAGAGTAGACATTTTGTGTCTATGTCATGTCGATGTAGTCATAATGCGTATTAGAGAATACGAGAAGTGGATTTTTGAGTACATAGGTGTATCTTGCGTTGCAGGACCCTTTATTTTTTACGTAAGTATTCATACTCTTTTCTCACCAATTCAAGTGGATAGTTTATGGCTTAAGCAACTGGCAACTATAAAAAATACAAAAGAAATTGTCATTAATTTGACAGATTTTCTATCCTTTTCTAACTTATACATTTATCTCACATTATCCCATCATCATGTGTAAAGGATGGCTACATAAGTAAAAAAGGGATGCAAAATGCGATTAAATGACATTGTCCAGATATTTTGAACACTTTGTTTGATTAGATGCCATTGAGTAGCGTGATTGTGTATATGAAAATGAACACTCTGCTTACTTACATGTTTCTGGAAGATCGATTGTTAAGATAGTTTGACTACTCTGGATGCTTACAACTTTTTGAGTACTCTAATTATCAATATAATATTGAAATTTTGGTTTTAAGATTATTTTGAGTACTCTACTCGTCAACATTTTTCTGATGCTGACTGTACCATGTTAACAGTGGTGGCACTCAGCTTGAGGGCCTCATTAGATGCCTTTTCTCGTCCCGCTTAAAGGACCCGGGACTGTAGGAAGAAGGAAACACGTGAGCTGGTAGGAAGTTCCAGGTCTTAGTGGTGCGGCATAGGAATGTTAAATTTGTATGTTTATTTAAATATTTAAGTCACTACGAATAGAACTGTTCAGTTGTACCAAATAAAAAAATGCTATTGACCGGCAACACAATTAGGAGCGTTATGTATAAAAAATAACTTATTTATCTAGGTTCTGTCATAAAAGTCATTAGTCTTCTTACAGTCAGTAGAAATAAAAGTCTATAAGTATAAAAAAAACCTGAAAATTTTTTTTAAAGCAGCGGTAAAAATTACGTCAACATATTCATTATTTATCGTTATATTTTATGTTGAATCGTCTTCCCAACTACTATATTGGACAAAAACAAGTCTTACGTAATAGATCATACCAATATCTATAGCACTTACCGTTTTCACAATAACAAAAATAATGTTAATGAACTACCCTATAATTGATTATTAAATGCGGGTAGTCTGTAATTCATTTCATAGAAACTTTGAATCAATATTTTGATGTAATGCGGGTAGATACATAAATAACATAATCGAATGTGTCAGTGTGTGACGTACATTAAAATATGGTTATAGGAACAAGATGCCAGATTTTCAAATCCAGCAGAAGTTAGACGCCGGAAACATACAGGTGAGTACTTTAAATATGAATCTATAATCTGACCTCGTCTGTGAATTCCAGAAGGGGTAGGCAGAGGTGTATTAACACCCAAATTTCGTCAAATATGATTTTCGGCAGCCTATTGCCGTCTAGTAGCCTAGTGGTATGGGTAATGGACTGCTGAGACGAGGTTTCGGGTTCGATCCCAGGTTTACCATGGCACACACCAATGACTTTTCGATGCTTTTTTTAAGTGCCCAGGTAATGGCAATATGCTCGCCACCTATTACATTGGGACCTAAACATAAACTGGCGAAATGTGGGTGCTAGCACCTCTGCCTACCCCTTCGGGGAATACAGGCGTGAGGTTATGTTATGCTATTGCCGTCAAGCGGGCACTAATGGGCTGTATGTTTGCTGTCGGATGGAAAACAGCCCTATTCCTTAGTCTCCTTTTACGACACCCACATGAAGAGATGGGGTGGCCCACAGGAATAGATTCTACTCTACCAAGAACCAACATGGCATCCTTCCAGTCTCTCTGTTTATAATCTGTAATATTTGAAGTGGCCGGGCCAATTTAGTGAGATATTACTGTAGATAGCTGATTTATAGAACGTAACTGGGGCTACTTTTTTTCGAATAATTATTATGAGTGAAACGGCGTAAATTGGGAGAGGTCTATGTCCAGTAGTGGATTGCGTTGCGCTAATTGATTGATTAGGAGACAGTGATAAGCATAATCAAGAACTTAATAATTTAAATGTAATGTAAAATTACTTAGATGCCTTGATGCTTGAATATTGTTACTATTTTGTTTTGTTTATTTTTAATTGTATAATTTTATTTTTTTAATTTCTAAATAGATTAGGTAGGTACCTATGTAAATCTAGTCTTATTTTAATTGTTATAAATATTTGATTTGAGATTGACATGGTCATTAACATTAATAGTATAACACTCACCGGGATATTTACCATGTTTATAATTGGTATTTGGTTATAAACATGGTAAATATCCCGGTGAGTGTTATACTATTAAAGTTATAAATATTTGCACACCGAAAACGGTGAAACATGCTGTACTTTTTGAAACACTGCCTTACATCGATTTTAAAACCATTTTTCTCGCAAATAAATATTTATTATTATTATTATTTATTATAAAAAAAATTTACAGGTTATATAGTAAGATCGCGACAACCTCTTTCGTGTGCATCACCTTCTACTGCATCGACTAGTTCTTTAGCACAAGTAAGTTTACTTAAGTACTATTATAAATAATCTTAAAATTATTCTAGCATTTATTAAATCTAATGAAAAAAAAAACTATTTCGGGAGTTTGGTTACCATGGTCTTCTTTTATGATAAACAAAGAAATTGAATTCACCATCTTGATTCTACACATCTTCTCCTACTGTGATTGGGCTCATTTTGGCTTTTGTAGGAGCGACTGCTGTCAGACCTCCCCGAGAGGAAAGTCTGCACCAGAGCTTCGTTCGTCAATCGATGGGTACTGGCTTCTAGATAAGGAACTTCTTCCCCAGAACGGCGTAATACAGACATGATAAAATAGTGATTCGCTGTAGTGTATTTAAAAAATGATATCACAATATTTTTTATATTAATATCTCTTCTAGCTTCACGAAAAACTAGCAGCATTACCCCGATACCAGTTTGACAAGGAACCCCTGGGAGTGTGTGCTCCACCTGATCTGTCTATAGTAACTGAAGTCAGTGAGGTGGATGATCGAAACACTACCCTAAATTGTAAACCTTACGGCGTTTGCCAGAAGAAAAATTTCACACCTGTCCCTAGTAGGCAGTCTCAGAGTGATGGTGAGACAAATAAAAGACACCCAGAACCAAAGAGTAAAGCGCAAAGTAGACTGCTGTCACCTGTAATCCGTGAACAGACACCAAGCTGTTTGCTAGTAGCTACTATAGGATCTGCTGACGATTCGGTTATAAATGATACAGTTGAAAGATTATCCAAGTCTAAAGATTATGATCCCGATAATATTGTAAATTTATTAGTCCAAGAAGCATTGAAAGCTAAACTAGAAAAAGATAGAGGTCAAATCGATAGTGGAATTGATACAAGACAAAAAACGTTAGAAGAGTTAAAAGAAGTTGGTGACGTAATTGATGATACACCAAATAAAGATAATGATTTACATAAAAAGTCAGAAGAGTCAGTAGAAATTGGTGACGTAATTGATAATACACCTAATAAAGAAAATGATTTTAATAAAAAGTCAGAAGAGTTAGCAGATATTGGTGACGTAATTGATAATACACCTAATAAAGAAAATGATTTAAATAAAACCGTGAAAAAATGTCTTAAAATAGTATCTTCATCTGATGAATCTAACACAGAAGCTATAAGTGATACTCCTAATGTATATGTTAGTACTCGTCGAAAGAAAAAAGATATCGTGAAAGGTGATTCTTCAGAGAAAAAGTGTTTTGATGTACAAGAAGTTGAAGAATTTTTTTCTCAACATTTTACAGAAAATAGAGCCCGAGAAAATATTATTAGTCCAACACTAGCTAAGAAAATAAACGAAACAAGTTCTGAGTTTAGTGATGACCGTTTAGATGATGGCCTGATTTTAATGGGAGATGAAATTCAAAATCTGGACTCCTTCAACTTTAATAATATTGAGGTAATTGAATGTCTTAATAATATTGTGGATAAAGTGTGCGAAGAATTCAATAAATGTTCTAATTATTTAAATGTAGATCAAGAAACTCATGCAGATAACGCTTCTGATCTGGAAGATGATTTGCCATTAAAGGATATTCTAAATAAAATTCAGAAAATTGATTCTAAAAATAAGAAACCTGTGGCGCCCAAAAAAATAAAGTTAAAATATAAAGTCGCGTCTAAAAAAGACAATAATAAAACTCGTACAGCGAAACAGAAAAATAAGATAGACACACCCAAGATGTCTACCATCATAGAGGATAATACGGATGTAATTGATGAAAGTATAGTGCCTGAAGATAATGCAGAAACCAACAAACCAAATTTAGTAGCTGCTAATACAGCTGAAGCTATAACACCAATGATGCGTAGAAAACGTAAACTGTTCTCTCCCAAAGACGTAAAAATGACCGATGAAGCGCCCGTGAACTCACAAGAAAATGATTTCACTGATCCTAAAATAAAGAAAGCGCCAAAATCGACGCCTTCATACAAACCATACAAAGACATAGAGAGAGAACGTCAAAGGCATATCCGCATGCCACGAAATAGAAAATCCAGAAAAATCGAGCCACCTTCACCGAGAACAAAACAAATGAACGACTTATTTGATAAAGTAAAAGAATCTGCTAACGGCGAACACGTTAAACTAGTCGACAAAGCATATGACGTTTATAACTATTCCACCGATAGTGAAGATGATTTTAAAGCAAAAAAGGTTGAAAAATCTAAAAGAAACAGCACAACTACTGCCTACAGTGAAGAATCTACAATTTTAAGACGTGGCAGAGTAGTCAAACGTACAAACAATTCAGTTAAAGAAGAGGGCAAAAAAGGTAAACGAAAAGGTAACGGACGACAAAGAACGAAAAAAGTAGTTAGTGTGGAACTCGCTAATGATTTAATCGACGAAAGAATGAGAGATAAAAAAGAAGTGCTGGACACCTCTATTGTTATTCATAGCCCCAAAATTGATAATCTAGAACCAATATTGATTCTAGAAAAAATGCCAGAAATGGAAAGCATTATTGTAAAAGATGTAAAGTCGAATAAGAGCAAAGGAAAAACAACTAAAAAAAATAAGGCTAAACCAATTCATGTGGCTAAGGAAGATAAGAAAACTATAAGTATTAAACCTATTACCGACAATGATAGAACTGAAAGTCCATTGCCAGGACTAGTCGTTGAAGAAGCGTTAACGACAAATAAAGAAGACGGGGAACTCTCAGCCAATATGGTAGATAAGTTTAAGAAAATATGCCGAAACCCCGAAAAATACATAAATGAATCTAATAATACTCAGAACATGTTATCGGATAACGAGAAAATTCTTTACAGTCCCCAAACTATTAATATAACAGACGAGATTGTACAACTCGAAGCACATGCTAAAGAATTCAATCCGAAAGGTAAGAAACCAGGGAACAAAAAACCAAGCTCTGTCAAGGTGAAGAAAGAAAAAGATAAGAGAACATTGTCGCCAAAGAATGCGAGTTTATCTGGTTCGGGATCAAAATCGGAACAATCTATAGCTACTGTAGGTATTACCGGACATGGTGATTCCGAAGAAGCCCCACCGAGCCCTGAGTTAATTACAGAACAGTTGCAACATCGATACTTAGAGACAGAATATTTGGATCACTCCGCAAAAGATTATTTCGAAAAATTGACAGAAGAAATTAACATTTTGTGTCATAATGATGAAAATGAAAATAATAAAAGAAGTATTTCAAACAAATCCGGTAAACAAAATAAAGTTGATGTAAAAACTAAGAGTAGTGATAGTCGGACATCCTTGAGATCCCCTGTAGTCTCTATTGAAAGAATTTCTCTGGAAGATATCAGTAGATGGCTACCATCTAGAAGGAATTCAGAATCGGATATTACTTCTCCAAGGAGTAATAAGTCAAAAACTAATAACGTTATTGAAAGTCCAAAAGAAGTTATAGCCGAACAAGCATCTGATTCCGAAAATGATCCAGAAATACTAGAGGCTATAAAGAGATCTTTGAAGGTAATGCAAGAAAAGTCGCCGGCGAAAACTAGCGGTAGCAGGGAACGCAATGAGCTTTTCGCTGCCAATAATAATTGTAAGATAAACAATACAAAATTGAGGGTAGCAAAGAAAATTGAAAAGAAAACCAGAGTACAAGCTATGAGACAAGTTAAATGTATACCAAAATCCAATATTTCTCCAATAAAATGTTTCGAAAGTAGTATCAATAATGCCGACAAGATTTCGCAAGCCACTCTCTCAGATGATGAAGATTATATGAATGAAATAAGAATGACTCTCGCAAAAAAATTAGGGCAGACACAATTTCAATCTCAAAGCTCAAAAGATGAAGGAGAATCATCCGTTAAACAAACAAATAAAATTGATCTATCAAATAAAAGTATTCCACTACGAAATTTAACGCAGAGTACAGATTCTGAGTCGATTCAGGATAAAATGAGCACTTCAACAAAGATAGAAGATTCTAGAAGGTTGAAAAGAAAATTGGAAGATGATTTAGATAATCGTAAAAAGCAGAAAATAGAGTATAATAATAATATAGGGGATTGTCTTGATGGAAGCGGTATCACGGGCTCCAGTGTGGATGACTGGTTTAGAAGAAACGAACCCAGTAGCAGCCAAGGTGAGTTATTGAAACCCCATTTTGTCAATTGGTACACTGGATGATCTTGTGTAAAAAAAGGGTAGATGGCGTTTAGACTGCTGCCTTATGCGAGCACCCGCGTACTCTGCGTACTGTTTCGTGCAAATACATGAAGCAGCGTTGGTCTTCATCTTTGCGTTAATCCCAGCCAGATCCGAAACTTTCAGCTTGGAGTCCACTTTTCCAGTATAACTGCGGATTCGGCTGAACTTAGATATTTTCCGTGAAGCGTCTGCCATATGACCTCCACAACCCAAAGGCGATATAAAAGCATTGCAGTTAAACCAGTTGTTGAACTTTTGAGGGGTCCACCTACCCGTAACGATTGTCATAGATCTTTGTGTGGTAATCGGGACTGACGGCTTAACGTGCTCTCCGTGGCACGACCAGACCATTGCAAATATCCATATTGATGCATAGAACGAGATAAAGAGATATTTGCATCGAAACCGCGTCTCCTGCGTTGCGGCCGTGTTCACTACCGCTACGCCACAGAGGCTGTAGAACAGCGTTGGTATTTTTATCGAAATCCGCGCAATTTTTTTGCACAAAACGGGTTACCTTTTGTGACAAAAATTGACTATCACAACTAGGCTGATTGGCCTAAAAATATACCACTACTAGCTTTTACCCGCGGCTCCGCCCGCGTGGATGTCGGTTATCGCGACAAAACATAGCCTTCGTCCTTTCTCAAGGTCTAATCTACCCCAATACCAAATTTCATCAAAATCGATTCAGTGGTTTAGGCGTGAAAGCGTAACATACTGACAGACAGACAGACAGACAGAGTTACTTTCGCATTTATAATATTAGTATGGATTGTATAACAGAAGTCATATTCTTTCTTGTTCGGAATCATTGAACAGTGCATGCCCTCTTGCATTCTTGCTTGCTTGCATTATGATAGGTGAATTGTTCTTATTTAAAGGTATTTTTTTTAAACGCCAGTGTGTGTATCTACCTCTTTTTAACCTTAGATCATTGTAGTCGAGTTTTAATATTAATTTCTTCTTTTATTTTTCTATTTTTAGCTCAAGCTTTACAAATTTCAGCAAGTGAAGGCATAAAAAATGTTATGGAGAAATTGGATACAACTCTCATTGAGATTCATCAAAATACCAGCAAGAAGTGAGTAGCCATTTGTTCATTTCGCTCTCCATGCCTCCTGCGTCATTTGTTCACTCGAACGGTTATTTTTTTCAAATCTAGGTTTAGATTTTTAGACTTCACACATTATTTCACGACTACATATAACGCATGTCTACTTACCTACTATAGCGAATAAATTTAAGAGAGGCACTATACCTACAAACTTTTTTATTAGCTGAAAAAAATTGCAGCTAAGGTGGCACCCACGGAATGCTCTACCAACTGAGCTATCTTTTTTTGCTTGTGGAGCGGTAATCCAGGTTGCATATATTTTCATCATTTATATGCTTTTTTAAATCAAATAAATTACTTTACTACAAATCAACTGAATGCTTAACAAAACTAGTACTGCAGAAAAAAATAAAATATACATCAGCATGACATTACTTTTATCCTCATAATGCGATACAAATAAATTTATTTAAGTACAAAAATTATAAATGTTTATCAAAAATACTAACTGCACAGCAAATTAACGAGTGCGCATGTAGAAGATACTCATTGTCAAAGTAAAATATCCATTTGAGTAGCATTGTATACTAAGTAATTAAGTGCAGAATAATCACCACCCACCCCGAAATGGATAGGTTAGGTTAGAAGACTAAGGCGGGAACGATGCGAAGCGGAGCTCCCGCCTTATGTCTTCGTGGTTATTTTTTTTTATAAGCAAGTAAGTAGTTTGTTGGTGCTCAATCAGCATTTTTGATGTGAATTTGGATTATTTTGTCGTGCATTAGCAGCATTAGCAGTGCATTAATAAAACTGCTTTGCGTTAAGTTAAACAGCCGTACGTTACGAAAATAAATTGTAGTGTGTTTTCTAATACTTTTGAGTTTAGTATTCTGCTGTGCAATCAGTAATTTTGATGGAAATTTCATAAAAAAAGTATTTTATTTGATTTGCGTTTGAATACCACCCGTTTTTATTGAACTATTTCAGATTCGTACACCTATTCGTGGCCGCTCAGAAACAGTTGTGCGAACTGAAGCAGGAACGAGAGCGTCTGTTCAAGCGGGTCGCGGCCGGCTTGTTGGCCGATATCGTGCGGCTCATGGACGACACGTTCAGTGGCTTAGATCAAAAGTAAGGCACTATAATATGATATAAAGTTTATTAAGAAAGGAAAAGAACCATCTAGAATTTTTTTTTAAGAATATTAGAACCGAAGTTACTAATATTCCCTCTAACTCCTCCAACTAAGCTAATGCTTGTGCTAAGAGTGGGTTCACGCCGGTAGTGTAATGGCCAGGATCGAACCCGGGACCTCTCGATCGTAAGGCTGACTCCTTAACTACTAAGCTAGTTAGTAACTCGAGTATGATGTGATGAGACTATTTGCACGCATTTCACCCTCCACGACGTTAAGCCAGGGCTTATTGAGCCTACCCCTTCTTAATAAAAATCTATTCAAAATGTTGTCTCGATCTGTGAAAATCTAACGATTTCATATTTTGTAAAGTTTACGCGAATCTCACTCATTGAAATAAACGTCGCTTTAAAAGTAAATCTAACGATTTGTTAAAAAACAAACACAACAAAATTGAAACAACCGAATTGAGAACCGCCTACTTTTTTAGAAGTAGTTTAAAACGATCTTGTCGTTACACAGCTTTCAAGATAGAACATTGGCATCGTTTTTAACATTAGCAAAAAAATATATATTACGATTATAATGACCCTCTTTTCATTGAAATCGTGATCACTTTTGACGTTTTAAGAGTTTGAGTTTTGATGGCGAGTAAATACATTTCGTCTCTGCAGGTCCCAGGAACAAGATATGAGTTTCATGAAGCATTTAAAGGAGCAAGTTTCGGCAGTGATCCGCGAAGACTGCAAACAGAAGCGGGTCATGGTACAACTGCTTAAGGAAGACGTCCAGGCTGTGCTTGAACATACGCGAAATAGTACCTAGAATTCACCTGAACAGATCTAACTTAGTGGGCGATCAGGCTATCGCTATTGTAATACATATAACACACATCACACCACAAAAAATACATCACAAAAAATGGGCGCAGTTTCGATAGCAAAATCATCTGGAAGTATTAATTGGATGAAAGAAAAAAAACATTTTATACAACCCTATACATTTTTCCATTAACCAGAACATTATTCCCAAACATTATCAAAATAGTTATTTGTTATATAAGAGTGCAAAGTTGCTTTTTAACCGCGTGTCCAATTTTGATGACCGAGCAAGCGAAGGATTCTAAAATTGAATCACGAGCGCAGCGAGTGATTCAAAATTAGAATCCTGAGCGTTAGCGAGGGAATCAAAAGAGCACGAGGTGAAAAATCTTTGCACTCGAGTGCAACACGTAACTTTTCATTCCACCTCAGCGAGGAAATGACTAAATGCAAAAAAAAACCGTTTACAATCACAAGATAGGTACACTTTTATTTCAAAAGAAAAAAGAAAAAAAGAACACCGAGAAGGTTCCGAGTCTGAGTTTTTAACAAATTAAAAAAAAGTAGTATGATATATTCGGCACCATAGAGGTAGCAGTAAATAGGTTTAATGTTTTTTTAATTCACAAACTTAGTGCACACGATGTTCTAAATTCAATTTACTTTATCCTCTAGAGAATAACAACGGCTTTTCCACTCAGATATTGAAGATTAAAAATACTCTTTCCGAGATGGTGGGATGAAAAAAATATTATTTTTGTTTCGCCAAAGTAATACTTCCAGATGATTTTGTTATCGAAACTGTGCCCAAATTCTTTTTAACCGAAACGTTTATAAAATCACTTTGTATAACCCGAAGGGATAGCCAGGTAGTGCGTGTATTATACCCACATGTCGCGAAACACGCATAATGAGAGTGTATTGCCTTATAGCGGGCACTATGTCATGGGCTGTATGTTTACTGTCGGATCGAGAACAGGCCTTAGGCCCCTGCTTCCCTAGGACGCCATGGATCAACGTGCATAGTTTCTCTTGCAGTACATTGTTGCTCAATAGCGCGCCTCCCCATTCCGGGGGTGAGTCGGGGACACCGTTGTCCCCCTCCCGAGGAGTGCCAGACCGTAAGGGATGGCCCTGGGTCAGCCGGGGTGCGCGGGATATGTTGATGACAACCTCACCTCCGGCCTAGCACCACGACCCACAGTCGGCGTGCGGTTTTAGTCGGTTCGAGCCCGACATAACCTCCCCTTCCGGCTCCGGCAGGGGGGGTATCCGAGGGGATTTCCGCACGAAAAAAAAAGAAAAAAAAAGGACGCCATGGCGACGTTGCCACCCACGTATCGAAGCAGTTAGTATGGAAATGTATGGCACCTCACTTGGCGACGGCTTGGACACCATACATTTCAATACAAAATGCTTCCGTCCTAGTGAGGCAGGGCCTTAGTCACCTACGACACCCTCTGGAAGAGATGTGGTGCTCGTAGTCTAATCAAGCACGGCCATTGTAATAGGTATACTTGCATCTTGCATAGCTTGCTACCATAAGAAAGCAACAGATTCATTTAAGCAAAATTGCTCCCAATTCTGTTATTACATCTCTAAACTTAAATTTCTCTAAAAAATCTAATTGCATCTCTTTCTTTCACGATCAGATAAAAAAGGACAGATGATTGTATTTAAGTTAAGACCTGTCAAATTAAGACAGCGCCTTGTTGGTGCTTATTAAGTTAAGTCGCATTCGTAGATGTCGACTAAAATTGAAGGGTACCGTCAAGGCGCCGACTTAATTTGACAGGTGTTTACTAAAATAAATCATCTGTCCTTTTCTATCTGATAATGAAAGAAACAGATGTAATTAGAAAATTGTAGAGAATTTTAAGTTTAGAGATGTTACAACAGAATTAGCAGCATTGTACGAATAGACACAATTTTGCTCTGCGATCGCGTTCTTTTGCTTTGATTACAACTTATGCCTTTTCTGTACAATTCACTTTTGAGACTATTGCTATTCTAATTAAATTTTCGAACGTATTCATCAAACAGCTAGTACAGTCTACAAAGGAGATACGGTCGCACCGTTAAATACAATTTTATAGGTAAAGGTGTAACCATATCTTATTTTTCGACTGTACATAGCGGTTGGCGCAAAGTAATTGAGTTTTTCGTATAAAGAATGATTCCCTTTATGGATAGATTTATACTTATGTCATAGTAATGTATATCTCATTGAAATATTAATTACCTTGTGTATATTTATATAATATATTTACTAGTGTTATTAATAAAACTACAATATGTATTTGCTGAAAACCAGCTATTGGTTTGTAGGTAAAAATTTAATATAATACCTACTTGTGTATTTCAACTTTCTAGTTATTAAGTCGTTCAATGTTGTTTTTTTTTATTCTATTCATTGTATGAAATGCCTGGAGTAATTGTTATTTTTATTTTTCGAAATATTTCTAAGAATTGTTATCAAATAAGTAATATGTTTTCGGTTGTAAATTTTCTAATAAAAGCCAATTTATTAATTTATAAATTTATTTAATAACTTAAGTACGTACACTTATATAACAAACAACATTTATTTAAACAAACATTTTATAGTCTTACTGTTAAAAATGGACCTATTTATCAAGATAAGATTATTATTTAAAATCTTAATCAAAATCGGTTCATCCATTCAGGAACTACTACGCTACAGTAAACACACACACAGTACTAAAATTGGTATCGCGAACGAATACTTGACCGGCAACAAGGAGCAACTTTTTGTAGCTGTCTATAATGTCCATGGTACAGTTGACAAGAAATACGGTTGCACCTATGAAAAAGTGCGACCGTATCTCCTTTGTCGACTGTACGGTCGACCAATCATGCGGTATACCATCCAACAATGCATGTTGAATCTACAGTACTGTTGGGTCAGGTGCGACTGAGATGCAAAATATTTACGCGAGAGTGACAGAGATAGGCAGAACGAGGTCAACGTACGAATTTCTTCGTGCTCGGCGTCCTTTAGCTATGTTGAGTCAAGTTGAGTGTGTGTGTAAGTTTACTTATCGCCACGCGCCATTCGGTCACGTATATATAAAAATGGCGGTAGAATGTCTGCCACTACTCCCCAAACGTTCCTTCAGTTCCTGAGCGTTTCCTCTCCTCTTGTTTACACCAGTGAACAAATGTAAAATTCCGTGCAAAAAATACTTGTTTTGGTACTATAAGGATGCCTTCAAATTAGACGCAAGTGGTTGCGTTGTCGCACCACTCCTAACAAAAGGCTACTGGCGCTAAGTGGCGCTTCTAAAATTTGTATGAAAATTTGAATGAATTTTTAATAGCATTTATTATGCTAACTTTACAAGTTTGAAAAACATCGGAAAAAATGAAATGCTCAAGTGACACTTGAACTTACGACCTTTCCCTTACAGGGGGAATGCTCTTCCAACTGAGCTATTGAGCCAAACCTTTTTAGAATTGTATGAACATTTTGGTATGGCGCAAAAATGCTCCACTTGTGTCTAATTCGAAGGCAGCCTAAGAATTTTATCGGATACCAAATTATAGACACAACAACGATTCCGTGAAATGGCGAAAATAGGGACTACGATTGTCACTGTCAAATGCATACTGTTATATTACAAATCATAGACAGTTTAGCACGATTTGATATTATTGAAGGGAAAGTGGCGGCCTCCTTCATTTCACGGAATTGTTAGTGTATAAGTGATTGGATCATATACAAGGTGATTATATAGTCGTTTCGGAAAAAAGGATTTGGGCACAGATTCGATAGCAAAATCATCTGGAAGTATTAATGTGGTGAAATAAAAAAAAAAATGACAACCCCCATACATTTTTCCTTTTACCTTAACAATGTTTTTCTTTCGCCAAAGTAATACTTCCAGATGATTTTGTTGCCGAAACTGTGCCAAAATTCTTTTTTTTTTCGAAATGACTATAAAATCACCTTGTATATCTTGCTTTAAACGAGTGTTCTCGGCTGCACAACTAAAAAATAATATTATATACACACAAAAAATTACGCTATACTAGAAGACCTAAGGGTTTAACAGCATTTCAGTAAAATAATTACAAAACAGATTGCCATTATTAATGTAAATATATTAATTTCTTATGGATTATATTTAGTAAATTCAGTCCAATCAATTGTGATAGTTTCGTTTTATATTTTTAACTAGCTTTTGCCCAAGGCTTCGGCCGCGTGGATGTCGGTTTATTCAAAGTTTTTCTCGCCGTAAAAACCATCCTTGAACTTCAATGAATAATAAAAAGAATTGGCCAAATTGGTCCAGGATGCGCTTACCAACACATTTAGCGATTCATTTTAATATTATAGATTACTTAGGATTAGTAGGATCAACCTCCAATAGTAAGAGGCAATCCAAACAACTTGATTAAGACGATTTATTATTGTACTAGCCTTGGCCCGTGGCTCCACCCGCGTGGATGTCGGTTATCGCGACCAAACATAGCCTATGTCCTTTCTCATGGTCTAATCTACCCCTATTCCAAATTTCATTACAATCGGTTCAGTGGTTTAGGCGTGAAAACGTAACATACAGACAGACAGAGTTACTTTCGCATTTATAATATTAGTATGGAATTAGTATGGATTTCTGATTAGTTAATGTATTCTGTTCTTTCTGAGCTCATTTAAAATGTTCAGAAAATGTGAATGATGTCAGATCAACAAAAAATATGGTTATTCATTTTTTTATACAATTATGTACAGTTAACTACAAAAATTGCTTAGCACTAAAATATTTAGGCGATGTTAGTTTGATATAACATAATTATGTAATTAATGAGTGGTATTTTTTTTTCAAGTTAATTTTCTCATTCAAGTCTTGATAACGGGCACAGCCACGGGTGCTGTGACGCACCCGAAACGTCGGCAAAAGTAAGTGTTCCAAAGTTTATCGCGACAAGTCCCGAACTATTATACAAAAGTATGTCATAATCATTAGATAATAAAGTAATGTTTAATTACATGAAAGGAATACCGTATTTAACACCTGCAGTACAGGCTTTGCGCTGGCAATCTATTTAGGTCTCCCCCGTAACCGGGGCTAGATGGGGACACTGTGGTCCCCACAACCCGAAGTGGGCCATCTCGAAAGAGATGGTCCTGGGTCTGCCGGGGTGCGAGAGATATGCTTTTGGCAATCTCACCTCCGGCAACCAAGGACCCAAGACGGCGTGCGTTTTAGTCGGTTCGAGTCCGACATAACCACCTCCACCGGCTCCGTGGGGGTGGTATCCGTGGGGATTTATCGCACGATAAAAAAAAAGAAACTATTTAGGTCTCACTATAACATGAGAATGTGTTATGCAACTTTTGTTATTGACTGTACTTTACCTATATTGCCTGGATATTGATGATCCCTCAAATATAACCTTATAACTAGTACGAAGTGCTGCCATCGAAATAGTAAATTCGATCTTTTGATAGGTATTAAATCTGTAATAGAGGTGGCCAACCGATCGCTCGCGGCTATTACGTCCATTCAATCGTAGTAAGTTAAAAGAAAATTATTTACTACTAGCTATTGCCCGCGGCTCCGCTCGCGTAGTTGTCGGTTATCGCGACCAAACATAGCCTATGTCCTTACTTATGGTCTAATCTACCACTGTACCAAATTTTATCAGAATCGGTTCATTGGTTTAGGCGTAAAAAAAGCGTAACATACAGACAGACAGACAGAGTTATTTTCGCATTTATAATATTAGTATGGATACCAGAGTCGACGTGTCTCTTAGGTAATTACTCTGACAAAACAATAAATATTCTAGGGAAAAGTGGCATACGACCACGGCTATCCTTGATATTTTCTTGTTTGTCACTTTTTAGAGTGTGATTTTTCGGTAGTCGGGTTTTAGTTTTAAACTTAATTTTTTATTTAAATTATTTTGGGGCCAGGTAAAGCTAATAACTTTTATATATTTGAAATGTGCTCATTAAGCACTTTCATTAGATACCAAACACGGCATATTTATCTCAAATTTATTTTTTAACACAGTACTTTATGAGCGTTAGAGGGCGCCACCAAAGATTGAGTGACAAGTCATATAGCCTATAACCATCGGACGATAAAGCCGCTTGTAACGATACCTCATTTGTCCAGTTCTAATAAGTAGTTGAGGAGCTATGAGGGAACAAATGAACATACATACATACATACATACATACATACATACATACATAGCCTGTCAAGATCATAACCCTCCTTTTGGCTTCGCCGTAGTCGGGTAAAAAGAAAAGAAATACTGATTAACACGATCCCGGACGAGCATGCTATCGCATTCGTATTGGACACTTTAATTATGTCGCGGATGCTATAGCATTCCAAGTTTATTGAGGTTTTTTGGCAGTTATGCTTGAGCAGTTGTTTTATCCGTATAAAATATAGGTAGCCTATTTCTTACTGTCACTACTAACACAGCCACAGATCGTTTACTGCCATTTAGAGCTTTTATTGCACACAAAGATAAAACAGTGTTTACCCCTCCCGTACACCTCACCCGGCGTAACCCACGTGGCAGCGCATGCTATAGCATGCGTCAAATGTATTGAGATCCATTCAGTGTAGCGGTCACTGCCGCACGTAGTGGACGTTAGTGCGTAGTACATTTTCGTATCACGCCGACATATTACAAACATCGTAAGTACAATTTATATTCACGATTTCTTTTTTCTTTGTTATTATTATGCTATTTACAATGTATGTCAGTAGTTTGTTGTTATACTAACTAGGTAATTGCGCTAGATAAGTCGATAAAAATACGTAATTCACATTATTTACTTTCACAGATGCCACCCAAAAAACGCCCTCGTGCTTTTAAAATTTCGGAGTCAGAGCAAATCCTGAGGTTGTTTGAAGAACTTTCAGATGATTCTTCGGCTCCCAGCATCGAAGAATCTGAAAGATCCTCTGATGAACGAGAGCGAAGCCAAAGAAGACCTCAAGGGGCAAACGATCATCTACCGTCATCTGAAGAAGAACATGATCCCTACAGTGATGCTGACGGAGAATTTGGGTCCGATGGCAACTATAACCCTGCTGAAGATGAAGGAATGCTGTCTGATTCTTCTTCGTCGTCAAAAGGTATACAAGTAAGCCCGGTACGCCAAACGAATGAAAATAGTGACTCCGATAAAACTGTTAGTGACTTTGAGCCTAATCCTCCAACAAGACAGCTAGTGGTCCATCCACAAATATACCAAGCTATGGATAATTTAGCTCCTGCTGCTTCAGTCAGAATGCACCCGACTTCTTCGCCTGACTTCATCTCTAAAGAAACAGAAGTGAAAATTACTTTCGAAATAGAGAATGAAGGCAATCTATCTCCAAATTTGCTGTCTCCACTACCCCTCGAGCCTCTTTTTAACTCGGATGTGGCTGTAGAATCTGACCCAGTCATTGCGTCAACATCGAATGAGCGAGATATTGTTTTACCATCCGCATTAGTTACAGCATCAGCTTCCCCACAGCTCTTACAGGTCAGCAATGAAATCGTTATTCTACAACCTGTGTCAACCACAACGGCACCTTCGCCACCAAGACCAGACTTAACATCTTCACATATGTCCTCAAGCAATAGTTACAACAGATCACCAACTATCAGTGAGAGTTCGTGGCAAAATGACACTGTACCTATTCCGCAATTCGAGTTTGACGAAGCGAATGCCGGAGCAACAGTTCATCTTGACGAAAATACTACGCCAGTAAGTCTATTTAATCAATTCTTTACTGATGAACTGGTTGAGCATATGGTGACATGCATGAATGCATATGCTGAATCTTTGTGTAATTCAAATAGGCCACATACACGAGGATCTCGTCGACTATCATTTAAACCAACAGACGCAACAGAACTGAAAAAGTTCCTGGCCTTATGCCTATTACAGGGCCAAATAGATTCGCCAAATATTAGAAATCTTTTTACACAAACGGATCCGCTTTACTTTCATCCCATCTTTCCATTCATTATGTCATGCAGGCGATTTGATCAGCTGTTGCGTTGTTTATGCATATCAGAATTAAATTCTAAAGGTATGGATAAAGTCAGAGATTTTGCAAGAGCAGTAAAAATTAACTTTCAAAATGTAAACAAGCCTGGCCAAGAGCTGTCTTTAGACGAATCCTTGTTGGCATTCCGTGGAAGACTGTCTTTCAGGCAGTATATTAAATCAAAAAAGGCAAGGTACGGCATAAAGTTCTATGTACTAACAACTGACGACGGGTATATATTGAACTATAAAATATATGAAGGGAAACAACTGCTTCCGACTGCTTCCGAAAACAGTGGCGAATCTACATCTAAGTTGGAGCACTTGGTTATGTCCCTTATGAACCCCTACCTAGACAAAGGACATAAACTATATATGGATAATTATTATAATAGTTTATCCCTATCTCAGAAACTGCTGCAGCGAAAGACGCACACTATAGGAACTTTACGGAAAGATCGCAAGGAAAATCCGAAACGACTGTTCGCTAAAAATATTTCAAAAGGTCAGCATTTCTGGCAGCGGAAGGGTCGTGTCTACGCATCTATATGGAAAGACAAACGGGTCGTACACATGATTACCACAACACACCATCCGCGTCTGGTCGTTTCCCGAAACAGATATGGACAGGCAAAAACAAAGCCTGTAGAGGTCGTTGACTATAATAAGCACATGTCAGGGGGTTGACAAATCTGATCAGATGATGTCGTACTACTCAACACCGAAGAAAACGATCCGCTGGTACAAGAAAGTGTTCTTCCATTTGTTCGACATGATGGTTTGGAACGCATTCTATTTGTTCAGAAAATATTGTGACCCAAATTCAAGCCTATTGAACTTTCGAGAAAGAATCATTAGATCCTTTTTACAAGTAAATAGTTCCACATTGAACGAGGTAAAAACTTTTGTTGGCAAAATGAAAACTACATCAAACAGACGAGGTCCGAGAGCCGGGAGGTCAGCTGCCAATAATCAACAGCGGCAACTGGAACAATCACAGCAACCTCAGAAATTTGGGCATTGGCCTGAACTTATACCGGTTTCTGAAACAACAAAACGTTCAAAAGTCTTCTTAAAATGTCGCGTTTGTACAAAAAACAAGATCGTAAAGCAGACCAGCTACCGTTGCAAGGGATGCCATGATCATCCACCTCTCTGCCCAGGATGCTTTGAGACATGGCACTTGGATCTACGCTTCGCAGAAGAGACAGAAGGATAAAATTATGTGCTATTTACATTCTGTTCAGTGGACATATTCCCACCCCAAGACTTATTCGTAGAGCTGATCAGAAATTGTAAATTAAGTGTGCTTAGTTGTAAGTAAATAATGAAGACTGTACCTAATTGAAGACTGAATAAGCGATTAAGTCTATAAGATTACCGCCTAACTAAGTTCCTAACTACTTATGTAAAACATACTAAGTATGTTCCCGATTGTGATATTAATTGATTGTTAAGTTCCGTTTGTTCTAAGAGAACTATGACTGTTCCTATGGAAGTACCTAATTATAACTTTGATACTAAAAATTATATAAGTGTTTATTTCAAAAGATAAAGAAAATGATTAGTTTTAGCTAAACAAAACCCTATAGATAAAAATTAAACTACTAAACGTTCAGTACCTGTCTCTTATTTTAAATTTAAGATAAATCAGCGATATAAAATAAGCCTATTAACAATAAATACTACCTAATCAAAGTTTCCCAAATCACATAATGTTACGCTGGGTCACTAAACATTTGTAAATCAGTCACCTGCTATGGTATTTGCGTCACACTGCATACCCCTCTATGTGATGTAGTACGACACGAATGCTTTAGCAGTCTTATGCTATAGCATCTGCGCCTCATGATATCACAAAATATGTGATAGTTTGTTGAACGTATGCTTGAGCAGTCGTCTGCTATTGCATTCGCGTCACATGGTATCACAATTTTTGTGATGGGATGTGGCACAAATGCTAAAGCAGTCGTCTGCTATAGCATTCCTGTCACACTTGATGGTGTTGGTTAATACGCATTGTGACGGAAATGCTAGAGCAATCGAAAAAATCCCATACAAAAAAGTAGTGCTAAAGTAGGGTGACTCACTGCCCGGGAACGTGTTAATCAATACGTACTTGATTACCGAAATTGTGTTTTCGCTGCTTATATTTTTTAAATACTTTGTGTTACGAAGTGGAGCATCGAATTTCTGGGTGTGGTACTGTGGTGTCTAGAACTTCATTTCCAAGCCAACGCGACATGCAAGGTGCAGGATTCAACTCACAATCGGCCCCTTCTAAGCTAGATCTAATCTAAGCTAGATCGCATTGGGTTTGGTCAGTGAAAACCATTATCATCCGTCGATAAATCACCTTTCATATTTGGCCACCCCTTATATAGAGAGAATCACATAATTTTCTTCAACACTCAACACTCGAACCGCACAATCTACACTTTTAATTATATCACAAATTTTCACAGAGTTCTCACTTCTTTACGGTAGCACTCCGATACTAGGAGTCTTGCGAGTTCGCTACTTGTGCCAGGAACACTTGCTGTTGAGGTTGATGCTGTTGGGATGATACCTGCAATGAAAGATAAAATTTGGATCAATGCCTTACTATCACGCTCTTCAAAACCCAAGAGAAGAGCCTAATAAGCGTCGATAACTAAGTGGTTACGGAGTCTTACGATCGGGAGGTCCCGGGTTTGAATACCGGCCATTACACTAGCTACGTGAACCCACTCCTAACACAAGCAATTCAGCTTAGTTGGTTCGAGGGAATAAAGTAGGTTTATAAGCATGTTTATCCGCATTCTAGATTCCATAACACAAGCTATAAAAGCTTACCATGGGTCTAGATAGCGTTGTGTAGAATGTTGTGAAATATTTATTTTAAAAGAAAAGAAATAATAACAATTATTCCCTCTAACCCTCTTATTTCCGTCGCTATTCCTAAAAATTAAAACAACTACACCTGCTATGGTATGACCGCGCCCTAGGAAAGCGTTACATGGTGGTGGACAAGGTAAAGAAAGAGAAATAGTATGAGTCTAGTGAGCGAGCGACCGCCGCGAGCGTTGGCAGCAAACTGACCAAATCTGATGGTAGATTGGGCGATACTCCCCCTGTCTAGCCGCGAACCGAACTTAATGGCGGCTCGGAAGTTCGTACGAGTGCGGATTCATGCCAATCGGCGATTGAATCCCTCTATTTTCGTTTGAGCAATACATACAAAAGGCGCAAAAATATTCCACAACAACAGTCCACACAACGCTATCTAGCTAGACCCATGGTAAGCATAGTTTAACTAGCTTGTGTTATGGAATCTAGAATGCGGATAAACATAGATACGTTTTTTTTTGTAAATACATACATACTATACATAGAAACACCCAGACCAATGCAAATAGCCATATTCATGCATACAAATATCTGGACTGAGCGGGAATCGAACCCGCGCCTTCTGCGCAGCAGTCGCGTTCACTACCGCCACGCCACGGAGGCTGTCAAGTTGGTAGTGTAACGAGTATAAAAAATACCCGTTATACTACTGGTGGTGCAAGTTGGTAGTGTAACGGGTACAGGCGGACCGGTCCAGGGACATCTGTTTCAAAATGTAAGTACTCTCGTTTCTACTGTTATCATTTCAATCCCCTTTCTTCCCCGTCGGACATTACTGAAAATATGGCTTTTTTTTTTGTGCGGACATCCCCTTGGATACCCCCCCCCCCCCGCGCCGGAGCCGGAAGGGGAGGTTATGTCGGACTCGAACCGACTAAAACCGCACGCCGACTGTGGCTCGTGGTGCTAGGCCGGAGGTGAGGTTGTCATCGACATATCCCTCGCACCCCGGCTGACCCAGGGCCATCCCTTACTGTCTGGCCCTCCTCGGGAGGGAATGCAAGTACCCTCGTTCCTACTGATATCATTTCAATCCCCTTTCTTCCCCGTCGGACATTAATGAAAATATGGCGACTTTTACCTGTATAATCTGTGACTGCTGTGGTGTTTGTATGATGATGGGCTGGTTCGGATTGTTCTGTACCTGCATGCGGATCATGTTTAGTTGGGCCTGGGTCAGTTGGATCTGTAACAAATTAATTAAGAAGATAAAGACCTGAAAAAGGTGGCTGGGACAGACTGGAAGGAAGGCGGAGGATGATATGACTAGCAGTGGGCAATTTTTTTTTTTAAGAATATTAGAACCGAAGTTACTAATATTCCCTCTAACCCCTCCAACTAAGCTAAATTGCTTGTGTTAGCAGTGGTTTCACGTCGGTAGTGTAATGGCCAGGATTCGAACCCGGGACCTCTTGATCGTAAGGCCGACTCCTTAACCACTAACTAAAAAAAATTGTATTAAAGAAATGTAAATAACATCACGCTACGACTGTTAAGAGCCGAGCAGGAAGCGGGTGAAACTGAGGGAACATACATCTATTTGATACTGTCTAATCTAAAGTTTAAGCGAATATCACTTATTGAAATTAAACCACTGTTTAACGGATTCATTCGTAAATTATTTGGTTAAGTACAGTCAGCATCAGAAAAATGTTGACGAGTAGAGTACTCAAAATAATCTGAAAACCAAAATATACATATTGAAATTTTGGTTTTAAGAAAGAAAGAAAGAAAGAAAAATATTTTATTTTTGGTCCTCACTGTGTACACATTACAAATAATATTATTAAAATTACTTATGTATAATGTACAAATACTATATTTATTTTTATATTTAGACACAGTGCGAACCCAAATAAAGCCCCATCTCAGCATTTAATGCTGCGCACACCCTTGCGTTGAGTATGCACAGCGCTGGTTTTCAGATGGGGCTACTAGATTATTTTGAGTACCTACTCTACTCGTCAACATCTTTCTGATGCTGACTGTACCTATTATTTGTATTTAGTCCGCGTGGTAACGGAGAAAGAATACAAGTATTACCACCCCATCTCATCCGAAGGCTGTCGAGAGCAGACTAACGGAAAAATACGCAGACGATATCACTGTGGGAGAAGGAAAACTCGAAATAAAACCCTTACCAGCCCATGAGGCCAGCGTGCATGGAAACAGTAAAGCCACAGCCTCCCAACATTGAGAGAGGCTTATGTCCAGCAGTGGACTGTAATAGACTAATTGATATTTGCGATAGCCTAGTGGCATGGGTAATGGACTGCTGAGACGAGGTCTCGGGTTCGATCCCAGGTTTATCATGGCACACACCAATGACTTTTCGATGCTTTTCGAAGTTATGTGTGTATTTATCGCAGGTTTATTAGTGCCTGGTTAATGGCAATAGGCTCGCCACCTATTACATTGGGACCTAAACATAAACTGGCGAAATGTGGGTGCTAGCACCTCTGCCTACCCCTTCGGGGAATACAGGCGTGAGTTTATGTTATGTTTATGTTTATGATATTTAACCCGATGTTTCTGTTACTTTCGTGATAAAACCCGTTAAAAATTGGCTAGATATCGGATATCTGTAATCGTTTTGCTATGAGGTTAATTTGCTTTCACGCCCTTGCGATACGAAGGGATTTTTACATTGGTACATCTAGTGTTTTGTAATTCTTACCGGTAGCTGCTGCAGTTCTCCGGACGGAGTGACGACCTGTTGTACCAAGGTTACGGGTTGTTGGGTTACGGCCACGTTGTTGGCGTTGGCCGCAGAAGAGCCCGCCGACGTCTGCAATATTCGAGTCGCCTGCTGCGATAACACGATTGTATTAGTTTGATTGTGTGTTTGTATGAAACGGTTTCTTTGGAATCGACCTTGGTACGCTTCTAAATGATCTGATTTTAAATTTTGCTCATTTTTACAACAAAAATAACTTTCACGAGTCATAGTGTCCTATACAAAAAAAAACAACTATATTATTAATTTTCTTTCGGTTTATGATTGGCAAATGGGTACCGCCTGCTATCAAACTTATTTTGATCTTTTCAGTGGCAGTCGGGTTTTTTAATCTCCTTCTAATTTCCTTCATTTTGATACCCTACTCGATAAGTTTGAATCAAAAATATTTTTCACAACATACGTTTTGGTGCCAAAAATCCACCATTTTGATTTTCTAGAAATTTTAATCACGTACATTAAAATTTCATTCGTCGTGATTGTGTGACACAATCACGACGAATCAAATGACACCTCGCAAGTCCAAATCCGTCAAGCCGTTCAGGCCGTGCCAAATAAATGGACACACATATATACATAGTCTCGAAAAACATTACCCTCCTTTCTTCGGCAGTCGGGTAAAAACTAGGATAATATCCGCTCCCCATCAGGTAGGCCGTGTCTATACTAGTATAAAATAAGTAACTTACCTGTTCTGCAGGAGGGCTGCTTCGTGGTGGTTCGTACCGTACAGGTTTGTGGACATGCTGCGGCTTAACCTCGTGCCGTGGGACTATGTCGATCAGGAAGTCAAACTGATCACACTTTGAGATAGCCATCGCTATGTCGTTGCGCTGCAATAGGATTGAATACAATTATGTCTTTGAACACTTAGGTGGCGAAAGGGATTCTTTCTAACGTGATTTTCCCTTACGCCACCGGGTGAAAGAATGTTAGGGGTGGCGATTGGGAATGTGGGAATGGGCTATTTGACTAAGTCGTCGATTCTTCCCAATACTGCTTAATATGTTAACTTGCTCTGAAAAAATATGCTTAGCAAAATAAAATATTGCATGTCTGAACTGAAACTTGTTGAAATTGCCAATAAAAAGTCAAAATATAAACAATCAAATTCAATTCAAATATATAACTTTTTAGATTCCTCATAAAATGTTAAATAACTTTTATTATGAACTATATACGTGTAAACGCAACGAAGACCGAGATAACTGCGATATTCTCTTGCACTCCATACATTTGCACTACGCGCTACCGAAGCGTGACGTCACAATTTCGTGCGATTTTGTATGGAGCGTTTTCGGGCGGCGTTGAATGTTTCAAAATCAAATATCTTGAAAACTATTTGTCGTACGAAAATTTTACTTTTACAGTTCATGATATTATAAGAAACTGGTAATTTTTCGAAAGTAAAAAAAAAAATAGCCTATTAACATAAATATCCCAGTTGCCACCTGAGGTGTCAATCGGGATATTTTTTTGGAAAGGCTCCCAGACTGGGAGTCCCAGTGGTGGCAGGTGGCAATGTTAGGGGTTGCACACGGGAATGACCCCTCTCTGATACTTGTAAATTACTGTCGGTTCGGCGGACAATTTTGTTACAAATTCCTCATCATTATCCGTGCGTTACTCCCGGACCCATCCGAGAACTTTACCTCGGAGTCTGGGGTCCACTTACCGTGGCTTGGTATTTTCGACCATATTGGGAGCGACTGCACTGTCTGGACACGCAGCTTGAGTTACGGTTAGTGGAAAACCACTGAGAAAGTTGTACAGGTCGCCGATATCAGTCTTGTCCTAACGAATATTCACAGCCGGGACTTAGGTACTTTTAACTAGCCCTCCGAAACGGAACCGCTTAATTAAAATAACAGCAACCACAACAAATTTGTCTATCCACGCATCGAAATCGTAGAACAATAAGAGAAAACAAACAATATGCCGCGCGTCAGTTTCGCATCAGGTGCCAACATTGCAAGTGTTGCGCAATGTTGCCAACACTTGCGCAACTTGTTGATCAACGCGTATTGCGCGCCAAATGTTGCCTATTAGATACGAACTATCGATTTATCATCAACCGGATTTTTTTATCGTGCTATAAATCCCCGCGGATACCACCCCCACGGAGCCGGTGGAGGTGGTTATGTCGGACTCGAACCGACTAAAACGCACGCCGTCTTGGGTCCTTGGTTTCTGGAGGTGAGATTGCCACGCACCCCGGCAGAATCATCAACCGGATAGACATTCTCCTCCTTCTTCACCTGAAAAAGGTGGCTGGGAATGGGATAGACTGGATGCGGAAGGAGGCCTATGTCCAGCAGTGGACTGCGGGGGGCTAATTGATTGATTGACTGATTGTTCTCACCTGCAAAGTTCTTCTCTTATTATCCTCGGTGTGCGACCACGCCCTGAGCGTTAGTTCATGGATAAAGATTTCCGCCGCCTTCGCGAACAGCACGGGCGCTTCGGCCGATATCATCTTCACTTCCTCGTCTAGTTTCATTATTTTCTTTATGCGGGCTAACGGGAGAGCTTGGGACTTGAAGTCTTCCTGGAAAATCAGGTACGTATTTTGATTAGATACATTCTTCTTCTATCGTGGCGATGGCGTCGCAACTCTCCAATTATGCTTTCTCCATGAATAGCGTTCTCGGAGACGCACATGCGTTCTTCCGGTGTACATGTGTATGAGCATGTAGCACACGTTAACTTGGCCATTGTCTGTGGATTAACTCCACATTCACATCGCTGGTCCGTCCAACCTAGCCCGGTTTTCTTTGCACTCATTGGATATCTACAAGATCCTTGAGGTCAAGAAATCTCAACTACACGCCAGTATGCTTGTTGACTGACGAACGAACCGCTGACGCAGGTTTTCGTCTTGGGACTATGAGGTCAGACGGCACTCGCTGCTACATAATCTAAAGGACAAGGAGTAAAAGGATCTTGTACTCCGAGAATCACCGCAAGATTATAGATATGGCATTATAGGAATCAATAGGTACGGTGGTCATCGTTTATGCTGTTTATTGATGGCACTTGGTGGAATCTGCTACACAAATTGAGTAAGACACTTTGTACTTTTCCACTATATTTTATTTTTCACCTAACTGGTTTCGCCTCACGGCATTCTCAAAGGTATGATGTAAAGTAAGGCGAAACCGGTCAGGTGAAAAATAAAATATAGTGGAAATGTACAAAGTGCCTTACTCAACAGTGGTAACCCTTTACGGAGAGGCCTGATTCTGTACCAACTACCTATAGCTTGTAGAGTTCTACGGCCCAATCAGCGTTGACCCTGGGATAGAGCGAAAGGAATAGTGGCTCTATGTATCGAGATCCAAAAAGAGACCATATGTGAACAGACAGACAGTTACTTTTGCATAGATATATACAAGTCAGTTAGTATTCTAATAAATAAGGGATTATACTAACAGAATTGACTTTCTTGATGTCATCAGTGACCTTATGCCAGAACTGCTGAAGGGTCTGCTGCGAGGTCTCCGCGGGGGAGTGTTCTTCACCCACCTCGCCGTCCACTTCACACCCGTCAGCTACGGACGACGGGCCAGCCTGGTCTCTGTGGACGAAACAGTAACACTGACGGAGTGGTTGACTTATGCATTCTCCATGTATCGAGGAAGTGTCTGAAGTTAACGCGAATGTTAAATGTATGTAATGAAATAAAACTTTTTACCGGATTTTAGCGCGATTTTTTTATTTACAAGGAGCCTGACATTTCGACTACTTGTCAGCAGCCACAATAATGACAAATAAACGCGATAGAATCAGTTAAAAGTGTTGTTTTTTTATTATCCTTTTCAGCCTTCCACTTTCCTCATCTCGTCGTGGAGGGTGACATGCGTGAAAACGGTCTCACTACCTTGGACGCCCAAGATCGTGCGAAGTGGAGGAGGAAGAGCCGGAAGGCGGACCCTGAGCTCCGAGGGCACCGTGGCCTCGGATGCAATCAGGACTAACGTCTCTATGTGGATGATGATGACTTTCCTCATCTCGTCCTCAGTGTTAATCCCGGCCGATTTCCGCGTTGGGAAATAATCGCTACGCAGATGATAGGGCCGGATGTAGGAATCCACGCTGGCGGTCTAATCTACCCCTATACGAAATTTCATAAAAATCGGTTCAATGGTTTAGGCGTGAAAGCGTAACAGACAGACAAACCGACAGAGTTACTTTCGCATGTTTATTATCAGTATGGGTACTGCGATACGGTCGCACATTGCCGGCGCAAGTTGGTGTAACCTGGCGAGCGAATTGCAACCTTATGACGGTAATAATAAGAGCGTTGCGGGCGGTTCCGTATCACAATATCTAAAGTCACTTTAACTATTTTCAAGACAACTACGGTTGATTCACATATTGTCATAACGCATATTGGTCGACTCGACTACTGGTTAATACACATAATGTTGAATAAACTTAAATTATTTGAACTAACGGACGATTAATATAATATTCATTTAATATAATGTTCTTTTAAGATATTGTGCATGTTGACTATGTTTGAAATACCTAATGGTCGATTCGCCTACGTTTTATTTATACTACGCGCAGGATCAATTCTAAAGTGGTGGGTAGTTACAATTTCATTTTATGTCAAACGTAGGATCTACTATTACTTAGTCTATGGTTAAGCTGAGTACAAGTTGTGATTAACATTGTAATTATGGCTGAAAACATTGTGAAATTATTAAAAACGCAAAGGGGAGGAGTAAAATTGTTGCAAAACCGACTTCACGTAGTCTTGTCTGCCCTACCCCTAGAGTGTAATTTAAGCCCGCGAAGGCGCGGAGAGGCGAGGCGGCCCGCGAGCTGAGGAGCAGGTGGTTCTAACGAGCACTGCCGCGGCTGAGGCTGGCCGGCGCAGCCGGCCAGCAAGCCGAAGCTGCGGTAATGATCGTCAGATCTATCTGCGACGATAAGGTCGCGTGGGACCGCCGGAGCCCCGCAGCGCCGGAGCCGTGACAGAAGCCAAGCATGCAAGCAGGCATGCAGTATGCAAGCAATTATGCAGTAAGCATGGCTTCTGTCACGGCACCGGCGCTGCGGGGCTCCGGCGGTCCCACGCGACCTTATCGTCGCAGATAGATCTGACGATCACTACCGCAGTGCTCGTTAGAACCACCTGCTCCTCAGCTCGCGGGCCGCCTCGCCCCTCCGCGCCTTCGCGGGCTTAAATTACACTCTAGGGGTAGGGCAGATAAGACTACGTGAAGTCGGTTTTGCAACAATGTAAATTTCTGTCACAAAGTGGTAGTATTAATAAACCGTAGGCGAATCGACTATTAGGTATTTCATACATAGTTCAATTAACCTTAGCACAATTAATAATAGTTGAATAAACCGTAGGTGAATCGTTCATTATTTGTTTCGACCAGTAGTTAGGTATTACAAAAATATGTGAAACGATCATTAGGTGTTTTAAATAGTAGTTTTTTTGACCGTAGTTGTATTGAAAATAGTTAAAATGATTTTAGATATTCTGATACGGGACCTTGCGGGCATCTATTACGCTTCACACTATTCACTCCTGGTTTGCGTAGCGCCGCAGTCGGCTCGTACAAAACTCCCAACACCTACGCTGAAGTAGTTTTTACTGGTCACAGTGCTAAGATGTTATAAATTCGATTCTCTTCAGCGGAAGAAACCTATCTCCTATTTGTATGAGCACAGAACTTTCTATTGTAAAAAATATAAAATAAATTAAAATAATGAATAATTTAATGTACCTACATAAGTAATAAATTCATTATATTTTAATGTTACGAAATAAGTAGGTACAATTAAAAATACACATTATGATTACATCATGTGAAAAAAAACACCCTGTATCGTGCCCTTCCCGGCGCAAAGAGTTTCAATCAAAGATTTCACTAAGTTTGGGTTTTATTCAGGTATTAATAATGTTAAAATCAACTCTTGTTAAGAATTTAATTAGTTAAAGTAAAGATATACAATAGGTATTTTTTGCGTATTGTAAATATCTAAATACTCTGTAGCAAAATAGGCAGTCTATAATTTGATAAGAGATAACAACTTATTTTTTTACATGATTTGTAAGTTCTGCTTGTAGAACAAGTAAAACCGGGCTGAAATGTTGTATACAAATAAAAAGACAGAATTTATTTTTCGGTTTCATTAATTGATTATAGTTGGGCACAACTTAAATAACTTGCTATAAACTGCAATAAAAATTAATAGCAAAAATATTATGATAATTTATTATCGCTAGAGGAACTTACGCAGGCACAAAGAAACACACGGACATCTTGTGAAAGAAACGAACGACACGCCAACCTAGAGTTTTCCACAAATTAAACTTTCTTTGCAATGTAATAAATTATTGTAAATCACTAATAGAAAATTAGTAACCGCTTCCAAAGTTAATAAAAACACAGTAACCAATAATCTGTGTAATATTTGGAGATCTCCAATCAACAATTACTTAAAATGCGCCAGACACACGATTCGTCCAACGATGACCAGTCACAAGCTTGACGTTTATTGGTGTTACCATAATTTTTCGTGATGAGCAAACTACTAGGAACCCTATTTCTTTGAAATTTATAGTTAAGTAAATAATTCAACTAGTAACTCTTGAGCGTTTATTACAGATCAAAGTACTGATTTCTGATGTAGCTGAATCTAATAATTACGTAACTAGAAATATAGAAATAGTTTTCAGATTGGTGCATGGTAATTTATGAAATAGTACACTGGCAACTGTACGGCAACCGGAAATTGCTGAAACGTCAGTTGACGTCACCAAAGTAGCGTCTGCTACTGCTAGTAAAATGGCGGCGGCCGAAATTCAGATAGCAAATCCGTCTAATTTAGCTAAAATCGAAAGGTAAATGAAATATTTGTAGTTATAGTGGTGCAGTTTTATATTAATTGTTAAAATTTATATTATTAACACGCTACAGGGATGCATTTAACATATTTATATATGCGGCTTCAGTTTTCAACACCATGTTATGTTTCAGTTTTCTCAATGATCCAAGCTACAAAGAAATTATTGAGAATTCCTCGACGTTTAATTCGCGACTATGTGCCGAAAGAAGGATGCGTATGCCGTTTATCGACACCCAGACAGGTAAATATTGATTTATTCAGTCTTACAACGCAACGCCCATGGTTGTAGAGTATTGATTTTGTAAACATAGTCTATAAGACCTCAATTTCAACTCAATAAACAAAAACCAAATTGTTGTTAAGTAAATTTAGGGAGCTGGTCGTTATCTCTGACCAATATGCTATAATATTGCAAGGTATTCCTTTACCAAGTATAAGTTATGAATGGTTTTGCTCATGTAGTAATCCCATGAAATTTTAGATACAGGTAATGGGATTATTTTACACGAGGATATGTAGGGAGGTTGTTAACACTATTTACCATGAATAATTAAATATTTTTTTCATAAATAACTCCACTCTCTCACTCCACCTACTGAAGACCACTTAGTATTTCAAGTTTTAGGCAGCATTCTTATTCGATTATTTTTTCTTAGGTGTCGCACAGAGCCATTGTAATTTATTCATGACCAGAAGGCAGCGGATGCCTGGCCAAAGGGAGGGACAAGTGTACACATATCCTGCACAGAGGTTTGTAAAAAGTATTATTTGTATCGAGATATTTTACCACAAACATGAGCACATTTTGAAAATAATTAAAATTAGGAGCAACAAACTGCTTATGGCTCTCTGCTTACCCCATTTGAAAGATGTGACTGTATGTATGTTATAATTTATCTTTTAACTTAATTCATTCTGAAAAAAAAATTGTCTTGGAGAGTTGTGAAGCTCCAGGTTGAAAGAAAGAAACATTTATTGATGCAAAGTACTCATGGAATAAAACGCACCAAAATTTTGGAGCCCTAAATCGTCAACAACAACCACCATGTATAATTATTTTGTGCTTTTGAAATGTGAACAAACCAAAATAAACTTGGGGTACATTCTCAAGTCAGACTAAAAATAATCATCTTTTGAGAAGTTTCCAGCATCAACACAAGTCTCTGATACATATCTGAATTTCAAATTCACAAGAATATTGATTTAAAATATTCAGCTTATGTGACTTGAAGTGCGTCATTCATATTGTTATGAGGTTCAACCGAGGTTATCGGTTCAAAAACTGGGTGGTATTAATAGGTGTTGTTTACATATCAGGAACAACTTGTATCTTATTATGTGCTCAAGCGCATTGTGGTTGACTCATCGCGCTGTACTTTAAATCTGTTCAAAACAAGATTCTTGTCAGTATTGTTCTAGAATATGGGTGTGACTCTTGTAATGCCTAGACCTAAATATAATCCAATTTCTGTACAGATTTTAAGTTCTTCCATTATTTTAGATGGCGAAAGGCCCGCCGCCAATACCTTACAATGTCTTCCACACGCTGGGGTTGGTCAGGCGCGTCAGATTTGGCGGACAACACAGGCGAGGGTGAAAATAGTTCTGGTGTGCCAGGCGACGCTCTCAATGCGGATGATAGCAGAGATGGGTCTCAGACGGCTGCTAAGGATGATCCTAAGGTATGAAGAACTCAATTTTTTTTATTGTTGATAAGCATCTTCCAGGCTTTATGAATACTTGCAACACTGGTGCTCCGAGCGAGCGCCCGTCGTATATATTTTTTCCACAAATTTAGTGCAAATTCTGTGTACAGAATCCGCTCCATATTTTTTGCACGAAAGTGAGTTCTCGTACACGTGAGGCAGGAGGCAGCCTAAGCATCAGTTGATATTTTCTACATTTCTTAGGTTACAAAAAAGTTAAGAAATTCAGGCCGGAGTTAGCATAATATATTATTAAAGGAAACCATACTAATTGTCATGTTATATGTGGTGCAGAAAAAAAGCACTGTTGCTATCATTAAGCTCCAAGCTTCCAAGGTACCTTTCCCTATTGTTATAACTTCTCCAACATATCTTACCTGTGTATATTATTCCTCAGGAATGGTTCTACGATGAACTAGCAATGGAAGAGATGGAGACAGGCGAGGAACCCGATCCAGAGTCTGATGAGGATTACTACGATGACACATACGCGAACAGACGTAAGAGACGTGGTGGAGCCACGCCAACAGGACCAGGCTCGCGGGGTGGACGTGTGAGGAAACAAGCCGATGATACACCCGCTAAGAGAGGCAGAGCTGTGAGTATATGAGTGCTAATATTATAAACGTGAAAGTAGCTTTGTCTGTGTATCTGTCTATTACGCTTTCACCACTAAACCATTGAACCAATTTTGACGAAATTTGGGGTAGGGATAGCTTAGACCTTGAGAAAGGACATAGGCTATGTTTGGTCGCGGTAACCGACATCAATGCGGGCAGGGCCGCGGCAACAGCTAGTAAATTGTTATGTAAATATTGTGTGTTTTATAAATTTATTGTTTATCCAGACGCGAAATGTACATTCGTCCACGTTGCCAAATAGTGAGGCAAACAGAATCATGTTTGCTTTGCACAATGATTCTCATGGTGCCTTGTAGGATCACAGGAAATCTTGTATCATAGAATAAAAAGGATGCGGAATACGCACTACATTGCGCTGAACGATGTGTTATTTGCTGTCTATTTATCAAAGCTGCTGGCCCGATGGCCAATGTAGAAGGTTGCATTTTGAAATAAACTTGGCCGCGGAGCAACTCGCGACTGTGGGCGGCAATCTTAAAATTAAATACTGATCTTTGAATGATTTTTTATAGCATTTGTTATGCTAACTTTTAAGTTCAAAAAACATCGGAAAAAATGAAATGCTCAAGTGAGACTTGAACTCACAACCTTTCCCTTACAGGGGGAATGCTCTTCCAACTGAGCTATTGAGCCACACCTGAACCATTTCAATTTTTTTTTCGAACTTAAAAGTTAGCATAATAAATGCTATAAAAAATTAATTCAAATATTTGGGTGGAGTCATCAAAATACAATGTTTAAAAATGGTTGAAGAATCATTCATTGTTTCCAACAGTTCGTAAGAATGTTGGTTGATGGCTCCACCGTCGCCCTTAAAGACGGATATAAAGAGAAGGAAAATTTGATATGATTCAGGTGTGGCACAGTAGCTCAGTTGGAAGAGCATTCCCCCTGTAAGGGAAAGGTCGTGAGTTCAAGTCTCACTTGAGCATTTCATTTTTTCCGATGTTTTTCGAAATACTGATCTTTTAAAGATTCTTTGATTGCTCCCCAAATCTTTTATCTAAAAGAATCAACTATGAGACGAGTAGCGTCAACATCCTCCTAACGAATTCCGGGGTCTGTTTGTTGTTTTAATGGAGTTTTGGCCTTTACGAGAGTCTGTCATGTGACCTGGTGATGTTGACTTCGTCCGTGAAGGTGTTTATGAGACCCATAAGACCAGTAAGCATTTGTAAAAACTTCTCATTCCATTTACAGGGTCGCGGTAGGGGGAAACGAGCTCAAGGTACTCTGCCCTACGAGGTACCCGGTGACAGCGAGAAGCCCTTCGGCTGCGAACGTAAGTCCTCCCGTAGGCGCCACTAGTGACGTCACGCCTTAGCTCAGGTCCTCACCCGTGTTATATGCTTCTGATGCAGTCATCATACTCCAACGTACAAAAAAAAAACCTCTTTGTCAAATTCTATGCAGGACTTTTAAATGGTATCAGAGTCCGGTTCCTAGTTTATTCGTGTCTTGCCTTAAAATGTAATTACATATTAGAATCCTGAGTGATGTGATAAGCATAAAGATATTATTATACATGAGAATCGAATGAAATTAAAAAAAAAATTGTTGATCGCCTTAATTGAAAGATGTCGTGTTTTTCTTTGGTATTTTTTGATTGGTAAAGTGATTTCCAATCTCAATAATAAATCAAAAAGAAAGAAAGGTGAAAATCAATTTGAAATCACCTGGGAAAATACATTATTCTGTTTTAATCATAACTAATCCAGTCGTAAAAAAGTCGGAATGTGATCTGTTCTCGCACATTCTCAAAACCAGTAGGTCCATCTGAATGAGACTTCTAAACAGAATTGGTCTTTGATGGTGATTGACAACGCGCTAAAATATAAAACCACCAGAGTAATTTGTTGCCTTGTAAGAGTCTGTCTTTCTCATGTTAATAATATCTTGATCACTTCAAGGTTTCATACTCATTGTAGTCTATTCAGCAATATGCGATAAAAATCTTAAACTCGAAACTATGAAACAGTGTTTTGTCTCTTTCTTTCTTATTGGGGGAAGAAAGTGACAAAACAGCCTTCACCTCGATCACGTCTAAGAAGCTCTTTATCGAGTTTGTACTAACGTTCCTATTATTACAAACTTGAAAAAAAGATACATGATACATTTTTTGCTGCACAGACTATGTAATTAACCTGATATCTTTTGAATCTACAGCTTCTAATAATTTGGAGGCTACCATGAAATGTATATCCGAAACTTCCAGTCCGTTCGAAATACGAAAGACGCAGTAGTTACCGACCGAACGTCTCATGTGCCGTCTTCGGGCCCAATTTCGGATATATGTTTCAGGGTAGGCCGTCTTATTCTTGATAAAGTGACATCACCAGATTAGTTAATAGTTATGTCGAAAGTTGTATGTCTTGAAATACTGCAGTTATTTTATATCCTTCGGTTTTTTTGTCTATTTTGAAAAATATTTGGTAGATATAGCTGTATGGTGGTTAAAACAGGGTTTTAAAACTGACAGAACTATGGATGACCATCGAAAATACTTTTTAGTTCGTAAGCACGTAACACCGGTTAATATAAGCCAAATAAAATCACTAAATATTTTTCATGATAAACATCGAAATAATTACTGAATTAACGGTGAACACTAAGCAATAGCTAGCAGAATAGAAAAATATGATAAATATAGTATCTACCCACATCGAACTACCATAGCGAATACCGCCATTCCGTTCATTAGGATTCCTGTACGCTCAGTAAGGCGGGAAAAATCGTGTCTCTGAAGTCTTCGACCAATGAAATGAATAGTTTCATTCACGTCACAGATATTCCTGCAATTTCATTGGTGGAAAAGATTCCAGAAATTTGAAATTCGCGCTATATTGAGGGTACTGTTAGTGCAATAGACACAGTACATAGAGCAACAGTTATTATGTACTAGGCTGATTGATTAAATATTATCTTTACTAATATAATGGTCTAAAGTGTATTCAAGAGAATTGTTGGAATTACTGGAGATAGCTTTGGCATTGTAGTTAGTATTTGCAGCTATGAATTTAAATTACGGAGAAAATTCAATTTCAACGATTATCAATATGATTTTCGGTAATTTAACAAAATTACCTAAAATATCAATCATCATCAACTAATGCTGGTGTACAAGAGTTTAAAAAAAATATATTACCAGCTAGCAGACTATAGACTAAAAGTATAGTGATTGGAAAATCGATTACGTATAGGTAAATCAGGTTAATTGCCAATCAGTCCTCA
This sequence comes from Eilema sororculum, assembly GCA_914829495.1. Classification (NCBI taxonomy): domain Eukaryota; kingdom Metazoa; phylum Arthropoda; class Insecta; order Lepidoptera; family Erebidae; genus Eilema; species Eilema sororculum. The sequence continues at coordinate 9,415,763 of OU618555.1, read as the reverse complement.
TTTGATTACATTTTGCCGTGAACAGGTCGCAATCAAGCCAAGGACATAATTAACTGTTTGCTCTTGTGGTATTATACCCTATTACAGATAAATATAAAGTGAAGTTTTGCTCAACAGTTTGTGAAATTAGGACCTGAGCATTTGTAGAACTATTCTATGATCATATTTGGAGTGTAGTGGTAGATGTGGTTTATATCAGATAAAAAAGCACTTTTCAAATTCAAATTTTCGAACTAAAAAGTTCCACTTTGATAAATTAAGGTACCGTACCATAAAATATAACAAGGATTTATGCGGAGTTAACTCGTAAATTGAGTCTCAAGATCCCACTTCTGAACTTAGGCTCATAAGTGGGATTTGAGATCCGGTTCTCAGCATTCCATGGATTCACCGTGCGGTCGCCGGGTCCATGGCGTGGTACAGCTAATACACATGCTAATATTGTAGACAATACCGAATATGTAGAGTCACTTTCGTTTGCAATTTGATATTAAAAATATATAATTCTGTATCATTTTCTATTTTACTACATAGTTCTTTGAATATATATATACATCCACCACTACACGTAAACTCTAGATTTATTATACAAATATCATTGAACTAAGCATCGCGTAGTTATAAAAAAAATATATGAAATAGTGCAGGGCCAATGAGTACTGTAATAGTAGCATTATAGTATCTAGAGACGGGAAATAGCGAGCAATAAGTAGGGAGAGCTTATTATCGTGTGTCTTACTCTGTAACCTATCTTTTTAACCTACTATAGTAGACTAGCAATATTTTCATCTCTTTCCTCATCATATATGTAGTTCAATTGACTAAATCGTCACGCACTTTGTGAGATAGTGATCAAATGCGGGCCTATTATTAATATAGGTGGACATTTTGAAGCATTTATATTCAGGACGAGACCCGCGACCAGTTTTGGAAAGTCTGGATGTGTCTAGGTAGCTGATCGAGACAGCGATATATTATGTGGCGTCAGTTTAACATGTGGAGCAATTCCAAGCTTTCATTCGACCATTCATTAATTAGAAAATTGGATTCTCGCAGTACTGCACGCTTAGCTAGTGGCTATAAGGCTCCATACCCTAATTCTGCCCGGAGTCTTCTTTACGTCCTATAAATTTACATAACATACATAAACTCACGCCTGTATTCCCCGAAGGGGTAGGCACTAGGCAGAGATGCTAGCACCCACATTCCTATAACTAACACAGTCCTATAAATATAAAATAACACAGTCCTATAAATTTAGCGTTGTTTAAATCATTATGAAGAATTTTAGGGCGGAGGAAGAGAAAACATTGATTTTATGTAGCAAGCTGAATCATGGCAGCTAAGGCAACTATTTAGTATCATTACCTACAAATGTCGCTCGCCGTGTCGGCGTGTCCGTCTGGCTGTGACCTAGAGTCCGTACCGTGTACCAGTACTGTTACCGTTACTCGTGTAAAAGTGTGGGGATATATAACAATATAATCAAGTCAGTCTTCCGAATAAAATTCAAATACCTCGTACTTCCTTTCATTAAATATATTGTTAAAGTAAAATTTCCAAATGTATTAGCGATGAACCCAGGTTCTCTGTGTAACCTTTTCTCCTCTTAGTTTGTTTTTGATTGGGTCGGTATAAGGAGGTCAATAACTCCCGATCTTAAGAGAAAAGCCTGTGCTAGAACCTCGCCTCGCCCTTTGATAGGTAGCAGGTAGAGGTATTGAGCTTTGAAAATTATCGTTATACTCAAATCAATAGGTTTTAGTTAAATAAAGACGCACAATAATAAGCCATTGTAAATGTAACGAGTCGCAAACATGCCTTTCATTGTTGTGTATGTATGTACGTATATTGTGAATAGTAGCTAGTTTATAAGAATCTCTGAATACTGTCGGAATTAATGAAATTGCTAAATTATAGATAAATTAAGTAGGCGATGCGTTTGTAATGTTTTGTGGAAGCTATTTCGACCTATCTGTGGTACATACCGTGACCAACACGTCACGCAACACAACAGAATATAAAATTCGGCTATGCGAAGAAATTCAGCATACCTCGCACACGATTGGCTAATAAATTGACGTTTACTTTTAGGCTGGTTCTATGTTCAAAATTGTAACCAAGTCACGTTGCTGTTTTGTGTGACTTACGTGACCAATCAAAATGTGCTTGACGACTCGAGTTTACGAGGTTTAATACAGATACTAGAGGATACATTTTTGACGTGCAAACGCAATTCATATATACCTCCTACATAAATTGACATCGATATCGCTAAGTATATTGGATTGCGATATTTATTGACTGACTAACCCTTGCCTATGGGCACATCTTTCTATTAGTGTTTTTTAACTTCTGTGTTTTACAAAATAGTTTCCACAAAACACTGTTAGGAATTGGAACGTTTATTAGTGGTCATTTTATTTAACTATTTATAATACGAAGAAAAAAAATGCATTTTTAGGTTGAGTTGTATATTTAAGACTAAATTATACTGCCCTGCCTCTGTTAGACGTTGTTACGGTTTGCATCATCACACTAAGGGGTTCCCGAACCTTTTACGGACTTATACTCGTCCAGTCCTATTGTATTTACTCTAGAGCTTACTCTGACACTAGTTTCGGACAATAAAATTAGCTGGAGAACGTACCCGTACTATGTGAACCATTCAGTGAAGGATCTTCAAATCAATACGATTGGTCACAGGGGAGCCTAAAGGATTCTTTACGACGACCATATCCTCTAGAAAAATCTCGCGCTTTTTATTGCTAGAAGAGGATAGATCTTGAAAATACGCTGTTTTAGGATTTCCGATTGTAAAAAAATGGCAATTTTTTTTTTCAGGGTACGTTCTTATGCGTCAGCATACTTTATAATACGTCGAGTAGATATAAAAGATCCCCACAAAAATCCACGAACTGGTCAGAAATCCATTCTATAAAATATTCTATATATTTTTCAGACAAAATGGTTATGCCTGAGGCCTTACAAAAATAATGTGCTGGAGTAGACAGATCGTTTACATTGGTTGGCTTGAAGCGCTGGCTTATATTTCTCATCTTCATTTTGTTGTCCCGCTATACCAGCAGTTCCAGGAAAACCCCAATATTAATAAAACTGCCCGTCCCCATCATACAACAATCGGGGGTACATCAAGCTGTGTACATACCAAAGCCTAACCTAGAGAACGATGGGTCATCGTCGTCAAATTTTCTTGAAAATTGGGCTGGCGACTTTGGTTTGTAGACGGCCTTATGTCGGTTTGAAAATACATCTATCGAGACCACACTGAGGGTCATCATATTTGCAGTGTTCACTGCTGGCATCTATAATGGTGGCCTGCATTTTGTAGATTTCACTTACGGCTTCTTACTCTATAGCAGGATGAAGTCATAGTATCCATTTAAAAAATTCCATGCCGTTGCCGAACTAAGACACACGCCTATCTTTACAGTTAGTAACAGCTTCTCAGGGGCAGGGCCAAATCGAGACTTTGTAACTTCTAATACTGTATATTTTGTTAGTTATATACCCATAATATGAATCTAATTTGCACCCTATTAGTGGGAGTTAAGGCCGATGTTGCCTTTACTTATATAATATGGCAGAAAAAACATACTTCCTATAGTCTTCTATGTTACTCGTTTGTTAAGAACCGCTGCGTTATGCTGCGTGACGCATATTGTTAATAGAGTAAGTTTGACTCATTTGGTTTTTTCTTTTCATGTATGTTGGTAAGTCTTTTATCATTGGAGATGCGTAATTTAAAATATCGATTGCCGTGTACACATTACTGTTTAATGTAGGTACAATTTTCTCTGCTGATACCTTAAAACGCGGTAATAGGAATCAAGGGTGTATAGAAATATAATGGTCATCTATAATAAATGAACTAAATATCGTAATAATTCGGTGAACAATTTTGTTCATTACAACATTGAAATTATCTATAATTTCACTTTAAAGACCTTCAGATTGTTTTTGTCCGCTGTTCTCCTGTTAACAACTTGATCCCTATAAGTCATTCATGTTATTAGAATGGGTAGCGTAAGGTGAAGATGGAGATTCGCGGTCAATAGACATAATTTCAGGCTTTATTATACACATCATTAGAAGTATTTTTTATTGTACAGGGGCGTTTCCAACAACACATTATCACAGGGTTTTTTTTTCACTTAAATGTCCGTATTCGTTAAAAATATACCTCGAAGCAAACTTAAAGTCGGCTCGGAAGTTCGTACGAGTGCGGACTAAGGCCAATAGGCGTTTGTCTTTTCTCAAACGCCACTGGCCTATATAACCGCACTTGTACGATACGAACTTCCGAGCCGCCTTTTGGTTTGGTTCGAGGTATACTATTCTAAGGCATTCTAGAACGACATTCAGTCCTGGATGTCGATATATCTGAGAACAGATTTTACAGATTGTCTATACAATCTGTTTCCAGATAAATCGAGATTTAGAACTAAGTACCATTCAGATAAAATCTGATAAAATTTACGTATGCTTGTGACTTTTGTGTGTTGTATCGTTCGGACTCGAGCTGTTGTCACATGAAAAATCACCGGCAAGATGATTGCAGCATAATATATTTATACTAGTGTAATTTTTCATTGATAGTTATATTGTTGGATGAATCTTAATCATTAAAGCAGGGTATTCAGTACGCAATTAATATGGTCGTATCCACCTTACGCTCATTTGTTCTAAATAACAATCATAGATCAGACTGGTTACAGTTAACTGTTGATAATTATATCACATTTAAAAATTAATCATCAATTAATTGATTTTATTACACTGCCACATCTTTGTCTTATTGTCGAAATATTTTAGTGTAGTGAGTTATTTATAATGTAGGGTAGACTAGTTATATTTTATCAATATATTTATCTGCGATTCTCTTTGCTTTGAATACTGAATGAATTTAGAATTAAGGCACTATACAGTTATTTTTTGAGCAACATTATATTACCCTTATCTTTTTTCAATACTTCATTGGTATATGACAATGTATCGTTTAAAAATGAATATGTATCTATATTAATTTGTTATGAATACGAAAAAAGTTTTTCCAAACAATATAAACTACATTGTATGTTCCTTAAAAATATCTTGTGTATTTGGCCTCTTGCTTTCCAAAATGAAACTGTAACAGAGAATCGCTGTTAAATTATCCTTGACTTCAAGCTATGATCGATCTACATGTCGTTGTATTTTAGAGTTCATAATTTGTGCTATGAAACGGTAACAAGAATACACCAATGAAATTCAGTCGCATTCTAAATTTGAAATTTACTTGTCATTTTTCTATTACTTTTAACTTCAGACCACACTTTTGGACTATCAGCGTTACTGGTGGTCATTTAAGGAACCTTTACCACTTGTACCCTTTTGCCCTCTATACTCCAGAGGAATACTTTGTGATGTCTTTAGAAAAATGTGCCAAGGAAAAATATCTTTTAACATCCACTCATGTACACATAATATGATGTAATTTTTGACTGGTGAAATATTTTAGGTCAATCATAGTTTCTGTCACGTCTTTTTTTAACCGGATCTTATGAAATAATCACAATTGTAACATCACAATATCTTTTATATTAACGCACTGATTGGTTTGAACGTGTCGACTCATGTGTCTGTGATAATTTATTTATTTTCATTTCTTGTAATAAATCTTAGGTAAAATTGTCTGTTTTCTCTTTGATCAATGACTAAAGTTTTGCGTGGGAAATTGTCGAGACGCTGCGTCATGCGGGCGCCTTTTTCGTGCAGATAATTTTGTGCAAATAATTTGCACAAAAACGTGAAAAATATTCTATACTATTTGCACGACATGTATGCACGAGGCAGCGTAGGCGGTGATAGTCCGAATGACTATCGACTTATTTATTGTGTATAACGTGTCTTATTTATCTAAATTGCCTACTGCTAGTTAGGGAACTAGATAGGGTTACTCTCGGGTTAGGTAAGCAAATGTAGTATTTTCGAGTAGAATTAACTAAATTTTGAGGTAGTTAGAAAAATTTATCTATCATCACAGATTTGTAATTGAAATTTCTAAAAACTTCGAGATTTGGTTCTAAAATATAGATCAACACGGATTTTTAGGCGTTTCTTATGTATATTGGGCTGGTAATACGCGTTTGACATGTGATTAATAAGGAGTATCGAAAATTATAAAGCGATTTTAGAGCAAATTTGATAAAGAATCTAAAATTGGTTTTTAGGTTAGGTGGGCCCATAACCTATCACTGTCAAAATATTATATTCTCGCATATTTCATGAAGTAATTAGTATATCAAAATTTCAGTATTATAGTAAAATTTTAGTCATTGTACAGCACTTCGCGTTTGGTCTACAATAATGATATTTTACGATTAATTATTTGGAAATATGACATAATTACCTACAACATTTATGGAATAATTATATACAAATTGTATAAATATGTTTTTATGATACGCATTTTTACCATAACGGATTTTTACAGTGAAATATATTTGAGAATTTGAATACATATTTTATTCTACAGGTTTTTGCAGATTGCTATGTGTCTCATTGACCGGTCAATTCAACATTATAGGTTAAGTTTCAAGTTACTCTCAATATACATTTGTACAATGTTGACGTTGTCTGAATCAGTGTATACACATTTTTATACAAATTGGGGGTAATATTGTCCATATTTCTACTATTTCTTGTATGTAACGGAGCAGTGAAGTATTAGGCGATTGATGTTATTCTTAGACCCAACCTACACTGCCGTGCAAAAAATTTAACTTATATTAATTAGGGTATTTTTTTCTCTAATAAAAATACCAGTTTTCTGCTCGACAGTGTACTATTATCACCCAAAGATTGTTATGAATTTATACAAGAAATATTTATGTTGAATAACAAATAAAATTATGCAATGTACTAGTTTTTATTCTTGTATTAATAAGCTTACAATTAGACTTAATATTTCAATTATGTGCTGTGGATTTTACTGTTAATTTAATAACCATAGTACATGTTTAAATTATAACATTCTTTTAAATTTTATGTCATGGTAATCAAGCCAATTTATCCACTGTACGGTTATATTTTATATTAGATTGTGTTGTTTCACAGCAAAATCTACAGCAACATTTCAAATAAAGAAAAACTGTGAAAAGAAATATGTTGATCGTAGCGCTGGGCGATCCATAGATTTGAAGTCATCAATCATACGTGCCCCGCGGAGCGTCCTTAGAACTGAACAAAGAATGAATCACGACGGGCCGGCATCCCACCACTTTGTACATATAAGAACATTCTCAAATATTCCAAACACTTCACATTTTATTTCAATTTTACTAGACTAAAATTCTGATACATGTTTTGTGCATTCTATTTTTGAAAACTTAAAAAAAAGAGAGGCATTGGCACAAGATTTTAGAAGAAAAAAAAAGTTCCTTATTACATTTTTTATTCTATCATGAAGGTAAAATCTCTACAATGGAAAGCTTCTAACCTAACAAGCAAAATAGTAAATATAAAATATTGCTAGATATACAAGAATGCACCAAACTTTTTCTCTACCAAAGAATGTTCTTATAAATGTTCCTTCAGCTATACTATAATGATTGATGACGGATAATTATTGGAAGGCTTCGTTTCTGTTCGCCGTTGCCGTCGTGGTGCCTCCTCTGTTCTGTTCTGTTGACGCTAAACTATATAACATAACCATTATTGCAACTAACGTATTACTGTGATAGTGCAGACGGAGGCATCACTGACGGTAAGTAAATATATTATACCTATTTCAAATAAAATAAAATTGTATAATCATATAAACATACTCTCAAAACTCAATCCACATTATCTGTATATACGTTTTTGTAAACAGTATGCGGCGCAAAATACAAGACTCGTCCCGGCTTGACGTATCACTTCACGCATACGCATAAAGAAGCCGCGGGGACCGCTCCGGGCGGGCCGAATGCGCCCGCCACCGCCGGCGCGAGTGACGGCGACTCCCGGGACTCCCGGCCCGGCGCACACACGCCGCCGGCCCACCAGTCCACGCCGGCCCAACCCGCCACGGAGTATCAAGACAGTTATGTCACCTTTCTGAATAATCCTGTTGTTGGGACTGGTGAGTGGGCATGCATAGTAGCCACTTGTTGTAGATTAGTAGTACAAGACAAATTAATCATTATCATTATCATCTCGGCCATGTCCCGTTTTGTATCTGAGGCTCTCCCACCTCTGAGCGCTTCGCTTTCGGGCTTTTACTACTCCTTTTCGCAATGTCTTTGGCATCGCTTAAAGCGTGACCTGACTGAAACGAATAATATCGTTAACTTACATTCATTCCTTCATTTACTCACTAGTACAATGCATGTTGTATGCTAGAGTTATTTTCTACATGTGTGAATTCTCTTCAGTTCATCCCGAGTTGTGTATTTGAGATTTTTGCAATAGAAGGATTTGAGTTTTGAGAGATATTTTCGATAAAAAAATTCTATGAGAAACTAACTAATTCATTCTCTTATTAGGAAATTCTGCAGGATTAATTCTGGCGCTATTTCCTTACAAAGAAAATCTGCGAAAAAAGTAACTGATCTAAAGAGTCTTTCTTCTGTTGACTGGTATAAAATGACTCTCTAGTCTTGACCGTTCAACACTCGTTCCAATACTTTCTTTATGATTTTTGTAATCAAAAATATATGATAGTTGCTGCATGGATTAGTGACTATAGTCAGTATAAATATTTGTAATTTGTAAGCATGAATATGTTTATTTGCATTAGTCTGAATGTAATATGTATATTATGTATTTACAAACAAAAATGTATATGTATAAAATAGCATAGTGGCATCCATAATACAAGCTTAGTTTGTGTGCAGTGTGATTTATCTCAGAATATTATTATCGTAGTAAAGTAAGGCTGTTTGTTCAGTGTTTCGTAATACCAGTCTATAGTTAGTAGCATGGAGAAGCATGGTGAAGGAGTGATGTTTGTGATAAAGATGCACCTATTGGTTTCATTAAATGTGTTCATACACAACATTTTCAGTAGATTTAAGAGAATATTCACTATCGGCCGTTCCCAATAACATACTTACAGTTAAAGATAGATCGCAACAGTCAAATTTGACGTATCAGCTGTTTAAATTCAAAACATGGTAACTGATTTTTTTGCGGGAAAGCGCATCGCGGTATAATTTTATTTTCCGAAATTGGTGTGAAATAGGAGTTACTATGTTTTGAATTTAAACAGCCGAGCACTTTATCCGTAGATGCGATCTATCTTTAACTATGTATGTATGTTATTGGGAACGGCGGTATATCTATAGTAATGCCGTTATCATCTGAGAGGTCGTCCTGAGAGGTCGTCTTTTTGATTGTCTGTTTCGCTTGTTCCATTGTTATTTGGTACCTTTGTAATTAATATATATGTTGTGACGTTTATCATCGAATACTCGGATGCGAACGGCCGTACTATAATCCAGTTAGAATGTAGAAGTACTTTGTTACTAACTTATGTTCGTTTTAGATTGAGATGGTCATTCGAAACTCTGTTATAATAAGTACTATAATCGTAACGTGCCAATTTTAATTTAGTTTGGAACTAGTATTGTACTTCTTTATGTACATACATACATATAAAAAGTACATACATAAAGAAGTACATTACTTTGTCGCCGCATCAGGTGTGAGTAAGTTAATAAATCGGCTTGCACGAAATTTTAATTTAAAACAGTATCTTGCGGGCCTAATTTATGCTCTGAATGTAAACTTGTGTTAAAAGTAGGTTCACGACGGTTTAATTTTGATTTAAACTTGGGACATCTCGATCGTAAAGCCAACTCCTTGACCCTACTAACACAATGAACGGTATCAATAACAAAAACGTTACAAAGGCCGTGTTCCATCAGCAGGGCTCCCCGCGCCGGTGGCGGCCCGTCGCGCTTCGCCCCCGCCGCGGCCCGCGTCCGCCGACACTTCGAGCTCGGACTCCGCACATGTCCCACTGGCGGCCACCACCGCCGCCGCGCCTCCGCCCGGGCCTGCGCCCTCCGCCAGTGGCGGCGCGCCTATGGATCATAAAGAGCCTGATAATAAGGTACGTACCTCTAGATTCTCTTAATTGTGTGCTTTGCGGTGTTCTGTAAGATGTTTACCGCATTTTGATGAAGTGTGTACACCAGGAATTTATAACTTTCATAAGGCATCGTCTAGGTATTGACGATTGGTGTTCATTGAGACACTGAAGATTGTAGTAATATTTGTGGACTTATATCTTATCAAACTAATGCAAAAAAAAAACTACCCGAAATAAAGAAAAAACAACTACGAATATAATGATTACCATCAAACTATATAAGCAACTAGGCACGCCCCACTCAGGTACCCCTAAGATACATGTCAAAGTTAATTACTAAGAGTTCTAGTTAAACGAAAAATAATATTAGAATCAATCATTTATATTTATTTGGGAGACCAACAGCTAAAATTACAACTAAATACACATTTAAAAACATTTGTTTTTTACTTGTAGGCATCACCATCACCATACTGCGACTTTTGCCTCGGCGACGACCGAGAAAACAAAAAGACGGGCACACCAGAGGAACTAGTCAGTTGTTCCGACTGCGGAAGGTCAGGTAAGCGAAGAGGCAGGCCCCCACGCAATGGCCTCCCAAAATCTACCTGCTACCATCTCGAGAACCGTGTCTGCGAACGCCATAGACACCTTCGCGAGAACATAAAACTTAACGGAGTAGTCGAAATACTCAGTTCTATGTCATACTCTGCAGATGCTTTCGACACATTTGCTTCTCAAACTAAACTACTCCACGATGAGTACGGTCAGTACCCAGTATCACCCTCGTCACGCCAAAGCCCTAGTTACGAGTGTGATGTATATGTGGAATCAAATTAAGTTATATACAAGTATTAATTTGTGTTTTCGTTCGTCTCAAAATTATGTTTGTATCACTTATGTGATGTATCGTCGATCTTACCAAAGAAAGAATGTTCGTGTGGTTAGATTTTTAAATTATACATTCCAGAATCCGTACTCTGAGACATTTATGTATAAAAATATAATAATTATGTTATATTAAAATTGTGGCATCACAATAAAATATGTCGATTTTTGAATATCGTTAATAATAGGAATTGTAATCGCATATCATTGTGATTTTATAAAACTGTATATGAATGTTGCACTATGTGATCTTGGTGTTGCCATGCTAAAATATCGACACTTGTGACAATGGATGCCAAATGAATGATATATATTTTAAATTGTTGTCTGTTGTAATGTTTATACCCTAATGTTTTTATTTTTAGTGAGTACGAGTGCCTTATCAAAATTGAGTTTTTTTTATTAGACAATACTAGGTCTAAGCGTTGCCAGATTTTCTATTCAAGTACAGTTTTTTAATGTTGACATTCATTTAAATCAAAAGGCCTTGTTTTATTGTTTCTATTTACCTATAAACTCATTTGTGATATTTTTATAGATGTATATCTGGCAACACTACAGAAACTATTTAGTCATAGCTTCGCTGCATGCCAAATACAGGCGGTCACTTTGATTGTATCAAAGATGCGCTTTGTTCTCTGTTATTTTAGCTTTTCTAGTCACGCCAAGAAACAAGTCATTAGCACGCAAACCATTATGGTCACCCGACTACGCACGTATCTTGTAAATAAACTTATTTTTATGGATTTTGTCGTGGACTTCGCTGGTCAGTTCAATCAATTCTATTACAGTCCACTGCTGGACATAGGTCTCTCCCAATGTGCGCTATTTCTGCTGATCCTCTGCCTTCCACATACAGTCGAAATTACCTATGTTTTATTGACTGGCAATACAGAAACAAAAAGTTTTATACACTTTGTTTTAGATGCTAGTTAATGCTGTTTTTAATAACGAGGGTTTGCGATAATTTTGGAAACTGATAAAGAACATTTTTGAGCCATAAGTAGATAATTTCATAAAAAATACGCAATGGCATCTATTTGAAATGGCAATGCTATCTATTTGAAAAGTGGCTCAAAGGGCTCAAAGTGGCTCAAAGTTTGTTAATACACATCGCTTATTGTAAGTCAAGTTTCGCGATAAAATCCATAAAAATCGTCCTAAACCTAAGAATACAGGGGGCTACCATAAAACTTGTATCCCACACTAAAGACGTAGGATTTGGCTACTATGAAATTACTTCGGGTTTGAACTGAACAAAAAGTCAAATCCCCTTTGGTTTCATGGCACATATTGACTGGAATATCAGTCCTGAACTTCGATTGTAAGTTTCATATAAGGCCTCCTGTATAGGATCTCCTACTAGGAATAAAATGTACATACTATCAATTTGAAAAGTACTTTTCGTGTAGTCAGTCATTTTTTATTGATGTCATAGTCAGTCAGTTCATAGTTCATCGCGAGTCACTAAGTACTGTTGCTCAGTCAGTTCCTGTTTTTATTACGTCATGTATAAGTCAGTTTGTCATCGATAATGTTATTTTTAAGTATTTGAGGAAGTATGATTTTTATAATCTTGTATAACTATACTATGACTTAATTTTTTTGACAATTATGATACTTTCCTTTCTCTGTTGAAGGGTTAAGATTTAAACATTACAGTTATTCAAGTCAAATGGCAAACATTTGATCTTCAGTGGAGGTACGAGGTTGGAGTATAAGGGTTGAGATATATTCAGATCAATCCCAAGTGATAGTTTTGCAACTTTCGTGCCTAACGCTAAGGGTTAGAGCAGACCGAGCGGCAAACTGATCGCGCAGTTTTTAAGTACTAATTAAATATCAACCTTATTTCACTTAGATAAAGCTGCGGTGTTGTTGCACATTGTCGAACATGCAGTCACGCGCGTTTTCGAGCACGCTCGCCAGTTTTATCTAAACTAAATATAATAAGGTTGATATTTAACTAACACTTATAACTGCTCGAGCAGTATGCCTCTCGGTCTGCGTTTACGCTAATCCGTCGATCCCGGTTGTCTTTCGAATAAATCTGTGGCATTCGATACGGGTAGTTTCTCCGAAAAGGCCGAAGGCATATTTCGATATCGCCTGTGGGTTATAGATACTCGTAACAGCATGTATTGTGTATTTATAACACATATTTTATGTAGTTGCCTCTCTATTTGCACGCAGGTGATATTTCATTTATAATTCAAAGAATATGTGCTGGCCACATATCTAATGTGGCATGAAAAAATTAATGTTTTTGTTTTTCTATCGATACAGAATTGTGTTACTTAAAGTTGCAATGCGGTATTGGTTGGGATTATTCTGTGCATTATGACCTAAAACAAATAAAAATATAGACTTGTAGAATGAATACTTTGAAACGTCGAATGGTATAAGTTTGATAAAACCTCGCCATATCGTACCTATAGTAATGTCATACTTTAGTCGAGATGAATTTAGGTTAGTATAGTCCACTGCCAAATCATATCATTGTAGACGGTTTCACCGTAGCTTGTCATAGCTTAGTCATGCCTATTACCAATATCACTTATATGTATAGCGACCCAAAGATTTTGAACATGTAAACTAAAAAAATAACTATTTTTAATGCGCGGGATGCATTTTGTGTTGAAAATCTTGCTTTTTTAGATGGCTTGTAGGTCAAGCAATGCCACATAAGTTTACGAATGTAATATATTATATTCTGCTCCGCACGGCAACGAAATGTTAACTGCGGCAGGCGCTCGATAAATAAACAACAATACTATTTTCATTTTAAATTGACGAGTATTTTAATTATTTTTCTTGTAATGTCAAAGAAATTAAAACCTGTACTCACGGTATAAGGCAATCATATTTAAAAATACATAGTATACGATATAATAGATCAAGTTCATAGAACCACTATCAGTATATTTACACATTTTCTTTTATTACGTACATATTTGATACAGAATGAATTACCTGCGCATTCGACATTAATATTATCATTCCTATAGCTTATTAAATGTTTTGTTATAGTTTTAAATGGCAAATTTTTTAGATGGCATTAGAAATTTTATTGTGTTATACCGACATATATAAATATATTGAATATTATTGTATATTGATTTTTTTAAATAATATAATTATAGTTACATTTTATTATAGATCTAGTTAATATAAATATTGGACGCACTATATAATCGTGAAAAGTGGCTAAGTTTCAAGTTGTCGGTACATGTGTACTTAAATTTTGATACCGGTGCCTTTATTCGAATAGAGCTTGAAATTATAAATATAAGTAACACTCTCTTTTATATATGTTTATATTATACATTGAAATAATCCTTTTTAAGATTGTAGACTCGTGAACGCTAGGTTTTAGTATAGAGGCAGAGTATTATGTGCGTAACTACACCATAGTTTAGGTATATACCACGGCGACGGCGCTCTGAGAAGCGCCCCTCCCCATTCCGGGGGCGAGTCGGGGACACCGTTGTCCCGAGGAGGGCTAGACCGTAAGGGATGGCCCTGGGACAGCCCGGGTGCGAGGGATATGTCGATGACAACCTCACCTCCGGCCTAGCACCACGACCCACAGTCGGCGTGCGGTTTTAGTCGGTTCGAGCCCGACATAACCTCCCCTTCCGGCTCCGGCAGGGGGGTATCCGAGAGGATATCCGCACGAAAAAAAAGAGGTATATAAACTATCAAAGTTACTGACATTCCTATTCTAGATATCGGAATATTTACCATGTATGTATGTACCATGTATTGTAACATTCCAGTTCCTCCATGATCATGGTGCTTGCAACAGCACCGAAATATCGGACAATCAAAACAATACATGATAAATATCCCGATATCTCTAATAGTAATTACACCATAGTTGAATGATTTATTATGCTAACTTTAAAATTCGAATACGTCAGGAAAAATGAAATACTCAAGTGGGACTTGAACCCACGACCTTTCCCTTACAGGGGGAATGCTCTTCCATCTGAGCTATTGAGCCACACCTGAATCACTTCAAATTTCCCTTCTCTTCATATCCGTCTTTAAGGGCGACGGTGGACCCATCTACAAACTTTCTTACGAACTATTGGAACCAATTAATGATTTTTCTACCATTTTCCACCCACGAATACACCATAGTTGTCTGTTACCATAATCAACAGAGCTTTGAGCAGCTACACACCTGTTATTTACCAATGAACTTAACTACGATTCAAGGCTCATATAAGCAAAATTTTTTTACAACTTCATTCGAGCGCGCAACCCCGGTTAGACCAAAGCTTACACTTACGAGCGAGGAGTCTCCATAATCTTTCTACGATTTGGTTTTATTTCGGCCGTCTAACCCCCAAACCTGGAGAGGAGGACCTCCGCCAGGGCCTCACCCGTCTATTTGCAAGTATAACTCCTTGCACGTAAGGCTCGCTTGGGCACAGAAGATCTTGATACCTTTATATACCCTTATGGTATTATCTGTTTTGGTGTATTTAAGCCTAAAAACTTTTAGCCTTTATTTTTATGACGAGGTTCAAGGTGCCTTAAACTGTGAGGACATACATATCACCACTGGACCTGTCATTAATTAATTTACCTAGTATATCTCATTATATATTCTATACTACTGACAATTTACACCCAAAACATTTATTACCATTTTAGGTAAGATTTTTGATACTTTTTTCCACACGAGAACACTGAATAGTCTTTAGAATACCACATATCAAAGTAGGTAACTTATAAAATATCATAATCAAATTGTAAAACGAGTTATTTCAATGTATAATAATTGTTATGTACCATCAATAGTTACATGTCTTTGTCTGTGTTAGGTGCCTTAGTATGTGCAATTGTATCCTTTTTATACTATAGTTCACTGTTCTTAAGCGTATGTATTAGGATTTACATATATAGATAAGTATAATACAATTTTTAGTCAAGCACAGTGTTGTCAACTGCAATTTTTGTATCTGCTACTCATTTTCTACTTTTTTCTTATTGAAATGAAAAGTTGGATAATTTTTAATGATCTTATATTAATATGAGGTAGATGTCTGAATACTCATGATCTATCGTCTTGCCTACGCTTATCTCAATTATTTGGGGTCGGCGCAACATGACATTTTCCTCCATACACTCCTGTCAGAAGTCATTTCCTCAGTAGTTGAAGAAGAGAGTGCCGATTGTTATATCCTCTTTCACGCATTTAATCTTTTCTTAGGCCTACCTCTGTTCCTCTCGACAAGCAAACTTTGAATCTTTTGAATAACACTTCTCATAATTATGCCCAAACATTCGCTTGCCTCTCAATTTTTCATTCACTGGTGCAACTTTCCAACTTCTTTCTAATATACTCAGTCCCTATTCGGTTCATTTGTGTAAACCATATTGATTTCAATCTTAGCATTCGCATTTCCAACGTTATCTTGTACTCGTAGTAATCTGAAGACTATCAATATTCAAAGTATATGAAATTCCGATTTTGTTTATCGGACAAATGCTATGTCCGTCGACACGACACAGGAAGAAGGAGAAAGTTATAAAAATAATACTGTGTAGTATGACAGAAGTCATATTTAGTTCTCATTCGAACTCCCCCATTAGTTCAGTATAATATAGGTACTCCTTGTCATGAGGTAGGCTTGACAGTAAATGTACCAGTGCCTTATCTAACTCCTTTTGATATAAGATCATTGAGAATATATGGTTTTTAGAGAGGTGTATAAACACACAGGATGGTTGCAAAACCGATAATCGATATGCAGCAAGCCAAGAATGACTGAATGAATTGCTAAGTTTAAATAAATAATTGTGTAATTTTAAGATAGCAAGATGCAATCTTTAATTATTGGATCGGCCAAAAGTATGTCGTTGGCGTATTATACTAAGACATCAGTGTATTGTCTGTATTGAATATAATATATTACAAGACGTGATTATGTTGATAAGTCAAATTGCACGAAAAATAAAATAAGTACAATGATTAATTAAATGTTTTCGTACTATTTGAAAGTTTAATAAAACTTGAAATAGTTGACGTTCAAAGTCGTGCCTTGGAGAACACGTTAAGCAGTCGGCCCCGGTTTCCATACGGACTTCTATGGCAGTCTTTACGGGTAGTTGGACCCTCGAAAGTCCGACTAGTCTAACTATAGAACTTCGATATCCAATTGATTGTGGAGTTCACATGGCAGTCGCTTTACGGAAAATATCGAAGTTCGCATCAAAGTTAGACTGATAAGCTTACCCTGAGTTAAGAAAAGGCTCTGAGAATAGTGTGTTTATTCGACTTATCATCATATTCACGCCCTATACGGATATATAAACATACCTAATAACTTGAATATCGGCATAGTTAAAAATAATGACATTATTGCTACATTTGAGTAATTTATTGTCTTTAGGGTTTATATAGAACGTTATGACAATTCACATCTATGTGATTGGTTACTTGGAAGTACCAAAAGTTTTTTTAAGATAAATGTTTATTTAGTACCATGTTATTATGTTGTTCTTATATATTTTATTGCTATCTCGGCAAATCTACTCCAAAGTATAATGCCTGCAGGGAAGTGCATAAATGCGAATACCCAAAGATTAAATTAACCTTTTAAGAGAGAGAAAAAAAAATACAAATTTCGATTGTTGTTTTATAAAAATATTTTTCTTTTATTTTAGCGTAAGTCCGAGAGAATATTAAATTTTAATGTTTTTTTTTTTATTTTATTTTGTAAAATGCTACTATATCAGAATTAAACTATATGAATTCGAATCTTTTCGATTTTTATTTGGTCTCGCTGTGCTGAAGAATAGTGAATGTGCACTTCCCTTAAGACATGTTTTACTTTAACAATAAATTGTAAGTCATCAGTAACTTTTACATAGTGTTGTTTATTATTTTTTTATTATTTTTCACTATTGTTCGGCACATTATGTTTTCCCTTATTAAAAATAAAAATATAACTTACCCATAATGATTTGTGATGGTGATCGAAGATATATAAAAGGTAAGAAAATGTTATGTGCCTTACAATTTGTGAAATGATTATCGCAATATTAGTTTGTATTACACATATCACAGAACACACAATGGTGTCGATTCTTATAACGTAACAAATAGTATTTTGTATCAGAAGACTACTTCTCTTAATAACAATAGGTTAAAGGTCCAGTCTATCAAATCTTAAATGTCTAAAACAGCACAATTTTCAACGTGAATTTTGCCATCTTGATGGTTTTTGACGTTTGGAAGATTGGATCGAAACTGAATTTTAAACAGATTTTTATTAGGGGAATTGATCCTCAGTTATAGGCAATGAGCTTGACAAGCACTAGTCAACAGAACCGTCACCAGTGTGTGTTTTAGACATTAAGGTTGCATGGGAGTATTTGTTTGTGTTTAAAAAAGTTTAAAAAAGTCCTAAAAACAGCATGTGCGAACCCGACCAAACAGTTTTTTACCAAGTTACAGTCTATTTATGAACCAAATTTCATTAAAATTGGTTTATTGTTTTAGCCGTGAAAACGTAACAGACAGCTACTTTCGATTACACATATATTGGGTGATTTTATAGTCGTAAAGCGTCATCTGGAAGTATTAATTTGGCGATTTGATAATGTATGGGTATAATGGTATAATGTTCAGGTGAAAGGAAAATGTATGGGGGTATTAATTTCTTTTTTCTTTCGCGATATCAATACTTCCAGATGATTTTGCTTTCGAGATTGTGCCCAAATAATTTTTATCCGAACAGACTATAATATCACCCAGTATAATCTAACTTTTAAACACTCGCGTTCCATAATATACTATAATTTATAACGGGAATTAACGCGATCATGGTATAGGTACATACTTTTGATTTGCCTGACGTTTCGACCAGGTTACACCGGCCGTGGTCACAGGCTGACTGGCGCAGTCTGGTAGACTGGTCGAAACGTCAGGCAAATCAAAGGTATGTCATGGTATAACCTATACCATGATCGCGTTAATTCCCGTTATAATTATAGTACACCCAGTACAATGTTCTTAAGGATATACACACGAATACTTCCAGTGAACCTTTTACTTTTACATTTCTTAAAACACAACCATTCCGTTAGACTTTGTTTACAAGTATCCTTGTTGCACAGGTCATCCCACGTGCCTGCAGTTCACGGTGAACATGATAGTGTCGGTGCGCAAGTACCGCTGGCAATGTATCGAGTGCAAGTGTTGCTCCGTCTGTGGCACCAGTGATAATGATGTAAGTATACTGTTTTATTTATTACTAGCTATTACCCGCGTGGATGTCGGTTATCGCGACCAAATATAGCCTATGTCCTTCCTCAAGGTCTACTCTACCCCTATACCAAATTTCATCAAAATCGGTTCAGTAGTTCATGCGTGAAAGCGTAACATACAGACAGACAGACAGACAGAGTTACTTTCGCATTTATAATATTAGTATCATTGATTTACTAAAAAACCCAAGATGCACAGTCAGGGTGTCAAAACCGTCCGCATAAAAAGAGCGCTAAATTCCAAATTTAGCGCTCATTTGAAATAGTCTCGCATCGCCCGTGTTTATGCACGCACGTCAAAAATGCCAAAGTGTTCTATGAGAAATTGCAGAAATAATACGTCAAAAACTTTAAAAAAGGATGGGATATCTTATTTTCGGTAAGTAAAATAGTTTATTGATTTGCTTTTATGGTTTTCATGACTAAATATAGGAAGTATTATGTGATTTTGATTTATTTTTTCTAAAATCTTCGCTCAACGGTCCATTATAGTACAGCAAATTTCAATAGGCGCGTATCAGTGTAAAAACAACGCATTACAAAGTCCTTTAATTTTAGTCGCATATTACAAATGACCCTGTTCTTTTTTCAATGGAGTCGATTTTTTAATATTGATAGATAGATAGATAATTCTTTATTGTACACCAATAGATTTACATTGGAACAAGTAGGTAGCATAATACAGTTTAATGTACAATGGGCGGCCTTATCGCTGGAAGCGATTTCTTCCAGGCAACCTTGGGATGGACAGTAATGTGCTAAAACAGGGGCAATACGGTGTAGTTAGCAAATAAACATAAAACATAAACATAAAACATAAATAAAACATAACGTAAAGTATTATAACATATACAACTAAGTATAACATATAAATAGATACATAAAGTAAATAGTACAACATACTAATAAGACAGGAAATCATACTGTAGAAGATGATAGGAAGTGGTCCTTTACCAGATTTTTGAAGACATTAATAGATTTAGATTGTCTGAATGCGTTCCATAAACGCACAGCCTTGACAGTGAAAGATTTGCCAACAAAGTCTGTGGAATGCACTGGCATCTTCAGCTTCAAATTTTCGGATGACCTCAGGCATCTAGTGTGTGTGTCATGGAGGAACTGGAATCGTTCTTTGAGATATGATGGAGTGGTAGGATTAAATAAAACATTATATAACAATGTTAGAATATGGGCATTCCTGCGAAGCCGAATTGGGAGCCACTTGAGTTGCTTACGGAAATCTGACACATGATCATACTTGCGTAGTCCAAATATGAATCGTATACAAAAACAAAATTGACTTTTTATTTTTTAATAATAAGTTTGTTCACGTTATAACTTTAGTTGAGTTCAATGTTTGACTAATATTTATATATCACACAATAAAATAACATAGTTTTAAATCTACTTTCAAAAGTTGAAGAGGTAATCATGTCGACTATTTAAAAAAAAAATCGATTACTTTGGAACCAACTGATGGGTTGGCGAAAGTGACATGACAGTAGTGCCAATGTGACAATTTGTGGTGACAATTTAAAACTTTTCACTTCTGTCGACAGTCCTCATGTTTTTAATTTTATCTACGCCGCCATTTTGTAGCGACGGCCATTTTGTACCGATTTTTTCATGATGCATGTTACCAAAATTCAAAAAGCTTTTACTTAGTTTGTACAATAGGTACCTTTTCAACCAAATATATAAATAACTGTTTTTTATAAGCTAATATTGGTTTCATTGATTAAAATATGTTCTACCCAAAACATATTTACCCTCAGATAAAAGTATAATTATATGTTGAGAACACACTTTTATAAATTATTAAAATACTAAGTGAACGTAGTACAAAAATTAAAAATTATAAAAATGTGAAGTCTCCATTCCGTGCCTTGTCCTACCGACTCGACATCGGTCGTAAAATTTTATTGCTTTTTTTTTTTTTTTTTTTTTTTTATACAGGACACGTCAATTTGACTTCACCTCGCCTGATGTTAAGCTAAAGGCAAAGTCTCGGAAAGAGGGTCACCATCGTAAACATTTACCATGTTAACAGTGGTGGCACTCAGCTTGACGGCCTCATTAGATGTCTTTTCACGCCCCGCTTAAAGGACCCAGGACTGTAGGAAGAAGGAAACACGTGAACTGGCAGGGAATTCCAGGCCTTAGTGGTGCGGCATAGGAATGAATCACTGAAACGCTTGGTTCTAGCAGGTATACTCTGCACCGTAAATGGATGACATCTTAGCCCTGCACGTGTCGTCCTGTGAAGGAAAGGGGAGGGTGGGACTAATTGGAAGAGCTCGTCAGAACATTCACCATGGTAGAGACGGTAGAAAACTGCCAAAGACGCAACATCTCTACGCATCTGCAAAGGCTCGAGGGTGTTCGTGACCTCAGGATCCCCAATAATGCGGACCGCACGTCGCTGCAACCTGTCGAGAGCATCTAATAAGTACTTTGCGGAGCCGTCCCAGAGATGTGAGCAGTATTCCACGCAGGAACGAATTTGGGTCTTATATAGAAGACACCGCTGCTCCGGCGTGAAAAAACGTCTCACTCTGTTCAGGACTCCGAGTTTACGCGAGGCTGATTTGATGATACTCTCGATATAGTTTTTGTTATTCAGTTTGCAGCGAACATCCATACCGAGGATAGTGAGGTGATCCTGCAGTGGCAGTGGTGTGCTCTGAAGAGTGGGAAGGAGAAGGAAAGGAGATACCTTTGCTGTAAACGCACATGCCTGGGTCTTCTTGGCATTGAACTCGACCAGGTTCCTAGCGCCCCATTGAGAAATGTGGTCCAGGATCCGGTCCAGGTCAGTGACATGAAGCTGCCTTTTTTCCGCGATATCAGACTGCTTGGCCGCAGGATGTGCGTAATAACTCCCGTGTAAGGTGCTGTCGTCTGCATAGCAGTGAATGTTTCCGTTACAGAGCATGTCATTGATATGCAGAAGAAAGAGAGTGGGAGATAAGACGGAACCCTGCGGCACGCCAGCATTTACCTGCAAGAACTCCGAAGCTCGTCCATCACAAAGGACGCGAATACGGCGCCCCTACAGGAAGCTTGCAACCCAGTTACACAGTCTAGGAGGCAGGCCGAAGGCTGGTAGCTTTGTACACTCCTTTGTTGTAAGAGCTTTAAGTCATGTGCATAAGGTTGAATTTGCAAAAAAATGTCTTTATAACATAACTATAACTACTTATGTGTGATTGGAGACAGATTCGAATGTTACTTTAGTTCGAGACTGTGTATCTAGGGTTTTTTGTATATCAATGATTAGTATGGATCTTTGCGTTGCTTCGCAAAATTTGTGGTCCTAAGGTACTTGGTTCATGAAATTAATATGCCATTTTGGTATTTAGAAGGAGAAATTTGGCACTCTGGTAGTGACGACACATGTCATAATAAGTGTATATATATAAAGTACTAGCCGATCCGCCCCGGTTTTGCCCGTGGCATGTCTTGAAGTCCTTTGACAATTTTTGTCTTTGTAAGATTCATCCTCATACTACAAGGTATATTCTAAAAAAATGTGTAAACGGTACAGCTGATCTCGAGATTTGAGCTTAGCAACACACTCAGAGATTCATTTTTGCGAGTATACTATAGATTTATTTCACAAGTGCTCATCGCGCTTAAAAAAATTTCGCTTCAAAGGCCTGTGAATTGTCACAATTTGTAAATAGGTAACTACTGGCCGTGCAGAATTAAAAAAAACTTGTGTATTGTATCGTTCCTGATGTCATAATGGTCGCATACTTCAGCACATAATATCTTGGCTCTAAAATGTGCCCTATGCGCGCAGTACACGTTTCTTTGGCTTCTTCTGAGGATATCTGGGGGTGCTACGGCGGTAGATGTGCTTTTATTCTCCAGTGTAGTATAAATTACTAGCTTTTGACCGCGGCTCCGCTCACGTGGTTATCGGTTATCGCGACCAAACATAGCCTATGGCCTTTCTCAAGGTCTAATCTACCCTTATACCAAATTTCATCAAAATCGGTTCGGTGGTTTAGGCGTGAAAGCAGACAGACAGAGTTACTTTCGCATCTATAATATTAGTATGGATTTACTTCACAAGTCGTCAAATAGGTACTACTGGCCGTGTAGAATTAAAAAAACACTTAAGTTGTATATTGTATGCCGTGACGTCTGACGTCATAATGGTCGCATACCTCAGCACAAATATCTGGGCCCTAAAATGTGCCCTATACGCGCAGTACACGTTTCTTTGGCTTCTTCTGAGGATATCATGGGGTGCAAAACAATCCGCGCGCCCCAGGACCTCGATATGTCTCACGAATTGGGTCCAAGATGACTGTTCCGAAGAATATATAGTTTCTAAGATGTTATGTTATTACTACAGGACCAACTACTGTTCTGCGATGACTGCGACCGTGGCTACCACATGTATTGCTTGGCGCCTCCACTCGACACGCCGCCTGAAGGCTCCTGGTCGTGCGCGCTCTGCATCAAGGAGTTCCACACAAGAAAGTGAATGTGTACGTATTTAGATACTATATAGGTAGCGGCACGTAAGTCTAGCGGTGACAGTTTATGCGCAGAAGTCGAAAATAAGGTACCCCGGGGAAGACAAAGGGCGCGGGCGGGCGTTCGCGAGCGCTTATTGGCTTTCCAGCCGTACTTCGTCCCGCGCGCCGATACGACACGCACCGTTCTCGTATTGTGTACAGTCGCGTAAATTGTATTGTTATTCATTACAATAATTAGGTACTGTTAATTGTTGTGGTTTTCTATTAAGTTTCAGTTTGTTTTTTATTGACTGTTATTGTTTAGTTGTATGTGTTTGCGTTGATTTGAGACAGTGAATATGCCTAAACAAATACTGTTTTGAGAAGACAGGCACGTAAAATGATATATGATGTGCTTTTTTTTTAAATACAGAAATTAGTAGATTAATTGATTCATTAAAACAGATTAAAAGTGAGATAGACGGCAATTTAATGAAAGGCGTGCTAACGTCATCAGACTCTGCATGATTATTATTAAATAAAAATTGTCAAACATTATTTTCAATGTTATTTTAATTATATTTTTACAGAAAATTCACTGCACAGATGAACTTAAAATGCAAAACTGTATCAGTACACAAAATGTCATGAAAATCGGTATATATAAGTATATAAATATATATACATACATATACATAAGATACTAGCTTAGACATAGAAAAATGACAAACAAAAACACTTCCTTTATTATTAAGATATTGTAATAGTAGATACCTAACAATTAAGTACGCGACTGTACCTATGCGCAAACATCCCTTCCACATTTTTTCACCGCTAGACTTACGTGCCGCTACCTGTACCTCGTGCCAAATTGATTAAGAATAGATTATTTACCGCGTTGACCTTGACCTTGAACCTGTTACTTACTGGTTGTAAACTCTTTTTCGCACTGTAGCGAAACCGACTGCAGCGCCACGTGGCGTCCGTGTGAACCTTTAGTTTTGTTATACAAAAATCATAACATAACATAAACTCACACCTGTATTCCCCGAAGGGGTAGGCAGAGGTGCTAGCACCCACATTTCGCCAGTTTATGTTTAGGTAATGTGGTGGCGAGCCTATTGCCATTAACCGGGTACTTATAAACCTGCGATAAATACACACATAACTTCGAAAAGCATCGAAAAGTCATTGGTGTGTGCCATGGTAAACCTGGGATCGAACCCGAGACCTCGTCTCAGCAGTCCATTACCCATACCACTAGGCTACCGCATCAATACTTCTATTACGATATTTACGGCACGGCCTAGTGACTCTGTCGTGTAAAATTCTGATCCCTTGCCCGCTATGGGTTCCTATTCCAGGGATAAAAGGTAGTCAATCAATTAGCAAATCGCAGTTCATTGCTAGATATAGGCTTCTTCCAATATTGGGAGGCTTTGCCTTACTGTTTTCACGCTGGCCAGGCGGGTTGGTGCAGGGTTTTATATAGAGTTTCCCTCCGTAGTGATATCGTCTGCGTAATTTTTCCGCTAGTCGCCTCTTACATCCTTCGAATGGGGAGAAGACTACCTATCGTTGTACCAAATGTAAGCCAGATCCGATCAACCGTTTGAAATTGGTTATGTAACTGTAACATATCAAATATGATTGACTTCCTTGAGTTTAACAATATACATGGATGTTTATTTAGCGTAGATCTATAGCGCTGCAATGGAGTTATATAATTTTTTTTCGAAAATATACCAGGCGAAAGGCAAAATCACTATCCTATAAATATATCTGCGGTAGCCTAGTGGTGTGGGTAATGGACTGCTGAGACGAGGTCTCGGGTTCGATTCCAGATTTACCACGGCACACACCAATGACTTGTCGATGCTTTTCGAAGTTATGTGTGTATTTATCGCAGGTTTGTAAGTGCCCGGTTAATGGCAATAGGCTCGCCACCTATTACATTGGAACCTAAACATAAACTGGCGAAATGTGGGTGCTAGCACCTCTGCCTACCCCTTCGGGGAATACAGGCGTGAGTTTATGTTATGTTATGTCTATAAATTCTACAATAACATTTTAATTTTAATTTTCTATCTCTTTCAGATATGATGGTGATGGTTGGTGTGCAAGAGAGATAGCTAGATAGGCGAGATAACGAATTAGTAGCGGCTGTAAGGTTTAGGGTACAACCAGGTGATCAGATTTTAGCGTTGTCTAACAGTGAGTACTGTATACAGTGTTGCCATAGTATAGTGAGAAACGTGACGGGAGACGATGGTATACATTCCACAAAATATTCTTCCTATTATCAATCTTTAGTTTAAATCCTATCCATCGCCCAACCAGCGCGAGAACTTCACTTTCGCGATGCAGGATTCGTAGTGACATAGTAGTTCGGCTTGATGTCGCTAGATGGCGCTGGGTACATATGGGATCGCCACAGGTTGTATAGGCGAATTTACAATGTCTATGTGGTGTCCATAGCTCAGTTGATAAGAGCATTCCCCCTGTGAGGGAATGGTCGCGGTTTTAAGTCCGGCCTTAGACACTCCCTATTTCCAAACTAAATCGATGGAATTGCGATTTATTTTTATGAGAACGATACGTAAATATCTATAATCCGCGACCATTCCCTTACAGTGGGAATTCTCTGATCACTAAGCTACCGAGCTACGCTTTGAGCATTACAAATCTTGAGACGTGTGGAACCCATCTACTATGAGACTGAAGTCCACTTTTCAGTTTCTTAATGTACGAAAGGTATCTTCGGGACGCCTTTTACCTTTCCCGTAATAGTATACCTGCCTATAGACGGCTTTCGGCTCTCAATTTGACCGGCTTACAGGTGATGTTGGCTCCCGGTCAAAGATTTTGATGATGCGCAATACATTCTAGTTATTTTGTATCGTTCTTCATTTAAATTAACAAACATTCCGTAAAACTTACCCAATACGAACGCCTATTGTTAATTTAAAAAGTCCTAAGTACCTAGTCAACGGTGACGGTTAAACGATGATTTGTTGCGCTAATTCAATGTCATACAAATCATTATACCCCGTTCACAATGTTCCAGTAGTATTCCAATTCAGCGAGCGAATCCAGTGCTGGAATGCTTCTGGAATAATGTGCCCATTCCAGTAATCCAGTCCAGTCACTGGATTGTTACCAGGCCTTCGATTCTACTAAAGCTAAACTACTTTGGTGCCGCAGTCATTGCAAAAAAGGTTTTAAATATTAGACTTTATTTCTATATGCGTAAAGTTCAAAATTTAGTGAAAACTGTTTCATTAATCTTTTTCAATTACTCTGCAAAAAGTCATTTAATTTTGAACTTTAACCGCATCTCTGTAAAGTCTATTATTGAATGCCGTTTTTTGCAGTGGCGGTGGACCACTGTCTTTGACTTTAGCAGAATCGAGGCCCAATTGCTGGCTGGAATATTGGAATATTGTGAACCGGGCATCAGTCGTTGAAAACTTCGCACTAGGCACTCTGTAAGGTTTTTAGAACGAAGTTCCTTATCGCGCATTGCGAAAGGGGGCTAGACGGAAAAAATTAGAACCAAAAGTTGTAACGACACTTGTTACCCGACTGCCGAAGAAAGGAGGGTAATTGCCGTGTTTCGTGACCAGATGTCGCTGCTACTTCTTCGGTGGAACTAATTAAACACATTCACTGTTGCAATACTCGTTCATTTACGGCCGTTCCCAATAACATACTTACAGATAAAGATAGATCGCAACAGTCAAATTTGACGTATCGGCTGTTAAAATTCAAAACATGGTAACTGAGTTTTTTGCGGGAAAGCGCATCGCGGCATGATTTTATTTTCCGATATTGGTGTGAAATAGGAGTTACTATGTTTTGAATTTCAACAGCCGAGCACTTTATCCGTAGATGCGATCTATCTTTAACTGTCAGTAGGTTATTGGGAACGGCGGTTAGAGTAACAGCCGGGTTAAATATTTTGTGTATAGGCCATCGTCTCCCCACGTACGACAGTGCATCGTATTATTCGTATATAATGTCGGCGGACATTGCGTCATAGCTCTTTCTACCTCTACCGGTGCTTGCTTTAGTATTTTATTTATTTACTCTTCCCCTACTCATGTTTGTGTGGATGGTGTATAACGCATTTGAATATAAGAATATTAAGAATACGAATTTCGAAGATTTTTAGTGTGGTGACCCTCTTTCCGAGACTTTGCCTTTAGCTTACTTTTAGAAAAAAAAAATATTGAAAGTAATTTGAACAAGATTAATTGTGATCTTAGTATAGTCTGTTACATGAATGCACGAATTATTTGGTCTGATTTTATTGATCTTCCCATGTTAGTGTATTTTGTAACTGTAAATTGTTGTAGACAACTTCATATGTTTTCTCGTTTACTGCATCGCCTCGCCGTCTTCCACAGTCGAAATAATATTACAATAAAAGGGTTTTTTTAGTAAACCTCATTAAACTAAAACCTATATCTACTTTGAGAATTTGGGAGTCCCTAGATATGCTTAAATATTTTTTAGTCTTCCATGTTCAAAATATAATAATAGTTTCAAAATACTCAAAATCAAATTCTTCTCCAGATCATCTTCCCTGACCGTTCTTGGAATCTTCTTTCATGATAAGTTGCGCAAGCATAAAGCATTCGTATCCACTAGGCAAGGTTTGACGCGCAATAAATGTTGGTTATAAAGTTCGGCAACGTTGCGCAACACGCGTGATGTTGCCAGCTGACGCGTGGATGGTTGTTTGTTTGAAAAGTTATTATGTGTGGACAGACAACATGGTTCCGCGTCTTTGTTGTGTAACAAAGCTGCCCAACATGGCTAGCAGCGTTGCCTAGTGGCTAGTAGGCACTGGCTCACGCCAAAACAAGAAAATCACTTTAAATAATCATAGTCTAGTCAAATGCGTTATGTTCCATCATTTGAAAAAAAAAGTCCTCATTAAAATCGATAAAAGTTTCCAATCTCACATATACTAAGCTACTATGATCCTTATTGTAATAAAATTAAAGACTAATGTTGTATAAACGTTTACTGTGAAGCGAACAAGTCATTATACGTAATATGTAAGTACGTGTTAGGTTTTCACCCTTTAAGAGTGTCCATTACTTGTAGTTTCGTGTTTTGAGTGAGGGTAGTTGCGAAAAAAAAGATGTATATTTAACATTACTTAATACTTTTATAAGAATAGTATCACGGGACAGTATTTGTTCAAAAAGATGATGAAAATCTGTAATTTTCAAAGGGACTGTACATATAACCACGCTCGCCCTTAGCCGTTTTGAATAATATGCCTTTGACACTTCCATGTGTCTTATCTTTTTAAATCGTTATTTGACGATCAATAATTTGTTTTATTGAAATTATCAAAAGAAATTTAATGAAAGAAAAAAAATTGCAATAAAATAGGATTTTACTTTATATTCGTTATGTTATGGTGGTTCTAATTTTATTAGTTTTAATTCTGAATCGGATTAGGTATCAATAAAAATCATGTCAAAATGGCCTCGTTTTGATTTCACTCATGAACGCGGTCGTATATTCATAATGTTTATTGACTTCTCCATCTACCTACTATTTGTACATTAAAATATTTTATCACAACTACCCTCACTTTAAACAAATCACTGTGCTTCAATCGCTGTCTGCATTTAGTGGTTGCGCGGTATACCGCCCACACTAGCGCGGTACCGTGACAAATCTGTTACGTATAAGTACATTAGTGTATAATGTACACACGACAAGAAGGTGTACACTTATCTCCTTGTCGTGTGTACATCATAAAAATAAAAAGTTATTTCGGTATCTACGCAATGTGTGACATTGTTTTACGAATTAGATATTGCCGATTCTAAGAAGACAGTGGGAAAAAATGTTATATGTCATCATTATCTGTGGATAAAAATGTATAGTGTAAAATCTATGATTATATTAGTAAACTTTTATGTTTAGTTTTATGTAGAACAGCACTAGGATATGCTACCTTGTTATGGCATTTTGTTTCCTTTTTCTTGGAAGTCTCGCTAGAGAATCTTCGTTGAAGACAGATGACTTGTAACTTATGAACTCACAGCACTATGTGGCTATAATTGGCTAAATGTGGCTTGATGCACGTATCACGCACAACGCTCTTCTATATATGCATTTCTACTTGGACGCCTGCAAGTCCCTGACGGGGTAGGCAAGGCGCACTAACAAAGAATAAGTATTTTTTGATGTGCTATTTGGAAATTATTTTTTGACTTCATAACAGTCAACACTATAGCCCAATCGGTCTTTACGTTATTTGAAATGTAATTAAACATATCAGAAACGATGCCATGAGTGTACCTCAGTTTTATTTTACTTTTATTAATACCATTTTTTTAAATATAACATGGTTTGGAAAGGTTTCCAGTTTTTTTTTAGTTAAGGATAATCGTTTTTTATTTTTATTTTAATATTTTAATTCTTTAAACACCGCTCAGTCATTAAATCGTAACAAATAAACTGCTTATTTTTACATAGTTCTAATATTTTTCGCGTATATCCACAAGCATTCCACTACAAATGAATATTCAATTGTCATAGTTCTCATGGGTACATAACGCACAATAAGAACATATATTTTTGTACGTATATCAATTTGTTTGTCCTTTGAGTGATAAGGTCCTGATAATTCAGTATATTTTTCTAACTTTCACAGTATCTTTGGTATAATTTTCGGCCTTAAATGTATATGATGGGATGAGAATCCCCTCATTTGTCATATACATAGTCGCGGTACAATCGACCCCAAGGTCAAATAATAATTTTATCTTAATATTACATTAAGAAATTCTTGTAACATACAGACTTCTGTGATTAAAACCTAAGGTCAGCGATACACTTGACGGATATTCCGCGTTAAAACACCAATATAATGTGAAACATAATATCGACCGATAGAATCTGTGCAAAGTGACTTGTTAGTCATTTATATGCAATTACTTGAATATTGGCGTTCCAATCCAGAAGATAGCGACGGAAGATCCGTCAAGTATAGCGTAGGTCAAAAGGAAGATTTATTATCGTAGGTAGATAGGTAATTACATTTTTTGTGAAATCCTTTTCCACATTTCGTTCGAAATATATTTTGGTTGTGAAACATAAACTATTATTAACTTCTACTATCTAATATTTTTTCTATATAACCTTCTGGTAACCGTATTCTTAGGATAATCATAACAATTCTGAAATGAGAGCCCAGTTAGGATTATTACTTTTATATTTACTGGTACAGTCAGCGTCATAAATATCTTGACGACGAAGTCTCAAAATGATCTTAAAACTCTCGTTTTAAGAGCAAATCAAACTGTTTTATTGATTTACATGGTATTATCGTTGAAACTAAAGGTGTGTACCAAATATCCAAACAACTGTCCACTGGAATAGGGTCAAAAAACTAAATTAAAATCATTTTGAGCACTCTGTACGTCAACATCTTTCTGATGCTGACTGTACTACTGATCATGTAACCTATTTATATATTATGTTGCTCAATAATTATTACTTTGTACTTTTTAGCAATGATTTAAAATCGTTTTGCTATTGTAATGTAATAATACGGAATCGTGCTTATTGAACAAAAATCTACTAATTTTAGTTAAAATTCATGTGAATCTAATTTGCATTAGTCTGGGCTGGCCGTTGTGACCTTTGAAAAATTAAGAGCATGAAATTGAACCGCTGAACTTACCCTAAGCCCGCCTTTACACCTGTAAATTACTTTCATAAAATTTATGTAACAATCACGGTTGCATTACACTTAAAATCATCAAACTCACAGTAAACAATACTTATGTAATTTTTGTGAGTTTAAACTTGCATAAATTATTACACGCCTGCACACATCAGTAAGCGGCTGCTGCATTATAATTTTATATATATACTAGCTGTGCCCGCGACTTCGTCCGCGTGGAATGTACTTAATAAAAAAAATCAGTTTATTTTTTTTTGTTTTTGGCATTTTTTTTTTTTAGCCTAAGTTACTCCTTATTACATAAGCTATCTGCCAGTGAAAGTCCCGTCAAAATCGGTCCAGCCGTTCCAGAGATTAGCCAAAACAAACAGACAGACAGACAGACAGACAAAAAATTTAAAAATATATATTTTGGTATGTGTACCGTATATACATTCATATGCATGTAGTAGAAAGCGGTTATTTTAATATTACAAACAGACACTCCAATTTTATTTATTTGTATAGAAAAAATATATATTTTGGTATGTGTACCGTATATACATTCATATGCATGTAGTAGAAAGCGGTTATTTTAATATTACAAACAGACACTCCAATTTTATTTATTTGTATAGATAAACCACTTACAACGAGTGTTTAAACTCGAAAATGTATCGTAAGTGGCTTAAGTAAGTCGCTTACGTAAATAAAACTTACAGGTGTAAAGGTGGCCTAAAGCTAAGAGACGGGTTTTCGCTGGAGCTAGACCTGGTAAACCATGTCCGATAGTCTGTTTTGTATGACATTCTATACCATAGAATATGCCATACTTGACAGAAATTTAGTAGCGGAACTTCAGCGTCGTTCGCTCCATTTCACTGCGGTTGTTTCCTGGATAGAAAATAGACTGTGTCTATTATTGCCTTGAGATGGTTTCACGTAGTAATGTACACAGTCTATTTTTCTATCCAGGAATATGTTTTGTTGACTTTCTCAATAAATTGTGAATAAAAGTTATGAACAATTTTTATGAAGATTAAATTGAAAAAATCCTTAAGGAATTGTGAACACATTTTGTCTTTACCAAAGCGTTAACAATTTATGTCAAATTGTAAAATATATTCTATATCATTTTGATACAAATTGTAGTTTGTAACATAAAAATTACATAATATTTGATTTATAAATCTGTGTAAAGGGCGCGAAAATATAGTTTACATTTTTTAAATTTTGTCGTACTTATTTGCCATAGACTTAGATCCCATGTTTTTTTTTTAATATTTTTGTGTTAATGTAACAATTTGTAAAAAAAATCTTAGCATTCAATTGATTATGTACACGCAAATATTTTCTAAAATCACGTTATGTGCTATCTCTGTCATTTAAACGGAAGAAAATGAGTCTAAATATCTTGTTCAGGAATTATCACTATGTATGCCTGCCGCTTGTCTGGTAAGCTGTAATGTTAGTTAAAAAATAATCGATGTAAGTAAAGCTGTGATCAGATTAGGAGGTTGTGATGGAATTAGTGTGTGGGTTTACAAGGATTTTTTAATAAAAAAAATAGCTTCTTTTTTATTTTTAAGGCCTTAGTAATTTAGGTCAAGTACCGAATTTTTTACTTTAATATAACGAACAAGTTTTGTATTTCTGCCAGTTGATACAGGTGATTATAAGAGACGGGTGTTTGTTTGTCGCGAACTGTCCGTCAGTCGAACAAATTAAAAAAATTCCCACTGTGTTATAGTTGGTCTGACGCACTTAAACGCCTAAATGCCTGTTCTTCTAGTAAGATTTTTATTAATCGCACGGTGGATCGGAATTGGATAAGGATTCTTATATTATGATTACTTTCCTGATAGTCAGGTGTGATATATAATTTTGATAAATTATTATATTTTGAATACGTAACGAGTAACTATTGAGTGAAGTAAATCTAGTAGTTTTTATACTTGATTAATAATTCTGTATCCAATTCCGATACGCTTGCGATGATTCCTTGTAAAAATAATGAATTTGTTAGATTATATTGTAAAGTAAGATTTCCATCCTGTAATATTGTGTCATACTATTTGTGGTGACGTAACAGATAAATGAAACGAAATGTATATTGCTTGTTTTATTTAATTTATTATTAAGACAATAACCTGTCTGCTTACCCCTAATACGAAACTTCAGTGATCATACAATATGTAGGTTTAGTAGCTCAGTCTAATTATACTATCATAGAAGGAATTGAGATTTATTCCTATACTTCGTAAAGTTTTTTAAAATATACGATGCTGAGTGCCTATTGCGAGTTTTTTCCTCAAATTCACTGGTGACGAGTTAACGGTGATTGGTTTGTCAAAGTCAAAGTCAAAATCAAAATCAAAATCAAAATCAAAATCAAAATCAAAAATCATTTATTCTACATAGACCATTAAATCGGAACTTACAAAACGTCAATATAAAGTAAATAATAAATACTAGTTTAGCAAATGAACCAAGACATTGAATTACGCCATCTGGCGGCAAACTTGTGAAACCTTTTTTGCTCAACCAAATTTGATAATTGTTGAATGTGATAAAAACAAACACTAGGGATTGTGTTCCCGCAGACTTTACGGCCGGCGTCTAGGGCGCGCTTTTGCCAATCATATTCTTTTGTCAAGTGGTCGATGATTGAATTGTATGAGGATCTGGTGGTTGGCGGCCTCTGAAGCGGTATAATTTTGCTCGCTTTGGTACAATAATTTTCGTTGTTATGGCGGGTACTTATCAATCCAATAGTTTAGCTAGGCAAATCTAAACGAACTTGTGGGTATCTGTGATGACATGGTATGTGGGTAGATTGATCACGGCAGATTGGCCGTGCTGCGCCACCGCTCATACAATCCAGTCTCACTCGATCTTCTCGTTGCGTTCAAGCAATTGCTGCTAGTGAAGATACGTTACATATCCTGACACCTGGAGCCTAGAGCAGTAAGTGGCCACTAGTATCGCACTTGAAGAAAGCAGCGCGCGGTAAGTGACTTATTTATAAAGGTAGGGACCACTCACCGGGATATTTGGACCCTACCGTGTTTATGAGTTTATTGAGTATCCGATATTTCTGTGCCTTCTGTGATCTTTACTATACTATTATTGTAAATGACCTTGTCAATCTCAAATGAATTTTTTTTACGTGCGGTAAATACCGCTGGAGCTGGTGGAAAGGTTATGTCGGACTCTAAACGACTAAAACGCACGCCGTCTGTGGTTCGAAGTGCAATACCGAAAGTGAGGTTGTTGGACATTTCCCTCGCACCTCGGCGGACCCAGGGCCATTCTTATTGGTCTGGCCTACTCGGCCATATTGTTTACCCGTGGACCTACCTGTTGTTGCATGACCCCGATTCTTATAGGTACGGGATTGTCTATCATAGTCGAATTTGAGTGATACGCCCTCCAAGTTATTAATCGTAACAGTTCTCAACTTTTACTTACAAACCTGCTTCTCCAGTCACAAAATTGGGTAACATACCCACGGATTATCGGGGTGATGTACAAAGGGTGTTAGTGTGACATACATGACCCTAGGGTTTATAAAATTTAGGAGTTTAGTGCCCCACAAAAAACTTCTGATTATTCGGAACCTGACCCGAAAATATGTCCGAATCTGTTAGAAACTATGAAAGAAATGTAATATTTGTTTCGAACGTAACCCTCTACATAGCCCGACCCGACGGCGACGTCTCGTTCCTA
The DNA here is from genome assembly GCA_914829495.1 of Eilema sororculum. Classification (NCBI taxonomy): domain Eukaryota; kingdom Metazoa; phylum Arthropoda; class Insecta; order Lepidoptera; family Erebidae; genus Eilema; species Eilema sororculum. The sequence goes on along the minus strand of OU618555.1, from coordinate 9,380,611 downwards.
TCATAACCCGAATCCTAAGTTCAACCCCATGTGGCTGGCTGCATTTTGGTTTATGTCATTTTTAGACAATTTTTCTAAATCTCCACTCATCTTAAAAAGTGCTCCACGTGCGAAGTGCGCCAATTGAGAAGTGCACCAGTTGCGAAGTGCACCGATTGAGAAGAGCACCAGTTGCGAAGTGTGCTATATGAGAAGTGCACTAGTTGTGTACAAGGTGAGATGTGCACCAAATGCGTCAAACTCTAGGTGCCGCCGCACTTCGGATATTAACTGTAACAGAAATCTGCGTAATTCGGGTTATGATAGAAACGAGACGTGTGGTCTGGGTAGGAAGTGGGTTACGTTCGGAACAAATTTATCAAGTTTCTAACCAGGGTTCGGAATAATCGAAAACTTCGGAGACAAATCGAACATCAGACCGTCAGCAGGTCAGGCCGTCACTGATCCATAATAACCATTATACCTAACCCAAACCAAAGGCAGAAGACGATCCCCTGATGCCGAGATGTAAGGAAGAAGATTCAAGCTCGAGAAAAAGTGAGAGCCAGGCATGGTGACATCAGATCTTCGATGTGCAGTGAATCGAGTGGCCAAAGGCGTTGGACGGAATGTGCCCGGAAACAGTGAGTCATGCACATTTCTTTTTATTTAAACTGTGGTCTAATTCTCGTAATAACATAGTTTTCATAGAAATCGTTACCGTTTTTGACATTTTTGGGATTAAGTCGGGATTGACTTTTAACATAAAAAATGTTTATTGTTATTACGAGAATTGGCCGTCTGATTTCATAATGCTATATGAAATTACTGTAGTTGTTATGACTGCGATACTTACCGCGATTAAAAAAAACCCGTCATTAACTCATTATCGGCTGAGCAGTTTCAGTGATTACCCAAACAAAACGGTCTCTTTTTTACTAAATGCCTACTTTTTACTGATTTTACTTGAACGTTACAAACTAAGATTTAATTTATTTGTATTCCACGATATTCCAAAACATTCTACACAACGCTATCTAGACCCACGGTAAGCATAGAATCTAGAATGCGGATAAACATACATACTTAGTTCTTTTTGTTGTAAACACATGCATAATAAACATAGAAACACCCAGACCAATGCAAATAGCCATAATATTCATGCATACAGATATTTGCACTGAGCGGGGCTCGAACCCGCGCCTCCTGCATCCTCCACAACGCCACAAAGGCTGTATAGATGGATGGTTTCCATTTTGCGGTAGGTAGGTACATGAATGAACAAAAAGCCATTTAATTTGTCTATATTTATTTATTTATCAGAACAATTCACTACTTTGTATGATATGATACCAAATAGTTATTTTGGCATTAAATATCGAAAAAAAATCTATTTACTAAAATTGCACATCTAATAATGACTACAACTAATCTGTTATGCACTATTACTAAACTAATTATCATTATCATAACAGACCTATAGAAACAACATAGAACGAAGGTAACAATTATATATCAAGATCACTTGAAACAAGAATATCACTGGTTGGAGTCGACATATAAATTTGAAATATAAAAGTAACAAAATAAATTATCTAATTCTATTAAATAATATATTTTTGAATTTGTATATCTAGCAACAATGATAAAAATTCATAAATATTATTACCTATAAATATGTAGATACCGCCATCTATTATTATCAAATTAACAAACGTCGTTATCCACTGTTATTTGATAAAAATGATTATTTGTTTATTTGTCATGAAGGGTGCGATTTCAAAAGTAAATTATTTTATAAATATTAGGTCCTTACATATGAAATTGGCGTTTTTCATACTGGCCACTTTAATCACGATTTTCTCCTCTTTGGTAAGGAATTCCAAATTCAAATTTGTACAGCTATTTACTCGAGGCTTCCGGCGACTGGGACCGCCATCAACTTTTTGTGCTTCGATGACCGTCATTCATTTGTTTTTTTTCTTCTGTTTTTTTCTGTTTGCGTCACTCATTTTACAAAATTTAAAACTTAAAATATCGCATTATTTACGAATACGAGTTCCGCCGTGGCACTAGTGCTGCGGAAACGACTCGAAGGGTGAATGATGTTTATGGCGGTCATGTTGCAAAAGAAAAAACAGTTCGTTTTTGGTTCCAACGTTTTCGTTCTGGAAATTTCGACCTGCAGAACAAGCCCCGTGGACGGCCTGAGACCCAAGTTGATAATGAAGTATTGAAGGCTATTGTGGAAGCGGATCCATCGCAAACCACGTCCGAGTTAGCGGCAGGCTGCGGTGTTAGTGATAAAACTGTTTTAATTCACTTGAAGCAAATTGGGAAGATTAAAAAGCTTGAAAGGTGGGTACCTCACGAATTGACTGAAGCAAACCGGCAAACGCGCGTCGACTGCTGCGTTACATTACTGAACCGGCACAATAATGAAGGTATTTTAAACCGAATCATTACCTGTGATGAAAAATGGATTCTTGACGATAATCGGAAGCGCTCAGCGCAATGGTTGGATCCTGGCCAGCCAGCCAAATCCTGCCCCAAGCGAAAATTAACCCCAAAAAAGTTACTTGTGAGCGTTTGGTGGACTAGTGCCGGTATTGTTCATTACAGTTTTCTCAAATCTGGCCAGACTATTACGGCTGATGTCTATTGTCAGAAATTGCAAACAATGATGGAAAAGCTAGCGGCTAAACAACCTAGGCTGGTCAATCGCTCCACGCCACTGCTGCTTCACGACAACGCTAGACCACACACCGCACAACAGACGGCTACCAAATTAGAAGAGCTTCAATTGGAATGTCAAGGACATCCTCCGTACTCTCCGGACCTTGCTCCAACAGATTACTATTTTTTTCGAAATTTGGACAACTTCTTGCAAGGGAAAAAATTCAACTCTGATGGGGCAGTCCAAATCGCCTTCACAGATTTTATTGATTCCCGTCCGACTGGTTTTTTTAGTAAAGGGATCAATGAACTACCTATGAGATGGAAAAAGTGCATAGAAAACAATGGTTCATACTTTGATTAATTAAATATATTATATTTAAAAATATTCGACTTTTTGTTCCTCCCATACAAAACGCCAATTTCATATGTAAGGACCTAATATTAACTAATTTTATAAACTCTAGGTCTAAAAAGTAGGTAATGTTTTTTGACCATTTATTTAATATTTTTGTTAGGCAATTAAAATCAGTTAATCGTTTTTATTTGAAGCTTAGAAGTTAGGTCTGAGATACTTATAAAAATAATATATAGGCAAGTATTTTATCTAAATACATTACAGAAAACGGCAAGAATGCTATTATTATGAGTACCTAGTGAATTTAATTGCTCAAAAATTAACAAACAACATATCCGCTGAACAAAAAGAAATTAAACAAAATAAAATTTATTTAATTTATATGAAGCAATATATAACTTTTCTATTGTTTTTTCTTTCTATAGTTTATTTACTTAATTTGGTTTATTTGCCATCTGTAAATTTTTGTAACATTATCAACTTATTTTAATGATTTAGGGGGTCAATCGTCAAACAAACTTTGAACAATTTAATTTACGAGGCAGTTGGGTAAGTGATAAAATTTAGAACATTTTCAAAATTATTTATATTTGGAATTTTATTTCACCGCCACATATTGTTTTAAAAAGTATTTCATTTGAGTTTTTTTTAATTATTGTCTTTTCACCGTATATTATTACCACTTAATTTTTGTTACTCGTAGATAACTGACTACAGTTCTGAAATATCATGAAATAGATAATATACTTGAAGGAAAAATTATTAAAAATTAAATATAATTTAGAAGTTAGAACTAGTGTTTAAACTCGGGCGTTTCGCTTAGTATCTTTCTTACATATAAGTTATGTGGTTGCTTTCTTGGGAGCAATACATTTCAGAAGTTCTGTCAAGATTTATGTCTGGGACAGGTATAGTTTTCTGGAACTTTCCTAGCCTAAACTAGATTTTTTTTCAGAAATCAAATAACTATTGACTGTCTGGAATGTTTAGCGACCACAAAAATTAGAAAAATGTTTTACTTCCATGACCAGGTTCAAATTTAAATAAATTTGAGGGATCCGCAATGCACCATATACTATCCATTTCTGTTCACATTTTTAATTAATTAAGTTCGTGATGTATTGGATTAATACCTTCTTAATTTTTCACATTATTGTAGACAAGATTTAATTTGTAATCGCGCTATTTTAACGAGTAAATACCTAATTATTGATATAAATTTAACAACATTATATATTTTTTCGAATGAAAAGATCCGTTGACAAAATACAAATATTTAATGTCTACACGATTTTTTTGTAAATTTTTTGATGTCGTACTTTTTAATTAAAATAGTTGCTATCCACATCTTAATTAAAATTAAAAATGGTCGTGACGGTCTTTAATTACATGAACTTAAATATAAGTTAGATATTTATTATATTTCTTTTAATTCGTTAAACTGGTGTCATGGATATTATTCTTACAGCTTTTACTAATGAAGATAAATATATACACATATTTTTGTAACAGTTGGTAGTTTGTCAACAAGAAAGATTTAATATTTTTAGTTATATTTTATTTTTGGATTGGCAAGGCAAAGCCACCATATATTATCATCTAATACCTAACTATATTTTCAATATAGGTAATATTAAAATCAACAATATTTTGTAAATCCGTCATAAATCTTTTATATTTTTGACGACCTGCTTATTAACGAAATGTTGCCAATGATTTATAAAGGATTTTCTATAACGTAACTCTATTAACAAACTAATTAAATATTAATAACATAATATATAATAATATCTATATCTAAGTACCTCTAAAATGAAACTTATGATATATTTATTCTCAAACTTATCACATCGATTTGTGACCGACTTAAATAAATATTTTACACAGTGGAAGACATTATGATTTTGTCGTTTTTCATTGTTAATTAAACTAAAAATATATTATGCCAATAATATAATACCTTAATAATAATAACATTAAATTAATATTATAATATCTTTAGGAAATTATATTTTTCATTTAAGCTATTTATAACTGATAATTGAGGTGGTTCTTAACTTTATTTTCCATGATGATGATATACTTAATATATGTATAAATATAATATAATAAGTATAAGAAGAATTATGACGTCTGCTATTCAATAAAAAACGTTGGTGACACGCTATTTAAATTTATTCAATCGATATTTAACTGAACTCTTAAAAACTGTTGCACATAGATAAATTTTGATTAGTGTTATCAGAGCGAAACTTCACTTGTTGTATGCGATCGAATGATCAATTTGTGCTACCTTTGGGCACTGAGTTGCAGTGTACAACGTTAAAAATACAGAATAATACAAGTTTTAGATATATCTTTTCTTTTTTAATGAATTAAAATATAATTTCACTAAAGTTCAAATTTTATTTTCTAACTTCAGTAGATAACTGCCTGTAGAAGCTCTGGGGCGTTATCAGCAAATACGCTTAAAGTTTTAGATTTATAATAAAATTATAATATGTCGTATACAGTGCGCCAACTCTGAATCTATTATATTTTTGTATATTATAATGTAATAAAAAAGCTCAGGTTTTTTAGACGTGCATCAATTAATTTTAAATTAAAAAAATTACTCGTACGTAGTACCTGTACATAACGAAAATATTTAAAATATAGTATGGTCCAAGATTTTTTTTCATTTATGTTGCAACAATTTAAGTTAATTTTAATAAAATGATATGTTAACACAGAAATAAATATTATGTTAAGATATAAAAAATACAGTAAAACAACTAAGTACATCTAAAATTTCGAGACAATTGAACTGAACTATTATAGTTCAATATCTCAATATCAAGTTGAGCATCGACTTAAAAATTGAGCGCAATAATTATAACTAGAAATAACTAAATTCTTCACAGTTAGGATGCGTTAGTTCAAGCCAAATTCAAAGCATTAAAAATGTCTACTGGCCTTCGAATTACCTACACATTTTCAGTAGGTATAGCGTAGATATATTAATATATATCATGATTCTTTAGCATACCTACTCAACAAATTTGGCTTGACTATTTCATTTTTTATTTTTCAAATGAGCAATATATGAGCAGTCAATTAACTGTATATCATAAAAATATATAACAAAGTCATCATAAAATATACGTCTTATGAATTTAGCGGAGTTTAGGGTCAAGAAAGAGCTGCTCATATAAACCAATATTTAACATTATGGCATATTTCTGGTTCGCATAACTAGGTACTATAATTACTACTAATTGAGCGTCGACTTATTCTAAGCAAACATAAACTCAATAACATATATTTGGTTTAATTTCTACAAAATATGAAGTAACAGCACCTTTATATCACTGTGGTACATTCGTTGTCAAATAAAAACACAGTGGACAGATACAAACAGTTATTTGATATTTATATTATAGTTAATATTTTTATAGATATATATTTATATATAATCCTTGACTATAAAATGTAAAACGTTACATACGAAAGTAATTATCTATATAGTATAGTAAAAATATACATATAACATTCAACAAGTAATTTTGAAAGTTTGTTGTTTATTTATCTCTTTTATATAATATATATTAGCTGTATATAGGTAATATAGATTTATATTATCTGTATTTGTTCACTGTGATGTTGAGATAATATTCAATATCAGATAGTTTTGGATGCTATGAAGAGGAACTTTACATGATAGGTACATTTTGGGCATACTTTTGACGAATGCCAAAAAAAACTTATTTCTCGACTAATTAAGCACACAATAATGCTAGTTCTATTTGTAAAGTATTAAGATTCGCTAAAATATCTCAAAGATTAACAAAAAGTAGATCATTTCACAAAAATAAAAATATAAATTGTAACTATTTTGTATATTTATTAAACCTTTGATATAAAATTTGTATTTTATATAAATCTTATCTGTTTATAAAATATATTAACTTAAAATATCACTCTAAATATATTTTTGAGCCTTTTAATATTTTACACAAGTGATGTTTTGAAAATTTATTAAAAGTAAAAAAAAAATACTTTAATACGAATGAGTGCCGCCTGCGTTATTTAAAGTAAGTGCCATATGCAGGATTTCTAACTAATAGAAAGGGCAGAACTGATAACTTTTTTTTTAATGGTTCTGGTGACCACCAAACACGTGAAACTCATTCATATTTTACTAATAATTTATATAAATACGTAATTTTTATTTATGTTTATGGAGATTAACTTTTTCGTTGTGCGTAGTGTTGTTAGTTGACCATGAAGATTGGCCATTCGGGGCATGCGGCCGGCGGTGGTATTGGGATAGGTGACCCACCTCCCACCGATACTACCTCCGGTATCTGAAATAAATAAATTATTTATTCTTTTATGTAACACTACCAAAGTAAATAGGTTCTGAATATCATATTTAATAAAAATCTGGATTGTAAGATTGATAATAATTAAAAATTCAGAGAATACTATGTAGTTTTTTAAGGACCCCATCTGCCTTTTTTACAAAGAAATGTGGAAAGCAAAGGAGAGAGAAAGATTTAAGGAAGGTATTTAGATAAAAAATTGAAACTGTACTGTAAATAAATATATCATTAAAATGTGGGTATAAAATAAAATTCAATAAATATGATTATATTTTCACACTTAAATTACGAAAAATTACCGTTTTAAAAGTTATATTTATTAAATAGTTTTTTTTACAAAAGCTATGCAAATTATTTTTACTTCTAATTTCAAATTGGATAAGATTGAGAAGATATAGATATAGAATATATTATAGGGTGATTTTATAGTTGTTACGGGAAAAAAAGGATTTGGGCACAGGTTCGATAGCAAAATCATCTGGAAGTATTAATTTGGCGAAAGAAAAACATTTTTTTTTTGGTAATGTATGGGAATAATGTTCAGGTAAAAGGAATAATGTATATGGTTTGTAAAATATATTTTTATCTTTAGCCAAATTAATACTTCCAGATGATTATGCTATCGAAAACAGCCCTAACTCTTTTTTTCCGACACGACTATAAAATCACCCTGTCCATGATAAAGAGACTTAGCTAAAATAAATAATACTTTTTACGTACTCACCATAGTCTGGGGGTGGTGCGGGGGATGGTAGTAATGCGCCGGTGACACAGGGGGTGTAGGGTACCCCCAGTAAACGAGAGGCGGCGGCGGCAGTGTCGGGCCCATCGCCGGGTAGTAGTACGTCAGGGGACCTGCCAAACACATACAAAAACTTTGTTAGATAACCAAATTAGTAGTTTGAGATTTATTTTGGAATAATTTTCTTACAAGTTATAAAATTTTAATGTTAAATTTATTAAGATTTTTTTAAATAAAGTAATATCATGATAATATAGTAGGCTCAAATTGTTATTATAGGATTTTTTATTTAATAATAATATAGCTCTACTAGTTTATGATATGGGTTCTAGAATGCAGATCTACATTTTGTTTTTATTTCTTAAATAAATACAAAATGTGATTCTATTTTATTGCGATGTTTGACCTAGCAGTCCCAGCTGCAATACCACACAGGTCGTATTTAAAAAAAAAATACGATTAATTGGAGTATTTGAGCCAAATATATTAAAGAAAATAATAAAATTTATATATTATAATCACTGAACAATTTGTCCGTTATTCACAATTTTGTTTATTCCTTTTTTTAAATTATTTTTTCTGTAAAAATCTAAATTGCTTGTTTGAAGTGGGGTGTCAGGGCTTACCCTGACAGATTGCCGCTTGCCGCCGATTCAAGGTGTCCACTTCTAACCTACCACCGCAGTGTTGCCCAATCATGAACAGCATTTTCCTTGACCAATTCACGATTAGGCAATAGGCGACACCGGCTAGAAGTGATCTCCGATCTCTTAATTGCAAGTCCAACGTCTGACGTCATCATAATCAAAAAGTCAGCATAACGGACAAAAAGTTTCTCATGACGTAAGAACAATAATTTTAATCTGCCATCTGTAAAAGTCATTAAGATGCCGTCATACCGATCTACAAAACTTTTACATGACCTCGTTCAAAGCTAAATAAAGGACAATTATGCATTAGTATTTTTGTTGATTCATATATAAATCATGCATTGTTAGTCACACTTGAGAATACTGGAGGTATATTTGATGTATATGCTATAGTAATCCTATTATAAATGTGCATTTGCGACGTGTAGAAATATAATTTACATTATGAAGTTAAAATTATATGATATATGTGGATACAACCTGTATCAGAATAAACGCAAATCCTGAAATAAATTGGTCGATTTATGTTAATCAAAGTAAAGTTAGTCATTTTTGTAAAATAGTGGGTTTGACTAAACAAAAATTTAAGAGCTAACTGCAAATTTTGTTTAAATAGGTTATATTATTATGTTCTTAATTTTCTTAAATGAAGGGGTTTAATGAAAATGCTATGACACAGTGGTTAGGTTAGGACACAGAAGGTTGCCTGTAAGAGATCGCTTGTAGCGATAAGGCCGCCATTTGTACATTTCTTATTATGTTGTCCGTACATGTACTAAAATTTATAAGTCTACAATAAAGATTTTTCTTATCTTATCTTATCTTATCTTCTAATTTAATTACATTATTTTTATATATATATTCTTAATTATATTATTTTATATATATTTTTTATTGTTTTAACATTTTAACTATGGAAATCAAATGTTAACGTTTTTCAGGATTTAGTGCGTTTATTCTGTTACAAGTTATATAATTATACTTATAAATGAGATTGTTTCTTCACGTCGCACTTTTTATCAACTAATACCAATATTTGAGCCCATTAAATTTTCACCGCCCATTTTCGTGCCTATGAATACTCCCGTAAGTGTATATTATTGTATATGGAATACTCCCGTAAGTGTATATTATTGTGTATGAAAGTATGAACTAGTTAATACTAAATGCTTAGGGATAACGAATTACATTTCAGATAGGTAAAGCTAAGCTTTTTGTGCCAGTGTGACCTAGTATACGGTAAGAGGAGACGTACACAATATAATGTAGGTTAGATTTGCTTAGAGTAATCGGGATATGACAACTATAACTTTAATTGGGTACTTTCCTGTAGTTAAATTGAACTATTTAACTGAGCTTACCGAATTAATAATGATGAAAGAGCGGTAAAAGTTGCGTCTGTTCATAGTAGATTGTTTTTTTTATTGTTTTAATAATTCACCCAACCTATATTAGGACATTATTTGAACAATTAAAAATGTGAACTCATTAGAACGTTTAGTTAAAAGTTACTGATTTCACTAAACAGATAAGTACCCAATTGTACACCATAAATATTTAGGTAAACTGTGATTTTATTGCAGCTGATTTGAATAAATGATTTAGATGCATATATAGTTTATATATATTTACATAATATTATTTATTAGGAATGGTAAACCGATTACTCTCAGCAGTCTTAAGTATGTAATTATTAAGAACAAGATGAACACTCACCGGGTCTCACGCATTAACATTCCACCAAAGCAGTGCGCACTTACACCAATACTCTGTTTGTTACACACGCCGCTGATGCCGCCAACACCAAGCCAGTCTGCGGACTTTACCAAACTTATGCACGCCTAGTAACCCTAGTACTTTTAGCACCACTATTTTGCGATCTCAATATTATATTTTCAATATGAAAATACGTAATTATAAATTCAAATTAATATTTCAAACTTATCAAAATTATTTTTATTATAATGTATAATTATATATTTTATTTATTTATATACTTGTTTCAGTATAATTTACATTTAATTTTGTATAAAGATTTAAACATCATTAAATAAATTTATTTAAGGAAATCTAAATTTATTTAATCGTTGTTATTGGAAATTTCAATATTAACATTCATGAAAAATTGCAAGTGTTTAAATAAACCGGAAATATATTTAAAAAAATGCGTTTTATTCATTGAGATCGCAATCAAAAGGCGATAAGTCAAGAGTAGATAGAGCTTATTTCACGTGATCCCACAACAAATGATAGATAGATACTTACGCCGCTTCATGTTAAGTACACTGTAAGGCTCGGAGACCACTATAGAGACCCATTCTAGTGGGGCATTAACACCTTATACCCATGGACCTACGACCTCTTTAAGCACAACACATTTTTTTTCTACAACACACTAAGCTGCAGTCCCTCGGACATGTTTTATATAATGTTTATTTTGATTCTTTCACCGATCCATGCATTTTAAGCGAAAAATGTAATGTATTTTTCTATTGGGGCATATGCGGCTAAAGCACGATAAATAGACTTATTTTTATTTAGAAAAAGCTGAAGAAGCTGCCTTAGCCAAAAAGCTAAGATGACGCGAAAATTATAAGGAAAAGCAACTAAGCTAAGGCATGATAGGGTTATGTATGTATAAATAAATTTACCTTAGCCGAATGAAAACACAAAATATAAAAAAGTTAGGATAAAAAAATAAGGATAAATACTGTAATACATGGATTTGAAGGTATTTTTAGTCGACTATGCCCCAAGATTTAAATATTATGACGGGAAGAAGCCTGTGCTTACTGTGTAGACTCGTTATATATTTGTACAGTGTCTGTTTTTCGTACGAGACACAGGGGGAACGGTTAGAAGCAGTTAGGAGGCGGATATGATTGTGCTATGTGTCTATTACCTCGTGAAGGAAAGTTATACTAAAGGAATTAAGAGAAATATATTTCTATCGATAATGTGCGATTTTGATAGTGTATTTTGTTGATCATATCAATTAAAATGTGCAACCTAAAAGAGTAATAATATACCTATCTTTTTTTAAAAACAATGCTATCTTATATGAGCATAGACAATCGATGGTGTGACCAGATAATAAATGCAATGTTTTACGTAGTAGAATTGATAAAAATCATGTAACATAAAACTTACCAAAGAACATTGATATGCCCACTCACCCTGAAGTATGTTAGTAAACATAAAGGACAATTCTATAATGTAGCAGAGACATGAAGCGGTCGAATGTTAGTGTATACCCTTCCTTCACAAGTACCTCTTGATATATGCAATGAAGCCTCAGTTATTCTACAATGAAGCTGATTTAATCACATATAACTTTAATAATACATGGATGCAGTTAAAATGATGTGTTGTATTCTGGAAAAACGGTTAATGCAAAGACTTTACATAGCCAAGTCTGTAGTCGATTCTCAGAATAAAACTAATGTAAATTAAAAATGGTGATAGTTTTTTGAATGTGAAAATCAGTCCCATTGAAGGCCAGACCTCAGAAATAGTACATATATAGAGACGATAGCACAACCACAAACCAGAGAAACTCGCAATTATAATCTAACATGTAAATTAACCTTTTATTTCTAATCGCAATACACTATAATTATCCAACTTAAATTATAATAAAAACCATAGTGATCCTAACAAGATGAGACATAAAATCTCTGTAAAACGGAAACTTACTTCTAATCTATAAAAGTTTATAAGATTGTATACCATTTTGGGCTTTATAACTATTTATTAAAAATAAAACGTGTCGAAAAAGTTTTTATTTAAAAAAACTTATTACATTCGAAACGCTTTTTGGCAGTTTATATTGTGACCCAGGGCGTATCTATCATACAATGGATTTAAAAAAATCTGAATTCCTCACACCACGTCCTCCAGTCACTACACAAGGCATTTCAACAAAACTTGGCGCAATTTTCCTCAAATATTTGGTTAAGAAGCTCTGAAAAAGAAAACACTACATTCGCGATTCTGATAAATCAATAAACAAGGTTTTAGTAGTTAACTAAATAACCATTTATAAACCATAGCTAAACATTGAAAATTCTGCACTAAGCGTTGTTGAAATGTCCGCCAAAACGTATTTTTAAATAAATACTCCGAAATGAGACAAGAAAAGCAGTCTTGCAGAAGAAGAAGAAAGCTGTGATTATAGGATTGCGTGTTAATGACTGGAGGAGACCACGACCCTTACCAATACTCAACTTTATCTTTACACCATGATACTATGAAAGTAGACTTAATTGTACATTAAAATAGACGAAACACGAGGCGATATAGGACTGTAGTCTAAGTTTTAAATGTATGCTGCCCACACCTTGACGCTCTATTGATATAAATTTAGTCTGCCGACAAAAACCTGGGTATGAACCATAGTACCAAGATAAAGTTACAACCGCCCGTGTACATATTTTTGTAAAACATCAACATAGAGTTTCATTACCGAAATGTTGTATCCGGCGGTGGTGTGCTTTGGAAAAACTAGAAAGCTAAAACTGGACTTCTTTTTGAACCCGAGCCATGCAACCCTGTTTCTAAAAGAAAGCGATTCATGCTACACCTGTTTGTTTAAAATTGACATAAATCTGCTTTAGTAGTATTTGCAATATAATGTGTGCAACACTTACCGTTTCTCAGTTGGGTTCATGCACATTTCCCATAACACAACCCGACGGATACACCATTAATACAACAGTTTTGTATAAATAACCATTAATAAACACAATATTGCATTGTAAAATATACTATTTTGCAACTTTGGTAGTTTTAGAATTTACAAATAGAAGAAAAAAATTCTGTATGTCAAATATAAAGTTCAAATGTGAATTGCAAAACTACCAAATTAGCAATAATGTAAATAAATTTAGAGATGACAGAACAAAGATTAGCCATAACACCGTGTTTTGTGACTAAGCCCCCATACCTATATTTGTGAATATTGAGATAATGGCAACACCATATAAAATGACGTTAACTTGAAGTTCTTAATGTTCCAATAAACAAGTCACCCGTATCGGAATAAAGTCCTGAATATAAAATTATTTACTTTTAATCTCACTCTATTGAATTAGAAACAAAATAGAACTAAAAAAGGCATGTATAAATTTTGTATTCAGGTATACATTCCAATATTATATTTTGTATAATATATTTTTAATATAGGCTATACTATGTGGTGTGAGGTACAGATGATGAATTTTAAGCTAGTGGGTATAACCAAGTGTTATTTAGCCGGTTGTAATTTTTAATAAATAATACAATGTTTGGGAAGGAAGGTTTGGTTGTTCGGGATATTGCGGGAATGCGACCGTCCGTATAGATATAGATTATTTTATGGAATTTCCTACTTCTACAGACTTCATTTTTTAATATTATATTCTACAAAGATTTTGTTGGTCCAAAAAATATAAATATTTTTCATTACCTATGTATATCAAAGGTCTAATGATCTTTAATTTAACCTTTTTTATATATCAACCGATAAAATGCATAAAATCTTAAGTTCATAATATGTAAATACCAGTAAATACATTTTGATTTAGTGGATATAGTGCTAATGTAAAAACGGTTTTATAAATCAACCAAAATATAAGTACAATATTATTATACGGGGGTAAAATGTACAAAGCCAAAAATGTATATCAAAGTGCGATATAAAACACAAAACGATATCAAACAAACACTAAATATTTAATAATAAGTGTAAACTAACCGTAAATAGTGTACACACTTATTGTACTCAAAATAAAAACGAAAATATTTAAGTATCTAAATAGTTTAGCAGCTACTTAAAAAAAATCATTGTACTGTGATGGGCACTGATGGGAGATCGATTTATTTTTGTATACTTTTGTAGCGTATATCTATAAAGTATACCAAAAGAGACGCAGCAAGACCTTACTAATGTTTTCTCTTTTTATCACGTTCCTACTTGAATACCATGATATACAACTACTTATTACAGGAATCACTGATTACTTTGCGTTTTTTTAATTTTGTTCACAGTACAAAGTAGCTTCAATAAGATTAAGTACCTAACATCTCAGACTTAACATCAGCCTTCATAAAATTAGCAAAACATTGTCTTTTAATATGGAATGTTTACATTTAAAAATCACAACGATATCTAATCACACAGTTTGGGCTGCCATTATTATCTAATATACTAAACAGAAATAACCTAATATTTTTTTAAGCCGTACATCAATAAAACTGGGTTTCATATTTATTTTTATAAAATATTTTGACACGCGTATTTATGTGTAGGTTATATTTAGAAGGATTTTTATTTTTGGGAATGGCAACCCCTAATTAAAAACGTAAAATAGATCATACAACTACTTGTCATTGATTAACAACCTCTGGTTCACTTATTCATAAATTAAAAATATGAAAATGAGAGTTCAACAATATTAAAAGTCAAGTAATAAATTCAACAAGTTTTAAAGTTAGTACCTATTTAACCTACGAAATATCGAGCTGCATCGGATTGCTGCCCTTGGTTTATATTTAGTTACACTTATTTCTTTTAGTAAATTCTTATTTTAGCTTAAAAATATCGTAAAATCGAGAAGGCACTTTCTTGATTTGAGCTTATTGTCGAAATGTCATTATAGCTACCCTGTTTTTTTTTTAAATTTTAGTTGTAGTAAACGACGCCGACATTCTTATTTTGAATTAAAATTGCTGTGTTAGCTTCTCATTGTAAGAGTTCATTTGTTTTAAGTTACCTACGCTTAAGTAAGTCTATGCTCTTGACTGCGAAAATCTAAAAACACAGTCAGTTACCATTTTCAGACCCTCAGGTACTCATATTACCTAGTTATAACGAGTTAGTAAATTGTACTCCGTGGTGTTAGCTTTCGAAGTTTAATTTATTCGCCAACCAAGGTACAATATTAATCAGGTTATATGTACAAACGGGGTCGAACCAACAGTAACAGCACATTCAGCCAAAGTTACCCTGATATTAGACGATGTTACATCGACCGTTATTTCAAAAACGGTTTTAATTATACCTTAAAGTAACAACCTAAATATTTTTATGAAAAATATGTTTTTGTAAGCTTTTAGCTAACTACTTACATATCTCTATTTAAACGAGTTTCCTAAACTTTATTTTACTTTTAATTTTTAGTTCTTATGTGACACACAGAGAACAGGAATTTGAGCTGTAGATGTCTTTAAAACGAAAGACAATTCGTTACGAATTCATCATAATTATATTTAAAACGATAAAATTGATCGACGGTAATCGCATATTATTATTGTCTATACTCCGGGATAGTACGGGTAAGTGGGGAACATAGACAATGTGGCGGGGAACGGGGAGCCCATAGACCCTTGAAGTGCAGCGGCAGAAAGGGCAGCTCCATACCCTGCTGGCAAAGCTGTCGGTAAGGCCGTCGGCAATGCGTTGTAAGTCGATAGCATAGGACTGGTATTTGCGTACGAAAATATAGGAGCAGAGGTCCCGTAGGACAGCAAGGGAAGCGATAATGCCGGGGCCATCTGCGGGGGGACTGTATAAGGTCTTTTGGCGGAAGTCGCTTCAGCTTGTGAGAATGCACGATCATAAGTCCTTTTGGTCGGGAGGACGGTTTGCTGGGGAAGCATCTGCGGGAGGTGGTAGGTCGGAGCTGGTGAGGGAGAGCGGACGGCCGCGTAAGAGGGGAGGAGTAAGGGGGGTCTGAGGGAAGCTAGGAGGAAGTTCTCGTGCTGTCGCGCGAGGAGGCTTTGGTGCGCGATGTGTTGGGCCAGCAGGCGCGGCGCGGGCGCGGGCGGAGGGGGTGACATCAACGTACCGGGGGATAGCACCTTCGGCGATGTGGCGGGGGTCACTCCGCCGGTCAGGACCAAGTTCATGTCATCGCCGGAGCACTGGAACACCTGTATCAGAAGAGCCGCTTCAATACTCAAAAGTTTCTCAAAGAATTAAGACTATTGAGCTGCTGCCATATCGTCCAAGGTTTCGACATCTGACACTCACGCGTGTTGAGTATTTAAAATTCATGGCCCCTTCTCAAGGATGGAAAGAAAAGTTACATAATCTAATAAAATACACCCCATTAAAAGAGGTAGTTCCAGAACATACCTCGATATACCGCTGTTTCTTTCCAAAAGTCATGTAGCGGTGATGTTTCTGCTGTGCACAGACGAACGCACTTGCTTCACTGTCCATTTGGATGAAGGCTTCGCCACTTGGGTGACCCTGGAAGACAAGAAGGATAGTTCAGCTCGGGTTCTCAATGAACACGTCTTACATATGAGCAAGTTATCTATATACATCTATATATACTTTACCTGTGCGTTGTATACCATGTGGACACCTTGGACGACTATGTTCTTCGCAAACTCGTCCAGGAAAGTCAGTATATGCTCCACCTGGAAGGGATTTGATTGTCATATAAAATGGGACAAATTTTGGGACTGTCATAAAAGTTACCGCAGGGATACAGATAATCAGATATTGTACATCTTTGCACTGATCATTCATGAGTTGATTCTGATTTACTAAATAGAAAACTCATTTCCGATTGTAACCAAAACTGAGCTACCTCTAATTAATAAAAGGATGTTTTGACGACTTGGGCAACCGCGGTCGTGGCCTTCAGGGTCGCTTCGCGGTATGTAGCCCCGCACGCCGTCACTAGCGTGTCGTCCGCATAACACGTGACGGCGGCACCGTCCGCGAGCTCACCGCGAAGCACCCAGTCGTAACCGATGTTCCACAGTAGCGGTCCCAGGACCGATCCCTGCGGAACACCGCACGACATCTCTCGCCGACCGAGCCCGGTCGCACTTGGGTAGACGACTGCTCTCTCCGATAAATACGCCCCGACTATGCGGCGAAGGTAGAGAGGCACTTCGTGATACACGAGCGCCTCCCTAATGCAGCTCCAGGGCAGGGTGTTAAAGGCGTTGGCGATGTCCAGTGACACCGCCAACACCACCTCACCCCGAGTGACGGCGTCCTTCGCCAGAGTCCTCACGCGCATGATGGCATCCACGGTGGAGCGCCTCCGGCGGAAGCCATACTGGCCATCCGCCAGGTCAGGCCCCACCCTGGATAGGTGCTCGACGAGGCGCTTTGCAATCACTCTTTCAAAGAGCTTGCACACCTCGTCAAGCAACACTATGGGCCTGTAGGCGGACGGTGAGTCCGCTGGGCGCCCCGCCTTTCGGATGAGGACCAGTTTCCCCGTCTTCCACATCTTCGGAAACTGGCCTCGCTCCAAACATGCGCTGAGAAACCCTCTCAATCGGGGCTCGAGAGCGTCTTCTTCGCCTAGAGCTAGGACCCACGCTCGGCCTGGAATGCCGTCTGGTCCCGGGGCGGTGTTCTTGGCCTTAAGCCTTAACACCGCCAGCTCTAGCTCTACCCAAGTGACCTCGGGCACGTCGTCGTCATCCACGTTGGGCGCCATAGGCGACCTAGGTGGCGGAGTCATCTGCGGTGGAATATGTTCCACCGCCCGCGCTGGGAACAGGGAGCCAACGACTCCTCCGAGCAGCTCCGGCTGGAGACACCGGGTCAATGGCGGGGCCCGGGGGCGCAGCTTGCCCCTTACCATAAGGTAAGGCCGCCCCCATGGGTCCCGCTCCAGCGTCTCCAGCAGCTCTTTATGAGCTGCTGCCTTTGCCTGCCTTATGGCCACTCGGAGGTCCTTTCTGACCTCCCTGTACCCCGCATGAAGCTCCGCCTCTCGGGGCTCCGTATCTGCGGGGCGGCTACGCCTCCTTCGGAGTCTGGTCCACCGGCGGAAAGCGATCACGGAGGCCTGTCGGAGCCTCGCGATGTCCGCCGACCACCAGTAGACCTGACGCCTCGGATTATAGGGCGGAGCCCTAGGCATAGCCGCGTCGCAGACACGCGTCATGGCCTCCCGGAACCACGCCGCCTCATCGTCTATGTCGACAGGCCTGTCCGGCGCAGAGGCCCAGGCCTGTACGATGGCGGCCTCCAGGAGGACCTCCCGATCCATTCGCTTAAGCACCCAACGTGGCTCGCGTGGAGCCGGTGTAACCGGCGCGGCGCCCGCAGGAGGGGAGACGTCGAACCGAATGTATCGGTGATCCGACGCTGTCCCCACCTCCCCAAGGACACGCCAGCCCTGCACACGGCCTGAGAGCGGGGCGCTCGCGAACGAAAGGTCCACAATTGAGTCGCCCCAACTCTTCACGCACGTGGCGACGGCCCCGCGATTCAGGAGAACTAGGCTGAGACTATCAGCCCAGCTCTCCACTGCCCTGCCCCTCGGGTTCGTGCGCCGGGAACCCCAGTTCAGAGACCAGGCGTTAAAGTCCCCGAGCACCAGAACCGGGTGAGGGTAACAGGTATTGACGACGACGGTCAGATGATCCAGCCACTGCTGGTACTCATCTATGACTCGGTTCGGCGAGAAGTAGACTGCCACGACCGCTATTCCCCCCACAAGTGCCGCTACGCAGCCATTCCCCCTTGTCACGACAACAAGGGGGGGACTGCCGGCAGCGGCATTGTGCACCAGTGCCACCGATCCGTCCAGGTCGGTTTCCCAGGCAGGCCCGAGAAACCGGTGAATGTACGGCTCGGCGACAGCGGCGACATTAATGCCCCACTGTGCGATGCTCTGGAGCAGAAGTGCCTGAGCATCGACACAGTGGTTTGCATTTGCCTGCAGGACGCGGAGTTGAGGATCCATTATGGAACCCCCATCTCCGCGCCTTGCCGTGAACCAGAGACGGAGCGCCTGCCTCCCGGCTTCGGCCTCCCCGCGGTGCAGGCCTTGGCACCAACCCTATGGTCGGCCGGCTTGCCCTCCGCTGCACACCTGAAACAGTGCAACGGAGCTTCGCAACTACCGGCCTTATGACCGGGTTGGCCACAGCGGAAGCAACGGTCACCGACCGTTACTTCCGCCGTGCACTGCACCCCTACGTGGCCCACCGACAGGCACCGGAAGCACCGTGCCGGTCGGGCCTGCAGGAGCCGCACCTGCACCTTCTGGAAGCCCCCGATGAGGAGGCTCCGCCCATCGGCAGCCTTTTGGGCTGCCGCGATGGGGCAGCCGACAACTGCTGCCCCCAGTCCACGCCGGCCGAAGCGTATAGCTCCGACCTTTACTGTGTCCTGAGGACAGCCTCCGGCCTCCACCACGGCGAGCTTAAGCTCCTCGGCCGTGATGGAGTCGTCCAGACCCGATATGCGCACTTCTGCGCACTTGTTGGGCCTGGACACCCGGACGTCAGCTGCGTCCAGCGTCTCCCTTAGCCTAGCTGCTAGGGCGTCGGCTTTAGGGCCGCTGGTAGCGCCGGGGACCTCGAAGATCCGAGCTCCGGTGCGCGTGGGCTTGCACACAAGATCCGGGATCTCGAGGGCTCCCAGGTCGATGCAGGCCCTTGCCTGCCTCACTACCTGGGCGTACTCCACACCCCTCTCCGACGCATCCGCCGTCAATGTAATGACGACGGCCGTCGATCGTGGGACGCGGAGCCTCCTCGGCGCTGTTGCCCTCGCGGCAGCCTTGGCCATTCTGGCCAATTTGGCTGCCTTTTTGGCGGCACTCCGTCTCTGTTTATTGGCTCCGGCTACCTCCCAGCCCCCTGACGGGTGGCTCGAGGATTTAGCCGGAGCCAAGGCCCGGGCCGGGACTGAAGCCCGGTTTGGGGGCGGGGTTGAGGCCAGGGCTGGGGACTTCTTCCCCTTGCCCTTGCCCTTCCCCTTACCCTTGCCCTGAGCGGGACCCGGAGGACCTGGAGGGGGGCGGTGAGCCGGCACCGCCGCCGGGGAGGCAGGGCCCCCCCTCACTGCGGCGGCATAACCGGCCGGCGTCGCGAGAGGAGGACGCCGGGCGACGTCGAAGATCGCTTCCAGCCGCCGATTGGTGCGCTCCTCCTGCGCCACCATTTCGGCGCGTATGGCCGCCATACATGCGGCCAAGGACGCCGGCTCTGCCGGTCGAGTCGGCGGCTGCGCAGTCTGCGCTGGCCGCGGTGGCTGCGCGGTCTGCGCTGGCCGCGGCGGCTGCGCAGTCTGCGCTGGCCGCTCCGTCTGCACTGGCTGCCCCGCCAGTGCCGATTGCGCCGACCGCTCTAGTTGCGCCTTCCGCATTGACCGAGTCACCACTCCCGGCAACTCGGTCAGGTGCTCCACCCTTCTCTTGAGGGCCTCCAGCTCCGCCGTAACTCTTTGGAGCTGGCGCCGGGACTCGGCCTCCCGCCGTTGGGCCTCAGCCTCCCTCCTCGCCTGTTCCTCCATCTGGGCGGCCAGACCCTCACCGGCAGCTGCGATCTGCTCTACAATCCCGAGCATTTCTGCCTGCTCGGGAGTCGCAGACTCCGCTTGTCTCGCCATTATCTGGCCAAGGCGGTGAGTGAGGATCATTGTCCTCCTGAAGATGGGCGAGTCCAGCGCCACCTCCCTCTCCGGGCTGGATGCACCAACCCACGGAGAGGAGTCCCGAGGGGGGGGCGGCCCTCCCACCGCTCCTCCTCGCCCTTTCACGGCCTGTATCCTGCACCTTCGGCTTAGGGGGGCACGGGCGATCCTCTTCGCTGCTGCTGTTACTGCCGATGGCGGCCGACCCAAGGCCGGGAGGGATGAAATCCTCATCCCGCTCGTCCACCAACGGCAGGGGAACCTTTTTATTCCCCTTCCCCTTGCGCTTTTTGGCTGCAGACCTCGTCTGCAACCCAGGCAGCGCCTGCCTGTCCTCCTTGGTGGTGACGCCAGATTCCTCTGACGTCACCATCGCCGCTGTTGGGGACGACGAATCGTCCAGGTGTAGCGCGACCTCCGCGCTACTGGTAGAGTTGGGGCCGGATTTAGAGCTCGGCGCCGGGCTCAGGCAATGGTTGTCCTCCCCAGAGTACGAGGGACGGCCGTCGCCGACTGGCGACGGGAGGGACTCCCCAGCTAGGCTGGGACCCTCCTGGGTAGATTTATTCGTAATTTGATCCATTGCATTATTTTGAGGTTTTTGTCCTCCGACGTGGACGCCCTTGGGACTGGATTCCCTCCAGCCACTCATCCCATAAAGGATAATAAAATAATAAATAAATATTCCTATCTAGACCCATGGTAAGCTTTTATAGCTTGTGTTATGGAATCTAGAATGCGGATAAACATACTTATATACAAATTTTTTTTGTAAATACATACATATTATACATAGAAACACCCAGACCAATGTAAATAGCCATATTCATGTATACAAATATTTGCACTGAGCGGAAATCGAACCCGCGCCTCCTGCGTGGCAGTCGCGTGCACTATCGCCACGCCACAGAAGCTTTAATTAACAGTTCACGCCGTCAAAGACCAGATGACGAAGATGATCTTAATGAAGACACTGAGCTCCAAAAAGAAATTACTGCCATAAAACCACCACAATAATTTAATAAGCAACTTACTTGAGCCTCATAAGGTAGTCCCCGGAGCCGAACGCAGTCCTTGGCAGTGCCGGATGTGATGACATGCTGAGGTACTAGTGTGACAGGCAGTAGACCCTCGGTCGGTGCAGGGGCAGTGGAAGGTGTACTGGTTTGACTCGTGCGTGGTTCTAACGACCTGTTCAGGACCTGAAGGGTAGAAGGAGGCGTTAGTCAGTATGAGCAGGAATCCCGGATCTCTATATGGATTGTTAGAAGATGGAATAACAGTCCCCAAGGGGAGGGTTGAGGGAATAGCTGAAATGACCCGCATTAGTCGCGGATAGATCGTCCGTCCGACCCCGATACCCACAGTGAAATAATAATAATAATACAAGATGGAATTATGATTCCTTTACTGATTCTGACTGTGTAATAGTACGCTAGTACTATTATCTATTCTGTGGTAATAGCGTGGTTAAGTTGTACACAAAAAGATAAATAAAACGAAAGGTTTGCCTGTAATGCGGGTATTTAAAAATACATTACTTTTTACTGTTGTCTATGTGTAATTTAATTAAAAAAGTATAATAAATGAAAACGAATTTGAGCTAATTATTTGTTTATTTTTAGAAGTTCAGCGAACATTTTTTCTAGGCTCAATTAATGTCAAAATGAGTTCCTTTTATTTTTAGTGCTGGCTAGTAAGTTGATATCTTTGATCATTCTTAAAATTCCAAATTCAAAATCATCTAATATATAAAATTCTCGTGTCACAGTTTTCGTTGCCATACTCCTCCGAAACGGCTTGACCGATTTTGATGAAAATTTTTGTGCTTATCCGGTATCTATGAGAATCGGCCAACATCTATTTTTCATCCCCCTAAATGGTGCAGCGGGAACGGGATCTGACGCCACGAGGGCAGGAAAAAATTGGCGGTACGAAGTTCGCCGGGACAGCTAGTAATTTTATAATAGTGTATCTTCCATACAAAACCGATCAGGCCACAGAGGATAGAATATGGATGGATCAGGCCAACCTGATCATGTTGAAAAAAAAATTGGAACTTTAAATTCGTAAATCATCACGACTAATCTTAGTTATAAATTATCTATATACTAACTATTATTTTCCTTTACCTACTTTCTTTAAAATTACTTACATTGTGTTCGCGAAAAAAAATAAGGACAACTATCGTTTATTTTTATTCGATTAATTAACGATTAAACATTTTACGGTTGAGTGTTATCGCTAATGAATTAATGGGTTACGTATCAAACCGTGTAATTTTACCTCCTTTAGCATAGTCATAAAATAATTCAATGCATATTTACATAGTGTTTAATTATAGTTTTTTTTAAATTGCATTTGCTGGTGTGGCCAGTAGTTTGGAAAAGGCGGGTAACCTAACCTAACACAAAATAAATAATTAGGCCATTACTAATTGACGTGAAAATGGATCTTATGAAACTTTTTAAGTGCTCTAATTATTATTGTTTCATTTTCAGTTCATTATCTAACTAAAGTACACGTAAAGTTATATTAAATTCTATTTTTATATTTGACCTTTGGCCAATAATAACAAACATTTCCAAAGTTATTATCTAAGAAACAACATTTGAAAACAAAAACAATTGGTTCGTTCACAATAAGCAAAATTGAAACATAAATAACCTTAAATAAAAATTGAACACTATATAAAAATGTCACACTTTTGCTTGAAAATTAAAAGGGCAACAAAAAATTTTAATATTGTCGTTGATGCAAATATAGTTCAAAATTGAACTTAAAATTTATAAAACCTTGTCTCGTCAGAGGAAGCAAACATTATAAGGCCTGATTTGTAAATAAGTAGGTGGATTGTAATTTGTAACATTAAGTATTCTCTACAGTCACTTGGTGATTAAACCATAATAATGAATAAAAAGAAAAATAAATTAAGTATACCTACTACATTAAAATATGATAACTTACCGTGACTCTCAGGCTGGCTAAGTACAAAAATGAGATATGTAATTGTATTTCTGTTAATTAACTACACTTTTAATACGAAACACATATTGGGTAACACATGCAAAAAAATGTGTACACAGCTTTGATTTATTCAAAGACATATAGTAGGTATGCAACTAGAAACTTTTGTGCACCCAAAAAATTCTCAACTCGTTTAAAGTTTAGTATCGTCGTTCGGTTCAGATGGATGATGATAACGTGACATCCATAATATAAGCTTACCAAAATTTTACACGAATAAGTACTACCCAACGCGCCTACTAAAGAGTACATTTTGTGACGTATTTCTGGTCAAGATATATATGCCTATATACACACAGATATTTAAGTAGCTGGCAACACAATCCAATCAGCGGTAATACTGCACGGTGGTCGATAGCTAACAAATAATGTACCTACCTACGTTTCCGATAACGCTATATTTCCGCCCGGTGAAAGTCTGGCATTTTATTTTCGTTGCTGTACCTTACTACACACTCCACACGAGCTATTATTCGCACTGATAATGACTATATTATCGCTAAGAATTCTCAATTCTTCTAAACACTGCTGTTTCTGTTTCATGAATGAGGTGGGCATTGCAGAAGGATACCTTCGGGACGCAGAAATTAGACAAACGAGCTAAAGTATTTTCACGCCTATGTGTATAAATAAATATAGCGTGCTTTATTGTGTTGGCATAGAGGTATGACAACTACAAAAGGTTGGCTTGGACCTTGGGTCTAAAGATATTGATGGGGTCCATGCCAATATTGCCAACCTTCAAGTATTCTTGAACTTCGATGGCTTGGCCCCGACCGCAGAACTCCAAATTCAAACACCTATTCTAGAAATAAAGAATTTGTATTTGGATTTCAATGTAAAGGGCCAAGGAAGTTTATTTTTATTTTTATTTTTATTTTTATTTTTATATATTCGGGAAAACAAACAGTTACACAATGTTCTTAATCTAAGGTCTTAACATTAACTTAGTTGTAATTATGTAGGTAACCTACAGCGTTATCCACATGTTACTAGAGTAGTATTTTATAATTATACAAAAGGCAATAATCATCTTTACAGTGTCTTAATGCTAATCTTCTTGATCTTAATGATAATCGTACTTGAATTTCAATAATAGTTACAGTTTTTCAGGCAGTTAATTTAAGTTTAAGTAATTCAAGGGCATTGCCTATTATTATTCCGCGGCTGTGGCTCTGTATACCTATGAAAGATGTATTGGATCTAACTAAGTCGCGAGACGCGCCCTGACGCGCTAATTGTTTTGTAATAATCAGACAGCTGATTTCGACAGCCTCTGTGGTGTGGCGGTGGTGAACGCGATTAATCTATGCTTCGTGAATTTGAATTCATCCACCGCTGTAACACACTGCATTATCCTCAAAGACACTCAAGAAATGTATACTGCGTGTTTAAAGCACTTTTTTAGGTGCAACTTTAAGATATAGGTAGATACTATATCCCGAGGTAAGATTTAGTTTTAAATTATTGTAAGGTATGTTGTTCCTCGCTACCATAAACATAACAAATGGAGGTAAACGTTACATTTATGTTAAACGCTACAATTTATAGACATCATTCAGTTCTGTCAAGGTTCTTGTATTGTTATGTTTGTGTATTTGAGACGTTTCCACAAAATTACGACCGCGATGAGTATCATTTATGATGTTTAACTTGTTATGACTGTATAAAATTATTATAGGATCATGCAATGTACACATGATGTATAAAAATGTATAAGAACAGTCTTCGAAAAAGTGAGATTAACATTACTACACTGTCCTTATAAAAATATTTATTTTTACAAGTTGGTAAATAAGTAGAATATGATGTCTATGATAGCAGTTTCCGGTGCTAAATAGAGGGCGTGCACCGTGCAGTACATTCCGGTCGAAAATGACGTGAAAAGGATTGGTTGAAATTCGTCTTGGGATGTCCTGAAATTTCTCAAAAAAAATGGTCTATCGACTCCCGCTTTGAAAACCAGTTTACCCAAAAAGAAAGCCGCTACAGTTCAGTGAAACACTGGCTGTATTTATGATAATTAAAAAAACTTTATCACAAAAGAGAACATTCCAAATTTGAATGTCCCGCCACATTTTTCCTCGCAACTTTAATTAAAATAGTTGTTGTTTCACTGAAAAATTATCTGCAACGTGACCATTTACTTCATTTTTTTTCTACATAAGTACCCATATCGTATACCTTCAGGTAATTATATTAGGTAAGTACCTATATTGAATGATATAACAAGGTTTTGTTGCCATCAAACTAGCTCGGACGTGCTCATAATGAAAATATTGACAGTAAGTAAAAGATATTCTTTCATATCTCACGAGCCCCAGCGTCTGTTGAAGCGATTAAAATCTGTGTTTATTTGAAGACAATTTTATTATAGACTTATTATAGACTGTGCTTCAAACAATATTTTAGGCTTAAATATCTGGAAGTGAATAGTATTTGTTTCTAGTAGAGCTACATGAACCTTTTGATAAGATGAATAGCCCGGGGCAAGACGGTATGGGTTTTTGATGAGATGACCTTGACCAGTCATGTGTTTGAATGCTTGCAGAGCAATAAATATTGACTCACTAAAAGTGCAAATATACAATAATAATAACGGGAATTAATGCGATCATGGTATAGGTACATTGCGAGCACCTTCGGCAACCAAGGACCCAAGACGGCGCGGCGTGCGTTTTAGTCGGTTCGAGTCCGACATAACTGCCTCCACCGGCTCCGTGGGGGTGGTATCCGTGGGGAGATTGCGCACGATAAAAATTTTGAAAAAGCCTTTATTTTCCTGACGCGAGAGTCTAAACGTTAGTAAAAATGCAAATGTAGTAAGTGAAGAGTAAAGACAATTTTTCTATAGGATTGATAAAATCCCGCTAAAACTGTACTTATATTTTAAAACGTTAAAAAATGGTAGGCGAACCCGAACTCATGTCTGAGCCGTAAAGTGACCAGCTGTGCCATTCTTTAAGCAGTCGAGCACAGCGTTGCAACAGCCTTGCTAGATTGTCATTGGTCGATCTCCAGTGACGTCAAGTCCGACCAATCGCAATCTATCTAGGCTGTTGCAGCGTTCTGTTCGACTCTGTAGGTATATTTAAAGAAATGCACAGCAGGGCTAATGCGTAAATAATGATGATGTACACTTTATAACTGCGTAACTCTTTCAGTTGGTACGTAATAAGATATTATGAAGTGGAAAATCTCGACTGATAGTGACTGAGATATCTGAATATAATGAACATCATGTTTGCCACAGAATGTAACAAAGTAACAGTGTCAGAGGTCTTTTCATAGTGGTAAACATATGACTTACTTCCTTACTCGTTAGTGCCCTTACAAATGATAGCGGCAGATAAATAATGTTTGTTTGTTTTGGGACGCAATTATGGCATACGCTGACCTTGGTAGGTGTTAGGAATTAATTAATTGGCCTATCAGTGGCCAGAGGGCTCCCTACAACCCGATTCTAGTCGACTTCCTAACGGGTCCCAAAGGATGCGTGACTAACTAAATCGAGATAAGTATTTTTTTCAACGGCTTCCCTTATGAAAATTGTCACCCGTCGCCACGGACGCCTATTGCCTTAAAGATAAAAAAATACATGGGGGCCGTCTTTGAAGGATCAGAAATTCTGATGTGACGTGACGCATTCAATGATAACCCAAGCGTTAGGGTGACTATGACGCAGGGCACTGACTGACCTCCGTCCCCCATGAGCGCAGGCCTGGGGGTGACGGGTGGAGCCGCCTGTCACCCCAGCAGAAGCAGGCCACAGCGGCGGCGCGCTGAATAGCGCGCCTCCCCATTCCGGGGGCGAGTTGGGGACACCGTTGTCCCCCCTCCTGAGGAGGGCCAGACCGTAAGGGATGCATGGCCCTGGGTCAACCGGGGTGCGAGGGATATGTCTATGACAACCTCACCTCCGGCCTAGCACCAAGACCCACAGTCGGCGTGCGGTTTTAGTCGGTTCGAGTCCGACATAACCTCCCCTTCCGGCTCCGGCAGGGGGGGGTATCCGAGGGGATTTCCGCACGCAAAAAAAAAAAAAAGGGTGACTATGACGCGACTTCCATGATTTTTGTAACACACAAAGTTCCATACCCATTTTTCATGTCGGCTAAGACTCACCTGTTGCACTTCAGCTGTAGTAGACCGAAACAGTTCAATATATCTGGCTCCAATAGACTTGCGGTGTCTCGAGAGGGCTTTAGACGCGTCGGTCTCTTTGGCGAAGAGGACGAAGGCGTCTCCAGTGGCTCGGCCGTCCGCCCTCCTGACGAAGAGCACCCCTTCTGCTCCATCTAACACTTGGACTGGGTCATCACCAGTTGAGAAGAAGTCCAGCTAGAAAGATAAAGTTATTGTTAAAATGACCATACAGAAGATCATAGGGAACCATATTATACTCACCTGCTAACTAGTTATAGAAAGAAGATGGTATGTATCCTTGGAATTGTAGGTGGAAACTCCGATGGTAGGTATATGGATTGTAGTAGGTACAATAGTTACTGATTACAAAAATAAATTATTCACGTGATAATGTAAACACACCCGAAGGGTATTTATACCAACTTTTTTATACCGGCTGTTGAAGACTGAGGTTCTGGCTTTGCTTTCTAGGTTAGATGAGGGTTGTTCTTTAAGATAAAGCCAAATCAAGAGAAAGAGTTTGAAAGCGGACATGCTGCTTTGGATGCAACTGGGACTAGTGTTGTGATGATGTTAACAAAGTTCCATAATATTGTATGATCCACTGCTGGATAGGTCTCTCCTGATGTTGGGAGGCTATTGTAGGACATACAATGCGTTATGTTACCCGAAGCCTTTAGTGTATTCCTGTAGGATTCCGAAGACTAGTTACAGGATGCCATTGTAATGCGTCATTTTTCGTAGTAGAAAAATTTCGCTAGCGCGATTCAGGTTTCCCTTACGTCAATGTAGGATACTTACAACTTGCTGCGGCGTGGCGTCGTATGGCAGCCCTCTCATACGTACGATGACCTGTGCTCCGCGCGAGAGGAACGCTGCCGCTTCGCATGTCGCCCCTCCAGCTACCGACAAGAAGTCATCGCCACTTGCGCGGTACACCTAATGAGGGATGAACGAATTAATGAAGAATCTACTGGTTTCTTAAAACGTTAGAAATTGGATTCAACCACAGACTCCGAGGTGTTTCGGATGCGACTGGGATTTACGCTAGGATGAAGAACCTAATGTAAGTATATAAAAATATTGTAAGGCATTTTATACAGCGCTGTCTAATCCCAAAGGAAGTATAATTAGCTTGTACTGTGTTCTAGAAAACAGATAAACATACATTGATATATTATTTCCGTAAACGACATACATCATTATATGTAATGATATAAACACTCAGAATCGATACAAATGCAAATATAGTATGCACTAACCACTAAAAACCAGTGACGAGAAGGTCCCCCCATAACACATAGACAAAAAGACATTTTAGAAAAAAAGTGTGTGGTAAGTACTTATATCATTATGGAGGCTCCATCAAGATCTTCCAGGCTAGATAAGCCATACGATTTTGAGGAGAAAGAGTAAGTAGACCCAGAACTCTGAAGTAAAGGGTCGAATGCAACTAGGAATAACGCAAAAAAGATGATTAATGAAGCCAAAAAAGACGTATGTTGAAATAATAGATATAGTGAATCTGGTGCTATAAAGGCAAATCGAGAATGCGAAACGGTAAAAATGCTTTCAAAACACGTTGGATTTGACTAACAAACAATAAGTGTCAAACCGACGCATACCACTTACGTAGGATATACGCAATTCATTTTAAATGTGCACTTTTATTGTGAAAAGTTCACCGTGTACCGTTCTCGAGAAATTTGAATACCGCATTTAGAACATCGATTCGATTTAGGTCGAGTCACTTCGCATATTTCCATGTGGCATGGGTGCATGTTGCATTTATAACACTCATATAAACCAAACTAAAAGAATAAGGACTTCGGGGATCGGACTCTGAGGTGGAAGCCTCGGACATAACCGAGAACAGCGCTAACATAATGATGACTTCACCAACTTCTACCAAGATTGAGGGTATCATCAAATGGGATAATTATCAGGGATTTAAGAATCTAGGACTTAGGTGTACTCTACAACTCTACAGCATCTTAATATTGTAACAAAACTCACGTCTGTTTTGGACATTTGGATTGGAGATATTTAAAAAAAAACCTTTGGGTTTTAGTTTAACGATTCTGAATACAAAAATATTTTAGATTCTTGTCTGTTTGTTCGCAAAGGATGCAAAAACCAATGCATGATTTTATTGCTATGGGTTGAGTTGAATCGGAAATATGTCCAAAAGTCTCCCGTTATAAGGAAATCCTTGAACAGGAGTAATCTTTTAGTCTTTCTCTCGGGGTAGGGGCAGGCGGCAGTTCCTTCCGTTGAAGCCTTAAGTAGATTGACGGTTGAGCAAACTTACCTCAATGTACCGCGACCCTATATGGTGCTTATGTCTCTTAAGCGCCATGTCCCTATGTTCTTGTGACACGAACCGCACCAGCGCTTCGCCGTTGCGTCTACCTTGAGGCGACAGGCACAGAGCTACGCCTCCCCTGGGGACAAAAGGTTCATTTGATACACGAACTTCTTCGAGACATCATTAGAGGTGCCTAATCAAGATTAGCGGGTAAGACTTCCTATGTGTATACATATAGTGATCGGTCATCTTGATGCACCCTGCATAAAGCGGGGTCTCTTTGGGGCCAAGTGCGGGGCGCGACGGACCGACGCGCACCTATACCTACCATCAAAGTAAACAAGGGCTAAAAGGGTTCTCGTCATTTGTTGATTGGTCCTTTTACTCATTTTGGCCAGTGAGCGTGAACTTTTTGACGTTAGTGCGTAATTTTTGCCGACTACCTAGTTTGGCTGAACGGAATAACATTTAGGGTGTCGCGAAAGACCACAAATAGACCAACAACAATGTGCAACTTTTTAAAACAAGTAGTGTTATTACAAAATGGTGCTGTATTTTAAATGCAGATAGGCGTAAAGTGCATTATCACATTTATCTAGGAATCATGACATAGTTTTAAACAGCTCGTCGTTTAATAGTACCTAAGACTTATATAAATAGAAGTCAATTCTAAGTAGCAGTCAAGCTGGTGCAAACAGACTTTGGCCCTGTCAACGAATAGTTACGTCGTTATACGTCTATGCTTACGAGGTTAATAGTAAACATTTTTACTGTCTTATGATTAATTATAGCAACTATTATTTTCTGATCAATCTTGCAACCTATCCGATATTATTTCATCACACTGGTTTAAGGACAAAATGGTTAAAGCAACAGCAACAGATGACAAGAAAATCGCCTCTAAATAATTCTGAAAGCAAGTCTAGTATTTTAATTTTTCTTTGAAAAGTTAATGATCACTTAGTCACATATAAGAATGATTACTTAACTGATATTTCTGCAATTTCATTGGTATGTAGATAATGGCTGTTTGATTAAGTTGTCTAATATTAACTTTATAGTAAAACCAACATTTACATGAACTGAAAGAGGCCGCCATCGTTCCTTCAAAATATTAAATACTTTTGAAGGAATTTTTACAGCATTAAGTATGCTAACTATACAAATCGAATAGATAGGGAAAAAGAATCTTCTCGTCTTTAACGATCGCCGCCATAAAGCCGTATAAGATGGGAAATTTGAATCATATCGGGCGTGTCTCGGTAGCCGAATTGGTCAGGCATTCCCCCTGTAGGAAAGACTGCGGGTTCGAGTCCCGCCCGAGAAGATTCTTTTTCCCTATGTATTCGATATTAAATACTGTTTTTAAATAATTGTTTGATTTGCAATATATAACAGTTTGCATTGGGCAGTGACAACTGTAGTTCCGTTTTTAGCCACTTCACGGAACCGTTGGTTTTACTATATTATGCTTTAATACTCACTTTGCGACATTGAGACCCCTGAAGAATTTGGCGATGTCCTGATCTGATGACTGCCAGGGCAATCCTCGTGCGCGCACTATACAGTTACCGTCTATTTCATCGTCCTTTGAGCTGCAACAAGAGAGAGATGCAATTAGTCTTTGATTCGCTGGTGAAGAGAGAGACAACGGTAATTTAGTTTGCCTATCTTTCTATTTCCAAAATGTTTTATTTGAATTTAGAAACTTCATTCTATTTGTCATTGGATTAAGTTTAGACTTTAGTTAAATATTTTTATTTAGAAACGGAAGCTTTGTAGTTTAGATCAGATACGTCGTTTTACCAGAACTAAAGAAAATTTCAACCAATTTTAGTCAAGTTTAGAGTTATTAGCAGAATCTACATATTGTTTTTATTTCATCATGTCTGCATCGTGTTTTTTTGGCGACACTTTATGGGGAAATTATGTTTAAAGTCGATGTATGAATTAAGTTTGGACTATTGACGCTTTCATCTACCTTTTATAACCTATGCCAACTGTACTGTACGCTTTAGAAATAGCGAAAACTACAATAATGTAATTTGTTTTGTTCCACTCATTTTCAACACGCACACACACGCATTAGTTAATTATGACCATCTTTTCGAATGACCTCATATTTTTTTGAAGTATTTACCATTGTAGGTAATGTATGGACATTTTACCAAATGTTAGATGGCCCTAGCATACGAATATCAAACTTTTTTAATTTTATTTAATGTAAAGGTACTTCTTCACAAAAATATCACTACACAGTCTATACACCTTCAGAGACTGACCACAAATGCCAACTGTGGCAAGTGCCATAGTTTATTATTTATTATGAAGAGTTTATGGTTTTATTTATGATTTATTCTATAAAAACAACACGTGGATTACGTGGTTATTTTATTTTATAGAAAAAATACCGTCAATACAACAAGAGGCGATGAATTGGAATTACACGCTTATTTATATAAAGTTGTTGAGTTTTATAACGGAACGACACACTTTCACATAAATAAATAGGTATAGCTGCCATAGAGAGTATAACTAAAGCCATATTTGATGTTGATAAACATTTATTATTGTGTATGTGTGGATAATTAGAATACCTAGAACCTATGGTTTTTGCCTTAATACCGGGGTGTGAGGGAAATGCCTTATGGGCCCATACTATCTGAAGCAGTTTTAGTCGGTTCAAGTCCGATATAAATACCCCCGCCGACGCGGCGACCTGTTTGATTGAACACTTTTTTTTTATTTTGCAAATCTTGTCCGGTAGCGAGGGACGCAAAAAGTACTGAATGGATATTGACGCATATTTTTTTTTTAAAGATCTTGATAGGACTTGAAATTTGATCGCAATTGATTGAGGAGAACCGGAGATATGACCAAATTTCGCGATAACCGACATCCAAGCTGGCGGAATTGCGAACTACTTTTTGTTTTTTTTTTCATTCACAGTCGTGTTCCTAGTCTAATGTTCCTTTTTCCCCAACCGTACCATTAATGGTACTAATCGGACAAAAATGCCCAGTAGTACCTCCCATTAATGGTAGGTAGCACCTATGGTAAGTACAGGAAAGAGCAGTGGCTTGTATCCTTATCCTTAAAACACAGAAGTTGCCATTCAACATACAATCTATACATACCTACTAAATATTGTAGCATAGAGGCAATTCTGAAACAATGGCGGCCAGTAATCTGCCACGCTGATTTGTGTGTGCATTTGCGTGCGCAGAATGCCTCGTAAAAGTTTATCGGTTCGCGTATTATAGAGAAATGTTGTATTTGTTGGTTTATAGGGAAACTGGTGCGGTTATTTGTGGCTATACACCTTGTCAGCAGTTAGGTAACTTAAGATAAATAACAGTAGGTACCTACCACTTAAAAATAGCATAACTATCGTACCTATCTCTGGTCTACCAACAAACTTACAACCGACGAGCCCGCAAGAAATATGTACGAAATGCATTTTTTTTTATATAGGACACGTCAATTTAACTTCACCTCGCCTGATGTTAAGCAAAGGCAAAGTCTCGGAAAGAGGGTCACCATCGGAAACATGTACCATGTTAACAGAGGTGGCCCCCAGCTTGACGGCCTCATTAGATGCCTTTTCACGCCCGCTTAAAGGACCCGGGACTGTAGGAAGAAGGAAACACGTGAGCTGGCAGGGAGTTTCAGCATAAGTGTCAATAATTACCTACTTCGAATTTATTTCGCTAGAGTTTAGGTTTATTCGTCATTACGCGTATTGGTCCCTGTGCGTCTAAAGGCTAATGCCGAATACCCATTTTATCCCCATAACCATCAAATTCTTTTAATGTAAACAGTGACAGAACATTCGTTCGTTGTTATTTCTTTGAAAACAAGGTTTCGTTTACACGAATATATTAATGTTCTTGTTCTAGCTCTAGCTCTATGTTAGTTTAGTCCCAGCCCGGATTAAAAACATTTAAAAATTAAACGGAACGAACTACGAAGAGTCAGGTTACTTTCGATATTTTCTTCCGAATCTATTTGATTCGAAATTTAAAATACTAGGTAATTCGTCTCCAAAACAAGGATGATGAGTGCATAAAAAAGTAATATTAAGTTTACACATACACCACTAAAAATTACATGTAAATGTTGTGTACTGACTTTGATTTCCTTATAGTGAAACAAATGCTAAAGTTCAACATCAAACTCTTCATCATCATCACCCGAACACCAATCCCAGTAGCATCCAAAACTTGCCTATAGGAGCCAAAAGTCCGCGTTTTCTTACCGTAATTTGACTCTCTCTCTGAGGAGCTTCCTATGTCAATCCGGTCGTGTACCGGCTTGTTAGCGAGGTCGATTTGGAAACTGAAAATCTCACGCCCAACTTAAATTAAAATTTACTATAATATCTTTCCAGGCCGGCGTTATCAGTATGTAATTGACTACTACATATATGTTTTAATTGCAACATGATATTGATAACCGATTAATCATTTCTTAGTGTAATGATAACAAATATAT
Organism: Eilema sororculum; assembly: GCA_914829495.1. NCBI lineage: Eukaryota > Metazoa > Arthropoda > Insecta > Lepidoptera > Erebidae > Eilema > Eilema sororculum. The sequence continues at coordinate 9,345,485 of OU618555.1, read as the reverse complement.
CAGTCTATGGAATTGCTGTGTCATTAAAGATAACGGAAACGGTTGCTATGTGATTTGACCACTTATTCGTTTTGGATATTATTAGGCCTACTAGTATAAAGAAACATTTTCAATTTAACTAAGAATAACAATATAACGAGAATAAAATTAAGAAGAAAATAAGATCTGCGGTAGCCTAGTGGTATGGGTAATGGACTGCTGGACGAGGTCTCGGGTTAGATCTCAGGTTTATCATGGCACACACCAATGACTTTCGATGCTTTTCGAAGTTATGTGTGTATTTATCGCAGGTTTATAAGTGCCCGGTTAATGGCAATAGGCTCGCCACTTACTACATTGGGAGCTAAACATAAACTGGCGAAATGTGGGTGCTAGCACCTCTGCGTACCCCTTCGGGGAATACAGGCGTGAGTTTATGTTATGTTATGTTATGTAAAATTAAGAAAATGGCGGGTTAGAAGCACAAATCAACAAAAAAAAGTTAGTACAACAGTCCTTAGGTCTATACCTCGTGCCAAATGAATTGAGAATAAAGGTCGTTGACCGAGTTGACTTTGTGACCAGTTAGGACCTGTTACTTAGGGGTTGTAAACATTTTTCACACTGTAGCGACACCGACTGCAGCGCCACGTGGCGCCCGCGTGAACCTTTATTTTTGTTTTAAAAAATCACGATATTTACGATATTTGTTACTAACTTTATTCTCAATCGCCTTGCACGGCCTATAGAGTCGAGTCTAACTAGAGGGATGTCTATAACGACAACTTGAAGGACTCTGTTGACCATTAAGCACAATTCAGTCTCAAAGGACAGAAAGCAGTCGTTCCCAATATAGCAAAGCTTGGATGCGATTGCCGCAGGTATGAAGATGATGATGATGATAGGGTTGGTCTCAATTTGAAAATTTTTGAAACTGCATTTTTTATGTCTGTATGAATGAACAGACATCGCGTTAAGAAGAAATTATCTAAGTAAGTAGGTACTATCATTGTTGACGTAATAGGTACCTAAATTACTACCTATCTAATATGCGTAATTTTCTACCCGTATGTTTGATTACTCATTGGTAAGCCACGGAATGCTAACTGATATTACATTTCACATCATTATAATTTAAATAGGGCCGTGTTTCTTTATCTGTACTTATTTTCGTTTATCCTTCGAAGTGGAAGTTTGCTTGGGTGTAAAAAGGGCCCACTTGTAAAAGGGGCATGACCAATAGCTGTAAAGGATGTCTCTCCAAGGTATGTGAAGGGGTCTCACCAATCGCTGTAAAAGACGCCTCTTCTAAGAGTGAAAGAGACCCCTCAATGGGCGTAAAAGGGTGCTCTGCAATCATCATCAGACTCATCATGAGCTTAGCGTCATGCGCTGTATGGTTGTCATGTGTACGACAATTCGCCGCATCTTTGAACCTGTTATAAGATCCTTGGGCATTTTAACGAATGGTTTTCTGTGTGATGGCGCGGCGAGTCACAGGTAAACACGAACCTTAAGAAAAGGCTGGGTTTTGCCTCGCAGTAGTGGTCAGATGGCAGTCGCTTTTGGGAAAAAGAATTGATTTATACTGGTCATAGTCGGGTTTCAGATGTTTGTTTTTCAATAACGCTGAGAGTCCCTATATCCCTGTCCCAACAGGGATAGGGAGATTTGTCCAAATCGATTTTATTTACTAGAGTACTACTTACACCCAGTTAAGGATTAAGTATAGTCTGGAATATCACATAGGTTACTTTTTATTTCGGGAATAGATTACAATAGGTTACAGAAATGAGAAAAATTACACGGGGGCGGAGCCGCGAGCAACAGATACTTACATAGTGAATAATAAATTGTCAACAACGTATGTTACACCTCCGATAGGTAACAAGTGAGTACCCATGACCGTCACATATAACAGTTTGTACATAAATAAATTAAATTACGTCAGAAGTGCATACAACGTAGGCACGTACACTCCACTCATCCTACACTTATGTATCTGCACGTAAGATGTTCTAAAAAACCCTAGGTGAAGTAGGTACCTACCGAAGTCAATTGAGAAGGCTGGTTTAGAAGGTACACAGCAGAACTTGGCTTGTAGGATCGTGGTACATATCACGACATAGTATAAAACAAAGTCACTGTCGCTGTCTGTCCGTCCCTATGTATGCTTAAATCTTTAAAACTACGTAACGGATTTTAAAGCGGTTTTTTTATAGATAGAGTAATTCAAGAGGAAGAATTATATACATATACTATCTGTCCCGGCGAACTTCGTACCGCCAATTTTTCCCTGCCCTCGTGGCATCAGATCCCGTTCCCGCTACACCATTTAGGGGGATGAAAATTAGATGTTGGCCGATTCTCAGACTTACTCAATATGCTTACAAAATTTCATGAGAATCGGTCAAGCCGTTTCGGAGGAGTATGGCAACGAAAACTGTGACACGAGAATTTTATACTTATATACACTAGCTGTCCCGGCGAACTTCGTACCGCCAATTTTTCCCTGCCCTCGTGGCATCAGATCCCGTTCCCGCTGCACCATTTAGGGGGATGAAAAATAGATGTTGGCCGATTCTCAGACCTACTCAATATGCTCACAAAATTTCATCAAAATCGGTCAAGCCGTTTCGGAGGAGTATGGCAACGAAAACTGTGACACGAGAATTTTATATATACACTAGCTGTCCCGGCGAACTTCGTACCGCCAATTTTTCCCGCCCTCGTGGCGTCAGATCCCGTTCCCGCTGCACCATTTAGGGGGATGAAAAATAGATGTTGGCCGATTCTCAGACCTACTCAATATGCTTACAAAATTTCATGAGAATAGGTCAAGCCGTTTCGGAGGAGTATGGCAACGAAAACTGTGACACGAGAATTTTATATATCTATAATATAAAAATGAATCGCAAAATGTGTTGGTAAGCGCATAACTCACCAACGGCTGGACCGATTTCACTAATTCTTTTTTTGTTGTGTTTGTTATTATCGGGAGAAGGTTCTTACGAAAAAAAAAAACAGTTGTACAGAAAATTTCAGAAAGTAACTTTTCTTTTTCTCATACAAACTTTTTCTATTATGTGAGAGAAGTTTATGTTTACGTTACGGGATTAGTATTTAGTAGTAGTAGGTAGTAGTAGGAATGGGAATGGGAATGGGAATAGGAATAGGAATGGGAATAGTAATGGGAATGGGAACGGGAACAGGAATGGGAACGGAATTGCACGCGGGTGGAAAATATGGCGGTACGAAGTTCGCCGAGACAGCTAGTTAGATATATAGGAGAGAGTGTAACATGAACGGGACCTAACGCCACGCGGGCGGAAAAAAAATACGGTACGAAGTTCGCCGGGTCAGGTATTAGGTAATAAAGAATACTTTTTCGTCTTTAAAGGTGAGATTGCCTTGACATATCCCATGCAGGGTGACTCAGGGCCGTCTCCGATTTAGAGACGGCCACATACAATATATAGTTTGATAATTCCGGTACCTACTGGTACTGAGATTCTATGACGGGTGTACTGCTTCCACTAAACCCTTCAGAGCATCGTATTCTTCCCATTCTCTCACCTCTTCACAATCTCAGTCTTAAAAATAACATCCTCAGTAGATAAACTTATACGCGGAAATTTAGAATCGACGGATGTCGTAAATGTCATAATAGTACAATCAAGTACAATAAAGATATGTCATTTATTATAATAATACCAGAGGGACGGTGCGAACGATCCCAGTGAGACAATGTCCATTGAGTCGGTATCATAACAGCGCCATGACAATACCTCCCAACTCGACCACGGTATGGAAGTGACCCATCTCACAAAAGGTATTTAACTCTATTGTGTGGATTTTTGAATTAGTCAGGGGTCAAGTTGATTTTCAGAAAACAGGGAAACGAGAGAATAAGTTTGTTTTCAAACTTTTCCGTCAAACTGAGTGCCACCATTGTTAACATGGTACATGTGTATGTTGTGACCCTTTTCCCGAGAATTTGCCTTTAGTTTACCATCAGGCGATGTGAAGTCAAATTGACGTGTACTTTTTATTAAAACAAAAATAGAAATCCTTTATCGACTAAGTATCGGGTGTTTGTCCATGCCACACTTGCTGTCTTGCCCACTGTGCCCTTCCGCCTGTACCTACCTGCCTACCATTGCGGACCTGTGCAGGGCAACAGACAATGCTGTGGCCGTGGCCAGGTATTGAGCCGTCATAATTTAATAGATTGATGAGCCACGAAGAAGAAAAAGGGGTTGAGGACCCAATAAAATTCAGGGCCATGTTAACTTCACTTGCTGATTTAAAGGACGAGGTTTTAGTACAAGTTTTCTCCTTGGGGTTGAGAGGTCATATGGCAGTCGCAGAGGAGGAGAAGGAGAGACAAGGCTCTTAGGTGAAAGACTCAGATGCAACCGAGAAAAACGCTAATAAAAATAAATTATGTTGATGATTGTCACAAAATTTGATCCGTTTGTGCGTGAAACGGTTCCAAACAAACTTGAATTTCACCCAAAGATCCATTGATACACCCATCCATACCATTCCACATGTGTGATATAGATTTAAGTTAAAATTTACATTTTGTCAAAAAGACCGAGTCGGTAGCTTAGTGGTTATGGATCGAGAGATCCCGGGTTCGAATCCTGGCCATTACACTACCGACGTGAACCTACTCCTAGCACAAGCAATTTAGCTTAGTTGGAAGGGGTTAGAGGGAATATTAGTAACTTTGGTTCTAATATTCTTATAACATAATAGAAAAACAAAAGCCAAACTGACATAACCATGTCTGCGGCCAAGATGGACAAACTTTTTTCGAATAGGTCGTTCTTTCTTTGTTTTTTTTGGCAGCTTCCGCACTAAGGAAAACATATTTACACTCGAATTTCACCATCTGGAGTAAGGGCTCTTGTTCACTGGATTGTTATTGTTAAATATTCTTTACTTGACCGTTTTTTTTTCTGCTAACGATGGTGTTATAAAAATTTGGTGAAGATCTCATAGCAAGATAAAGAGTTAATAACACAGCTCTGCTACTACCACTGTACGGGTTACGAATTTAATGATAGTTTTGAAGAAATTATGTTCACTATTCAAGGTGTATGAACAAGATCTTCAGGGTATCTGTACTCCCAGTTCAGAGATTTAAGCCCTTGCCAGAACCTCATCAGTCAAACTGTCTGGTACCGGCTTAAACTTGAGGGGGACACTTCATGAGTAATGACTAGGGAGCCGAAAGATGACAAGTTTTTTTTTCAGTTTAAAGTATAGTTGAAGAATAATTAACATAATATAACATTATATTATAACATTAACAAATAACATACAAAATAGTAAGTTATTAATATTAGTAATAATTCATAGAATAATTATCTATACTAAACAAATGTAACCTCATTAGATTATGTACTAAGATTATAACATCGATAGATAGGCAATCGTGTTCTAATCGAGTTAATCGAGTTGTTATAAGAGTCAAAACATACCATGATAAGTATACTTTAGCATGTCCGACCATAGACCCGATTTAGTCAAATTGTTTCTGGAACGTACCTATGATTTAAAAACGTTTGAATACTTAAAAGTATTTTAAAGTAAGTATCTATTTTAAAAGGTTGAAACCTCACGATAACGTAAGTACGTTTTGTTTTGACATATCATATTAAATATCAATACAACTACTTACTAAAACTAATCGAATAGAAATCATTTGTCCGTCAGTCAGCAGATGTAGGTAAGGTACCTAGGTATTAGTTTGTGGCTGAGTTCAAGGTGAAGGAAAAATTAAGGTGGCCCCTTTATTTTGATAGGTAATGTATGAACTTTTTGGTACATAACAAGGTTAGAAATTATGAACATAAAGGAAATCGAAATAATTATTAAATACTAGCTTTTGCAAGCGGCTCCCCCGCGTGGATGTCAGTTATCGCGACCAAACATAGCCTATGTCCTTTCTCATGGTCTAATCTACCCCTATACCAAATTTCATCAAAATCGGTTCAGTGGTTTAGGCGTGAAAGCGTAACATACAGACAGACAAATAGAGTTACTTTCGTATTTATAATAATAAGTATGGATTGTTAAACCCTTCATCTAAGCTACATGCCTCGTTTAAAGTGTCCAAATAAAATAGCAAGTCCCATATCTTTTACTTTCGACTACGCGCTGGTAGATTTACAATATACTTAAGTTACTTAAGTCACCATTTTACTGAAACTGGACGTACATCAGCTTTTGTTTATTCATTAAATAAAAGTAGATACTTATGTAGGTGCTATTCCGCGGTAAAAACTGAGGTATGCAAACCATATGCGCAATGTAATGTAGTTGCTGAGGAAAACATTATTTGTTGACAGTCCATATTCCGTTTTGTCGTTGCGAAACGATGATTAGGACACGGTTCCACTGAAGTGACGATACAACAGTGTTTAGAAAAATCATAAACCACCTACACAAAAGCGTCATTTAGACGGTGTGAGTTTCTCGCAAGTTCGGTTCGAGAAAATTGTGTGCGATAATTGCTAGCAAAAATCTCCCTGCGATTATAGTATCAAAATGTTTACACGCTCAATTCTCGCATACGATTACCTATGCCTTATGTCATTGTTTCAAAATTCTGTTTAGACGGAATGCGAGGCAGTCACGCCAGGCTTGGACGGCAATTGTTTTTGCGAGTGTTTAGACGAAGCAACTTTTATGTGTCCTTTCGAGAATCGTATCTTCGAGGCGATAAACTTGCCCCATCTAAATGACGCTTTATGAGGTAAGTATTCACTGCAGACTTAATTTTTCAATTGTATATTATCGTTCCTACCTTTATTTTTTTAGAACAGCCTTCTAAGTATAACATTCATTATAAAAACAAAGACAAATAAGTATATTAAAACAAACCTTCACATATAGTCATGATGAACACTGAACATAATATTGAATTTGCAAAAGATGATCTAGAAGACGTCAATGATGCAACTTTATCAACCATGTTATCTACTTGTCATTAATAATTTTATCGTTCCATATTTAAAATAGAGTTGGTTTTTAATTTAATTGTAGTTAAACCAATAATCCCATGACATGGCGCAAATATCGTTGTCACTGTTATGCAAACTGTTTTAAAATACAAATCAAAGGTAACTAATTTAGTATAATTTGACATTATTGAAGGGAAAGTGAAAAAAAAAACATTTTTGACATTGGATTTGATTTTGACAGCCGATTCAAACGAAATGGAATCCTTTTAAATAAAATAAAATAACTGTTCTTCTAAATTCAGTTGATGACTTATGATACGGTTGAACAACACCGGCGCATTACGTTTCAATGGGTACAGATCTTTATTTAATAATGCAAGCTACGCCTTTTACGCCAAGGTGCAATAATTGCGACTAACACGACATAACATGATACACAGATCGCATTTCATATTAATTTGCTTTATTAATTTTATTAATAACTAGCTGTTGCCTGTGGCTCCGCCTGCGTGGATGTCGATTATCGCGACCAAACATAGTTTATGTTAACATCCAGGGTGTGAGATCACTCCATAACTAATTTTATAAGGCACTAACTACCTTATAATGACGAATGTTGCAATGAGATCTGACGAATATATTTCCTCCCTCCATAAGTCTTAGAGATGACAGGGTTTGTCACGTTTGCATTCAAAGCTTGTGCTTTGGAGTACAGTACTCATACAGATCTCTCTTCATTTAGCTTACCTAACTTAGTTTTTATAGGAGCAAATGTTGTCTGACTTCCCAACGCCTTCCGGCTCTTCCTCCTCCACTTCGCACGATCTTGGGCGTACATAGTACCGAGACCATTTGCACGCATGTTACAGCAACCATGGAGGTTACTCATTGTGAGTTTCCAATGCTGTCCGACAGAACGTCATAGGTACCCCGCTAAACAAGTAAGGACTAAGGACGGATCCTTGATGTACCCCGACGATGATGGGACTGATGGGGAAGGTTGACGTGTCGCCACAAAATGGACCAAGAAGCTCTTGGTAAAACCCCAAAAAACACTTAGTTTCTAGTGTTTAGCTTAAGAATCTCAATACTAAAACGACTCATTTCTTTGTGAAAGAGATTCGAGACATATGAGACTGTATACGGAGACAGAAAGGGGGACGCATACATTATAAGAAATGGGTTTCCTCCAATGACTTACAAAGAGTATCATGACAAGTTGTCTAGACTAAAAATTTAAAAATTGTGGCGTGATTTCCTGCGTGACGCGGAAGTGAATTTAGAATTTCGAATTTGGAACGGGATGCAAAGAGTACATTTTTTGACTGCGGTCAAGGAATTATAAAATATATCCGGTGATTATTCAAAAAGTTGCTTATTCTTGGCGGTCAATTTAAGATCTTTTACAATACTTACTTATATACCAATATTTTTTATTTCGTACTTACTTAAATAATCATTGTACCCGTCGACATAATTAAGCCAAGTCCACAGCTAATCTCTTTCCCAATTAAACTCAAAACTATTATTAACAGCACTTCAATTTCTTACAAACTCCTTTGTCACGGTGTGTCGCATTCCAAGCGAAACAACCCTCACATAATAAATCTTCATAAATGTGTTTGAAACAATCGAATGTGGTGTTTTTGTGACAAAAAGAAACAGGGACAGACTGCAAAGAACCGCAAGAAATTATCGACATGTGTGAAGTGGTGTTAGGGTGCGTTTCCATTAAAGATGTGCGAAGATGCGTAGCGAGGAATGTGTTTGTTTAGGACCATCGACCAAAGTGAAGGAACTTTTATTTTGGTAGAAGTTGCCACGCTCAGTGCAGTTCCAGTGAAAATAACTCAGCGGTTTCTGTTTCTATTGGAATTTTGCTAAATAGGAGAAAAATGTCTGCTATGGATGTTGTATTGCAAAGAATGTTTTGCACATACGTGCTTGTGCTGCGAAGGATGTATGTGAGGGATTCGTTGCAAGAAGGCACACTTTCCTCTCCCGCTCGCGCCAGAAAAGGTCAGCTACACATCATCGCACCGCTCACAGCGTCACTACAAATGCTCGCACCGCTCAGAGGTCACGCCACGGAGTACAGAATACGATTAAGTAATTTCCTAGCATATCTCCCGTGGAAGCACTATCATCGTTCCATAACCTCGCTACGTACTCTTTCACTGTACATCTCCGCACATCTCTGTTGCAAACGCAGCCCTAATGATTTTGGCGCGTTAACAAGGTTGGTTTAAATCTTAGTTCGACATTTAAACAGATTGTAACGTTCACGGTGATTGATTGTTAATAGCGTGATCAAATGTGCAATGGAACTAAAATGGCATTCATCAAATATTTTGACTTTAGATGTGATGTTTGTTAATCAGTAATTCTCAAACGGCTGAACGAATCTGGGTGAATATTCTTACGGCGATAGATTACATTCTGAATGGGATACACATAGGCTTTTATCCCTAGGATAGGTTTCCATGGAATGAAATGTGATCAGAATTCTACGCGACTCGAAGCCCCACGAGCAATGCAATGATAATAAAAATAAATACATGATAATGACCATAGAAGTGACAGTTATCCAAGCTAATGAAGTTACAGAACCATTATCTGTGATGTGTTAATGGAACGGAATTTGACCTGACCTAGACTCTAGAAAATCTTTGAATCCCAAGCATTGAAATATTGTAAATTATGTTAACGAACATTTCGGGCTCTTTCTTCTATTCATGAGATGGTTTCGTGAAATCGTTTTGTATTGTATGAAGGGAGCAAACTAATGACCTATGAATGCCCCATGTACTCACTGATAAGAGGGGAGACTGGGGACGGATACACTGGACAAAGCAGACTTTTGCAAGGAAACAGATTCTGCAAAATTATCAGCCAGTGTCACACCACAGACGATGCAAAAATCGAAGACACTAGACACCCATCGACGGGATTTAAGATGCTATGATGCATATTGAAAGAGGCCTGTCCAGTAGTGAACTGCAATAGGGTAATTGATTGACTGATGGTAGGTGTACCTATTCGTAGAGATGAGGTGAGACTATTGAATGCCTGTCTTGTCTTGTCTGTCATCTTTCCTTAATACAAAACGCGATTAATACCTCAAGTATTTTTTTATTTTTTTTTATAACGGACACGTCAATTTCACTTCACCTCGCCTGATGTTAAGTTAATGGCATAATCTCGGAAAGAGGGTGTACCATGTTAACAGTGGTGGCACTCAACTTGACGGCCTCATCAGATGCCTTTTCACGACCCGCTTAAAGGACCCGGGACTGTAGGAAGAAGGAAACACGTGAGCTGACAGGGAGTTCCAGGTCTTAGTCAGGCATAGGAATGAGTCACTGAAACGCTTGGTTCTAACAGGTATACACTGCACCGTATACAGATGGCATCACCTGCACGTGTCGTGCTGTGAAGGAAAGGAGCTCATCAGAACATTCACCATGGTAGAGACGGTAGAGATATAATATCTTATTATTTTCCATGGGCCACGGCAGGCCTTTGTCATAAAAACACCGTGTGCCTATTTCCTACCTTAACAGTTTACAAGAACATTATAAAATTGTTTAAAGAATTTAGATCTTCTATCCTACGTAGATACAATTTTGTTTAGAAAAAGTAAACATCCAGGACACGAAGGACCATAAAAACAGGATTGTTGAAATTTCCAATCCTGTCCTGTTTGCTAATATTTCCAATTTAAAATTTAGCGTAGTACCTATGTAAATAATTTATAACTTAATGTTCTCTTCACGATACTCCTGGCTACGTAATATGAGGTGGCCTTATCTATAAATTGTAAATACTTTTCAATTCGTTTACTTACTGAACTGATATCCCTATTCTAAGTACAGTTCATGTGTATATCCAAAAGATACGGACCTAAGTAACTAATACGTAGTTTGTAGCCATAGTTGCCAAGAACTAAGAAAAAGGTATAGGACTTATCGCTTTCTTGACTAATTTAGTAACTCTTTTCAACAATAAAAACGTTTATTTAACTCAAAACAAAACAACTCATCAATCAATGAAACCACAGACGAACCAACATAACAATTTGTGAATAAATCTAAACAGACCTTAAGACTTGGGTGTAAGTGTAATAAGTACGATGTACAAAGCAAACTAATTATCTAAAAGCTATCAAGACTCACCTCGTTATCTTAAGTTGCTGCCGAAGAACGATAAAATTGTAAAAGAGTCCCGAAAGCGTTACACTCTATCATAAAACCAACACTTGACAGTCCTGTGTAGTTTTCTTATCGCTGTTTTTATTACACTAGCACGGACAAGGAGCTGACGCGTTCCAAAACATAAAATTTCAAGATAAGAACGTTTTGTTTTCAATCGTTTATACGTCCGCACTGCGCGGCGGTCGGGGACGGAATGCGTTATGTGACGCTCGTCAGGCGACACTTGAGTTGCGCCTGCGACGGTACACCTCTACTACGAAACTTAAAGGATTTTAAACGTCTAACTTAGTACTTCTTACCTTTGTTATCGATTCTTTCAAGTTATTTTTAAGCAATTTTTAAGCGCTTTTGAATGGCCTGAAAATAAATATATTGAGATAGTTAATCTCAAGGTAATGCCAACGTTGATAATAATTATAATTACTGACTTTATCGCTTACTTTATGTAATAAACATGTTCGTTATCTATCAAAGTGATGAAATTGCCAATAACTAAAAATAATAAACCAAGTAAAAATAACAAGTTCGATAAAATTACTAGCTAACTATAATAAATTGACCATCGCAAAATAAGTAATAGGTAACCTTTAATTGACGACTTGATAACAGTCAAAAGAAGTCATAAAAATCCAATAATATAGAGGACTTTACAAAGATAGGACAATTAATCATCAGACTTATCCGAGTACCGTGTGAGGTACGACTCCTCTGTCACCCTAGCAGAAGCAGGCCGCGGCGGCGGCGCAAAGTGCGCCTCGCCGTACCCGGGGCTACCGAGGTCCTCACAACCCGAAGGGGGCCATCTCGAAAGAGATGGTCCTGGGTCTGCCGGGGTGCGAGAGATATGCTTTTGGCAATCTCACCTCCGGACCCAAGACGGCGTGCGCTATAGTCGGTTCGAGTCCGATATAACCACCTCCACCGGCTCCGTGAGGGTGGTATCCGTGGGAATTTATCGCACGATAAAAGAAAAAACCGACTTATCCGAGTGCCAGTCCTGGTGGTACCTGGGGTACAGTCTCCTCTTTTCCAAAACTTGGTTTATACTTATAGAAAAGCGTCAGCCGTCTGACTTCCTGAACCTAAGAGGAAAGCCCTTATTTAGCAGGTGAAGTTGAGTTAGGCTCTGAAAATCTTGTCTAATCACCCTCACAATATTTCAACTTGGACTTCACAGAGTAGATGAAAAGTAAAAAGAAGAATGAAAAGATAAAAAAAATATAAATAGGTTATTATTATATATTATTTTATATTAGAAATAGGCGACTGAAGGGAACAGGCAGGCACCTGGAAAACCGACCTTAGAAAACATAATGCTCGGAATGCATGAATGGCGGCGAAATTGCATGCCATAAAAAATGGTAAATGTACTGCACAAAACTATTGTATCTAACACCTGTATAACCATATTTAAGCAAATAAATAAATTTGAATTTGAATCAACTTGCCTGTTCACTAGACTATAATAAGATGATAGGAGACTGTGATCAATCAGAGATCGATCTCAGAAGATCGGACTTACTGGATACAGAAGAACTGGATAACCTAAACGGAGAGCGGAATAAATCATATCTTTTTAACCCGTGAATAGGCGCTTTAGGTTGATATGACCTCCCCTTCCGGCTCCGGCCGGGGAGGTACCCGAGGGGATTTCCGCACGAAAAAGAAAACCATAGATTGCAGGAACGTGAACGTAATTCCACGCGAGTAGAGCCTAGCGCATCAGCTAGTATTAGAAGTCCAGAGTACGCAAAACGCACTCAAAGATTATAACTAGTATCACTACAAGTAAAATAATGAGTTATATCGACCAGTCAAGGTCAGGCAAATAGGTTTAGAGCTTCAAATGTAACAGTCACGACATGACAGTACCGAACGATGATAATTACAATAATTGTTATTGGTTTGGTTCGTAATTTCAGGATCAGTAGAAACAAGAGTGAAGGCGCCATGATGGTCCGATCTGCGGTGCTAAAAACGCCATATTGAAAAGGATTCCGCTAAAAACGAGTAACTTTTGAATTTCCAGAAATTCAGTAGATTCCTATAAAATTCGTAAAATGGCCACTTATGTGAGCAGAATCACAACAATTCATTTACCAAGCAGATTCTAATTTCGTGTATCCTGTTACAGACGAAATATTATTCTAATATGATTCCAATAAATTTGCCTTTTTATACCTGCTGATTATATCATGTATGGGCTCACAATGGGTGTCACTTTATCTAGAGCTCCAGTTTGAGTCACTCTTGAATTGCTAGAAAATCACAGCCAATAGTTTTTACTGGCGATATAGCTAAAGTCAGTGGAAACATTAGTTTTTGGTAAAAGCAAACAGTAGACTGTTATCCGCGATGAAGGAGAAATAATACAAGTATCACCATCCACCACTCCATCTCATGCGAAGTGTGTCGTAAGAGGCAACTGACGGAAAAATATGCAGACGATATCACTGCGAGAGAAGGAACACTTGAAATAAAACCCTTTACCAGGCAGCTGCGGTGTGGAAACAGTAGGCCAATGCCTCCTAACACTGGGAGAGGCCTATGTCCAGCAGTGGACTGCGTTAGGTTAATTAATTGAGACTATAAACGACCCAGGGTCAGCCAGGGCCCAAGGCCCAAGATGACATGCGCTTTGAGTTGGTTCGAGTTAAATATAACTGCTGCAAAAAGCTGACCGGTAAGGGAAAATAGGTCGGTAGCTTAATGGTTAAGGATCTAAGGCCTTACGATCGAGAGGTCCCGGGTTCGAATCCTGGCCATTACACCACTGACGTGAACCCACTCCTAACACAAGCAACTTAGCTTAGCTGGAGGGGTTAGACTTTAGCCACCTACACTTAGGTAAGTAAGCTAAGCATGCATCGTTAATTCATAAAACCGCAAACGGATGCCGATAAGAGTGACGTCACTACACAGGTAGACCGATAGAATAACGACAGCTTTTTAAAACAATGGTCTTGTGGTAGATGCCGTGTTTAGTGAAGTCAGCGTGGCGGAGCTCAATGGCTGTGTGTATACTGCACAGTATACACACTACCATGTGTGAAATCCACACATTTATCACACACACACACACACACATATTTGCGACCCTTTATTTTATTTGCATGTGTATGAATTTTTTGCTTGTGTGCACTTGTATCGTCAGCGAAAAAAGTTGCGGAATACTAACTAACACGGGCATAAAGTTGATTTGTTGACAGTAGTTTAGTGGTTAAGGAGTTAGTCTTACGCTGTAAGTCCCGGGTTCGAATCCTGATATACACTACCGATGTGAACTCAACGAACAAGCAATTTGGGGTTAGAGGGAATATTGGTAATTTCAGTTACCATAAACCACTTTTATCTCGCCTTTCTCTCTTGGTTCTCCATCCGACAGTAAACATATAGCCCTTAACTACTGTCCTCTTGACGGCACTAGGTTCGCCCCCTATTACGTGGACCCGAAAATTATTGTTTGACGAAATATGGGTATTAATACACCTCTGCCCACACCTTCAGGGACTTACAAGCGTGAGTAGCGTCCGCTCGTTTGTGGGAACCACAGTGTCCTATGCTCCGGAAATAGCTTACCGTACCTATGTTATGCGTCATTTGAGGTGGAGTGTCAGATGACGGTTCTAAGTTACATGGCAAGGACGAGTTCCTATGTTTTGATAGTCTTTATAACGCCTATTTCTGGAAGATATTCTATTCTAGAATGAATCTGATCTGAAGGGGGAATGCAATCTCGCGACATTGCGGCTCAGGCGAGATCTCGCGAGATTATAATAGCAATTTCGGGAGATCACGCGAGGTTGGTAGTTTTATGCGTTTATTAGTGCAAATAATGACATTATCTGAATTAATTAGGAAAATAATAATTACTTAGGTATTATGAAATAAACCTTAACTTCGATAAACTTTTTTATATAATATCTAACATTGTATTGCGTAACGTATACATCTTTTTTAATATTTTATTAACGTACGTTCAGTACTTAAAACTTTGACGCAAAAATAAGAAATGAAATAAATAATAGACTCTGAAGCAATGTTCATAAAGTCCAAAATTAAATTTTAGCAGAGAGCAGAGAGATTGAAAAAGTATAATAAATCTCTTTTCATTTCATTTTTGACTTTATGCATATTGAGCTGAAGTCTAAAATTTAATCTCATTTCTAGCAGTGGCTGAGCACAGTGGTTTTGTTTTAGTCGAATCGAGGGCGGTGCTTGTCAAAAAAAAAGGATATTTTAGTAACAATATAATATTACTAGCTTTTACTCGCGGCTCCACCCGCGTGGATGTCGGTTATCACAACGAAACATAGCCTATGTCCTTTCTCATGGTCTAATCTGCCCCTATACCAAATTTCATCAAAATCGGTTCAGTGGTTTAGGTGTGAAAGCGTAACATACATACAGACAGGCAGAGTTACTTTCGCATTTATAATATTAGTATGGATTAGTATGGATTATATTAATGATACACGATACACGACACGAGTACCGAGTAAAGGCTATAAGACTATGGTATCACAGTAGCAATGACGTTGTAACAAAATTGATTGTAAAATACCTACTCTAAAATATCATAATCATAACATAACACTATGAATAGGTTTGTCTACATGTTGAGTGAGTAAGAAAGTAATGTTGTAAATGATTCATTCACGTTGCACGAGATAGATCGTTGATTTATTTGGTAATTGAGGGTATCCAAATGTTGTTATTATGATAAAAATATCGCTTTGGTTAATGGCTATTAAGACAATAGATCAGACAGTCAGTATCAGAAAGATGTTGACAAACAAAGTACCTACATACTCAAAATTATTTTTTTAACACAGTACCTTATGAGCGCTAGAGGGCGCCACATAAGATTGAGTGACACGTCATATAGCCTATAACCATCGGACGATCAAGCCGCTTGTAACGACACCTCATTTGTCCAGTTCTAATAAGTAGTTAAGGAGCTAGGAGGGAACAAATGAACATACATACATACATACATACATACATACATACATACATAGCCTGTCAAAATCATAACCCTCCTTTTGGCTTCGCCGTAGTCGGGTAATGATTTTAATTTCGTTTTTTAACCCCCTTCCAGTTGACCGATTGTTTTGATATTTGGTACGTCACCTTTAGCTCGGATAATCCATATTAATATTATAAAAGCAAAAGTACAGGCCATGGCCACGTCGCCAGAACCGTATCCAGTAGCGGTGTTAGGGTAGGGCGCGGTTGGGCGATCGCCCAGGCCCTCGATTCTACTAAAGCTAAACTATTGTCAAACCACAGAGATTGCAAAAAGCGGCATTAAAGTTTAGACTTTATTTCTATACACTAAGGTCCAAAATTAAATGACAAAAGTTTCATTACACTCTTTTATTCACTCTGCTTTCCCTTTTTTCGTATGGGTTTCAATATTGCAGTTGGAGGGCGCTGGTAGTGTTAAAACCGGCACTGACCGTATCCAAGTAGTTTGTAATGGTGGCCAAGCCGTCGCCAAGTGGGTGAGGTGCCAACTGCCTCGATTCTACTAAAGCAAAACTATAGTCAAACCACAGAGATTGCAAAAAGCGGCAATACATTATAGACTTTAAAGCGATGCACTTAAAGTTCAATATTAAATAACTGTTAGCAGAGTGAATAAAAGAGTGTAATGAAACTTTTGTCATTTAATTTTGGACCTTAGTTTATGGAAATAAAGTCTAAACTTTAATGCCGCTTTTTGCAATCTCTGTGGTTTGACAATAGTTTTGCTTTAGTAGAATCGAGGCCCAGGACTCGTGTCTGGCAACTGGCAATGAAGTCATAGCGTCCTAGTGATGCAGGGGATTTTTAGTTATTTTATAGACCAGGCCCTCGATTCTACTAAAACTAAACCACAGTGGTGCCACCGCCACTGCAAAACCTGCATTAAATAATAGACTTTAAACCGATGCAGTTAAAGTTCAAAATTAAATGATTTTTTGCAGACTAATTGAAAAAGTGTAATGAAATTGTTTTCATTTAATTTCGGACTTTAAGCGTGTAGAAATAAAGTCTAAAATGTAATGTAATTTATTGTAGTGTAGGTTTAGTTTAGTGAATTAAGTATGTCATATGACAGTAGCTTCGCGGTAAATTTTGAAGTTGGGCCGTTTCTAAGTTCAACTGAAAGGCTTATTCCACTTTTCCCCGTTGACAATCCCCGTTTATGGGGATTATTGAACTTTTTGTTCATTAATCCCCGTTTACGTCCAATTTTTTTATAATGGGGATTAGTGAACTAAAAAATTCAATAATCCCCATCAACGGGGATTGTCTACGGGGAAAAGTGGAATAAGCACACTGAAAGCCGACCTCAACTTAAAAGCATAAACAAAATCCGAGTATTACAGCACTGTCTACCTCTCATACCGGGTGTAAGGGGAACGTTCCCGAAGCCGAAAACTCCTAGCAGTAGTCCAGGTACATAACACATTGGCGGTAAAATAAAATCGACTTGGACAAAAAAATAATGCTAAAATGAATTACTTACGTAAAACTTATATTGCAATGTGATAATCGCATGCAGTATATCAAAGTAGCCTAAGTTCAACTGTTATCGGGAGCCGGTTGATCTAATGCCCTCTGCCAACCTTGCACCCGCGGGTACCGGAGTGATCTGCGAGTGATAGCTCATGACGAGAACACTCAAATTATTTTTTAAGCTAGTGGAAAAATTATTCTGAAATTATCGCAATTTTAATGATAGGCACGTGATGAGAACGATTTTTGTAAAGTAAAGCCAACGAAGCGAGAGAAAAAAGGTAAACAAAGTTTCTGAGGTTCCAAGCATTTTTTTTTTTTTTATTATTACGTATCACTTCAAGATAGGAATGATTTTGCTCATGAGATAGCGGATCTGACAGTTTAGAACCGCTGTGCTGACAGCTTTTCTGTACTACGAAACACGCAACGACAGCTGTCGCTCGGCCATTCTCGCGTACGTGTGATGGGTGCGACAAGGACAGAGAAAATAATCGCTAGTTATCGCAACGTAACTCAGTAATGATCGCTTTGTTTACCTTTTTTCTCTCGTCTCGTTGGCTTTACTTTAGAAGTTATTTCTAGATTCGTGTGTGTATTATGAAGTGATTCTATGAAATGAATGTCAGCATAAAGCTGCCGTTTCATTGACGCGGAGCGGAGAAATATTAACCAATAGCATTGCATAAAACTCCTGCAGCTGAGTGGAGTTTTTATGCAATCCTATTCGTGATTCGCGATCCGCGAGTCTCTCTCGCTCGTACCGCCGCTCCCGTTCCGCCGTCTCCTTCACGACCATTACCTGATCGCCGAAGGAGACGCCAGCCGCTCACGCGCCCGCACAGCGGACCTGCCGTGAGCAGGGTGGCGAGGGTGAGGACTCTCACTCCCAGGGCCGCCACTAGCTCCCGCCTCAGTCACTCCCAGTCACAGCGTTGTCCGTTGCGCTTCATAGGTCCTCGAAAAGTATATAGATGGACGACCGCACCGGGCTACACACCTCTACTTATCCCTTCGAGGATTTATAGGTGTGAATTTAATATGTATGTAGTATGTTACTTATTAGCCTCTGGCAAGCTCGCTAGAAGATCGTTGTGGTTTTTTTCTGACTCTACTAAATAACGTTTTATGAAATGACCCGAAACGAGAATAAAAAATAATGCGAGACGAAACAAGATTTTTTAAGAATATAAGACGAAAACTTGGGACGAAACAGAAATAAACCGATTAAAACTATTTATTTCTATCATGTAGGTATAACGTCAATAGCTACGGAGTGCTCCTCAACGAATTGCGAAATACGTAGGTATGTATGTGAAATTGAACACCCACTGTATGCAAAATATTTGTTTAGTAAAAGAGTTTCGAAATATCGTCAGGTAATAGAAGCGTCGACAGCTTAGTGATTAAGCGACTCCTTACATTCGGGTTCGATCCTGGCCTTTACACTACCGACGTGAGCCCACTCTTAACACAAATAATTTAGCTTTTAGCTTATCTCGGTAATATAGGGAAATTAGGGGAACATCTAGGCAAGCGGTAGCGTGTCAAGCCCAAGTTCAAGCAAACTAAGACGAGCGGTAATGTGTAGGTAATATGTAATATACTAAAGCTAGAACAAGAGCATTCTATAAGATTATTTCTTAATATGTTAGTGTAAACGAGATCTTGTTTTCAGAGAATGAACAACGAACGAATGTTCTGTTACTGTTTATTACTAAAAGAATTTGACGGAGAGCGGGTATAATGAGCATTTACCTGCTCGTTTGGTGTAAATTCACCTGTCACAAGTAGGTAAGTATGTTTATCCGCATTCTAGATAACAGAACACAAGCTAGTTGAGCTATGCTTACCATAGCTGCGTTGTGTGGAATATTATGGAATAAAAAAAAATTGGAGCATCTTTTCTCCAAATTCCAAATTCAAAAGTCTAAACTCATTCCCGCGTCACCTAAGAACCTTGACACCATTTTTGCTGCAAACAGCTTGGCTTATACATAGAAATCATTGTGTCAATACTTTTGCCGAGTTTGTAAGTTTCCACAAGTGTTCCGTTGGTTGTCAAAGGCTAGCGGTCAATATTTGAGTGCACATAAACCTATAATACTAATATAACAATAAGTGCATGTGCAATGTTGTGCCAACACCTGTCCGGTTTGTTTGAAGTACTGAAGTCACGTTAAAATCGCTAACGTTAATGCAAATGGCGGGCTCGTGGTTAAGTGCATTGCAAGGTTTTTACAAGGTTCAGCAATATTAGTCAGGTCAGTATTAAGATGGGTGACCATGCCTAACATACCTATTGAGAGGTCTCCGTGATTAGGATATAGGTAGAAGATAGAAAATATCAATTTGCTTCGGTTTTGTAGCGTTTTCTCCCGAATTAAAATAAATTATTGAAATGAAGTTATTAGGTAAATAAAGTACCTATAGTAAAGGTAATTTTAAAACTAAGTGCATAAGTAAATATATTAGGTATGTAGGTATTTAGATTGATTTTGTGATTCAAAATTTGTATATCAGAAGCGCCTGACAAATTTATTTTAACTATATGTTACAACAAGGTTACAACATAAAATTGCTTATAATATTACATCAGGCGTTGTTAAGACTAACAAAAAATACGCCGAGAATTCTTCTTGGAATCCTTTTTAGTTTTCTTATAGTCATAGTCATAGTCATAGTCATTTATTTTTCAATATAGAACAATAAAATTGTTTCTTATTGACGTCAATTTTAATTCTACTTAATCTAAGTTTACCACCGCTTCCAAGGCGCTGGTGGAGAAGAAACGGCGCAACAAACTCCACTGCGGCATTTTTTGGACGTCAATTTACAATATTTATTTTCTTAAAGCTAAATGTCAACAAGTATATAAAACTCTTTATAATTAAGGATTAAAACAAAGTTACATAATGTAACAAATAAGTCACGTAACTCATACAGTACCATGCTGTAATTATAGCAATTTACGAGGGGCCTGCACCATGCTCTGCGCAGAAACTATTCTAAAATATTTAATATAATAACTATTACAATAATGTATTTGAATACTTTTAATTAAAATGACTTTAAAAATAAATAAATAGAAATACTCACCAAATACCAGTTTCTAATACTAAGTCGATAGTCTCGGGCAGTTCTAACCGGAAACCTGCAAATTGAATGAAAAATTAAACAATATGAAATTGTAATTACGATCCCTGAATGCTCACATTTAAATTATACTTGCCTAGATAGAAAACCTACCTAAGCAATATCCATAATATAATAATGCACGATAAAGTTAAGAACCTTTGTAATTTATTTTACATTGATTTAGGAAATAAATTATTATTATAAAAAAAATATTCTACTAAATTAAATTTATATTGGATATCTTTTATGGTTGCCTTTTTTTTTTTTGACCGTGGGGGAAATCCTTCATGGATGTTATACCGGACTCCTACCGACTAAAACCCCCACGGTATCGCCCAGCAGCCTATAGTTGGGAGCCCCGGGTAAGCCCTCGGAAGGATGTCCCAGGGCTCCCAACAGACCCACGGCTTCAATGCGGCCTCGTCTAGGGGGTGGTTTGGGTGCTATCCCACGGGTTTTCGGGTATCATCCCGCTTCATTCATCATTGCCTGGAAGAGATCGCTTGTAGCGATAAGGCCGCCATTGGTAAATGATGTCCTTACATGTTTGGTGTAAGTAAAATAAAGATTCATCTTATCTTTAAAAAAGGACGAATACCTTTTTGTAAAAGCAGTAATTATCATATTTCATGCCCGCTTGACGGTAATAGACGCCACGTGGGACTG
This sequence comes from Eilema sororculum, assembly GCA_914829495.1. Taxonomy (NCBI): domain Eukaryota; kingdom Metazoa; phylum Arthropoda; class Insecta; order Lepidoptera; family Erebidae; genus Eilema; species Eilema sororculum. The sequence continues at coordinate 9,324,004 of OU618555.1, read as the reverse complement.
AGAATCATAGTTGGCGAAATGTGGGTATTAATACACCTCTGCCTACCCCTTCGGTGATTTACAGGCGTGAGTATATGGTATGCATGTATGAATACTACTAAATGTATTATTATTAACGTAGTAGAGTGGAGTGGTGTGCCTATAATGAAGAATTCAGGGGTATATGGAACGGGTAGAATGGGTATATTATCGAGGTTGAAGCCAACGTCACCTGCAAGCCGATAGACTTGGTGATTAAAGGACGATGCCCTGAGATTTTCCTCTCGAAGTCGGTGTAGAATAGCAGTCACTCCCGTAAAAGTGAAAATAAAGTGACCCTCTTTGCCTTTGGCTTGCCATCAGGCGAGGTGAAGTCAAACTGACGTGTTCTTTATAAAAAAAAACGGGGAAGGAGGCGTCGGAAACCTCTATAGTGCAAGGTTTCCTATTGAGGCATCCTACTAAATTTATAAATGCAAAAGTGTGTAAAAATGTTCGGATGTTTGTTATTTCAAATACACTCTATAACTCTCTCTAAACGGATTTGGCTGAAATTGACTACAGGGATAGATTACCTACAGTCTTCCAGACTAACCACAACTCCATATCTCGACAATAGCTTCCCCTGGGGTAGGCTTTTTTTATCGTGCGAAAAATCCCCACGGATACCCCCCACGGAGCCGATGGAGAGGGTTATGTCGCACTCGAAACGACTAAAACGCACGCCGTCGTTAGGTCTTTGGTCTTTTGTTGCCGGAGGTCTCGCACCCCGGCAGACCCAGGACCACCTCTTTCGAGATGGCCCCCTTCGGGTCGTGGGGACTACAGTGTCTCCATCTAGCCCCGGGTACGGGGAGGCGCACTTTGCGCCGCCGCGGCCTGCTTCTGCTAGGGTGACAGGCGGCTCCACCGATCATACCCAGGCCAGCACTCATGGAGGACGGAGGTCGTTCTGCCATGGGGTAGGTGGTAATGGGATCGAAATCTAGTAGTTAAATACCATAACTTACCATCTGATATTATCCTTTGAATAATGCTGGACATATCCTTAACCTCTGCTGCGTAGAAATTCTCCCCGTTGTACGGAGTTATACCTAAATCTGCCCAAAATTATAAGGAACATTATCTTGGTAACCGTGATGTTTTGCTGGAATTAGTGTCGTCATGGGTACACCGTGGGATTGTGAAGTTCAGCAGCTCTCATCCTTCTACTTTACAACATCCTTGCTATAACTCCGGTGGGACTTGGAGGCCTTCACTTCGGAGTCCAGGGTCCGCTTTATTAACTGCGGATTTGGCTGAACTTCGACATTTTGTGTGAAGCGACTGCCAAATGACCTTCACAATCCAAAAGCGCTATATCGAAGCATTGAATTTAACCAGATGTTGGACTTTTTAAGGCTCCAACTGCTCGTACAACTGCCTCAGATGTTCATATGGCAACCGGGATCAACAGCTTAACGTGCTCTCCGAGGCACGACCAGACCAATGCAAATACCCATATTCATGCATACAAAACCCGGGCCTCCTGCATAGCGGCTGCGTTCACTACCGCTGAGCCACGGAAGCTGTTATAGTCCCCTATTACGTGGAATCTAAATTCATAATCTCTGCCTACCTCTTCGAAGTTTTATAAGTGTGATACATACATACATAAAATCACGCCTGTTTCCCATAGGGGTAGGCAGAGACCACGGATCTCCATTTGCTACGATCCTGACATTCACTCTCATTACATTCTTTATGCTCGTCGGTTTAGGGTACTTCTGACCTGCCCCTTTTTTAACACTTCCCCGATTTGGTCCAGGTATGTGCGCCTAGGCCTTCACCTTCCAACGGCACCATCCACACTCGATCACACATAAGTGTGTATATTTAAAAAGGATACAATTGAGCATATCCAACAGTGAAGTTGGATGGTCTGGCGGGGGCGGCGGCGGCTGTGCGTGCGGCCGAGGTCCTGCCACAGCTCGCAGCGTGTATGCGCGTACGTACTCCTTGCGTAGGTCGTGGAAGCGTGCGTAGTATGTCGGCAGGGACAGCTCCTTGCTACACGCTTCGGGGTGGAGACATTGCCTGTAAGAAGAGAAGATGACATGGTTGAAAGAAGGCTGTAGTAGATATCGGATGAATTCAATATGAAGCAGCCATATTGTGAAACTGTGTGGCATCTATGGTGTGTGTGTACGTCAATGATATTGTGAAGTTCGAATACATCAGGATATTATGAAATGCTCAAGTGGGACTTGAACCCACGACCTTTCCCTTACAGGGGGTGTGCTCTTCCAACTGAGCACCTGAATCACTTCAAGCTTCCCTGCTCTTTATATCCGTATTTAAGGGCGACGCGACGGTGGCACCATCTACTAACTTTCTTACGAACTGTTGGAACTGGGTGAATTTCAACATCTATGAATTTTTAGCTAATTTTGGTGATTTTTTTTATTTATAGGTATTTAGGTAATCTCTTTCAATATTTAGCTAGAAATACATATTTTATGCCTATTATGTTTGAATAGTCTAATTAGCCCTGGGAATTACTTGTTTATTTTATACACCTGAATTTTCAATACACCGAAATTGGTGTCTAACACCAAAATTGCATATCAACTTATTTTTATTTTTTTATTTATTATTACTTATACTATTTCTTTATTTTTTTTCTAGAATTTGGCACTTAATAGTTACATAATTATAACCCTTAATGTTTACCCTTTTATCACCAACTTCATTTTTATATGGCAAAACCACTTTAGTTGTTAGTAGTATCAGTATAAAAGCAAAACATTTGATTGTTCTATCTATCCTTGCTTATATTTTGGATTATATTTTACTCTAATGGCGCCAATATTATCGATGAACTTATTCAAGATTGCTGGGAAAAGATTTAGGCAGTTATTCTCAAAGTGGGAGAGGTGGTATTCGGTATGCCTAAGGGTGGACGGAAGATATGCCATGGACACTTGGTAGTGGCAAGACAAGTTGGTAGTGTGATGTCTATTTCTGAACTTACAGAAGTCCTTCAACTAAGTTTCTCACGCGGTGAGCTGATGGGCATTGCGGTTCAAAAGGGTTCCAGAGGTTTACACCATCCGAGACATGTACCACGATTCTGATTCCGTTGTTCGAACCGCTGTTGGCAATATGAGAATCTTCCTTATCACTGTCTCTGTGATCTGTGATCTGTCCTTAGTCCATTCCCAATCAGCGTGGTATTTTGGTCGGATTGCATCAGACAATCACTCTATAACTGCCCATGTATGCTGTTAATATCGGTGGTGGACGCCGATAGATTGGTGCAACATGTGAGGATGTGGATGTAGGAGCTTGAGGACGGTAGAGGTCAGAAGCCTTCTGTGGAGAAGATTGAGTACCTTTTACACGATAGCAAAGTGCTAGCTGCTGGAGCAATATAATATGGTACTCGGTATGCCTAAGGGTGGACGGAAGATATGCCATGGGCACTTGGTAGTGGCAAGACAAGTTGGTAGTGTGATGTCTATTTCTGAGCTTACAGGAGTCCTTCAACTAAGTTTCTCACGCGGTGAGCTGATGGGCATTGCGGTTCAAAAGGGTTCCAGAGGTTTACACCATCCGAGACATGTACCACGATTCTGATTCCGTTGTTCGAACCGCTGTTGGCAATATGAGAATCTTCCTTATCACTGTCTCTGTGATCTGTGATCTGTTCTTAGTCCAGTCCCAATCAGCGTGGTATTTTGGTCGGATAGCATCAGACAATCACTCCATAACTGCCCATGTATACTGTTAATATTGGTGGTGGACGGCGATAGATTGGTGCAACATGTGAGGATGTGGATGTAGGAGCTTGAGGACGGTAGAGTTCAGAAGCCTTCTGTGGAGAAGATTGAGTACCTTTTACACGATAGCAAAGTGCTAGCTGCTGGAGCAACATAAGCAGGAGTTGCGTGTCACCTACATCTTCGACTTCATCGCTTTGTTGCGTGGAGTCACGTGCAAAAGATTGCATGAGGCACTCTTGCATCCACGGTAGCTTTCATGCAAGTGAGAAAGCAGAGGAAGAAAAGCCAAATGATGTTGACAGTGGAGAGGAGGGAAGAAGGGTAGGCAGGTTTTAACGGCGTAGGCTTAGTAGTAATGAGTGAGGCCGCCTTTCACGCCAGTAGAAGCAGGTGACGGAAAGAGCGCACGATGCTCCACCACACTGGCCTGTCCCTACTGCGGCATCAGCTGACTTCACCCAACTACTCGCCCGTCTTTTGTATGGGTAGTTCATATGCTAATGGTTAATCTAAGAGAAATTTAGGAAAGCTTCCGAACAACCCTCAACAGCCAACAACCTCTTTCCCACCTAGGGAGAGAGGCGGTGCTTTCTCCATTGCCCAGGGTATACTACGTAGAGGTCACCTGACCTAGTAGCCCGTCGGACTACGTAGGAGTTTAATCAAATAACTATGAAAACAAATTTTGGTGTAAATATACAATTTTGATGATTAGTAAAACCCCACCAAATTCACCAAAATTGCTCCACCAAAATTAGTTTCACGTCTAAAAAAAATATTTATAAAAATACTATTTAGAATATAGTGGTTACATTACCAAAATTTAATACACATACTGAACCTGTACACTATACTTAAATATTAAAACATACAACGAGAATAAACCGTTTTAAATAATCAACACAAAAATTACAATATTTTTGTCCGATGCTTATGAAACGACCTACTTACGTGTTTGGCAGAAAAACGAAACGGGACTGGGGACAACTGGCACTGGTGCTCATTAACACCCAACTGAACGTTTCCAATGATGATAGTGTCGTCCTTATAGGTACTTTCAATACGACTCCTTCGATGATTTTATAAATCCCACCAAAATTTTACATTTGCCGCGGACGCATCTTATAAATTATTTTTAAGATAAAGTATAGTACTAAATACTACGAATGACAGTATCGAAGATAGCTAAAATAATGCCGAATCGAATTATTATAAAGTATACTCAGTAAACTAATGAAGTTTTGATTAAACTGTGATCATTCCCAAGAAAACGGGTTGTGGACGCGCCACCAAGCTTAGAATTTAGGTGAAAAGACATTTTTTACACACTCACAAAAATAGTTTCAATAATATAATTTATACGTGCATATAGAGAAAAACGATATCTTTCTTACAAAAAATAATCATTACTATATGTTAACTTTAAGGTATGATTTTCAGTCACGCCGCGAAAATTTTACGTTTGAGAAATTCACCCAACTAATGAATGATTTTTCAACCATTTTTAAACATTGAGTTTTGATGACCCTATCCAATAATGATTTTTTTATAGCATTTATTATGCTAACTTTAAAATTGAAAGTACTTTATTTTTTTCAGAAAACGCAGACATTCATGAAAATATTATCTATGGTTTCATACCATAGATATTTTTTTCACGAATGCCTACACGCCCACGATGCACGGCCGGCCTAAAAATAAATAACTAAGTCCTGTTTTGTCTTTTACTATCAATGTTTTAATTCGTATAATTGCCCACATTATACAAGTTAGAGTGAATCGATATTTAATAGCAAACTTCAGCATGACACAGCATGACAAGACTTCCTTTTTATATAGATAAAATTAGTTACTTTGATTAATTATATTATAAAACTGATACTTATCATATATTCACGCTTGGATATCGCTTAAACGGGTAAGTAGAGGTATAAGGACAAGAGGGTGAAGTGAACCTACTTGCCTGTATTCAGGTAAATCGTGACATAGGTACTTAGTTAAAACAGAGAATGTCAAAATAGAGTCTTTTGCGTTTATCATGTTTCACGAATGTCATATTTTGCTAGTATGATGTTTCAGAATATGATATTATGAGAATATCATGTTTTGCGAATATGATGTTTTACGAATGTGGTCTTTTGAGAATACATATGATATACAGCGACTAAAGGATAAAACATAGTGAAAAAGTGTCTTTACTCAAAAGTAAGAAATCATTATACATAGCTCATTTTACAGCCTCTGTGGCGTGGAGGTACTTAGTGAACGCGATTGCCACGCAGGAGGCGCGGGTGCGATCACCGCTCAGTGCAAATATTTGTATTTATTAATATGGGTATTTGCATTGGTCTGGGTGATTTTTAAGTATAATATAAACTGTATCTAAGCATGTTTATCCGCATTCTAGATTCCATAACACAAGCTAAGTTAAGCTTGCCATGGGTCTTGATAGCGTTGTGTAGAATGTTGTGGAATATTTATTATTATTTATGTAGGTAGTAATGTAATTATGTATCTTTACAGACATTTTACAACAATTGTTGACATGCATAACCACCGTAATCTCTGAATGGAAATATATATAGGTACAGTCAGCGTAAGAAATATCTTGACAACAAAGTCTCAAAATGATCTTAAAACAGATATTAATAGCTAATAAAATTGTTTTATTAGTTCTTAATTTATTTAATTATTTTCCAAACTTAAGGTGGTTACCAAATATTAGAAGATTCCGTCAACAGGAAGCGGGAAAACTAAGGAATAAGCACGTTGTCATAACTATCTTGATGACGAAGTCTCAACATGATCTTAAAACTCTCGTATTAAGAGCAAATCAAACTGTTTTATTGATTTATATGGTACTAGCTTTTGCCCGCGGCTCCGCCCGCGTGGATGTCGGTTATCGCGACCAAACATAGCCTATGTCCTTCCTCATAGTCTAATCTACTCGTATACCAAATTTCATCAAAATTGGTTCAGTGGTTTTGGCGTGAAAGCGTAACATACAGACAGACAGACAGACAGACAGACAGACAGACAGACAGACAGACAGAGTTACTTTCGCATTTATAATATTATAATATATAATATATAATATTAGTATGGATTATTGTCTGAACTAAAGATGTTTAGTAAATATCAGAACAATTGGTTAAGTGGAAGGGGCTCATAAGACGAAATTAAGGTCATTTTGAGCACTTTGTTCGTCAACATCATTCTTTCTGATACTGACTGTACCTAAAAGTTCATAGATTCAAATCAATATTGAATAGGGTACTTTCAAAACAATATTTGTTATAGTTCCACGTAAATCATGAATAAATCATAAACAGCTTGATTATAGATCCGGAAATACGCAATCGCAGGCATCCAAAGGTTACGAAGCGATAAATCATTGTGTAGATTATAGGGGAGGGGGGGGGGGGGGGGGGGGGTAAATAGGCTAAGGAAAATTGTTAATTAAAGTGAATTTTGCCTATGTCTAGAAGTGCTGCAATTTTTGTGTATGTACCGTAGCTACCAATGGAGAAGGGAGATTTTAAAAGGGAAGCTGATGTAAAAGACCTACCTTACTCTACTTATGTACCTAGTTTGTGCTGTGCGACCCATTAGGAAGGCAAAAATACTTTTTTTTTTGAATTTTAAATGTTTTATTTTGCATTATTTACTCTCCATCGTGTTAGTAAAGGTAAATGAAACGGTAATTTCATAAAAACCACTACTATAAATATATTTTAAAAAAAACACGAGCTTGGCGCTGGTTGTTTTTTTTTTGGAGTGATATTTTTTTAATGCTCAATATGAACGGCAATAGCCGCTATAGTCAAAGTTAAATTGCCACTGGACCTCTAGGGGGGGCTGATAAAAATAAATTTTAAAGACCTAAGTACATAAGTAAACAGCACGTAACTGATCAATCGATTTCTAAGTAGATCTTTTTTTTTTCGTGCGGAAATCCCCTCGGATACCCCCTTGCCGGAGCGGGAAGGGGAGGTTATGTCGGACTCGAACCGACTAAAACCGCACGCCGACTGTAGGTCGTGGTGCTAGGCTTGAGGTGAGATTGTCATCGACATATCCCTCGCACCCCGGCTGACCCAGGGCCATCCCTTACGGTCTAGCCCTCCTCGGGAGGGATTTACTTAGAAATCCTACTTAGAGATCTAAGAACAGATTGTACGAGTACTAGAGAGAGATGAAAATTCTAAAATCAATAAGAGACTCGATTCACAACTGAGTATTGTTCTGGAATCCGGGTCTTATGCCCGTATTCTAGAATGACACTCAGCATGAATCGCAATTTATCTGAGCACAGATTGACAGATTGATAGATTTGACATATTGCCTATACAATCTGTCCTCAGATAAATCGAGATTCAGGTTGAGTGTTATTCTAGACATCTAAAAAATTTACTCAGTTGGATGGAGTTCGTAATCCTGTTCGTTGAACCCTCGGTAGAAGAAAGAGAGAGGACGTCTTCTTACCTTAAAGGTGGCTGACCATCGGTGACAAGCCTGAACAGCGGCGAGTGTGGATCTACCTGTAGTGATCTGATGAACTCGTCAAACTGAAATAAACAATAATATCAATATTAATAAAACGTTACTCATTCTCCGAGACTTTTCTAAGAATCATGTTTGGGGTCGGCTTTGAGTCTAGCCACGGAATGGACGAACTTCAAATGTCCCGTGAAGCGATAGCCATATGGACCTCCAAAACCCAATGGTTTTGTTTTTATACCACATATGGCACATTCGACCAAACGCGAATAAAGTTTATTCCTAGAATAAACAGACAATGCTCCTAATTCTGTTGTTACATCTCTAAACTTAAATTTCTCTAAAAAAATCGAATTGCATCTGTTTCTTTCATGATCAGATAAAAAAGGACAGATGATTTTATTTAAGTTAAGACCTGTCAAATTAAGACAGCGCCTGGTTGGTGCGTAGTAAGTTAAGTCGCATGTTCGTAGATGTCGACTAAAATTGAAGGGTACCGTAAAGTGACATGTGTTCACTAAAATAAATCATCTGTCCTTTTCTATCTGATACTGAAAGAAACAGATGCAATTAGAAAATTTCAGAGAAATTTAAGTTAAGAGATGTAACAACAGAATTAGCAGCAATATCACCCACATATTGGCTGTTTATTCTAGGAATAAACTTTACTCGCGTTTGGTCGAACCGGCCCTTCTCGTATCAATTCAATTCTTATTGAAAGGTGTTGCCACAAGTTGCCAATGTCTGGGTGTTGTGAAAGTTTTTCGGGGAAGAGCTTGTTTAATTTAATTGTACGGTCGAAAAAGAAAACTACAAAAATTGGTTCTGAAGCAGTTAGTTTGTGCTATATGACATGAAAATACAACATATGAAGTAGGTATGTATATAATACTAGCTAACCCGGCGAACTACGTTCCGCCAATTAACCCCACGCGTGGCGACAGATCCCGTTCCCGCTGCACCCTCTACTATATTAAGCATGTATTATACATATAAACCTTTCCCTTGAATTACTCTATTTATTAAAGAAACCGCATTGAAATCCGTTGCGTACTTTTAAAGATATAAGCATACATAGGGACGAACAGACGCAGAAAGCGACTTTGCGTTATAATAAGTAGTTATGTTAATCTAGGCGTATAAATAATAAGGACACGGTTTAAGTTGATATCGAAGTTCTGTAGTTAGACCAGCAGTCGGACTTTTTGGTGTTCCAAATGTTTGTCTGGCAACCGGGGTTGATCCACGTGCTCATCGGAGAGCAGCCCGGAGGTTTTCATGCGGTTCATGTATTGTGAATTATAACTGATTGACCGAATTGACTGAACTGAAGACTGACTTGGCTGATATTGCCTAATCTTGTAAATTTTGGACTTTGAAGACCGAGGCTCAATTTTTGATACGTAAGTTGGCTTTTCCGGGAGTGACTTCAGCTTACCTCCCATCCTCGAAAGGCAAGCCTTCGCATGCGCTTCCTCCAATTATACAGCCTCAGATATATTAGTATTTTAAGTATTTATAGTAAATTGTAGTTTGTAGGGCCTTGTGCACATTGTCGTATAGAATCTTTATAAAAATGACACTGGCTGATAGAGAAGTCGTGATTTTAAATTGTTCAAGCTTCATTAAAAAAAGTAAATAGATATGACATGTTATTAAATCAATAATAGCGGATAATTACACAGCGTATAGTAAATTCGATGGCGTCAAATCGTGCCAAATAGATTATCATAATAGAATTTTATTTCAAAGTCAGCTGAATCGGAAGATTAAATCAGAAATATCCAAATTAATAACCAATTATGTTTAAAAAAACACGGTTATTATCTATGATTAATGGGCATAAATCTTTTGTGCCGAGGTAAAAACAATATCCTACTTATTGCGATGAAAAAATACAATATTTAATTGTGAAACTCCTGCGGGTCTCTTTAGGAATACAGTCGATTGTATCAAAATTGTAGATCAACAGACTGATATCGATGTAGAGAAAATTCACTTTCTACCAAAAAGCAAGGCTTGCCAGTAATAGTAGGTACTAATAAATGACTATTGGTAGGAATTTCAGGCAGTTTACAGTAATGAGTAAGTAATACCTACAAGATCATTTTTTCAAAAAATTATGTATGTGTGAAGTGTTAGTATGCTATTAATGCGTATTTGTGTGTTCATTTTATTTTAGGTTAAGATAAGGATAGGTATATTTTGGGTAAGTAAACATTACTGATATTTATTGTGGATTGCATAGTGCAACCCAACCCAAAGTATTTTTAGAAATACTTTAATTCAAAAATAGAATCAATGTGTGTCAAGTGTCAAGTGATTTGTTGACATTCGAAATTCAAAACTTGTTGAATAAGTAGGTACATCTAACATAGACATTTGAAATCCTTGCAGCGAGACGGCCATATTTTTTCTACCACAGATTCATAATGACAAAATAAACATGGCCAAATCGATGTTATCGAATGAGTTACTATCCAAATGCGAAGGTCACAACATTGCCGGATGAAACCTAATGATTGGCAGGGCCTTCTTGATGTAAACCCAAATAATTATGTTTGTTTTGATACAAAATATAATTTATAATTTTTAACTCTTGTGCAAAAACATTCGTTCGTCTAAAAATATACGCGGATGGAGCCTTATAATAGGCAGTGCGTCCTTGTTTGAGAGAAATAATTATCTATATACTTTAAACTTTAACATAAAAGCGAGGATCACAACGATTAACCTGTGGCAACCTCCTCAATGCCCTTTGTGTCTTTGTGACACTGCAGGAGGAAATCTGAGTAAGGATTCAAAAAAACATACCTACCTAAATACTTAGATAATTAATATGTCCTAAATACTTAGGTATTATACTTAATCTTCTGTCTAAACCTTCTAACGCTTTCATCATTATAATCGATGAACCTAAGCTTGCATCCTAAGCTTTCACTGCTTTCACTTCATTGGTACCTATTTTGTTTTGGCTACGTATTACCATATTACCTACTGCAAAAAGTCCTAGCCACGAAGGCTAAGCCTGCGTCAGAGCCTCGTCTGCATGTGTAGCAGCTGGCAGGTAAAGAATGCGTGTGCCCAGTGATCCTTTTTCCCCTAATTTTCATACACCTTATCCTTCTAACCTAAACTATCAGTTTAAAGGCGCGTGATATCCCAAAGCTCGCTTCTACCGCTCCGCAATGAGTCGAAGTTTCGTAATAATAAATGTTTTTTCGAGACTTTTAGTCAAAAATACTTTTGTACAGGTTGAGTTTTGCAATATTACTGGAAATAGATTGATGAACCACAGCGGTTTAACTTCATTTTCAATGGCTGTTGTCTCACTGTCATAATCAGGCGCCAAGCCTTTTGATCTCATAAAATAAATTTGAATAAACGTCATCATTTAAGCGATACCGCTTCTCAAGCTGCGTAATTTATGATCCCTTACCTAATAAAGTTAATCTGCATTTTATGTTTTTTTTATACCTAATGAATATTCATAAACTCTAAATTTTTTACAGTTATGATTTTAGATTGACATGGTCATTCATAAACATATTTGTGATCAAGGCGCTTGTCATAAATAGGCAGGTACATACCTACCTACAACTGAAATATCGACTTAGGCCCGTATTCCACAATGACACTAAGCTTGAATCGCGATTTATCTGATGACAGATTGTATAGACAGATTGACAGTTTGACATATCGCCTGTACAATTTGTCCTCAGATAAATCGACATTCAGGCTGAGTGTCATTCTAGAATACGCGCCTTAGACTTTGTACCCGGCATCACCCAGATGATTTTTCCTGTCGATTTTACTAAATTGACTTTCATTAGATCCTTGTCTTTTCAAATTACGAACACATCAATTCATAAGTCATCATTCAAAGCGATAGAGCCGTTCTCAATTTATAATTTTCGGTTAGCAACGAATACAGCAATTCAATATTTATTATAAAATATATACCTACAGTGATCACAAAGATATTCAAAAGATACGTTCCAGTCCTAAAAGACACAGTCCCTTTGACCAAAAACATAAAGAAACGACAAAGATCCGGTAGCCGCTAATTAGGTCTGTGTTTTTGGCAGCGGAGTGACAGGTTGTGGTCGGGCATCGAACTCGCATCAGTACAGTTAGGAACCTGTTCCCGAGCACTGCCTGCTTACGTTGTGAGAAGTGAAAACGATGCATTTCCGCAGCAGAGAATGATGGCGGCGAACATCATTAAAAAAATACGCCGTCATGTTATTAGTTTGGTATTAAAAACAAACTGTAACTGTCTAAAAAAAAATAGTAAGTACCCTACATATTACAATAGCTATTGTATTTTAAAATTCAATTCAAATAAAAAGATTTCATGTTGTGATTTATTTTATTTATGTTTCTTTTTACGACTGGCAACATTCACACCAGTTAAACTTTTTTTTTTTCAGGCAGAGACAATAATAATTCGTATTTCCACTTTGCTATGATGAACGATCCTGGCATATTTCCTTCCTCTCCTTTCACTCCTTCAACTTTCATAATTGTTTTCAACGTCTGAAAACGTTCTCGATTAAATAAATAACAAGAAAAAGTGCTCTCTTTAAGAAAATCCCTTTCGGTAATTTAATATTATTATCCATTCTCAGAAGCCATCACCTAAATAAAAAAGGTTTTGGTCAAGATAACCATAAAAGGAGTCATCAGTTTCCGCGTGTAGGGTCACCATTCATTATGAAATTTAAAAAAATTGCAAAGAGGAAAGGTGCATTTACAGAAGGCAAAACGGTAGAACTATTTTTTAACAGATAGACATTAAAAAATCTACACAATGATCTCTCATCAGTATGAAGTAGATATTATGTTTGGTAGGTTTAGAAAAGAGTTCTTTTTGTGAACAATCTAAGCTGATGTAGGTATACCAGTTCAAGTTTTTTTTAAAGAGGTTAATATGCAGTACATCTTATCCGGTATGCCTTGTTGCTAACTATTTTCAGCGTTGTGTTAACAAAATAAGATTGATATTTGATTAATACTTAAACTGCTTGAGCATTTTGCCGCCAGATTTGAATTGAACGTAACAAGGCCAGTGCTTATATAATACTGTTATGAATAGAAAAAAATACTCTCTACTAACATAAATACATATACATGGTGTTTAAGTACAAGTTGATTTGGATTTAGACAGTAGAGGCGTGATAAAAGTAATTGTCGGAAGTACGATGTGGTTTTTATAGTTTTGTTACCCTGGTTACCCAAGCGTGACTAATTAGTTGATAGCTTCTTTTCACATATAAATAACTATATAACCTAAAATAGCAATTTATCAGTTATATGGTCTCTTGTTATAGGCGTAATCTGTCTGTACTTGATGTGCCATTCCATGTTATTACCGGTGGTGTAGAATACGGTCATCCCATATCTTCCCCTGGATGTCGTAGAAGGTGACAAAAGTATAGGGCTTGTGTACATCCCACAGTAAACATACAATCGACGAGAAAGTGCCGGTTTTTTTTAAAGAATATAATAGCAACCGAAATTACTTATATTCCCGTTAACCCCTCCAAGCTAAATTGCTTGTAGGAGTGGGTCCACCGTCCACGTCATTAGTGTAATGGGATAGGGGTACCTATACCAAATTTCATCAAAATCGGTTCAAAGGTTTATGCGTGAAAGCGTAGGTGAAATACAGACAGACAGAGTTACTTTCGAATTTATAATATTTGTATGGATTCGACTATATAAATAAATTTCCAAAATCCGAGTAAGTTTTAACACCTGGTCACCCTATCTTAACCTTCTTGTACAGTTACAAACAGGTTCAGTAATGAAGGGAACGAAATAAAAAAATGTGGATCGGCGCAGATACTTATTTCCTGCAGTTTTTGAACGAAATGTAATGAGTTTTCATGTCCATCAAGTGTGTACTTTTTGGTTTCAAAATCATTGGTTTATGCGTGGTTTAAGCCGGGACTGGCGAAATAATTATTTTTAAAAGTATGTAGTTATAAACCCATGTTACTAAAGAGGACTATACAATATGTGTGTTTTAGAGATTTTTAGCGTAGTTTACTAACTAACTTCAATACTAATCGACCATCTCCTTTTTATACCTATTTAATTTGGTGGCATTCAAGCACACGGCCCACATAATGAAAAGTGGTCACCGTGGCCTATTTTTATTATCGTGCGAAAAATCCCCACGGATACCACCCCCACGGAGCTGGTGGAGGTGGTTATGTCGGACTCGAACCGACTAAAACGCACGCCGTCTTGGGTCTGTGGTTGCCGGAGGTGAGAATGCAGGGAGCATATTATGTCTCGCAACCCGGCAGACTCGCACCCCGGCAGACTCGCACCTGGGGGTTCCATTCAAACTTTGAGAGACCCAATCAAAATGAAACTACATGTTTTTAAACCGCGACAATCACTGGCTACGTTTTAACCAACCACAGCACAGCACACATTACCCTATCACATACAAATACTATAGAACAAGTCGTATGGAACTTTCACTATGGAAAATTTTGTGTAGCCGTTGCCTATTGAAGATTTCTTTAACTAAGCGGTACAGCATTTGTAAGCCAAGTCAGGGGTCGATCGCAGTGATTCCCGCTTATTGCAAATATTCGTTCAATTTAGTGCTATAATATTAGGTCCTTACATATGAAATTGGCGTTTTGTATGGGAGGAACAAAAAGTCGAATATTATATTTTCAAATATAATATATTTAATTAATCAAAGTATGAACCATTGTTTTCTATGCACTTTTGCCATCTCATAGGTAGTTCATTGATCACTTTACTAAAAAAACCAGTCGGACGGGAATCAATAAAATCAGTGAAGGCGATTTGGACTGCCCCATCAGAGTTGTTTTTTTTCCCTTGCAAGAAGTTGTCCAAATTTCGAAAAAAATGGTAATCTGTTGGAGCAAGGTCCGGGGAGTACGGAGGATGTCTTAGACATTCCAATTGAAGCTCTTCTAATTTGGTAGCCGTCTGTTGTGCGGTGTGTGGTCTAGCGTTGTCGTGAAGCAGCAGTGGCGTGGAGCGATTGACCAGCCTAGGTTGTCTAGCCGCTAGCTTTTCCATCATTGTTTGCAATTGCTGACAATGGACATCAGCCGTAATAGACTGGCCAGATTTGAGAAAACTGTAATGAACAATACCGGCACTAGTCCACCAAACGCTCACAAGTAACTTTTTTGTGGTTATTTTTCGCTTGGGGCAGGATTTGGCTGGCTGGCCAGGATCCAACCATTGCGCTGAGCGCTTCCGATTATCGTAAAGAATCCATTTTTCATCACAGGGAATGATTCGGTTTAAAATACCTTCATTATTGTGCCGGTTCAGTAATGTAAAGCAGCAGTCGACGCGCGTTTGCCGGTTTGCTTCAGTCAATTCGTGAGGTACCCACCTTTCAAGCTTTTTAATCTTCCCAATTTGCTTCAAGTGAATTAAAACAGTTTTATCACTAACACCGCAGCCTGCAGCTAACTCGGACGTGGTTTGCGATGGATCCGCTTCCACAATAGCCTTCAATACTTCATTATCAACTTGGGTCTCAGGCCGTCCACGGGACTTGTTCTGCAGGTCGAAATTTCCAAAAAGAAAACGTTGGAACTAAAAACGAACTGTGTTTTCTTTTGCAACATGACCGCCATAAACATCATTCACCCTTCGAGTCGTTTCCGCAGCACTAGTGCCACGGCGGAACTCGTATTCGTAAATAATGCTATATTTTAAGTTTTCCATTTTGTAAAATGAGTGACGCAAACAGAAAAAAACAGAAGAAAAAAAACAAATGAATGACGGTCATCGAAGCACAAATACATGAGTAAATAGCTGTAAAAATTTGAATTTGGAATTCCTTACCAAAGAGGAGAAAATCGTGATTAAAGTGGCCAGTACGAAAAACGCCAATTTCATATGTAAGGACCTAATATTTTACATAACCTACAAGCAAGACTACCTATTATATCTGTGACTACTGCGCTCAAATTATTATTGCTGTGCAGCAAGAGGAAGGTATAGACTTTGGCCCACGAAAGATGGAGCAAAAAGTTGCAAAGCAAAAATGGCGCCACATTTGAAAAACCAACAGGTTGCAACACTGACTAGACTCTGGCCATGTACCATAATAGGTTAGTTTTCATGCATGCCATAGAGGAAAAAGATTCTAATATTGACTCCGTTTCGGTGTCTATTCAGTGCTGCAACGTGTTGATTTTTTAAATTTGGCGCCATCTTTTTCCGCCATCTTTCGTTGGCCAGAGTCTAGCCGCTAGTACTAATCTATTCTATGGTATCAGTGGTATAGGTTGAGTCATAGACATAGTAAATACTCTAAGGGTTGAGTAGAGTGACACTGATGACAGTTATTTGCCTAATGACGACATAATTTTGTAATAACATCAAGCGAGTGATTTATTTTGGCACACGAACCGCCATTTTGTAACTTGCATGCTAATATTCTTTAAATGCGTCGTATAAATCAGTCTGCTATATAACATCGGTTTTAAAACGAGTTCATAAACACTAATTGATAGTCATTACAAATAAGGTAACCTAGGTTTATATATGACTACCTCACAAGGTTATATCGTGTTGCAAAATAATGCAGATGAGATCAAAATATTATTAAAGATTTGCAAAAAAAGGACCTAATACCTGATAGATATTAGTTTACCTACCTACTTGGCGCAATTTGCCATTTAACTCGATGAGAACTATGTTTAAAAATACCTATACAATAATGATAACGGCAATTAACGCGATCATGATATAGGTACATACATACCTTTGATTTGCCTGACGTTTCGAGTTCGACCAGGTTACACCGTACCTATCATAAACAACCATTAGGTGAATCGTCCAATAGTGCACTCAAACATAGTTCAATCAAACGTAGGTGAATGAAACAGAGTTGAGCCATCCAATATGTGATTTAAACGTAGGTGAATCAACAGTAGTTAGGTCGACCGTAGTTGAAATGAACTTCGACGAATTGATACGTAACCATATCATGAAACGCGGGAGTTTAAAGTGTTTATAAATGTTAAAAACTACTGCAATCCGGCCTTAACGTGGAAGTAATAAAATGATGTCTAACGTTTTTTGCATCCGACGGCGCTTGTAATATAGCAACCTACTAGTAGTAAAAACATGTAGGTATAGGTACCTCAAAAGATTTATAGCTTCATTTAGTAAATAGGTACATGTATAACGTTACGTATCTGTGTTGATGTTGTGGGCTTACTTTCGAACGTGAATCTCATAATAAGAACATTTATCGTGCATTTTTCATAGTCTTTATGTTGAATCTGCGGTAGCCTAGTGGTATGGTTAATGGACTGCTGAGACGAGGTCTCGGGTTCGATCCCAGGTTTACCATGGCACACACCAATGACTTTTCGATGCTTTTCGAAGTTATGTGTGTATTTATCGCAGGTTTATTAGTGCCCGGTTAATGGCAATATGCTCGCCACCTAATACATTGGGGGCGTGGGACACGCCGAGGCGGGTCCTAGTGGCGGCTCTGGGGGTGGGAGTCCTCACACTCGCCACATTGCTCACATCGATGGTACGATGCGCGAACGCTTGGAGTGCGGCCGCCTCCTTCTGCGAGCAAGTAATGCTCGAGAAGGAGGCGGCCGGCCGGTCGGGTCTGGGGGCTTACTCCGAAAAACGAAACTATTCGTATCCGTTGACGTTTCTGTCATTTAGCTACCCCGTAAGTGTTTCGTGTCGTGCTTCGAATCCGTCTTCGTACGTTTGACATTAACGTTGTCGATCGTTGTCAGTGTACCTACTCCCAAAATACATTTGACGTTTTCGTAGTCGTTGTCAGTCGTTGTTTGACAAGTAATCTTGCGGATTATTAGGGTAAGCAGGGGGAATGGCGTTCACTTATGGCAAACATGGTATATTTTTTAAAATATCTATTAAAAATCATACATAATTAAGAAATGTAACAAAGTCTTTAACTATCGAGGAATCAACATTTCAACAACAAAAGTATATATCTTTTACCTACTAGTAGTAGCTAAACTTAAAAAAAAAAGACGTTTGAGCAGCATTGCCCCTGCCTTTTGGGTAATGCCGCTCAGAGTTATGAGTGATGTTTACTGACATGTTTTTTTAGAATGTATTATGTTAGGTGCATTTTAATAAATAAATTAATGAGATCAACCTTGTATTTTTTTATACAGTAAAAGTAAATCCTACAATAACAAATTGGCATTAATTATTAAGCTCCCAGTCCGCAGATGGTGCAGCGATACCACAACTCGTTATTTTTTTCTGAATTCCACGCACATAATACATTTGTTATAATTTTTATCGTCTGCATTCATTTCGTCATCACAGTCGTCTTCGTCATAACTCTCCGAAGAACTTTCTTGTATAAAAAGTCACTACGGAGTAATGGCGTTCGGCTGAGCGGTAAAACCCCAAACGGTCGTTTTATAAATAATTTTAAAATAAAAAGAAACCATACCCACTTATTGAAAATTTATTTTATTATCACAAAATTGCAGTTTTACTGTCAGAAAATTAAAAGTAAAAACTAAATAACAACCATAGTTCTTAACTTACCAACAACACCACGTAACCAAAAATTACATCAGTGCGGCCACAATAAAAAAACGCACTTTACAGTCGCATGACATGCGTTGACTGGCCGTTTGCATCCCAATCTGTTAGAGGCCTCTACCCCGCGTATCTCACTCAGCGTTTCGTGTTGCTACATTGCATTTTGACAGAGTTACAGGGGTGAGCGCCATTACCCCTGCTTACCCTTTTTGAAATTCAACGTCTATATAACTATCGTAAGACTTTTGGAGTTGAATTTTAATCGAATAAAATGGCGAGATTTTTATTATTGGACCAAAACCATAGATCAATATTATGGCACAAGGGTTTTTAAGTTCGTTCCCATTAAATAACGTAAATCCTTGAAAAATTACATTTTGGTGATCTAACGGTAACTTTGGAACCAAAATCCCATACATATTTTAATTTGACGCTGTTTTCATAAGAATACAACTATATTTTTTGATTTTTCATTTGTTAACGGTTTTTAGATTTTTAAAGTATATTGGTCCAAACTATTTATCTAGATTCGAACGTTTGTCTATGATTACGAAAACGGTGGAATCCGTCAGTCGTCAACGAAAGGTTTTCGGAGTAACTTTAATGGATCGTGTTCGTTCGGGTTGTCGTTCGTTCGTTCGAACGTTCGTTCGTTTTTCGGAGTAAGGCCCCTGGACCAGATTCCGGGCCCGGGAAGCCCGCGCAGAGCGAAGGCGAACCGACGGAGGTCGTAGAACGACCTCCGTCCTCTATGAGCGCTGGCCTTGGGGTGACCGGTGGAGCCGCCTGTCACCCTAGCAGAAGCTGGCCGCGGCGGCGCCGCAAAGTGCGCCTCCCCGTAACCGGGGCTAGATGGGGACATTGTGGTCCCCACAACCCGAAGGGGGCCATCTCGAAAGAGATGGTCCTGGATCTGTCGGGGTGCGAGAGATATGCTTTTGGCAATCTCACCTCCGGCAAAGTTTTTCAAAATCGGTTCAGTGGTTTAGACATAAAATTGTATCAGACAGTCAGAGTTATTATTTAATATTCCACATTCAACCGTATGTAGTCAGAGAACGGTGACTTGTTTTAAATAAAAATAAGCTCTAAAATTAGCCTTACAAAGAATAAATATCAAATTCAAGAGATTGAGGAAAACATACATCATACAAGGCCTACAATGGTAACACCAATAGCAATGACCGAATTAAATTCAGATGCGCAAAATGTGGGTGTTTATTCGTCTCTACCTTGCCTTTTCGTAACAACAGGTGCGACATTGTACCTATATTTGTAGTTATCTGAAGGTATACCTACAAAAGAAAATGTATTAGGTACAATGTGTATATGACTTTGACCAGGTAAAACGACGTTATTTATGAGGTGTAAGACACTATGGTCTTTGACCAAGAAGCCACTAAGATATCTTTCGTTTAATGACGGTAATTTAAAAGACATAGTTAAATTAAGTGTTCATTTGACATAAATGACAGATAACCTAAGTTGACATATAGCTAGGGTTACCATACGTCACGTATTACGGGACTGTCACTTTGTTTATCGTGTATTTTTAAGTTTAGGCTGCCTTAAAATTAGACGCAAGAAGTGGCGAGTCTTCGCGCCCACTACTCCTAACAAATACGCAAAAGGCGTTTCTAAGATTTGTATGAAAATTTAGGAGTGGCGCAGTTCTTGCGTCTAATTTGAAAGCAGACTTAGTTTTGAAGCCTTTGGGAACAATTCGTGGAGCGGGCGGGGATAAGATTTTTCTCCCGTTTTCTTGTCTCAGCGGGATTATTTTGTTTTGAGTATTGTGCCTTTTTTTATTGATAAACCATTATTAGTAGGTATCTTTCCTATTTCTAGATATTTATACCGAGTTCTTTCTACTATGCCAGACTATATTGCCCCAACTGGGGAAAACTCAGGTGGTTATACGCCTCTGGAAAGGGTATAATGTAAAAGTACTTATACTAATCTACAATGTGTTAACTACATACACACACCCATTTATAATACCTATCTGTATGTCCTTAGTTAAAAGTATATGTCATGCTTTGCATAATAGGTAACATTTGACACTTTGGCAGTTAAAAGGGCCAAAGGTTGTTAAAATAAGTGCTTGTAACATTTTTTTCATTAAGTATACAAAATATAATATATAAGTACAAAAGTAAACATTATTATTGTTAATGTTTTTTGGGTAGCAGTTGACAATTCTGTAAGGTTTTGAACCTGCCTTCCGTATTTACGTAGATAAGTGTTGAATGTTTTGTTTTAACTAATTACTTATTAATGTATGAAAAATTAATGGCATTCATATGGACTGTGATACAGTACAGCATTCCACTACTAGCAACTTTTATAATCTATTTATCCTTCTAAATCTAATATCTATTATAAACGCGAGTTCTATTCTAAGTATGGTTAGATGGATGGATTTTTGTTACGCTTTCACGTCTAAACAGCTGGAGCGATTTTAATAAAATTTGGTATAGAGTTAGCTGACACTCTGGATTGACACATAGGTTTGGTCGCGATAACCGACATCCACGCAGGCGGAGCCGTGGGCAAAAGCTAGTACTTAATACATTCATCATCATAACAGCTTGCAGTGTTTTCTGAGGTCTGTATCTATGCATGCGGAAAATCCCCGCGGATACCCCTCTTATCGGAGCCGGTGGGGGATTATGTCGGACTCGAACCGACTAAAACGCACGCCATCTGTGGGTCAAAGTGCCAAGCCGAATGTGAGGTTGTTGGACATATCCCTCGCACCTAGGCGGACCCAGGGTCATCCCTTTCAGTCTGGCCCTCTTCGCGAGGTCTGTATCTAGAAGGGGTATGCCTTCCGGCTTCTTCTCTAGATACTGTACATAATGTACCCTATTCCGTGGTAACGGGGATATTGTGGGAACCACCCGGAGAGATCATCAGATGATCTCTTTGGATGGGTGGTTCCGAGATACTCAGAACCCCGACTGACCCAATGCTGAAAGGGCCCAACCGGCCTAACGAAGTGTCACATACCGTCTAAGGTGAGGGGTTCATATAAACTAATTCCTTGGGGATTGCTCTGTAAAGGTAAGCCGTGATAGAGATGTATATTTATACAAAAATTTTCCACTGGCTTCGCTTTTAAAAATGTCATCCTTCGCCACTGCCGTCTACAGACTTGATAGCAGGATAAAAGCGTCTCATTGGATATTTGTGGCGTCTCATGTACGAAGACCTTTTTTATTAAATGGCGGCGGATTTAATCCCGGATGTTGGCTGTTTTCAACAATATACCTGCTTAAATTAATTACAAAATTAATTGTAAATAACGTGTGCATAGTAACAACTCTTAATCGTGAAAATCTCAAATCATTACAGTAAAACGTTCTGTACGCCCTTGCATCTCGTCAATGACAAGTAATATTATATTTTTTTGCTGTTTATTTAGTAGATGAAATAGGTACTCACAGTCGCCAGCATTGTCTATGAATTCCCACATTTTTAAGTTTAGAATATCATGTTTAGAGGTACTCCGATCTCCTGCTATGAAGCCTATTTTATTTCAAGTTATAGTAGAGACAGTGCAATTGTAGTGTACAGTTCATTTTCTTGTTATCGAACAGACTTACTTGAAAAAATCGTGTAAAATCCGGTTTTAATTGCATGGGATCCCGGGTTGCATGTCCAATTTTTTATTACATCCGCAAAATCTTTAAAAGTAGAAGTAGGTATTGACATACGTATAAATAGGCATGCAACCTTTTCGATTTGAACGAACTTTCATTCCCTATTTGATCCCCTTTTTTACGCCTAAAATGTAGCCTAGGTTCTTTCCCGAGCTCTAGTCTATCTCTGAACCAAATTTCTTCAAAATGAAGCGTAACGGACAGACATACAAACAAACAAAGAGGCTCACCTGTTGTACTATTACGTCAAGAGGCTGTCCAGTCTGTAGCTCTTCCGAAGGCCGTCTCGTCGGCCGCACTGCATACTCTCGCTCGCCGATGATCTGTAACGATAAGACCACATTATAAATACATGATATGCGACAACCACAGATTTATGGGGTACTTTGTGGAAATTACGGTGACAGTTGTGACACAAATATTTATTATGTATATAACATTTGTTATGGACCAGGTAAGTAGGTAGGTACGTAGATGCATCTATTTTTTTTTTTTGCTACTAATGAGGAAATCGCCACGGATACCTCTCTGTTCGCATTTGATTTGAGATTGACATGGTCATTACACTGTAACACTCACTGTGAAATGTCTGGCATCCAGTGTTTTTTTTTATTTATTATCATACAAAACACAAATAATATTAAATGTAGCACACCAAAAACCACAAAGGGTTTGTGCGGAGTTCGTATGTTCACAAAACCTACAACGTCAAAATCCATGCGAGTCGATTCAGTGAGTGTTGTATGTCGAAACGCGATCGAGTGCGAGAACGCGAATATTGGTAGGTGGTAGGGGCGACACGCGTAATACCTAAATGAGTGCGGAAGAGGGTAGACAGATATGGTCTGCCCAATAACAACTAGCTCGGCGGTCGTCAGTACACCGTGATCATGGCGCTTGTAACAGCGTCGAAATATCGGTTAAATAAAAACAATAAGCATGGTAAATATCCCGGTGAAGAGTATTACACTTCGAATACATAGGGAAAAAATAAAACTTTCGGGGCGGGACTCGAACCCGATCTTTCCCTTACAGTAGGAATACCTTGACCAACTCGGCTACCGAGACACGCCCGATGTGATTCAAATTTCCCTTCTATTTTTATCCGTCTTTAAGGCTACGGTGGAGTCATCTACCGATATTCTTAAGAACTATATCCTGCGTGTCTCGGTAGCTGAGTTGGTCAAGGCATTCCCCCTGTAAGGGAAAGATCGCGGGTTCAAGTCCCGCCCGAGAAGTTTAATTTTTCCTATGTATTCTATTAATATAGTTAGCATACTTAATGCTGTAAAATTCATTCGAGTATTACACTATCAAGCTTACGTTGTTGAGAAAAGATGAATTATCTTGATTAACTTTTAGATTAATAATAATGTGGGTGCTAGCACCTCTGCCTACCCCTTCGGGGAATACAGGCGTGAGTTTATGTATGTATGTATGTACTTTTAGATTAAATGTGATTTAGGTTCAAATCATACTACATCTATGTTCGACATAGATGTAGTATGATTCGATCCTAAATCACTTCCATTTTCTTACGTCATTACAAGGAAAGGACTTCCTTTCGAGAACATATCACATTGTTGAGTAATGTATATAAGCATTTTAATACGAACCAAGGTCAAAATGACACTACCGTGACATCTTAAACAATAACTAGTAATTAGCATCAGTGCCATATTACATTATGATGTTGGTTCAGCAAAAACACTTCTAGCTTATTTACATTCTTCATAGCTTCATGTAAGACAGACAGACTATTATCTGTTCTATTATGTACGTACCTAGGGTAAGCACTGAGGGTAGGTAACTATACAGAGTTAATTTTTACTTTTCATCATCATTATCGTTTTTTTTTCGTGCGGATCCGGCATAGGTAATTTTTAAAAGTCTTATGTAATAAATTTCAGTCAATTTTTGACTCTATTCACCTCTGATTCGGGGTGAATAGGGATAAGGGTGTACAAATTTCGTAAAAGAAATTATTCAAAACATTCTATTGTCCCTTTTAACTCTATTCACCCCACTTGATCAAGTGTTTCCCATTTATTATCAGTAGGAACAGCGCCAGTGGTGACGACTGGGAATAACAGTCCGTATTCACCCCAAATAGGAATAAAGGATGAATAGAGATTTACGAACCTAATATTCTTATGAAATCTAACTGTAGCTTAAACACATTGCCTCCGCCGTTCCCAATACCATACTGACAGTCAAAGATAGATCGCATCTACGGATAAAGTGCTCGTTTGTATAAATTCAAAACATAGTAACTCCTATTTCACACCAATTTCGGAAAATAAAATTATACCGCGATGCGCTTTTCTTTTTCCCACAAAAAAATCAGTTACCATGTTCTCAATTTAAACAGTCAATACGTCAAATTTGACTGTTGCGATCTATCTTTAACTGTAAGTATGTTATTATGAACGGCCGTAAGTTGAATGTTTAAGATGTTTAATTTAGGCAGATTGTACGTAGGTAGCGTGAACTCAAAATGGCCGTGTAGCAGTAATATCTCACAACTAAGGTAACCACATCGCGTGCTATTTATCCGTTCTATGTGGTTAGTCAAAAGCAACAGTCATCTTCTAATAGCTGTTGTGTTCACCTCAGATCAAGGGCTACCTGTTTGCCGTGAAATAATATCTTTATTATTTTCCTTAATATCTGTCATGTTAATATTTTAACTAAATAAGATTTTTTTTTATCTAGGACTCGTCAATTTGACTTTACCTCGCCTGATGTTAAGCTAAAGGCAAAGTCTCGGAGAGAGGGTCACCATCGCAAACATGTACCATGTTAACAGTGGTGGCACTCAGCTTGACGGCCTCATAAGATGCCTTTTCACGCCCCGCTTAAAGGACCCGGGACTGTAGGAAGAAGGAAACACGTGAGCTGGCGGGGAGTTCCAGGTCTTAGTCGTGCGGCATAGGAATGAGTCACTGAGTATAACTATAGTCAACTTTTTTTTAAATGTATCGCCCTACAAGACGGATATTAAGAGAAGGAAAATTTTAAGTGATTTAGGCTCAGTTGGAAGAGCATTCCCCCTGTAAGGGAAAGGTCGTGGTAAGTCCCACTTGAGTTCTTCTTTTTCCCGATGTATTTCGAATATAGTCAACTTGCTATATGTATTTGATAGACCATTAAAATCCAAAGGATTATGACGACTACAATAATTCTTTAAAAAGGGCATTAGAAGACTCTACAGTATCGGCAGCCCGAGTGAGACACCCCTTGTGTTGCATAGGTAAGTACGTCAATAGTCCACGGTAACCATTTCCAATGAAGTGGGCCATGTGCTTCTTCTATTTTTCCTACCAAGTAGATATAAAAAGATGCTCGCAGCAAGGTATCGATTTTATGAAATATCGCAATATTAAAAATACTAACATTTAATTACTTTGTAGGAAGGTAATTAATTAATTTTTAATTACTTTTGATCTGCTCACGCATTATCCTTGACTAACTTCAATGTAGGCATCGCATTTTTCAACATAAAATCTCGTATTTTAATTACCTACCAGAAAAATCATTAATATTGAAGCAACATTAATTTAAAACAAATTTCAAGTAGAAACCATTCATTCGTTCACGCTGCTCTGACGTCATCGCCAACATGGCTGACATCTTTAGCTGTCCCTGTCACTTTGACACTTGACGCTTGCTTGCTGAGCTAACCCTAGCGAGCTAGCTACCATATTACGACACAAAATTGTCCAATTTACACGTACACATAATCGGGTTGTTATGAAAGTTGGTACTTAACTGGTCGTAAACTAAAAACCATCATAATATTGTCAAGTAAACGGAGACATTGACAGTAGTGAGAGTTGAAAGAAGCGTTCAATTTTGTATGAACACACTTCATTTTAATTCAGTTCTATACCTGCATAACTCTTGAAAAAAAAAACATTACACGTTTATACCTAACCCCTTATTTTTTGAAGTCAGTTAACGTTTTAAAAAAAATTGTGCACAGGGGCTTTATGGTTGTTTGTAAGTATTAAGAAATGTATATTTTTAAGTAAATCTTCGTCTGTAGGTACACTGGTACAGTCGCATTCAGAAGTTCTTTCATGTTAAAAAGAAACGACGCGATCAAAAAAATTTGCATTCAAATAATTACAATTACAATTGCGATCAAAAATATTACAATCATAGATAGCAATCAGAAAATTGCTGATATTTTATGTTGTCCTCTCACATTTACTGGAAGAAAACTCTCGGCCTTGTTTCGTAAGTTCAATCTAAGTAAGTAGGTACTTAGATACATACAAAGTAAAGTTAATTGTCGTGTGACAATGAACCATGAACTATGGGAAACGTGACTATGATTATCCGTTTATGTAATAATATGCTATGTAGGTATGCGACAAATTTTAATGTAGCTTAACACAATATAATTTGCAGATTACCTTTCATAATCAAAATAATTAGCCACATCGGTAAGGATTGATAATCATTATGGAAGCTCCTGTTCCATATAGGTGTATTCCACGTAGGTTATTTGATATCCCTTAGGTACTGTTGTTTCTCTGAAATACTGTACAGTCATAAATATCTTAACTACGAAGTATCAAAATGATCTTAACATTCTCGTGTTAAGAGCAAATAAAACTGTTTTATTGATTTAAGAACAATCAGTCAACTGGAAGAGGGTAAAAAAAACTAAATTAAGATAATTTTTAACCCCCGACGCAAAAACGACGGGGTGTTATAAGTTTGACGTGTCTGTGTGTGTAGCACCCAAACGGATGAACCGATTTGTATGTAGTTTTTTTGTTTGAAAGGTATATTAGTCGGGAGTGTTCTTAGCTATGTTTGAAAAAAATCGGTCCAAGATGGCCGCCGCCACAACATGTCGGAATACATATTTTTTCATAACTCCCTCAATATGGGTATCAAATGAAAGAGCTTGATTAGTAGATCACTTTAAAAAGTATAAAATAAAAATTAAATTAAAAATTTAAAAAACCCCCGTCACAAAAAACACCTCCAAAAAGTTGAAAATAAATGGAGTTTGCCTTTTAACTTTAACGGTTGCCATGTCGGGGGATCTTTAATTGTTCCAATAATACCTATAACGAAGTGCTTAACCAATTAGGGTCCCCCGATATGGCAACCGTTAAAGTTAAAAGGCAAACTCCATTTATTTTCAACTTTTTGGAGGTGTTTTTTGTGACGGGGGTTTTTTAAATTTTTAATTAAATTTTTTGAGTACTTTGTACATCTTCTGATGCTGACTGTACATAATAAATGTTGACCAGCTAACAGATAAATTAAAAATTTAAAAAACCCCCGTCTCAAAAACACTTCCAAAAAGTTTAAAATAAATAGAGTTTGCCTTTTAACTTTAACGGTTGCCATGTCGGGGGACCTTGAATTGTTCCGATAATATAACGGAGTGTTTAACCAATTAGGGTCCCCCGACATGGGAACCGTTAAAGTTAAAAGGCAAACTCCATTTATTTTAAACTTTTTGGAAGTGTTTTTGTATCTAATAATACTTAACGAAAGTTTTAAAATTACCTAACTTAAACTTGTCTTTACTTAAATAATATGTAAACAAAAAGGGTTTTCGAACTCAACAGTCGGCAGCCATGATATTAATAACTCGAAATAAAACATGATTATAGTTACAAATGATGTTTAATTATAGAGTAGCGCATTTGTTATCTGTGCTCGTAACTGTTTATAATCGCTGGCTTCGAAATGTTGCCAGTTTAACAAGCAGCGTGCATTTGTGCTATTTACAGTTGGCGGCACAGGCTTACTTTGTTCATGTTCGTTCTGAAATACATACATACATAAAATCACGCCTTTATCCCCGGAGGGTTAGACAGAGGTGAATTAACACCCTCATTTCACCAATCATTGGATTCGGTCGCACGTAATAGCGGGTGAGCCTATTGTCGCATTTCGGGCACTATTGTGTACTCAAGCCGTGCATCCGAAGCTGAGTTTGGGCTGTATATATTTGTCTGATGTTAAACAACCCTATCCCCTAGTCACCTTGTACGAATTCCCCCACAATATTCACCTAGCCGATCCCAATTTCTGTTCTCCTAGTGAACTGTGAAATTCATTTACTTATAGGGGCAACCAGATTCTGGGACCTGCTGTCTAAAGGTCTGTTTAGTTGGTCATGCTATTATAAGCGAAAAAAAATAGAGCAAATTGAGAACGGGGGGAATCAAGAATGACCTGCTTATGTTAGGTCTGCTTTTCTTTTTATCAATAAGTAGTTACTTATTTTCTTCATTTTGTTGGCCTAAAAAAAACTTGGCCATAGCTGCAGAGTTTTTCTTTGACCTGGATAAGTCCTTGGTAGTACAGGCTGGAAGGTAATAAAATCGTGGATCATGTAGTTATGGCTCAGAAAATAGCCGTTAGGATATTATTGCTGTAAGATAGGAATATAATATAGAAAAACACTTGACCGTTCACACTCGACTCACTAACGTAACATCGGTTGAGTGTGAACGGTCAAGTGTTTTTCTATACATTTGTCTGTTCTGGCGTTGCGCGACCGATAATACGCGACGCAAGTTCCGTCAGATATGAACGTTCCCTAATACTAAAATATACCTAACTCTGTTAATTTAAAGGTATTATTCAAGAATATCAACAGATTTTCCCGTTCGAAGGAATGCAATAATTACTTTGGTGCGTGTTCTTTACTAGTCTATGATTGCGCAGATTTTAAGATCGTAAATTAAACTTGACTTTATTGCTTGTATCTTAATTATCTTGCAATATAACGTAATATAGCTAGTAATTATCTAATTATGTTTATTCAGCGTTAGATCTTGATCACCAAGTAATGAAAATTATCTTAATACTAACTGTTTTACTGATTTATTTTGTATTATCGTCCAAACTAAAGGTGTGTTCCAAATATCAGAACGAACAGTCAACAGGAAGGGTGGAAAACCAAGGCAGGCGTCCGTCACTCGCCCAAACTACGGCGATAAGTACCTACCGTGCGCCTCACCCGCAGGCTGCTAGCGCAGTCGGGGCCGGCCCGCGCTTGCGAGCACACGCGTGACGCGACTTGCGTAGGTATACCTAAACAATATTGTGGCCGATCTTGTGAGATCAGTAGTTACCATTGTTTATGTGTGCAGGTACACTAGGTTAGCCACTTAATATGGAAATAAAATAATGAATCGCAGTAATCATTACTATTACGAGGACGAATGTCAAAATACATTAAAGAATTCGAAGTTGTCTTTTTTTACATGAACAACAGAGTGTGAAACGTAAGATTTTACTATTTATAAACGCAAAATATATCTTGTTCACTTAGTAACAAAACCATTAGGTACAGGTCGCCACTTGACATCTTCGCATTATAAAAAACCTACCTAATTGTAGTGAACCTGTGACATAGATACCTACAATGAGAATAGAGATGTTCTGCAATTACTTATTTTGAAACAAGTACCTATGTAATTATGTCGTGGTCGTGGTCGGGCTGTTATTTTTGTGGCTACCTAGTTTATTTAATTATAATATTACTTGTTAGTTCAGTCAGCGTCAAAGTCAAATAATGTACACACAGAGCTTGTTTTAAGTGATAATATACAAATATATACCTATTATTATTATTATAATACACCGTCTTTTTAGTCTCGGGGTTTAAAAATAAATAGTAATTCAGGTTTTATTTTCATTGACTAAATGACAACCCTAAGGCCGCGTCCTGGACGACGGCGGCTGGAGCGGGCGGCGCGGGCGACGACGCCCGCGTCTTTATCAAAGTCGTACATTTGTGTGAAGCTGTTCTCGATGACAGCGGTGCGGGCGGCGCGGCGCACAGTGGGCTGAAAATCGATCTCCATAGACATAGGAACTTGAAATTTTGAGGGTTGGTTTTTTTGATGGATATGGGTATTGTTTACCTATACTATACTAGCATATATGATTAAAGTCGATTTGGTATGAAAACAACAGAGTTATAATTTTTTTGCAAAATAATTGTATGAAGATAGTATGAAAAACCCGATTATTTTTTGATCTGCAAGGAAAACCGTAATATCCTCTGGGACATCTGTAGAGGTCATTATTTGTAATTTTTTCACATACTTGGTATAACGGTTCCAGCTGCAGAATTTTTTTAAAAAAATATCTAAGTTTAAAAAATAAAATACTTTTAATCGATTCCAAAGAAACATATTATTTAAGTTTAATAATATCATGTTATTGAGAAGAAATGCTCTGGGAGGAGGTTCAGAAATCATCTGTATGGTAATTTATAATAATAATAATTTGCTCAGTAATATTGTTAGGAAATGTGGTCATTTGAAGTTTGAAAAATAACTATTTATAAAAGATTAGACAAATGATAATTATAATACTAAACTTATCCAAATAATTAATTGATGATCAAAATAATTAACCGATCGTCAAATCAATTAATTAATCATCAAAATCAACTCCTTCTATTCATTAATGATGCGCAATTTGTTCAATCCAGTTTCTACAGTTATCATTTTAAAACAACCCTCTAATAATAGCTATTAGTAAATGTGATATTTTTTGTTAAGTGATCAGAAATGAGGGTAGTTAGGACAATAAATAGACTACAGTATTGTTTTCTTGTTCAGTTTGGTATAAACACTAGCAGTTTACTTTACTTATTACATCTTCATATCTTGTTATCACAAAATATTAAAATGGATAATCTATCATCTAACTTAGACTTATTTGTGCTTTTAAAAAGTGAGACTTCTTCCTTTGATTACGAAGTATTGTACGGGACAGTTATTGTTCAACTCGGTCGACAACTTTCTGAAGAAGGCCAGGTTACTCTAAAGGAGTTCTGTAGAAGATTTACACGAGCTGTGAAGGAAAGATGGCAGAAATCACATCGCATTCTTGATACATTCAGGGAAAAGTATGAAAATTGGCTGCAAGCAAATATTGACTGGCCAAGTTGTGTGAGACAAGATATAATTGTTGAAGAAGCAAATGTTGACCGGCAGCTCATGCTACATTCAACCTCTCCAGAACCGTCAACGTCGAAGTCGATCAGTACAATGACTATGAAAAGAACTAGAAAGGCATTTGAAGATCTTGGTACTAAGCAAAAGAAAAGAAGGTCTGACGATCATAAAAATGAAGATCCCTTTGAATTGGCGTACTCGGCTGCATCGCTTTTAAAAGAAGAAGGTCGTGAGGATATCGCATCTGCTATTCAACATATACTAAGGAATCCGCAGGCAGCGGCAAAAATCAATGAGATGTTTAAAAAACCACTTCAAAAAGTTGCTTTTACTCCAGAAAAAGCATTGGGATTACTACTTTCATTGAAGCTCACTAAATGGCAGTATATTACATTACGAGAGACAGCCATAAGAGAAGGTGCTAATAATTTTTACCCTTCTTATTATAAAGTCCAACAAGCTAAACTACACTGTTATCCACCCAAAGAATCAGTGACGATAACGGATTCATCGGCTAAGATCACGCTCCAACCATTACTAGATCTTACAGTGAAGAGGATCCTTGAAAGTTTACCAAACAAAATTTCAGACCAGCATCTAAATCTGACCTCTAAGTGGGGATTCGATGGTGCTTCCAACCAAAGCCGATACAAGCAAAGAATGGAAGGGGAGCACGAGGATTCCAGTATTTTTATGACTTCCTTAGTTCCTATTCAGCTTTCTGCTGGA
Source organism: Eilema sororculum (assembly GCA_914829495.1). NCBI lineage: Eukaryota > Metazoa > Arthropoda > Insecta > Lepidoptera > Erebidae > Eilema > Eilema sororculum. The sequence continues at coordinate 9,291,838 of OU618555.1, read as the reverse complement.
GACGAAATTGTTTGGAAGAATCCCAATCCATGCTCATCCTTTTATTGTCGTCCAGTGCAGTTTACTTTTGTAAAAGAGTGTGAGGCAGTGGTCGTCAACCATAAAAAACAAATGGACGAAGAAATAAAGGCTCTGTGTGTAACGGAGTCCATTAATAATAATAAAGTGGGCCATAATCTGATGATGACGATGATTGATGCAAAAGTTTGTACATATTTATCTAGTGCTAGATCAAATTCGGCTTGCTACCTGTGTCTTGCTAAACCCACAGAAATGAACCGTTTGGATACGGTATCAACGAAGACTATATCTTCCGACTTATACGAATATGGATTGTCATCTCTGCACGCCCGTATAAATTCAATGGAGTGTCTATTACACATTTCATACCGACTCGATTTCAAAAAGTGGGCTGCGAGAGAAAATGAGCATAAGAAAATGTTGGAAACAAGAAAGAAGATTATACAGGAAAAGTTCAAGAGTGAGCTCAATCTGTTGATTGATATTGTTAAACAGGGTTCAGGAACAACTAATGATGGGAATACAGCAAGACGCTTCTTTGAGTATCCCGATAAAACTGCAGCCATTACTGGTTTAGACGAGGAACTTGTACGGAGATTCGCTGTCATTTTGCAAGCTATAACTTCTGGGGAACAAATTGATGTCCTTAAATTTAAAGATTACGCCCGCAAAACAGCAGAGAAGTACGTGGAATTGTATGGCTGGTACCATATGTCGTCTACCGTCCATAAGTTACTCATACACGGGGGAGATATCATCTCAAGGAATGACATTGTGCCAATTGGAAGCCTCTCTGAAGAAGCCTCAGAGTCCCGCAACAAAGATTTCAGGAGGTTCCGAGAACATCATTCAAGGAAAAAGAGCAGACAAGCTTCTAATGAGGACATCTTAAACATGCTTGTGCTATCTTCTGATCCTTTCATCGGTGCACAAAGACCCAAATATGATGCGAAGAAAAAGCAGGCATTCTTTTCTGAAACATTAGATTTGCTTAAATTATCAGATAGTCACAACGAATTTTTGGATATGGCCTATATAGACTCGGACTCTGAAAATGCAGATTCATTTTCAGAGTCCGAGTCTATATAGGCCATGATAGTGATGCCGAATAGTGACTTGTTATTTGGAAAAGATAGCCATAATTATTTATTGCACAGTATTTCATGTTTAATAGATTTTTCTTGTCAAATTGTTTTATGTGTTTTTGTAATAGGTCTTATATTTTGTATGTATTATGTTGTCTTCAACTTTCAAATTGAAATGTGTATATATATATATATATAGTAAGTTTATATCATTTTGTTCCTTTATAATAATAATATTAAACTAAAATCATAATGAATATGAATATTTTATTTTTTAAACTTAGATATTTTTTTAAAAAAATTCTGCAGCTGGAACCGTTATACCGAGTATGTGAAAACATTACAAATAATGACCTCTACAGATGTCCCAGAGGATATTACGGTTTTCCTTGCAGATCAAAAAATAATCGGGTTTTTCATACTATCTTCATACAATTATTTTGCAAAAAAATTATAACTCTGTTGTTTTCATACCAAATCGACTTTAATCATATATGCTAGTATAGTATAGGTAAACAATACCCATATCCATCAAAAAAACCAACCCTCAAAATTTCAAGTTCCTATGTCTATGGAGATCGATTTTCAGCCCACTGTGCGGCGTGGCGAAGGACACCGCGCACACCGCCCGCACCGCCCGCTCCGCCCGCTCCGCCCGCCGTCGTCCAGGACGCGGCCTAACACTCATGTTGGCGGCGTTGTTTGTTCCGAACAAAGGGCGATACCTACGAAATTTTGTAGGTTATTATAACGGCGGCTTTCTTCAACATCAAAGGAGTGCAACTTCTGTCCTTATCTATTCTGTGACCAAGGCATAAAATTATTTTAGTACCTACTCAGATAATGAACCATTGATTTCGTACATGTCATACAATTAGGTAAGGTGAGTGGGGGTAAGTCGGAATGGATTTTTGATCAGATAAACAGTGTTGATTTGAAACTGTTGTGAAACAAAGGGATTTAAGTCAAATGTATAAAATGATGTTTTGGGTAAAAAAGTATTGTCAACTTGTTTCTATAATATTGACAGCAATCTTTTTGAGACATTATTTGATGAAAAAAACGTTAGTAAAATTGGTATTAAGAAAAAAAATATGTAGGGGAAAGATGAAACGCTGAAGGGGTAAGATTGAAATAGTGACTGAAATCGTATTCATGGTCATTATGCTTGTGTGGTGATCAATAAACCCTCTGCTTCAATAACCTAAATAACTTGAAAATCAGTTATATACAAAAATCGCATTCTAAATGCAAGAAAAATTATTTATCAAATAAAATATATCGATCTTACCCCGTTGAAACGGCTGGCAGTCAGGGGTTCTCAACATGTTATGGATATTAAAAGAATTAGATAATCATGCTCATGCATGACTGTTCTAACTCGTGTTGATCAATGGCATTAATTTTTTTCTAGACACTGGTCTATAAAAAAATGTTCTGGTTTGTGAGGCAATGTACGGACTTCACCACACAAACCAGAGGAGTATAGTACGCTTACATTTTGCCAGCTATTGTGTAAGTATAGAAGATAATCCGTACATTAATCCAGACTCCCGGCTCATAGAGAAAGATTCCTAATGGGAAATCAAAAACACAGCCTGACCTGGGCATCGAATCCAAGACCTCATGCACAGTAGCTGCGCTTGCGACGACCATCGAGGCAAATTGTGGTTATTTATTTCCCTACCAAAGGAAATTATTAGAGCAAATTAACAAGACCCTAACAGTAGGTATCCCTAATTTGTTTAAATAAGTGACTACAATGGTTTTCGGATGATTAGAATAGAACATACGAATTGAAAGACATCAGAGTGAAAACTTTAACCATGGATTCAGTAGGTATATAATTCTAGACACCTAGAATTGATTCATCTGCTTAAAAAATCAGCTGTAGGTATACATTGGTACATCTTAATCATGTAGGTATTGCACTTATGTAGAGAGCATCTGACTTTTTTTAAGCCGACAAGCGGTTTAACACTAGAGAGTCTAGAATTATGTACTAATTTCATGATATAAGTTTTTGATACGATGTTATGGAAGGGATACCACCGTGTATTTCAGATTGAGAACCCCTGACCTTTTGTACGAGTTTCATAAACGGGGTAAGATGGAAGGTTTTATATTATCATCTTACCCCATTAAATTTTGCAGGGGAAAGTTTGAAAGGTGCCATAAATCTTAAAATACGTGAAATATACTAATCACCACATTATAGGGCATATTACATTTCAAATCTATTTACGAATATCAAAACAAAATGTTTGTTAATAACCTGTGTAAGGAGATACAGCGAGCGGGGTAAGATTGAAAAACTCAATTTCACGCGGGAAATGTAACCTACGGAACAAAAAACACTTCCAAAAAGTTGAAAATAAATTAATAAATTTTGATTCAACGGTTGCCATGTCGGGGGACCCTAACTGGTTAAGCTTTCCGTTATATTATTGGAACAATTCAAGGTCCCCCGACATGGCAACCGATGAATCAAAATTTATTAATTTATTTTCAACTTTTTGGAAGTGTTTTTTGTGACGGGGGTTTTTTAAATTTTTAATTTAATTTTTATTTTATACTTTTTAAATTGATCTACTAGTCAAGCTCTTTCATTTGATACCCATATTGAGGGAGTTATGAAGAAATATGTATTCCGACATGTTGTGGCGGCGGCCATCTTGGACCGATTTTTTTCAAACATAGCTAAGAACACTCCCGACTAATATACCTTTCAAACAAAAAAAACTAAATCCAAATCGGTTCATCCGTTTGGGCGCTACGATGCCACAGACAGACACACACACACACACACATACACACACACACACACACAGACACGTCAAACTTATAACACCCCGTCGTTTTTGCGTCGGGGGTTAAAAATGGCAAAAACCGCAAGCACAGTTTTCACAACAACATCTTACTATTATATAATTGTAAAGTAACTATGTCTGTACATTGAAAAATATAAAAAACCTAGGTTATGTTTAATGATACATATGTAGGCACAATTAGAAATGTGTTGCTCAGACTTAAAATCTATGTAAAATGATGGGACAACGGAACTATCAAAAGGTGCTGTGGTTCAACTTTTTTGGTTGGACAACTGCCCCTAGTAAAAACCCATGGTCCAACTAGTTGGACAAAGCAGTTGGACCACTACCCCGCAATGAATTTGATCATAATAAGTTGAGTCAAATTCAAATTCAAAGTATTTAGTCAAAATTGTGTAGCACTACTACAGCTTTTTGACGTCAAATTCTGCTTAAAACTAAGTTTACCATCGCCTAGGCACCAGTGGATAAGAACCGGCACAACAAACTCCACTGTAGCATTTTACAGACGGCAATTTACAAAAAAGTAATGTCTTATGACTAAATATGGACGAATGTACATTTGTCTCGTGTCAAGATAAGTAGTATTCGATATAACCAAAACTAAGGAATGAATAATGGCAACTACTACGAAAGTCCAAGTACCTTCTTTAACTTGGACAAGCTCATTGGCGGATTGGAAGTTCGTACGAGTTACGAGTGTGAGTTCAGGACAATGAGAAAAGACAGTGAGTCAAAACGCCGATTGGCCTGAATCCGTACTCGTACAAATGTTCCCTTCTTCCTACAGCCCCGGGCCCTTTAAGCGGGGCGTGAAAAGGCATCTGATGTAGCCGTCAAGCTGAGTGCCACCATTGTTAACATGATACATGTTTATGATGGTGACTTTCTAAGACTTTGCGTTTAGCTTACCATCAAATTGACGTGTCCTTATATAAAAAAGTTTCCTCGCCGCCATGTTATGTTCAAGATAAACCAAAAATCGCGATAACCGACACCCACGCGACCGAAGCTGCGGGCTCCAGCTAGTAGTTCTATAATTATCTTCGTGTGCAGATAAAGACACCCTGGAGATTATCGTGTGACTTCCACTTAGGTAACGCAACGGCCTTCGAATACAGAATGACAAGCACAATTTTGGTAAATGGCTATCCGTTCTCAAGCGTAATGACTTGTCTTTTCGAAATAAACTACGCCACGATTGGATTACAATATAACCGCACTAGGAACAACTGATATTCTTTTTAACCCCCGACGCATAGAGAAGGGTGTTATAAGTTTGACGTGTCTGTCTGTGGTATCATAGCTGCCGAACGGACGAAGCGATTTCAATTAAGTTTATTTTTTTAATACTTAGAGAGGATGGATGGAACGTACCACCAGCTTGGGACCCAGCCATCCACTTAATCAAACCCAGTAAGCAGCAAAATCCAGCAAGACATAACGACATAGTGAGCTCATTCTGCGTAAATAGGAACACCAATATTTAACCATGATTCGGGTATTTTGAGATAACTTATACTTCAAACTATGTGACAACTACCATTATGAGTCACACCGCGATCATGGCTGCTGAAAAGCAGCCAAAACGTCGGTTTAAAAGTAAATAAAAACAAATATATCGCGATAGAATCCGTAAAAAGTGGTTTTATTTCAATAATTTTCTTTTTAATAATAAAGGTGTGTTATGTGCAAGTGTTCTTAGATATGTTTGATGAAAATCGTTTGAGCCGTTTAAAAGTTATAGGGGTTAAAGTTTGGATGGGGAAAGTGTTGGGGGTTTTTTATTTTTTTAATTTAGATTATTGACTGTAAGAAGTGAGTGAAATCCAGAAGATACGGGCCACCATTCGACAAGGTTGATCCGAAAGTGGTTTTTTAAATGTGGTAAGAAAGAAAGAAAGAAAGAAGAAAGAAAAAACATTTAATTCTAGACACGCACAATGATCATCCATCCACTTAGTAGGTACATAAAATAAAATTCTTAAAATAACATGCTTCACTGTGCGAGCCCGAATATGGCCGCCATCTCAGCATAAATGCTACGCATACCGTTAGAATGCGTAGCGCTGGTTTTCGGATCGTCTCGTACCATCAGTTTCTGGGAGGTATGGACGGATTAACTTGAAATTTTTACCAAATACTCAAGTCTGCAATCTCTTACAGTTGTTAAAAACCGAACTTCTAGGTCAACGCAATAAAAAAATATTGCCGTTCATATAACATACCTAAGTCCATCCCTCGATTTAGTTTTGTACGGAACCGTCAATACGCGAGTTCGACTCGCACATGCCCGGTTTTTTATTATTTTATCCCTTCAAAAATTACCTACATCACATGGCATAAAACTACATAATAACTAATTACGATGGCGTGTAAACCACGGTTCAAGGTCAAAAGGTTACCAAACAACCGTGACCGCATCACGGATAAGATTAATTATTATTGATTAAAAGTAAACATTTATTATATCAATATTTTTTACAGAATTACCGCATCCATTACCTACATTCGTAATTCGTAGTGAATGTGATTGACAACCGGACACCAACTCCCGCCTGAAACCAGCCCACGTGTTCTAATTTCAAACGTTGAAGGACCAATGAACGCGCGATACGATTAGGTACGCTCGTAACGGACCAATCGAATTACAAGGCTACTTAAAAAATATTAAGATGGCCGAAGCGATTGTTTATGAAGTACTAATTGATGGATATGTTAATATAAGCTTTGGTGAGAGCTCACATGAAAATAAAAGTATTATAAATGTGAAAGTTTGGATGGATGTATGCTGTATGCATGTATGAGATCGAATCGATGTGGCAAAATTTCATACATAAAAACTATGCAAAGCTTTTACGGAAATGGGATTCTATGGGTACGGAATCAGTATTTCCGGTGCGTAATTCCCATGAAACTACTTGGTGCAAATAAATATAGAGACCCTAAGAATACTTATCTACAAGTCTGTGAATATTTTATCCAAACGCAACAAAGCTTTGTATTCAATATAATAGATAAGTATAAGTAATAGGTTCATGCTATAGTATATTAGCATTAACATTTAATTTATTTAATGTCATTGCGAACGTTAAGCATTATAATTTATCTTTATTGTTCGTTAAATTTGAAGTTCTGTACATTTTTTTTTTCGTGCGGATATCCCCTCGTATTCCTCCCCTGCCGGAGCCGGAAGGGGAGGTTATGTCGGACTCGAACCGACTAAAACCGCACGCCGACTGTGGGTCGTGGTGCTAGGCCGGAGGTGCGGTTGTCATCGACATATCCCTCGCACCCCGGCTGACCAATTATAACGGACAATATTGCTTGTTAAATTATATTCTTTAGCTGAGCCTTAAAAAAAGAAGTAGCTCGTAGGTACACTAATTAAAAAATATATCCTACCTATTTAAAAAAAAAACTATTATTTCATTTTACAGGAAGTTTGAAATTCAAATCATTTAATTAAATGTACAAATTCTTATTCAAACAAAAGCTCCTTTGAAAAAATTAGATTCCTACATAATAGAGTGATAAATATTTTTAATTAAGAATTATTTTTTGTTCAAAAAAGCATTCTTAGTTTACATAACAATGGTTTGCAGTGAGATTGTTATTTATACGAAGAGAAAAAAAAAGAAAAAAAACATTACCTTTATGTAAGAAAGAAACAAACGGAGAATGTCAATTTGAATCAGTTTTGAATCAGTCTATTTTTTACACTGGTATACTTAGTTTATGGTACAAACTTAGGTTATGGTACAAAGGGCGGGAAAGAAGAGAATGATGAATAATGAAGGGAATGATCTGGACCTGGACATTCAAACAACTTTTAACCTAAATATAAAACAAGTCCAAACGTTACTCAACATTCTTAATTTGTTAAAATTCGTAATATGGGCCCGTAGGTGTAGACAATTTTTCCTACATTGTATGTAAATTGTGAAGCGGCTCGGGTCGCGACTCGCATTGCGCATGCGTGGGTCAAATGTCACCAGACAAATGACAATGGCGGGAAACCAGGGTTGCCACTAAATATAATATAAATTGGTAGGTAGTTGGGGAGGTTATAAAGTAAATGAATCACAACGACAATACAGTTTTTTAAAAGTTACCATAAAAAAAATTAATGGGGAAAAAAATAAGGGGAAAAAATAAGCCTTAAAATACTTACTGTCAAAGGATGAGGCACTGAATACCTATTTACTTAATATTTTTAATTAATGACAATGGCCACGAGCCGTTATTCATCTAAAGTATAAAATTCGACATAAACGAGACATGTAAAACTATCAAAAATGACTTATCCATAGGTAGATAGGTAGAACACTTCAACAATTTACATATAATATGATTAATTAGCATTTTCAAAGACACGAATCCAAGCTGATACATTATTACGTACAAACAAGCTGTTGCCACCGGCTCCGTTCACCTATGCAATGATGAAAAGAAATAACCATACCTAATACGTGAATGTGACCTCACGTTGAAGTCGTTCAAAAGTTAAGTACACAGTCACTGACAGACACAACAAGGATTTATAATAATTAACAGCTGACAGCGGTTTTTTGAAGTGAAAACCTTTTTAGTTGCCTTGGGCAGTTTTCATAGATTTTTAGGTGAATTTAAATTATGGAACTCGGACCATTGCCTGTCACGGTGACGTAAGCAACGATACAATGATCTTCTTACTCTTATCGATAATTCCAGTCGCATCCAAAGCATTCGACTTGGAGTCTGGGGTCCGCTTTTACCAGTGGCGTGGTGGTAGTGCACGCGACTGCCACGCAGGAGGCGCGGGTTCGATTCCCGCTCAGTGCAAATATTTGTATGCATGAATATGGCTATTTGCATTGGTCTGGGTGTTACTATGTATAATATGTAAGTATGTATTCACAAAAAAAAAGTATATAAGTAGGTATGTTTATCCGCATTCTAGATTCCATAACACAAGCTATAAAAGCTTACCATGGGTCTAGATAGCGTTGTGTTATGTTATGTTATGTTTATGTTTATTTTATAGATTTGGCTTGACTTCGATATTTTCTGTAGAGCGATTGCCATCTGACCTCTACAAAACCAAATGCGATATCGAAAGCATTGCAGTTAGACCAGTCGTTAGAGGGCTCCAACTATCCGTAACGACTGCCACAGATGTTCGTATGGCAATTGGCAACCGGGAACGACGGCTTAACCTGCTCTCCGAGGCACAACCAGATCAATGCAAATACCCATATTCATGTATACAAATATTTGCAGTGAGCGGGGATCGAAATCGTGCCTCCTACGTTATCGCTATCTAGACCCATGGTATGCTTACCATGGGTCTAGATAGCGTTGTGTACAATGTTGTTAAATATTTATTTATTTATTTATATTTATCTACTCTTTGAAATTGAAATTCATTTATCCATCCAGTTGCATAAGAAAAATATTTATGTGAATACTACCTTATAGTTCGTATGTCCAATAAGCCGCCATAAATAAACAATATTGTTTATTTCAGTTTCTGTGTCGCGTTCCATATTTGAAATTTACTGCCGTCCGGATGGTCCCGAGAAAATCGCATTTCTCGTCTCGCCCAGGATCCGTGACACCATTAATGTTCCAAACATATTATCCTGGTATGAATATAATCGTCATTAATACCGTTAGGTACCTATGAATACTAATTAATTCTACAATTTATGCAGACACAATTTTTATTACCTACTATTTAACAGGCCTAACAGCACGTCGTTAATAAATAACTATTAAAAAGCATAACGGAATTAAAGCACATTAAAATTATTGCCAGTGCTATAAACTAATTACTTTTGAAGATAGACGCCGTTCGATCCAATAGGTTTTATTACACCAGTTCATATAGTATTCAACTCAATATATTAATTATTTTAATTTACATAATTTTTATTGGTCCTGCATCTATTGGGGCCGCTTCTAGGCGGCGACCCCGGAACTAATCTTTGTCATTTCTCTATGGCAAAGCTGTAAAAAAATAGCTGTTTGCATCCGCGGCATCCCTCATGTCCGTGACATCGCAGATAAAATGCAAGAGAAGCGCCTTCGCTGGTGCGGTCACATCTTACGGGAATCGCCAGGTTACGTGGGTAACAAATGTCTGACAATAGCATCCCTGTCAAGTCCAGGTAGAAGGTGTAGGCCAAAGAAGTCTTGGCTTGACGTCGTGAAGCCATGGATGCCCAAGATCGTGCGAGTTGGAGGAGGAAGAGCCGGAAAGCGGACCCTGAGCTCCGAGGCCACCTTGGCAATGCAATCAGGAAAATATGTCTCCTTATGAGCTGCTTTTGTTCAAGATTTCGGTGAAAGTGATATGGTGTACGGAAATACGGTGCGCACCGTGCGGTGTGAAAGGAACTTCATCTCACGTACGCTCAAGCTGTGGAATGAACTCCCTGCCATGGTTTTCCCAAGCGACTACAATATGGGGTTCTTCAAGAGGGGCATTAGAAGGTTTCTTCAGAGTAGGCAGCGCGAGTGTAATGCCCCTGGTGTTGCATACGTCCCTAGGCCGCGGTAACCACTTTCCATCAGGTGGGCCGTGTGCTTGTCTGCCATCTAAGTGGTATGAAAAAAAGTGAAAAGAAAAGGGTTGAGTCCTTTTTATTTTATTTTTTTATAAGAGGGCACGTCAATTTGTCTTCACCTTGCCTGATTATCTCCTGCCTGCCTGGGCGTTTCACTTTTTCCTAGCTTGATCGATTTGTTCAAGATGTTCGCCGGCACTTAAAGGCGCTAGTGTGACAATTATTTCTGCATATTCATTGGTTCATAACATGCAAATAAGTAAATATTAAGAGTTTCCAACTCCGGCTTGTGAGGCCTTGAAAAACTTCGTGAGATTTTGTTATTGTTTGAAACACAAATACTTCTTGGGAATAAGCTTAAGCCAAAACAATGATATCCTACTAGATTTTAATTAAAACGTATTATTAAAACATCCTTTATATTCCGAATGAAAATGATGATTGTACTAGAAAAAGTGAAACCGGCTATTTCAGACGTCGGACGTGAAACAAAAAGCTACTTACGTTTTTTTTTACATTAGCAGGTATAACAGATATTAATAGAACCCTCCAACTAATTTTTATTGCTTGTGTTAGAAGTGAATTTTAGTGTGGATTCCTGGTTATAAGTTTCAGTTTATATTTGAATAAATTATTAATAGCATTTTTAATGCTAACTTTAAAGTTCGAAAAACATCGGAAAACATAAAACGCTCAAGTGAGACAACTCTCACTTGAGCGTTCCATTTTTTCCGATGTTTTTCGAACTTTCAGTTTATATTCAGACTTATATCAGGTCAGGCAAGGTGACAGCCTCTGTCTGTGGCGTAGCGATAGTGAACACGGCCGCTGCGCATGAGGCGCGGGTTCGATCCCGCTCAGTGAAAATATTTGTATGCATGGATATGGTTATTTGCATTGGCCACGGAGAGCATGTTAAGCTGTCGGTCCCTTGCGGTTGCCATACGAACATCTATGGCAATCGTTACGGGTAGTTGGAGCCCTCAAAAGTTCAACAACTGGTTTAGTTGCAATGCTTCGATATCGCTTTTGGGTTATGGAGGTCAAATGGCAATCGGTTCTCAGAAAATATCGAAGTTTTAGCCAAATCCGCAGTTAGACTGATAAAGACTCCAGACTCCAGACTCCAAGTTGAATAAGCTTCGGATGCGGGTGGGATTAACGCTAGTATGAAGAAGAAGAAGGCAAGGTGTAAAGGAGCGTTCAATAAGGCGGAGCCGCAGGCTAAAACAGCTATTACTATCATCATCATCTTAGCGTTGTATCCTTACCCCGAAGTCTCAACTCGTAGGGGATCTGCTATTCCACTCTCTCTTCTACACTACGCACGATCTTGGGCTGTCAAGGTGGAGAGACAATTGGCATGACATCTTTTACGACGTCAAGCCAATACTTCGTGTCCGCCTATCCCTACTGGGGCCCAGCAAAGGCGGCATGGCCAGGTATTTACAACTCACATAGCTAAGCGGTTACCACAAACCATGGCCGCACCAGCGAAGGCGATTCTACATTTGCGACACGAAGGCTGCCGCGGATCCTGGCATAGCTCCTGCTTGTATCGCTCTAGCAAGATTCACGCTTCACAGCCGTGTAGGAACGGCCTAATAGCTATTATAAAGTATCCACCATAGTAACAAATAAGAAGTACTTAACAACATTTTAACAAAAACATTTAACAAGATTGTTTACTGTCTGACTAAGTACCTACGGCAGTAAGCCACCTATTATAGTCAAGTGTATATCAATGTCAAATACCACATAGTTGTAATTTTTACGAGACACTAAAGATCCATTGACACTCACATGTTAAACATACGTTCTAAAACTGATAAGGCCTTGATTTTTTGGTACAGTGCATAGGTACAGTCGCCCCCTGAAGTTGTTGAACGAGCGTATTCACAACCCACTGGTGGCGGGCCCATGGTGGCGGGTATCAAAATCAGACTCTGCGTCCCGTACCTAAATCTGTCGTCTCTTGGGAGTCTTGTGAGTTGTGATGTGACCCTTGTATAATGACCTAGTGCGACCATTGTCTGGTGTCTACTAATATATTTGTGCTAGGCCGGAGGTGAGGTTGACTTCGACATATCCCTCGCACGCCAGCTGACCCAGGGCCATCCCATACGGTCTGGCCCTCCACGGGAGAAGGACTCCCCGACTCGCGAAGGACCACCCGTCACCCCCAGGCCCGCGCTCATGGGGGACGGAGGTCAGTCTGTGCCCTCCGACGCCCGAGTTGCCTGCGCACGCGGGCGGCGCGATCTGCGAATCTCTCTCGCTCACGCCGCCGCTCCCGTTCCGCCGTCTCCTTCACGACCATTACTTGCTCGATCAGTATTATACTCGAAGTGGGGCGGGAATTTTGAATTTCGAATTTGGCAAGGGACGTAAAACCTAGAAAAATTTGCAATGATTTTATATTTTACACCCTAAATAAAGCATAGCGCCTTTTGCTTAACTATGTCTATATGTCAGCTACAAACAATTTGCGCATTTTCGCCGTACCCCCAGCAAGTAGTCCACATAGAAGTTATTTATTTAATAAACGTTAATGATAGTATAAACAGCTATTAGGCGTACAGCAAGTTCTAGATTGTAGAATTAGATTGTATCGTGTGTCTATCATTATGGAGTCAAGGCTCGCGCCCGTCCTCTGCCGGTGTCATGCTACCCTGGTACAATTACTGTGTATTATAGTATTACTGGTAGGTATAAGTATAGGCTGTGGAACAAATTGACTCGCCGTCCATGACCTCTATGCACTTCTGGTAGGCAATTAATTTACGTAAGTTAAATATAATGTTCTTTTACTTGTAATGGTTTTTTTTGTTCGTACCTTTTCAGATCGTTAAAATTGTTATTATTCAGTAAAAAAAATAACGTGTATACGTTTTTATTCTTCCTGATTCTTTACTAAGTGTGCTTTTTTGGGTTACTTAAGTCCACACCTTTCCGGTAAAACCCCGAAGGGGTGGGTAAATAGAGGTGTAGGGCCACTTTTTTCGTGTGGAAATCCCCTCGGATACCTCCCTCGCCGGAGCCGGAAAGGGTGGTTATGTCGGACTCAAACCGACTAAAACCACACGCCGACTGAGGGTCGTGGTGCTAGGCCGGAGGTGAGGTTGTCTTCGACATATCCCTCGCACCCCGGAGGGGCACTTAACGAGTCTTACTTCTTTACAAGCTAACTTCTGAACCGATTCCGATTGTCAACATCCTAATTGGGATTGATGGTACACTAGTCCGCAGCCATAACGCGAATCGGCCTCTGCTTAGCGCTGAAAAATATCTATGGTTGGCTAAAATATTTGGAATTTTCCTTACAGCCCATCACAGGCCTCTTGTAGCCTATCTATACGAAAACAACTGGTTGCCCACTCTATCGCTGTTTTAATTTACTAAATTTGTGCGTGCCTAGCCTAACCTTTCTTTCAAATAAACGTTTATTTAGGAAACCTTGCAGCGCTTTAAAAGCGGACCCAAGATGGCCGCTGTGAAGCAAATTTGGCAAAATGGGGCTATATAGAACAGTCACAAGCACCCTGGGCCCTATCCCAGTCCATGCCACACTTGCTCTCTTGCCCACTGTGCCATTCCACCTGTACCTACCATCGTAGACCTGTGCAGGGCAACAGACAATGCTGTGGCCGTAACCAGGTATTGGGCCGACATAATTTAATAGATTAATGAGCCATTGACACGAAGAACAAGAAGAAGCGCTTTAAGGCTTTAGAGCGAGGCCTCACTTGTGCGTTGTGCTGCGTCGTCGTAACCGTGCTGGGTCATTCTTAGAAATCAGGAATTAATAGCAATGACACAAATTCCTTTAAATTTCTAAGAATCAACCTGCTTCGTTGCGACTACGCAGTGCAACGCAAAAGTCGGGCCTCGCCCTTATAGCGACCAGACCCAATAATATTCCTAAATTTATGTTGACCTCCACGACATCCGCCGAAACCGTGAGACAGAACTTGTATGTGTCAAAACTTTTTACTAAACCCAAAATAATGAGTTTGTTTCAAGAATAGCGCGATGTTTCCGGTTTCACAGTAATCATCCGTTAGTTACTATTTTATATGAAACGTGTAAATGCTGTTTTCCATTACGTGAAACGAGCTGTATAATACGGTTATTGCGTCGGTAGCGCAGTGTTTAAGTCCCGGGTTCGAATCCTTGCCGCAATGTAGTTACCCGTACCCTGACCCTACAGTATAGCTCCGCGGCGGGGCTAGATGGGGACATTGTGGTCCCCACAACCCGAAGGGGGGCATTTCGAGAGAGATGGTCCTGGGTCTGCCGGGGTGCGAGAGATATGCTTTTGGCAATCTCACCTCCGGCAACTGAGGACCCAAGACGGCGTGCGTTTTAGTCGGTTCGAGTCCGACATAACCTCCGTGGGGGTGGTATCCGTGGGGATTTATCGCACGAAAAAAAAACCCTACAGTATAGCTAAACTGTGCGCTTTCGCCAGGGTTCATGTCGGTAGTGTAATGGCCAGGATTCGAAACCAGGACATCTCGACCGTAAGGTTACTGAAGCACCATACACCCAAGTTATTGTTTAAAAAAATGCATTTATAACAAAAACTGTAGGTAGGTACCACAGTTTTTGTTATAAATGCATTTTTTTATTGGCAATCTTAACACGTGTACAGCGTAATTGCCAGCATAATTAAAATTAACGCTTGTAAAAAATTGTGTGATTAAAGATTATAATTAAGTACATACTTTAGAATCATATCTGTACTATAATTCATTTGTGACTAAATTGACCAGTCTAGTGACTACATAATTAGGTTTTAGCACGTTACTGCATAGCTAATGTTAGACCCTAGATTATAATCTAATCTAAATCAAGTAACTGTACCTACTCCTTACTGGGGAGTCCGTTTCTACACATAAGACGAAAGGGGGTGGGCCTGTTCCAAACCCACTGTGAACCCAATATGGTGTAAAGGATAGCTATTGTGGTATAGTTTTTTTTTTGTACAGGACACCTCAATTTGACTTCACCTCGCCTGATGTTAAGCTAAAGGCAAAGTCTCGGAAAGAGGGTCACTATCGTAAACATTTACCTTGTTAACAGTGGTGGCACTCAGCTTGACGGCCTCATTAGATGCCTTTTCACGCCCCGCTTAAAGGAACCGGGACTGTAGGAAGACGGAAACAGTGGCCCCCACACGTCGTTGGTCCCCGGCGTTGTAGGTTGGCTATGACAAATAGTTCACGGGGCGGTCAGCGAATGGAATGAAATCGCGAGTGGATGTAGTAAGCAAACGCATAGTACGTCGTGAACGTGAACGAGATCGAGTTCGAGTTTGTAGTGAAAATGAAACCAATGGTAGTGCTAATAAGCATAATAAAAGAACTCTAAAGAGGGTAGATAGTTTTTTTTTAGATATACTACTCTTAAAAATATTAAATTATTAACATTTTATTTACCTTCTTTAGCTTCTTTGGCTGCAGTCGGATAAAAAGATGCCCAGCGTCTTTTGTACTCCTGTCATTTGTCCATCAAATTACTTAAATATTATTGAAGAATGCGAGGTAGGTGTCTCGTCTCACCTTGAGTTTCCCAATAAAATCAAGCATTTAAAACCAAACATGGAACTATAATGATAGGTACTTTTTATAGACACCAACTTGTTTATTATGGCAACCGCAAAATAGGAAAAAAAACATCTTTCCGCTGCTAAAACTAATTATATACAGGTAATATATCATTATTGGTATAAAGCCTCAAACACGCAGGCGCGTTTTTATCGATCGATAATACCGCACGCGTTGATTATGGCTCGCTGTCCGGCTATTAGAAACATTAATATCTATAAATTTGAAATTTTCATAAATTATTACCATATAACAAAACTACCGTATTGAAATGCTTCAGGCTGCATCGATAAAACTACTTTATTACCATGATGTTAATGTATATTGCTAATGCCACCTAAAATATTCAGACGTGCCGATGTCAAATTGGTAATAGGCGCTAGACCTAATCACCTAATGCTTTCATATTCCTTCAAATAACTGCATGCGACATTAGTATATCATAGTAGACGCGTCCAAATACATCGATAATGTTCTTACTAAAAAATATCGGTCGATAAAAACGCGCCTATGTGTTTAATGCTTAAATCAGTCGTATTATTTGTCCTATTTCTTCACATATAATAAATTATAATTCGTGTTGACTTTGACTTAATAGCAACTTCTTATTTGTTACTACACCTTAACACGTAAGTAATGCTTCGTTATTGTGCTCCTGATACTCGATGGCTCAGATGGCTCACAGAAAATGCTCCCACTCTAAATAACATCCACCCAAAAACCTGCTATATTGACCTGCCAACAATCACGGGTAAACCGCTAAACCGATTTTGATGAAATTTGGCACAGAGGTTAACTAAAACTTGGGAAAGGCCACATTTTATTACGTAAAAAAGGTTAAAGGGGGCTTAAAGTTTGTATGAAGGTTCGTCATTTTTAAAGATAGCCTAATGAAACTTGGTTTATTTGGCACACAAACATATTAAAGCTTGCAGTATGTTTGGTCGCGATTACCGATATCCACGCGAGCGGAGGTACAATATATTTGAGAAACTTGCATACGAGTAGTAGCTACCTATAGTAATTTTGCTTCAACTAATCTCGTTATACTGCAATAAAACAAGTAGGTAGGTATAGTTAAATTAAATTTTAATTGCTTATAAATTGAATTTTGAACAAATTGACATTTGTTTATTATTAATACGTTCAGAAATTATAATTATTTGACACAGTGTTATT
Organism: Eilema sororculum; assembly: GCA_914829495.1. Taxonomy (NCBI): domain Eukaryota; kingdom Metazoa; phylum Arthropoda; class Insecta; order Lepidoptera; family Erebidae; genus Eilema; species Eilema sororculum. The sequence goes on along the minus strand of OU618555.1, from coordinate 9,274,562 downwards.
AATTTTATCCTTGACAAATTTTAATTTGACTTTTAGTGTGATTTATTTAAGTAATTGACATTTGGTTTTAATATTGACAGGCTATGTTTGGTCACGATAACCGACATCCACGCGATCGGGACCGCGGGCAAAAGCTAGTGCATTTATCGTGCTGTTTGATTCATGAATTAAACAGCTATTTGTCAACTTGTATCATCTGCTTATTCAGTCACGCGATCACCTACATTGCAAAACATGTTTAATTCTGCAGTCGTTATCACCTGAATAAATAGAATAACTTGTCATAATTTATTGAAATAAAGAACATTACGGTTACTACGTTCTTCGAATGCGCATTCATAACGTGTTTATGTTTGGAATTGTTTGTTGATATCGGTACAATAGGACCACCCATATCTTCCTTTGGGTGTCGTAGAAGTTCTCGGGCGTCGGAGGGCACTGACTGACCTCCGTCCCCCATGAGCGCGGGCCTGGGGGTGACGGGTGAAGCCGCCTGTCACCCCAGCAGAAGCAGGCCACGGCGACGGCGCGCTGAGAAGCGCGCCTCCCCATTCCGGGGGCGAGTCGGGGACACCGTTGTCCCCCCTCCCGAGGAGGGCTAAACCATAAGTGATGGCCCTGGGTCCGCCGGGGTGCGAGGGATATGTCGATGACAACCTCACCTCCGGCCTAGCACCACGACCCACAGTCGGCGTGCGGTTTTAGTCGGTTCGAGTCCGACATAACCTCCCCTTCCGGCTCCGGCAGGGGGGTATCCGAGGGGATTTCCGCACGGAAAAAAAAAAAAAAAAAAAAGGGTGTCGTAGAAGTCGAATAACTGTACCGCATGATGTCCTCATATAATAAAATATGTAACGATCTGGATATTTTCGATGCAACGTCCGCTACTATAAAGAAAGCCTTTTATAACCAGATTTACGGTAACAGATATTTACTTAATATGCGATCATCTCGCATCATTACTGTTTTGTAACCTTTTGTCCCTATTGTGTATCTACTTTTCTTTTTAATGTTAAAAAACGCATGTAGTGTTCACGTCTAGAAGGACTTTACATCACTTCTCGACACATTGTTTATGTAATATCTATGCCATATGTAAAGTACAGTTTCGTGAGCCAATAAAAAAAAAAAAAAAAAAAAAAAAGAGCTGTTCTCCATCCGATAGTTAACATACAGCCCATGAATACTTAATTACCCGCTTGACGGCAATAGGCTCGATAACGTGGGACTGAAAATCATAGTTGGCGGAATGTTGATGTTAAAACACCCGTCTTACCGCTTAGGGGACTTACAGGCGTGAGTATATGTATGTCATACTAGCTTGACATTGATTTTATTCTCAATAAACTACACCTAACTTCGGTTTAAAGATATTTATTTCTCATAAAAAACAATACAGTTCATTTATAATGAGATATGATACAGATTGTTATTATTACTTAACAATAATAAACCAGAATATTGCCAATCGAATACATAGGGAAAAAGAAGAATCATCTCGGGCGGGACTCGAACCCGCAGTCTTTTCCGCTTCTAGGCCCTTACATTATTCACTCGGGGATATTCGATTTTCAAGTTAAACGCGTTTCGTTCGATTCAAAATCAGCGAAAAACAAATCAACATGTTGTGTTTCATAAAAATGTTTGTTTACAATGTTAACACAGGTATTGTAGGTATCTATTGCAAATATAAAATAATTTAAAAGACCATCGTCATTTCTAAACTAAGTAGTTATGTATGCATCATGTATAGATCAATAAACCATTAAATATTAACAAATTTATCCTTCATTAAATATAAAATTTAATGGCGAGTTAATGAAAAAATTATGACATGCATGATACGAATGCAATAACGTGCGAAGTAATGTTGAGATTAGAGATGATAGGCAACTGTCTGATTACGTTCCTATGTCCCACAGGAACATATTTCCGCGATAAAAAGTCGCCACTGCCACCTCTATGCAAGCCGTAGTGCAACAAGAAATGCACTAATCTATAAGTGTGAGTGAAAACAAAACATAACGTCTGTCATACAACGCAGATCACAACACTATTGAGATAACATATCTACCTCATTTGTAAGAAAGCAAATAAAACATGATAACATCATTTTCGTGGCGTTTTTATACCATAATAGATTCGTATATGCTTACGACTTCCTATCAATTACCACTTTGTGTTTATTCATCAGTTTGAAATTCTTTTAAAGGCATAACTGTGTACTGTTTGTGTTTCTCATAATGGTTGAACACAGGTTAAGAAGTTAAATAACCTGTTGTAGAAGGCCGTTCGCAGTTGATGGGTTAAATGTGTCAAGTTGTCAAGGTTCTGCGTGAAAGGGTTTTGATTGATTGTAGCATCTTTTATTTAAAACTTAATTATTTTTGATTTTAAAATTTGAAGATGTCGATTATTTAAAGCGGTTGTCGAAATTAAAAATAAAATCGAAAGGTGCCAACTCGCGCGTGCTAGCGAGTTGATGAATGTTTCGTTTTTTTATTATTATTTAATTTACTTGGCGTCAAAGCAGATTCCAGACTCCGATGTGAAGGCTTGGAATGCGATAGGGACTATCATCAGACGATGAAGATACCTACAGGATTATCTATTTGCCTACTATCAAGTAAACTGTTTATTTTGCTTATTGGTCGATTCGCACGAATTGGACTCGCACAAAAGTGCGAATCGACTCCTTTAAATATATTATTTTTTTCTGGAGGCGATTCGCACTAACTTAATTTATTGGTGTGCGAATTTTGTTTACCATTTCAGTAGTATCCTTCATAAAAAATATAGTTCAAATTCTCGTGTGTTTTGTTGATTTATTGTTCATACATGGTACCTACTATTGCAAAAAAATTATACTTAGGTACTATAAGTATTATAATGGCCGCTACTTGTTTTTTTTTAAAGTGAAATCATGTTTTGAAAGTGACAGCAACAAAAAATGTTAGATGATTCAGTTTCAAAGAAAGATCGATGAGTAAAAAACTTTACTTTGAGCATCATTTCGCACTTGGTCATGGGTAATCATAACCACTCTGTATTGCTACCGAAGGAGCAATTAGATATTTTGTCTCTTTTTTAAGCTCAGACTAAAGGTTTTTAAGAAGTTATTATGCGATTTGTCATGTGTCTGAACCAATGTAAAAATGAACTGAGATTATAATAAACTAGGTTTTGCCCGCAGCTCCGCCCGCGTGGATATCGGTTATCGCGATTAAATATAACCTATGTCCTTCCTCAAGGTCTACTCTACCCCTATACCAAATTTCATCAAAATCGGTTCAGTAGTTTAGGCGTGAAAGCGTAACATACAGACAGACAGTCATACAGATATACTTTCGCATTTATAATATTAGCATGGATTGCAATTAAACTAAATCTAATACCAATACGACTTTGTATTTTTGAGGACAGGGCTAATTTTCAGTCAATTCACAATAAAAACTTAAATCAGTGCTTTGTCGTTTTCTGCTTAGGCATCAAAACAATTATAGTACAAAACGCCCATTAAATGAAAGCTAAGTATTCTGTTTTATCGTGCGAATAACTGCAATGAAACAATTTACTTAGATAGTCCGTTCACGCAATGAAATCTAACATCTTTTTTTATAAGCTGTTTCGCGCCACATTTTGACAAGTAGGCACGTAGCATGACAGATAACATATTCCTCTATCATTAATTATTACATCTATATTCTATATACATTTTTAATAACTAGGTACTGATGAACAAGGAAAGGTCATGTTCAACAGTCTCGACCATAAATAAGTAGATTGATTGAACTAACATGCCAATATATATCGCCAATATATCGCAACAACTTTTTGAGACACATAGGTACATTCTATTTCATTGAAAATGCAATAAATAAGTACAATCGGCCACAAACGCCGGCGAGTGACAAAAATTCATAAACTTCGCATGATTGTGTCTGATAAAATACTCAAACGAATATCTAAAACGGATAAATTTGGATAGGTAGAGGGAGGAACACGACACCTTTTGTTTGCCTGTAAGAGATCGCTTGTAGCGATAAGGCCGTCATTTGTACATTTCTCATTATGTTGTCCGTACATGTACTAAAATTTATAAGTGTACAATAAAGATTTTTCTTATCTTATCTTATCTTATCTTAACACGACTGACGGTGGAGGTGAGCGCTGATGCATCACAAGGTGGCCACCCTAAATCTACACCTGGGTCGCAAGTCCCAGGCGCCGTCACAGTGTTCCTCTCTGTACCACGCCATGGACCCGGCGACCGCACGGTGAATCCATGGAATGCTAAGAACCGGATCTCTCTTTTGACGTGTAACACTGTTGGTATGACAAGAATAATCTTAATAGTTATCGAGGGTAACAAGTGTTAAATTAAAGTGTACCTACTTACTATAACAAACGACCTCCGACTTGATACATCCCTCATAATATTATACAGTTTATTCTTAAGTGTATCCAACACCAATGTTTGCACGTTTTCAATAACCACTTAATATAAGGGCTTGAGTATTCACATATTGACACGCTAGTTTGTACACGAGTGTACTACTGTACTAACATTAGATCCGTCTATGTAAGTGTCATGGCGTCATTTCTAATTTGCGATCGGATAAAGACACCATTCCTTATAGTCAGTTTGTCGTCGTTTAACTAAATAAATAATAATTATTCTAGGATATTCTACACATGAATATCATGTCTTAGAGTTAACTTAACTATCTTGTATGAGGTTCTACATTACTATGGTTATGTACCCGTACGACCCCAGTTTCGATCTATTCGTGGTATTGGTTCTTATTATGAGGCTTAACTGGTATTTTCGTGATAGGATCCAAACTATCAGGTTGGACCATTACGTATACGTACCTAGACATTACTTCTAGATTAGGAGAAAAAAAACATCGAATTTATATTCATACTAATATTATAAATGCGAAAGTAACTCTATCTGTCTGTCTGTATGTTACGCTTTTACATACGCTATGTTTAGTCGCGATAACCGATACCCACGCGGGTGGAGCCACGGGCAAAAGCTAGTTGGTCATCATTTTAAAGGAGAACAAACCATAGTCTGTTTTACTTAGCCAATAGTATCGAGAATTCTTTAGTTAAAACTTCTTCACAGCATGTGGTATCAAGTGAGAGCTGCAGGGCCTCTTTACTTACTTAGACCGTTTAATTTCTTGACTAAATAAAGAAATTATATAAAAATTGTGAATGAAAATGAAACTTCAAGCATTGTCAGCTTATTTCGAACCTTCATTTTTTTTTTTCGTGTGGAAATCCCCTCGGATACCCCCCCTGCCGGAGCCGGAAGGGGAGGTTATGTCGGACTCGAACCGACTAAAACCGCACGCCGACTGTGGGTCTTGGTGCTAGGCCGGAGGTGAGGTTGTCATCGACATATCCCTCGCACAGCTTATTTCGAACCAATCCGTTAGAAATTCGGTTCTCTATTTTGATTGTAACATGGCGACTAATCTGACGATATGATAGTGTGAACTTCCTATGTGAATGTAAAATGAGTTCCAATTTCAAATTATTTCACAGACGTCCAAAAATTCACATCTAGGTACTAGCTTGTTATGCACTGCCAGAGCAGAGCAATGACTTTTTTTTCACAAGTCACACAATGGTAACACGTCCATTGGTAACGATTACTGCTAACTCTCACAGGCCGTTACGTTGCTTTGTGCTGTATAAAAGTTATTCTATGTTTATCTAGTTAATAAAAAATGAGTACAAGCTTCAAAGTTAGTACAAAGAAGTAGACAAATTCTACCCTAAAGGCGCTTTCTCACCGGTAGCAAATACCTGTAATGTAACTTTACAACATTATGTACAGTCCGCAGTAATACAAATGGATGATTTGAGATTGACAAGTCTTTGAGGATCCGATGTTCCGTAATCATGACTACATCGCATCCTTAAAAACTTTAAGAAACATGGTAAATATCCCGGCGAGTGTTATACTATCGAATAATCGAATACAAATGGAGGAAAAGAATCAAGCATTAGGTACCTACAAGTGTTACAATGGATAATTTGTAATATTTTGATACAGTTGAACGAATTGGAAATGTTATGTAATGAGCAAATGTTCCTCAGTTACGGAGGCGGTATTATAAATAATTATAATGTATCCTAAAGTTCCTACTGCTCAAAAATTATATCTATAAATAAAATAATGATTCATTACATGCAAATACTCCAGCGGGGGAACACCTTATGAACATGTTCAATATTGCATTGTCATTTTCTGCTAATGAATGCGATGTTCAATTTGGTAAAGTAAATAGAATACGTAAGTGCGAACGAATCTCTTGTTTAGAGCCGTGTAACTAAACGCGCGATATTATCGATCGATAAAACCGCGCGAATTATAGCGATAATGCGTTCCTGTTGCTTAAACACCATATATGGACGAAAAAATATAAAACCCTAGCCGCCACGATGACAAGAATAACATTCCTTTTTTACCCGACTGCGCGACGCAAAGGAAGGGTTATGTGTTTATCAGTCTATGTATGTATGTATGTATGTTTGTTTCTATGTGGCGTTCTAGAGACCAAATGCGTAGGCCGATTTTGATAATTCTTACGTCAATCGATTCGTCTTAACCTTGCGAGTGTCACTAAAGACATGACAGTAATCAAAATTCACCATACAACCAGACGCCATAATTGTCAAAATAAAAAAAAAGTCGATGAACTATGTCAAGTAGGGTGTCGTTGAATAGGTATTTTAAAATCATCTGTAGGTTCCTTTTATCATTTTTCATTTTAAATAATAGTTTAGGATATATAACGATTTAAAGTTGTTTATCAAAAAAATTTACAAAAGATATACATGTCATATCATAACTAAAAAGTATAAAATAAAACAAATGATCAAAAAATAAAAAAACCCGACTTATTTCAGTCTTTTCAGTGGCAGTCGGGTTTTTTTATTTTGTAATATTTTTTTATTACAATATGTATTGCACAGTGATGCGTTAGCCCAAACGATCAAGAAAAAAATTGTTCAGTAAAATAATATAAACATAAAAAACATTTTTGAACCAGTTTGAAATTGTTCCAAATTTATTTTTTTATGCTAGTTACATGCGTAACGCGTTACGTGATTGCAACAGATTTTATTTTCATACTATTAAATAATGTAAATATTACGTTTCAAAATTACTGTTTGTCAACATTAGGCCATGTATTCATTGCCACAGATATCTAACTTTAACCACAATATAGTTATCCATGATCACAGTATTACCGTGCTTTAACCAGTTAATATTTTTATGTAACGAAATGAATATTTAATATAGATAATACGTACAAACAATTACTTATATTGCACTGTTAAAAAATCATCATCATTTCTTAACTACGTTAAAAATAAATTTTAAAATTATAAAACACATTATTAAAACGAAACGTAAATAGAAGGTCCATAGATTTATATGAATACTAGCTTTTGCCCGCAGCTCCCCCCGCGTGGATGTGTTTCTCATGGTCTAATCTACCCCTTTACCAAATTGCATCAAAATCGGTTCAGTAGTTTAGACGTGAAAACGTAACATACCGACAGACAGACAGAGTTACTTTCGCATTTATAATATTATTACTACTATAGTATAGATGGGATTTCAAAGATTTTTATGCAGTTGCTATTATAATAGACGTTCAATATTGACCTATTTCCAAGAGAACTTTTTATATTTACAATCAATTTACTTAGGTACAACTCTGTTGTCAATGTCTGTTAGTTCGTATTTCATACGCTGTCGTACCGTTCATCCGATTACGATAAAATTGTCATACAACATTGATTGTAGGCGACTTGTGCGAAGGTTGTAGCATAATATAAATAATAGGACGCTTATGACATTTTCCCGTATATTAAATCATCAGAGCAATAAAATATAAGTAATAAGTTCTCATAATTATCTTAGCGTTGTTCTTGGTTACAACTGATTGACATGCTACTTAATAGGTACCTAAATTTAAAATTGAAGTGAAAAATTGCCTAATGAAAAAAGGTTATTAAAAAGTGTACGAATACTTAAATGATAAAGATGACATGGTTCATTCATTCATTCATTCATTCATTCATGGTCAGCCTAATTTAATCTCTTGCTCGCACTGTATTTTGTTATAAATAAAAGCATATTTAAAAAAGGAATAAGTAATCGAGTTCACTGAGTTTCTCACTGGTATCTTCTCAGTAGAACCAACCTACCGAACCAGCGAGAGAATCATTTTCAAAAGAATCTTTCTCAAATGATTTATTTTAATTACTCTTGACATTTCTGCTGACACTAATTGTGCAATTTTGTCTTTCCTAAGTGCACTTTTTGTTCCTACACTGAATAGGTAAGTATATGAAATTGATTCTTTGATTCATGACTGAAGTTTTAACCGTGCCCAGGGTTTGATTAACTAATCCGTTTGATTTGCTTAACCTTTCAAGAAGTCAGCCAGCCCCAGAATCTCCTCGGTTAAATATTGTAACCCTGGCCCTCTATTTTACTAAAGCAAAACCACTGTGGTGCCACCGCCACTGCAAAAAATGACAACAAATTTTAGACTTTATTTCTATACCTACTTCTAAAGTTCAAAATGAAATGAAAATAACATCCTTCATTGCTTCCGATAGTTTGTAAGAACATCAAGGATGACTCCACCGGCGGCGCGTTTAAGACGGATAAAACTAGAAAAGAAATGCCACCAGGCGAGGTCGGACGAACTCTCTCTAACAGTTAATAACTAAAATTAAATAAAAAGAGGTCTAACGGAGCTATAGGTTATAATATTAAATACTTTAAGATTTGAATTTTTGATTAACACTGTTATTTTAATTATATAATATTATATCTACCTAAATATATTGCTTTTCTTCAACAAAGTATACTCGGCATTCAAACCGAGTTATTCGGCCAAGTACGAGTATCAAAAAACCCGCCGAGTACCGAGTATCAACCGAGTACTCGGCCCATCTCTAATTATAATACTTATTTGTTTTTATAATAGGGTCGAAACTTATAGGACGAACGAGTACCTACGTAGCCAAATTTTTTGACACTTTATTCAAACGAATGGCAAGTTAGGTAGATTTTAAATGTAAATAATATAGCTAGATTTAAGACAGATAAAATTAGCTATAAGTACAATACAATGGTCTCGTCTATATAATACCTAAGTAATTAATTCTTTTGCAAGTTAATTCAGTTAAATCGGTTACATGTGTGAAACGGATTATAATTATTAAGTGTTACCATCCTAATTACATTTTTTCCACCCACCTGTAATATCTTAGGTAAGATTTAAGTAAAAATGAATTAATTGAAACTCTGTATATTTTGTTTATCAATTGTAATGATTACCCCTTTAATGTAAATGATACTTTTGTCATAATTAGTATATATTCTATGATTTACGATTCTGAAGTTTGTATCATTTTAAATTCTACTTATCTACTTATTTTTCCTTGCCCATTAATAATTAAATTACTCGTTAAAAAAATATGTTTTCAAAGACAATGCTGTTGGTCTGTAAATTGAAAATTAGCTATTGTTATGTATGAATTTATGATACACCTATTAATTAATAATTAATTTAATCTGTAAATTAACATATGCATCATTAAAAATATTTATGACAATTTGATTTATTATTACTTGTATGAATAATATGCAAAAATTATACTTGTAATACAATAGTTGTTGCGTATCATGGAACGCAACAAATTTATTCGTACGTGCGTACGCGGCTTAAGACTTTGTAGTCAAAATATTTCTGATGCTGACTGTACTACCTAAACAGTGTCAAACAACTACCTATATAAACATTGTTTTGTTACAACAGTTACGGAACTCGCATAAAACATTGAAATTAACACTGTTGTACAATTGCTTCCTCCTAATTGCAGTGATTCCCCGTTCTATTTAATTTAGTGTGGCACGCGAATATTTGCAGCCATGCTATACTTGCAAATAGTGTTTGAGTAAACCTAGAGATTGGTAAAAAAAAATATCAATAGGTACACACACTAAAGGTGTGCCTCAATTGCGCCAATATTTGCATTTTACCGTGATTCATACACATAGAACCTGTTTTAAGTACTTTTTAATTTGTTACTTTGCTACCTATAAATAAAATCCATTGTTTAACAGAGCTTAGAAAAATAGTAGATGAAAGAACTGTAAGAATTGCATCCATCCTCAGATCAGACTACCTCCGAAGGGGACCATCTTGAAAAACATGGTCCTGGGTTTGCCGGGGTGCGAAAGATATGCTTTTGGCAATCTCACCTTCGGCCACCAAAGACCCAAGACGGCGTGCGTTTTAGTCGGTTCGAGCCCGACATAACCACCTCCACCGGCTCCGTGGGGGTGGTAGTCGTGGGGATTTTTCGCAAGAAAAAAAAAGATCAGACTACCTACTTATTTATTTTTAATTATCTCTCCAAATCGCAACATTTTGACCTACAATTACAATATAAAATATAAGGAAGACATAAAATATACCATTCAAGAATCACATCACAATCAAGTATCGTGAAGTGGTCATATTGTAACATTCACATAGTTAATTGTTATCGATGCCATTCGCAGTAAATAATCCCATAAAAATAATGTCCACCATTTGCTGACAGCCATTACTACGATTAATACTAAAATTATAAAATAATATACTATTTATTATTTAATGACAATATTTTTTATAGGTAATTCTATTGATTTCCGGTAGTAGTACATGACTAGACTATTTAACCCTTTTTTATCCAACATTTAAACATTAAAAAAATGAACTAGCTAAGTAGTATTTAATTAAATATTATATCTACCAAATAGGTACACTTCAGTTACTTATGGCAACACACAAACAAGATTTCAGTCATGGAATACTGAATAATATTATTTTATCTGTACCTAGTTGTATGACATGTACGAAATCTATGGTTCATTATCTGAGTAATAATTTTTATGCCTCGGTTTTCCACCCTTCCTGTTGACTATTTGTTCTAATATTTGGAACACACTAAAGGTGTTGGACGACAATACAAATTAAATCAGTAAACCAGTTAGTATTAAGATAATTTTTATTACTTGGTAGTCTCCTGACTACCAAGTAACTTGACTGACGCTGACTAAACATAATTAGATAATTACTAGCTATATTACGTTATATTGCAAGATAATTAAGATACAAGCAATAAAGTCAATTTTAATTTACGATCTTAAAATCTGCGCAATCATAGACTAGTAAAGAACACGCACCAAAGTAATTATTGCATTCCTTCGAACGGGAAAATCTGTTGATATTCTTGAATAATACTTACCTTTAAATTAACAGAGTTAGGTATATTTTAGTATTAGGGAACGTTCATATCTGACGGAACATGCGTCGCGTATTATCGGTCGCGTAACGCCAGAACAGACAAATGTATAGAAAAACACTTGACCGTTCACACTCAACCGATGTTACCTTAGTGCGTCGAGTGTGAACGGTCAAGATGGGAAATTTGAATCATATCGGGCGTGTCTCGGTAGCCGAATTGGTCAGGCATTCCCCCTGTAAGGGAAAGACTGCGGGTTCGAGTCCCGCCCGAGAAGATTCTTTTTCCCTATGTATATGTATTTTTTTGTAGTACTACTAGGGGTTTTCGGCTTCGGGAGCGTTCCCCTTACACCCGGTATAGAATTCAAACGGAATGGGCCAGCGATCATCGGGTGATATACCTACACTGATAGTATCATCATTTTTAAACTAATATCGCTAATTTAGGCTTGGCAACGTCTAGGCTAACCAATCCTCTCAATCTCTGGTACCTAATCATCTCCTATCTTACAGCAATAATATCCCAACGGCTAATATCTGAGCCATAACTACATGATCCACGATTTTATTACCTTCCAGCCTGTACTGCCAAGGACTTATCCAGGTCAAAGAAAAACTCTGCAGCTATGACCAAGTTTTTTTTAGGCCAACAAAATGAAGAAAATAAGTAACTACTTATTGATAAAAAGAAAAGCAGACCTAACATAAGCAGGTCATTCTTGATTCCCCCCGTTCTCAATTTGCTCTATTTTTTTTGGCTTATAATAGCATGACCAACTAAACAGACCTTTAGACAGCAGGTCCCAGAATCTGGTTGCCCCTATAAGTAAATGAATTTCACAGTTCACTAGGAGAACAGAAATTGGGATCGGCTAGTTGAATATTGTGGGGGAATTCGTACAAGGTGACTAAGGGACAGGGTTGTTTAGCATCAGACAAATATGCACAGTCGAAAATCGGCCTCGGATGCACGGCATGAGTACACAATAGTGCCCGGAATGCAACAATAGGCTCACCCGCTATTACGTGCGACCGAATCTAATGATTGGTGAAATGAGGGTGTTAATTCACCTCTGTCTAACCCTCCGGGGATAAAGGCGTGATTTTATGTTTGTATGTATTTCAGAACGAACATGAACAAAGTAAGCCTGTGCCGCCAACTGTAAATAGCACAAATGCACGCTGCTTGTTAAACTGGCAACATTTCGAAGCCAGCGATTATAAACAGTTACGAGCACAGATAACAAATGCGCTACTCTATAATTAAACATCATTTGTAACTATAATCATGTTTTATTTCGAGTTATTAATATCATGGCTGCCGACTGTTGAGTTCGAAAACCCTTTTTGTTTACATATTATTTAAGTAAAGACAAGTTTAAGTTAGGTAATTTTAAAACTTTCGTTAAGTATTATTAGATACAAAAACACTTCCAAAAAGTTTAAAATAAATGGAGTTTGCCTTTTAACTTTAACGGTTCCCATGTCGGGGGACCCTAATTGGTTAAACACTCCGTTATATTATCGGAACAATTCAAGGTCCCCCGACATGGCAACCGTTAAAGTTAAAAGGCAAACTCCATTTATTTTAAACTTTTTGGAAGTGTTTTTGAGACGGGGGTTTTTTAAATTTTAAATTTAATTTTTATTTTATACTTTTTAAAGTGATCTACTAGTCAAGCTCTTTCATTTGATACCCATATTGAGGGAGTTATGAAGAAATTCGTATTTCGATATGTTGTGGCGGTGGCCATCTTGGACCGATTTTTTCCAAACATAGCTAAGAACACTCTTGACTAATATACCTTTCAAACAAAAAAAACTACATCCAAATCGGTTCATCCGTTTGGGTGCTACGATACCACAGACAGACACACACACACACACACACACATACAGACACGTTAAACTTATAACACCCCGTCGTTTTTGCGTCGGGGGTTAAAAAGAGGATTTTGAGTCTGCAGCTGACACAGGATATTTAGTACCTATGTGCGTAAAATCCCAGCGGATACCCCTGGTGCTTTACCGGAGCCGATGGGAGAGGTTATGGCGGACTCGAACCGACTAAAACGCACGCCGACTGTAGGTCGAAGTGCAACGCCCAAGGTGAATTGTTGGACATATTCTTCGCACCTCGGTGGTATTTAGTACATATCTAATTGGTAGCCATTTAGCACAGAAAATGGACAAATGACTCAATTAATTTTGAAACGTGTAATCTGTAATGACAGCAACAAAAAGTTGTAAACATAAATATTACCGCAACAATAATATTCATGTTGGAAAACGAATAGGTAGTATAAAGAAACTGTGGCAATTAAGCGAACAATAATAATAAGTAGTTTTCAATTTAATTACTTGCAACACTACTATTGTGACGTTTTTGAACGGAAAACGTGCAATGTCATCACTTCAGGGGAAGCGAATGGCGGAATGATTGACAGATGACGGACGTATTACATAATACATATGTACTGTTACATGATATGTTTCATGTTTATGGAGAAAATGACTGGTGTTTAGTCTAGCTAGAAATTATCTTACACTTCCCATAGAAAGTTAGATAATAGATCATTCTGAACTTTTATAGGCAGCTTTATTATTATTACGTTTGCGGTAGTATACGTACAGATTGGCAACCATTGTGACCAGAATTCGGTGTTCATATTTATAGTTTAGGTACAGAGTTGAGGTCGTACGGGTACTACGTAGCTAAAATAAATTATTGAATAAAGAATATGTAGTTAAACTGTAAAAGAGCTGTAAAAAGTATATCTTCTTATTTTAAGGGCATTCATAAGTACCTACTTTGAAATATTTATGAATGCCGAAAGAACGGTAGGTACACGAAACCCGATAAACGTGGGACAGGAATAAATAAACCATTAATTCCCGTCCAGTAACAGTGTAACAGCCAAATGATGATAAGATCTTCTTTAAACCAGTAGGGTCGACAAAAATATCCCATCATGTCACACTTACTCAACGACTAGGTACCTACATTATTTCTCTACCAGTAACATTGCTAAATATTGGCTTTCCGGTCTATAGTCAACATAAAATGCGTTGTGATTCAGACGATTCTGTTTACGATGAACATTATCACTAAAATAATGGTTTCGTCATCGGTGGTTATAGCGAAAAATACGCAAATTTTTCATACTTTTATAGTAAAACACTCGCAAGGATATTTACCATGTTTTAAACGTAAATATCCCGTGTTTTACTATTGATGTAAGTGACCATGCTAATCAAATCATACATTTTTCATACGATAGAGAAGCGTCTAATTGACTCTTCCCGTGACCATAGGGCTGGCCTTTACCTCGCTCAAAGAATTGCTATCGCTATTCCGCGGGATAATGCCGCCAGCCTTTTGGGTACGGTACCGATATAGGTAGATGGGGAGGAATTCTACGATGCCTAAAGTTACAGTCTCTTCCACCCCTGTTTTTTTTTCGCATTTTTGTATATATTGTACATTTAGTTATAATACTGTAATTAATTAGTCACATGATTTCAATAAAATAAATTTTTTATTTTCCAAGCCTCAATTAAAAAACGATACACATATAATAAAGAGCTACGGAGGTTTGGACACTATCACAAAAACACTCGTAGGCACGACTTCAATTTAACACCCATTTATAAATGAGGTCCAAACTTTGAGGTCGTACGGGTCCCAAGAGTTTAGGTAATCTGTGGTAGGAGTACGTAATATATCCTACTATAGATTAGGCACTATGTGGAGCATGTTCCTTTATTTTTGCCGACACCCTATGTGGGGGTACCTTACGTATACCCTGGTGAGATTTCGAGGTCAAGGTATCCTGCTTGAGTAGATTAAAAAAATGTTACCTTAAACTTAACAAGTTCGTCTCAGAAATTACCTGAAAAAAAAAACATAATATTAAATACAAACACATAGGTACTTCAAATTTTTTTAAATAAGATTATTACATACCAAAATGTAAATATGTGATATTTATTATAAAAATATATAACTAGCATAAATTTATTGACAACAAAGATATGCCAATAAAAATTCCCTCTGATAACCCTCCACCCCCCTCGCGATGGAACCGGTAGTGGCTATAATGTCGCACTCGAACCGATTAAAATTGTGCGTATTGTAAATAAAACTTTTCTTTCTTTTTCTTTTCTTTCTTCTTTCTTTCATAAGTTTGAACATTATTAAAGTTTTTATATACATAACATACATAACATAAACTCACGCCTGTATTCCCCGAAGGGGTAGGCAGAGGTGCTAGCACCCACATTTCGCCAGTTTATGTTTAGGTCCCAATGTAATAGGTGGCGAGCCTATTGCCATTAACCGGGCACTTATAAACCTGCGATAAAGTTTTTATATACCTATTGAGATTTTCTTTCAAAAAGAGTTATATTTCAGTGATTTCAGTATAAGACTATAGACCACAGACTAACAAAACAGGTGGGGGAAATTTCGTATTCTCCTTCCGCGCAATTTTCGTACAAAGAGGTACAACGTTTTTACTTCACCTATTAATTTATTGAATTTATCAATAATAATATTAATTTAAAATCTTATTTCTATTTATATTTTATAATCTTTTGATTTTTTATCCGTTAGCTTGTTGAACATTTCAAATAGGTTTGGGACTCTGCGTGATTTTGGATTAGATACCTAAGCCTAAAAAAAATGAACACGAAAAAAATGCAGCCTTGTTCATATTCGCGCCAAAAAGTTTTCGCTTCACGTATTAATATATAGATGTATGTTTACAAGTATGACCATGTCCTTTATTTATGCGCTTAATGACGATGTTAGCAACACGTAATCTTTATTGACGCATTTAGTGTCTGTGGTCAGAGATCAGGACCATAGGTGAATAGAACAACTTAATTGTCATTATAAATAAATTACCATACAAACATGACAGGTATACTGCAGATATTAAAATGACGCCGGCATATTGTCATCTATATACATACATACATACGCTCACGCTTATTTCCCTCCGGGGTGGGCAGACACAACAGCCTGCCATTTGACTCTATCGTTAAATACTTCACGAGCTTCTACCGCTGTCATTAATGCTCTCATGCATGCCCGCCGGTTTCGAGTCGAGTCGAGAATCTTCCCCAAGAACTGGGCTTGCAGAGACAGACCCCGCATTCCAAGTACAAGTGCCGAGTGCGACCGGGGACTGACTCTGCGTTGATTATAATAATAATAATTAATAGAAAATACATAGATTTATTGGGCTAGTGGCGAACCATTCTTGATACCCTTAAAAAATCGGGTGCGATTTTTCACGCTAAATTTCCGGGAGGACGTCGAGAATAAGTGGAATCTCGATTTATTTCCGAAATCTGTTCCCGTCTGTTAACAAAATAAGTGAATTTCATATTGGTAACCATGTGGTTACTAGCTTGTCAAGTATTATCAAACATTTTACCAAATAGCAAATACGCGATTGAAGCAGTGACGTGCCGCCATGACACAATTTAGACAAATATTGTTGTCAAATCTATTTTTAATGGTCACAGACACCGTTTTTTACCTCTCTCTATCAAAAGATTTTTGTGAAGTGGCTATTCACTTGCGTGTTATATGTATATGTATATATATATATATATATATATATTGGTACAATCACCATCAGTGGGGCGAGCACGAACAATTTGTGAGAAAGTAAACGTATCGTTAACGTAAGAAAATGTATGACATTTATACAGCGCCCCTATCGTGCGTAAAAGTAACTAAATTTGGTAGCATGAAGCACTTTCGTAATGTTAATGTATCGACTACTTGATACATGCTCGATACTCATTCAATACATCACATTTTGTGAGTAAAATAAGGTAGCATGAATTTTTACGGTATTAAGGTAATGTAAATTACGAAGGCTGCATAGACATTCTCCCTGTAAGGGACTGGTCGAGAGTTCGAGTTCCATTTTGGATGATAACTTTTTCTAAATCTATGAGAATTAGTAGCAGCAGTAATTGCTTATTTTTTCTGATTGATTGAAAGATGCGCATTTTTGAAAGGTGTATAGATCCCTTAAAATTTCTTAAAAGACACAGGTTTATGAAATTTAGTACATAAATCTAGCTCTGAAAATGACCGACTTTCATACAAACTTACATCTCTTATTTTACCCCTTTAGTAGCAGAACTTCCGAAAATCCTTTCTTATTGGATGCTTACACCATAAAATTCATCTACTGTCAAAATTTCAAGTTTGTAGGTCTAGTGGTTTAGGCTCTGCGTTGATGAATCATTCAGTCAGTCGGGACAAGTAATTTTATATGTATAGATAGCAGTATAAGTAAGTATATATATTGTTATAGAAATCGCTAATAAGTGTTAATTTTGTCGTCTCAATCCAACCGGACCTAGCACTGTCGACAGACGGACGATATAGCATCACTGCTATAAGAAACGTTTACGTATACACATTGGACTGACGTACCTCCATTTTGTAAGTAGGCAAGTACAGATTTATCTAGAACATACTTAAAAATATGATCTTTATAAAAAGGAGAAAGTTGAATGAATTTCACAGGGGAATGCCTCGACCAACTTGACTACCGAGACACGCCCTATGTGATTAAAATTTCCCTTCTATTTTTATCCGTCTTTAAGGCGACGGTGGAGTCATCCACCGAGGTTCTTACGAACTATGGGAACCATTAATGATGTTACAATCATTTTTAAACATTGATTTTTGATAACTCCGCCCAAATACTCGGTTGTCTCGGTAGCCGAGTTGATCAAGGCATTCACTCTGGAAGGGAAAGATCGCGGGTTCGAGTCCCGCCCGAGAAGATTCATTTTTCCCTACGTATTTGATTCGAAAAGGAGGTAGATACAGCAATATTACTTGAAGTTTGTAACACCTAAATTAGGTTAAGGCATGTTTCATGTTGGAGCTTGGTGCCCATTTACGTAAAGTTTATTTTATGTAAAGCTTATTATGGCTATTACCCACCAGCTTCGTGGAGCAAACCTATGCAAGACCTTGGACCGCAAATTTGTACATTTACCAGCTAGGCGAGTTTGCCTTGACTGCTTGACTGAAGGACCACAAACACCGCCATTTTAGGGGACCATATTATACATTTAGGTACCAGGTTTGTCACGATTCCCCCGTTTTAGTATTCGGGGGGAATCACTAATACCACATGATATTCTTGATCCTTTGTAAATCTACCTACCTATTATGTAATATAGTGACTTGCCTACTAAGTGATAAACAAAGATAAACAATTACTAAATTGAGATAAAAATTAGCGATATTCACATTTTGTGTGCATTATATATTTTGATATTTTTACTTGGTTGAGGTAGGACCAAAATATTTGCTGTTGATATCGTAAGATCACAGTTCCTGCTGAATAAATAAATAGCTGAATCAAACAGAGTGAAACTTTAATGACGTAATAAGTAATTATTTAAAGTTCTAGAAACATCTCCATGGAGTCCAAAGGATCGCAAGGAATCTTTACCATGCTAAATACTTAATGAGACTAAAAGATTAACATAGACGGAACGTTAAGAACTAGCAAGTAAAGCCGCAAAAAGGAATACTAAAGAAGTGCTATCTTGTTCGCATCTGCATTCAGCGATTTTACGTTTTTGACAGTCGTCAACACATGTCATAAACGTCAAACCCATACATTTGTCATTCTAGTCTACAAAACGCCGGCCGGCCAGCGAGTGTCTGGAGTCCAGAATGTGCTCTAAGAGCCAGTGAACGCCAAACCTAGGTCATTCTATAAAAGCTGACAGTTTACCAGCGTATGCTTCCAACACAGGTAAGAATGATGGCTCATTATGAAGTTTGGGACATCGTGGGTTTTGCAGATCTGTCTACATCGGCCTACATAGAAGTTAATGAATTTATTTCGTGAATACGCTCTTATGAAAGTACACTAGTGAAGCTGTGAGAGTAAGTAGAGCAAGTTTATATACCTCGGGACACATATATTATCTTGGGTCATCGTAACTTTTTTTTAAAAAGAATATTAGAACCGAAATTACTATTATTACCTCTAACCCCTCCAACTAAGCTAAATTGCTTGTACTAGGAGTGGGTTCATGTCGGTAGTGTAATAGCCAGGATTCGAACCCGGGACCTCTCGATCGTAAGGCCGACTTCTTAACCATTAGGCTACCGACGTTTCAACTTTGGCAGATAAACGCTAGGTAGATACCTACATAGAAGTTAATTATTAAATTTCGTGAATACGCTTATATGAAACGCGGAAACACTGTCAGTACCGTAAGCTTATATACTTCGGGACATATATCATGAACCTAAAAGTGTTCAATACGCGCAGTACATGTTCCTTGGTGTCATTTGAGGATAGCACGCGGTGTTATGGCGCTGGATGAGTTCAAATTCAGCAAGCATACCTCTACACCTCGTTTGTCTCATGACTTAGGTTCAAAATATGTCTTCCGAGGTATAACAACATACAAAGTAGTGAAAGATGTCAAGTATAAACGTAATAAAACTGCTCATGTAAGTGCGGACTGCCGAGTCGTCCATTGATTTGTGAATACAATCTATCCTTTAATTACATCGTGTTATTATCACGCGAAACTATTAACAAGTAGATACTGTTTGAAACTAATAATTTGTCGTGTATACTGTCTGCTAGAGACCCGCCCCGATTGGGTGGAGGCTACCTTGATGAATCCTTGACAGAGCATTGACTTAGCTGGTATTATCATTAACTATACAATGATGTAGGTAAAATGTAAGTACTAGCTTTTGCCCGCGGCTCCGCCTGCGTAGATGGCGGTTAACGCGACCAAACATAGCCTTTCTCATAGTCTAATCTACCTCTATACCAAATTTCATCAAGATTGGTTCAGTGGTTTAGGCGTGAAAGCGTAACATACAGACAGACAGATAGACAGAATTACTTTCTTATTTATAATATTAGTATGGATTTATGTAAGAAAATGTTTCTATGTATGTTTATAAACATGCTAGAATCCCTTTTTATATTTAGATATCTCAGCTGTGGAATGAACTAGCTTTTTTTTAAAAGAATTTTAGAACCTAAGTTACTAATATTCCCTCTAACCCCTCCAACTAAGCTAAATTGCTTGTGCTAGGAGTGGGTTCACATCGGTAGTGTAATGGCCAGGATTCGAACCCGGGACCTCTCGATCGTAAGGCCGATTCCTTAACCACTAAACTACCGACGCTTCTTTCACATGGGACTACAATATGAGGTAAAGGGCATTAGTAGCTTTTTTCTTCAGGATAGGCAGCACGAGTGAACGCCTCTAGTGTTGCATGCGTCAATAGGCTACATTAGCCGCTTACCATCGGGTGGGCTCAAGTAGTGCCCGCTCATTCAGCAGACAGACAGACAAACAGACTTCTTTTTAACTTATTTTGTTATAAATATCGTACATACACTCGTATACTCGTATTCATTGTTATTTTAACATTACAAACATACACTTCAATTTCAATTATTTATATAGATAACAACAAATAAAATCGCGATAAAATCTATTGTAATTAGTTTTATTTCAATGTGTAATATTCATATAAACATTCTAGAATGAGTATTACTTACTGATAGTATACGCTTGCCCGCTGGATACGTGAAGGTAATTTGCACCAGACGACGGTACGGGGCCGAAAGTTTTGGAAATATCGTTTCATACAAAATGTATGCGGAAGTGCATATGTCAGGGTGACACGGACGGGTGCCTGGGGGGATCGGTGCAGCCGCCTGTCACCCTAGCAGAAGCAGACCGCGGCGGTGGCGGTGCAACCCGTTACCGGGGCTAGATGAGGACACTATGGACCCGACAACCCGAAGGGGGCCATCTCGAAAGAGATGGTCCTGGGTCTGCCGGGGTGCGAGAGATGTGTTTTCTGCAATCTCACCTCTGGCAACCAAAGACCCAAAGACGGCGTGCGTTTTAGCCGGTTCGTGTCTGACATAACCACCCCCACCGGCTCCGCTCTTTCTCGTTATTTCTCGTTACGTATGCCATGACCTTAAGGCTGCTTTTCCACCAGAGATGTGCCCAGCCCACTCAGCAGAAAAGTTGCCTATAAGAGATCGCTCTTAGCGATAAGGCCGCCATTTGTACATATTTCATACAATGTCCATACATTTTCTGTATTATTGGTGTACAATAGAGATTTATCTAATCTAATCTAATGTGCTATGATACGTTGCTGTACTTGCTATGAATGCGTTTGATGTTCTACACTCATATTCATTGGTCCACTGGGTCCACATAGCATAAGCACTGGTGGAAACAAATTCAGCTTTTTTTAAATATTTTTTTCGTGCGAAAATCTCCACGCATATTTTTTTTATATTATATAATATTTATTTCTATATTAAAGAAAACTGCGTGCTTTAGATGCGTGCTGTTATGATTGATACATGTCATAGTTCGAGCTGCGCATCTTCATAGCACATCTTATTCACTACGCTATATAGCATAGGACAGTAGAAACGGTCACATACTCGTAGTTTTATATCTTAGCTTTTACATCCTCGTACATAGCTGCATACCACATCTGCGGTGGAAAGACAGCCTTATACTCACACCTGTAAATCCCCGAAGGGGTAGGCAGAGGTGTATTAGAACCCACGTTTCACCAATTATGATTTTAGGTCCAACAACGTAATTGAGGGGCAGCCTATTACCGTCTAGCGGGCCCTTAGTTTTGGACTGTATGTTAACTTGTAAGGATTTATATTAACTTATACTTGTAAAATAAATAAATAATACTTGCAAATAATTCTGAGCACTGAACGAGTGACCCCGAACTTACAAATTCGAGTACCTACACAAACATAGTCCATTACGTACCTATGTAATTTTTACCAGTTCCTTATAAATTTCATGCGCGTAGTCACTCGACATTATTTCTACGTTCTCTTGAATATTTTATTTAATTACTTAAGCATACCTAGGCACTTGTTGCGGACATCATTGTTGTGCATCTCTGCTTTGATCATCAGCTTTATGTAATTCCTTATTCTACATTATTTTGTTAATTAGATGTATTACCTCGAACCATAAATCTTGGGCCTACATCGCGAGATGTAAAAGGCCGTAGCGCGCGGACCGTTTTGTAACAATCTATGCTTGATGAATTCGAACGCGTCCACCTCAGTAACAACCCGTGCTATCTTCAAACTATGTACTTAAGTGCATCCAACATTCAAGAAACGTGTACCTACTGCGCGGAATAGAGCACATTTTAGGTCTTTAGGTCCAAGATTCGAGCAATAATTAAATATTGTAAAAAGTACTTAGGTACTCTATTCAAAAGCATGATGGAGTAAGCCAATCTCACTACCAAGCCGTTGGTTGTCGATTGAGAAGGAAGTCTGCCTGTCTCTGAGAGGGGGTTCAGACGGCACTTGCTCTTATAAAAGTAAAAAAAAAAAAACAAATTTTGGACAGCAGAAATAGAAACGGATCTTAGACTACAAAGTGCTAGATTTGTATACACCGGGATTGACGCGAGAATAATAATGTTGATCGTATGACCACAAATTCGATAATATTTTATGTAAGTAGGTACTTAGTTACTACATGTAAGTATGACACTTTATTAGGCTCTAAACAAATAAAATGGATTTCAATCATAATTTAAGTATCAAGCAAATATTTAAGCATGACTGACACGTGTTAGGATTACGTCCTAAGTTTTTGAAGACTATTTATAAACACTTAACAATATTTTAATAAATATTAAAGTATTTCTAGATAAATAATGTGAGCAAATAATAAATACCGAACACAGCTAATTCTTAATTTATTTACTGTGGACTCCACAAGCATACATAAGTTTTCTAATTATTTACGAATGTTTCTTTCGTATGTTCGAAATTCAAACAGTTTCCTATGCGCACAGATATCTACTATTTGTCGAAGTTGCAACGTTATAAAACATAGTAGGTTGGTAGTTTTTATATTAAGTGTTAAATTATCAGTCTACTTCTACTTATAACAAAAATAATCCGATCTGCTCTTGTCACCGTCATTGTAACGGCAGTCAACTTGAAAAAGAAGAAGTAGAAGAAGAAAATGATCGAGGACATTTTATGGAAAGCTTAAAATCAAGAGTACCCGTAACAGGCAAGCATCTTTAAGAACAAATTATAAAAGAAAATAAAGCACAAGATATAATAAGTATCTAGAAAGGATCTTAGCAAGTGAAAACATGTGGCCTCTGCCTATCTCTATGGGAGCCGGACCGATTTTACTTTCAACTTTCAAGATTTCAGTCCTACCTAGAGTTACCTAGCTAATTATCTGCCGTAGGTATTTGAACCTTGAGGTAGTAATAATGTATAGTTGCCTAGGTCAATACAAGTCAATTGCCTAGATGTTGTCAGCATGTAATTTAATTACTTGTAAGTATAATTACATCGAAAATAGTTAATTATGTAAATGTTTATAAGAGCAAAAATATAGACGAAGATAAGTACTTATGTAGGTTGTGACGAGAGCTAAAACCAAAGCATTCATTCTTTTAGTCTTCTTTTAGTGTGCACGATACCTCGTTTTTAGAGTTTACACCAATATAAACAAAGTATGGAGAGAGCGAGCATTCTTAGAATATTCCAGAGAATCTATGCGAGCTACGAAAGAACAACGAAGGCCATGTTCTGTTACTGTTTACACTAATAGATTTGTAGGTCTAACGCGCAAGTAAAATGAGGTCAATTAAAGCCATTTAAATTTTTGTGGTCGAAGACGTATTTGAAATGAGGTCATACGAAGAATTTTATGCGCGCGGGTCCAAACTCGTACGAGAAGGTAAGCGAATTTTTTGGAGTGCGGATTGATTCGCTCGTCTGATGTAAATTAACACAATTTTCATTCAGAAAACTTATTTTGAAATTTGGAAAATTGAGACTAGATCCAAAATGAATTTGGACAGAATTTTCATTAGGAGAATAATAGGCCTTCAGATTATAATTAAGTTTAAGTAGCGCTTATAGTACCAAAGTTTTAATATTTTGAATCTGTGATTTAAAAAATACAAAGTTCGTAATCTTTATCTGCTGGGAAGAGCATTCAATGATGTCAGCACAAGTACGGTAGTGTTACTAGGTACTTAGTAGATAAGTAGGGATACTAGGTGAGCTGTTTTAGAACGAAAATAAAATGTATTACGGTTCCTGGAAGACGCGTTATTTTCTAATTTTGAATTTTGGAATGACATGCGGAGACTAAAAATAAATGAGTTATTTTTTACTCCTATCTGTATGATGATCCCAGTGCTTTCTAACTTAAATGTATGTACCTAACTAATTTTTTTATAAAACCACTGCAATGATTTCATGGTGATTGTGGCTCAGTAGGGCTGCGGTGGACTTACAACTTAGTAAATCCGCGTTCGAACCCATCTGAAGTATAGATAACATTTTTACCTCTTTCAGAATGTTAGTTTACCTATATCAATATTAAAAATCAATGATTCCAATTTTGATCACATCTCTGATTCGACTTAACCAATTGCAAATATACCTACTGCAAAGAAGTCTGTCCTCCTTTCTAACATAACTAATAAAAGAAAAGTTCAGTAGTTTTTTACATCCATCGCGAACAACCGGACAAAAATGGCAAAAAATATTTAGGTGTTCAGAATCGTTCATACCTTTATCAAGCCTAACTCAAGTTTTTTTTTAATATAGGTATCTCCAATGACATACAGACAATCAATTTACAATAGTAGATGTGAAAGTTTGTGAGGTTAAATGGATGTGTGTTAATCTCGCAAAACGGTTGTATGGATTTTAAAAGTAACCCATGCTTAATTATCTTATTAGTTCTAGAATGCGGATACACTAACATACCTACTTTATTTTATAAAATAAACACCCAGACCAATGTAGACTACCTACCTAGGTACATACCTATTTAGGTAAAAAAAACGAAGTTCTCTGTGACGTAGCGATCGATAGAGCGTTCGACTACTTAGGTACTCATCGAAAGTCGCTGGTTCGATTCCCGATCAGTGCAAATATTTATATGCATAAATAAGTCTTTAAGAATGTTAGTTTATATTTTATGTTAGCATTGAATGATAAGTAGTACATTTATCATTATGTTGAATCCAAGCTAAGGGAAGGTGACATGACATAAGGGGCGCATCAAGACTGTTGTTTAGCAATGATGTGGTGGCTGTTTGCACTCCAGATACTCTTGCAGAACTGAAGAGCAAGCATCCAGCACCAGCTGCTGACCTTTCCTTCCCCGATCCTCCCAATGATGACGATGATTTTCTCTCTGTTTCAGCCAAGGACGTTTTAGCTGCCGTTGGTTCATTCAAGAGTGGATCTGCTGGCGGCTTAGATGGTTTGACCCCGCAACACCTAAAAGATTTATTGAGTCCTGGGGAAGCTGGCGATGCACTCTTGAAGGAGCTAACGGCCTTAATCAACCTCATGTTATCCGGCAATGTGTGCGATGCCATCGTTGACCTACTTTATGGCGCGAACTTATGCGCCTTGCGTAAGAAAGACGGTGGTATTCGTCCCATTGCCGTAGGGTGCACATACAGGCGTATAGCAGCCAAATTATGCTGTAGAGCATAGGTATAGTGAAATAGCAACCAACCAATTCTAGCCCCAGCAACTTGGCTTCGGCTCTAAAGGGGGCTGCGAGGCTGCTATACATGCCCTGTCTACGTACCTTGGCTGCAGTGGAGGAGAGGTCATTCTTAAAGTTGACTTGAAGAATGCCTTCAACTCAGTGAATAGGGACACATTGTTGACACAAGTGAAATTAGAAACCCCGAAAATTTATAAATTTCTCTGGCAGTGTTACAGGTACCCCTCAAAATTATTATACAAGGACAACGTTTTGAAATCATCAGTTGGGTGTCAGCAAGGTGACCCTCTTGGGCCACTCATTTTCAGCCTGGCAATACATCCTGTAATTCGGCAGCTAAATTCTAAATTTAACATATGGTATCTGGATGACGGGATTATAGGAGGAGACGTTAATACAGTTTTAAAAGACTT
Organism: Eilema sororculum; assembly: GCA_914829495.1. NCBI lineage: Eukaryota > Metazoa > Arthropoda > Insecta > Lepidoptera > Erebidae > Eilema > Eilema sororculum. The sequence continues at coordinate 9,248,191 of OU618555.1, read as the reverse complement.
GGCTTTTATAAAAGATGAATTTAGATCTATCGGCTTACAATTAAATCCTACTAAATGTGAAATCTTCCTTAAAGATAACATTGACAGTATTTCAACTCTATCAAAATTCAACGTTTTGGCCCCAAATTTAAAACTTATTCAAAAAGATTCTCTCCGCCTTCTTGGGTCCCCTATCCTAGAGGAAGCATATGACTCTTTCGTGGAAGAAAAGATTAAATATTTTATTATATTATTAATATTAATATCCATTCTGCTTTCACTATAATCCGATATTGTCTTTTTGTTCCTAAATTTACACATGTCCTCCGTTCAACTCAACTTTTTAATTATTTGGCTCTTTTAGGCAAAATGGATAGTGTGATTCAAAACACACTTTGTAAAATTCTAAATGTGAATATGAACGACCGGGTCTGGCTTCAGGCGTCCATGCCAGTGCGTCTAGGCGGGCTCGGCGTTCGCAAAATAACCGACGTAAGTCTACCAGCTTTTTTGTCTTCGGTGCATGGCACGGATGAATTAGTTAGAAAAATCCTAACTCCTAGCCTAACTAATTCGGAAGTGCCAGGCAAAGCCGAAGCCTTAAATGCTTGGAAAATGTTTTGCCCAAACATTAATTTGCTAGCCAACCCATTTTCCCAGAGACAATGGGACGTGCCGCTCCGTAACATGGTGAGAAAACATCTCATTTCTACTTCCACCAATGATGCGGAGCGTGCTCGCCTTTTGGCTGTGGGGGAATGGGAATCTGGTGTTTGGCTTCAAGCACTACCATCGCCCAACATTGGTACCATGTTGGACGACAACACCTTCCGTATCGCTGCTTGCCTTCGTTTAGGTGCTCCTTGCGTTTCTCCACATCGATGTCGCTGTGGAGAAGAAGTTGGTAGCCTTGGACATCATGGTCTCTCATGCAGCAGGAGCGCGGGTCGGCTTTCGCGGCACGCGTACATCAATGACATAATCCGTCGGGCTCTTGTCACCGCCGGCGTTCCATCCGTATTAGAGCCTTCTGGTTTGGTGCGCGACGATGGCAAGAGACCAGATGGAATGTCATTGGTGCCTTGGAAGATGGGAAGGCATTTGGTGTGGGATGCAACATGTGTTGACACCCTTGCGCCTTCTCATCTTTTAGGTACTGCGGACTGTGCCTGCGCTGCTGCTGCCTCGGCAGAGACCCTCAAACGGCGCAAATATAGTAGTTTAAGTGATAATTACATATTTGAGCCGTTTGGGGTCGAGACGCTGGGATCATGGGGTCCAAGTGCACGTCTATTATACAAAGAAATATCTAAACGTTTAATAGACACTACCCGTGACCAGAGGGCTGGTTTATTCCTTGCGCAAAGGATTGGCATTGCCATTCAACGTGGCAATGCCGCCAGCCTACTGGCCACCCTCCCGGTTGACGTCGATGGGGAGGAATTCTTTGACGCCTGAACCTACAGTTTTGCACATACCTTGCTTTATATTTTTATTTATAATAATTATTATATTACTTAAATAATGTACATAAAAATAATTGTAAAAATAAACAGACTTCTAATTAGTATCTATATAACTTCTGTAATAGTCCTTCGACATTTTACCACACCTTAAAATTAGCTGTGCGCAATTTGGCTATAAGAACCACTTCGACAATAATTTACAAGAAGCTAATTTGTTTTTAATAAAGCAAAATTCTAAAATAAAACCATCGCCATTATACTGTAGGAAAAAACTGAAACAATGGCGCAGTAATGACTTTTTGCTCAATCACATTCACTCTAATGTCTAAAAGTAATACTATTTCGTCCCGTCACTTTCACTGAAGAATTGAAAGGAAGTTAGTGATATTTGGCGGAACTTAACGGTAGATGGTACTATATATAAACATTCAGTCAACAAAGTATCGGGAACGATTATGGTTCCAAATTCAAATTTTGTTTTTTTTTTGTTGTTG